>JAJGRX010001149.1:10000-1210000 GCA_025461125.1 Carex kokanica
TACCCTCTTCTCTTGCCATATGGAGACACTACTAGAGTGCTGCAAAAACCTTGGTTTGAGTGTTGTATTGGTATTGAAACTACTCTCTTCTCTTGTTGTATGGATACACTACTAGAGTGCTGCAAAAACCATCGATTGGAGTGTTGTATTCGTGTTGCAATTACTCTCTTCTGTTGCTATATGGAGACACTACTACTGTGCTGCAAAGATCTTAAATCAAAGTGTTGTAGTGTTTCAACTACCCTCATCTCTTCCATATGTAGACCCTACTTGTGTGCTGTAATGACCTTCGATTGGAGCGTTGTATTGGTGCTACAACAACCCTCTTCTCTTGCCATTTGGAGACGCTACCAGAGTGCTGCAAAAATCTTCGATTGGAGTGTTGTATTGGTGTTGCAACAACCCTTTTCACTTGGTGTATGGATACATTACTAGAGTGTTGCAAAAAACCTTCATTAGAGTTCTGTATTGGAGTTGCAACTACTCTCTTCTGTTGCTATATGAAGATACTACCAGAGTACTGCAAAGATTTTCCAGAAGGGGTTGTATTAGTGTTGCAACTACTCTCTTATGTTGTTATATGGATGCACTACTAGTGTGCTGCAGAGACCTATAATTAGAGTGTTATATTAGTGTTGCAACTAGCCTCTTCTCTTGCCATATGGAGACACAATAAGAGTGCTGCAAAAAGCTTCAATTGGAGTGTTGCTTTGGTGCTGCAACTACCCTCTACTCTTGCAGTATGGATACACTACTAGAGTGCTGCAAAAACCTTCGTTAGGAGTTTTGTATTAGTATTGCAACTACCCTCTTCTCTTGCCGTATGGATATACTACTAGAGTGCTGCAAAAACCTTCGATTAGAGTGTTGTATTCGTGTTGCAACTACCCTCTTCTCATGCCGTATGGATACACTACTAGAGTGCTGCAAAAACCTTCGATTGGAGTGTTGTGTTAATGTTGCAACCGCTCTCTTCTGTTGCTATACGGAGACTACTAGTGTTCAGCAAAGATTTTCAATCGGTGTTTTGTATTACCTCTTCTCTTGCCGTATGGAGACACTACTAGAGTGCTGCAAAAACTTCCAATTGGAATGTTGTATTGGTGTTGAAACTACTATTTCTCTTGCGGTATGGATACACTACTAGAGTGCTGCAAAAACCTTCAAATGGAGTGTTGTATTGGTGTTGCAACTACCCTCTTCTCTTGCCCTATGGATACACTACTAGAGTGCTGCAAAAACCTTGGATTGGAGTGTTGTATGAGTGTTGCAACTACTCTCTTCTGTTGATATACGGAGACACTACTAGTGTGCTGCAAAGATTTTCAATCGGAGTGTTGTACTATTGTTGCAACTACCCTCTTCTCTTGTCATATAGAGACACTACGAGAGTGGTACAGTGATTTTCTACTGGAGTGTTGGATTAGTGTTGCAACCACGCTCTTCTGTTGGCATATAGACACTACTTGGGTGCTGTAAAGTTCTTCAATTGGAGTGTTGTATTAGGGTTGCAACTAACCTATTTGGAGACACTACTAGAATGCTGTAAAAACCATCGATTGGAGTGTTGTATTGGTGTTGCAAGTACCTCTCCTGTTGCCATAGGGAGACACTACTAGTGTGCTGCATGTATCTACAATTGGAGTGTTGTATTAGTGTTGCAACTACCCTCTTTTCTTCCATATCGAGACACTACTTGTGTGATGTAATGACCTTCAATTGGAGTGTCATATTAGGGTTTCAACTACCCTCTACTTTTGTTATATGGAGGCACTACTAGAGTGGAGCAGTAATTTTCAATTGGAGTGCTGTATTAGTGTTGCAACTACGCTCTTGTCTAGCCTTATGGAGACACTACTTGTGTACTGTAAAGTTCTTCAATTGGAGTGTTGTATTAGGATTGCAACTATCTTCCATTGAAGTGTTATATTAGTGTTGCAACTACTATCTTCTGTTGCTATATTGGAGGCACTACTAGTGGGCTGCAAAGATCTACAATTGGAGTGTTGTATTAGTGTTGCAACTACCCTTTTCTCTTGCCATATGGAGACACTACAAGAGTGCTGAAAAAACCTTCGATTGGAGTGTTTTATTGGAGTTGCAACTACTCTCTTGTCTTGCGGTATGGATACACTATGGAGTGCTGCAAAAACCTTCGATTGGAGTGTTGTATTAGTGTTGCCATATGGATACACTACTAGAGTGCTGCAAAAACCTTCGATTGGAGTGTAGTATTAGTGTTGCAACTACCCTCTTCTCTTGCCCTATGGATACACTACTAGAGTGCTGCAAAAATCTTGGATTGGAGTGTTGTATGAGTGTTGCAACTACTCTCTTCTGTTGATATACACTACTAGTGTGCTGCAAAGATTTTCAATCGGAGTGTTGTACTATTGTTGCAACTACCCTCTTCTCTTGTCATATAGAAACACTATGAGAGTGGTACTGTGATTTTCTACTGGAGTGTTGGATTAGTGTTGCAACCACGCTCTTCTGTTGGCATATAGACACTACTTGGGTGCTCTAAAGTTCTTCAATTGGAGTGTTGTATTAGGGTTGCAACTATCCTTTTTGGAGACACTACTAGAATGCTGTAAAAACCATCGATTGGAGTGTTGTATTGGTGTTGCAAGTACCTCTTCTGTTGCCATAGGGAGACACTACTAGTGTGCTGCATGGATCTACAATTGGAGTGTTGTATTAGTGTTGCAACTACCCTCTTTTCTTCCATATCGAGACACTACTTGTGTGATGTAATGACCTTCAATTGGAGTGTCATATTAGGGTTTCAACTACCCTCTACTTTTGTTATATGGAGGCACTACTAGAGTGGAGCAGTAATTTTCAATTGGAGTGCTGTATTAGTGTTGCAACTACGCTCTTGTCTAGCCTTATGGAGACACTATTTGTGTACTGTAAAGTTCTTCAATTGGAGTGTTGTATTAGGATTGCAACTATCTTCCATTGGAGTGTTATATTAGTGTTGCAACTACTATCTTCTCTTGACATTTGGAGACACTACTAGAGTGCTGCCAAAACCTTCGATTGGAGTGTTGTATTAGTGTTGCAACTGCCCTCTTCTCTTGCCGTATAGAGACACTACTAGAGTGTAGCAAAAAACCTTCGATTGGAGTGTTGTATTGGTGTTGCAACTACTCTCTTCTGTTGCTATATGGAGACACTCCAAGAGTGCTGCAAAGATCTTCAATTGAAGTGTTGTATTACTGTTGCAACTACTCTCTTCTGTTGCTATATAGATGCACTACTAGTGTGCTGCAAACATCTACAATTGGAGTGTTGTATTAGTGTTGCAACTACCCTCTTCTCTTACCATATGGATACACTACTAGAGTGCTGCAAAAACCTTCGATTGGAGTGTTGTATTAGTGTTGCAACTACTCTCTTATGTTGCTATACGGAGACACTACTTGTGTGCTGCAAAGATTTTTCAATCGGATTGTTGTACTAGTGTTGCAACTACCCTCTTCTCTTCCATATGGAGACACTACTTGTGTGATGCAATGACCTTCAATTGGAGGGTCATATTAGGGCTTCAACTACCCTCTTCTCTTGTCATATGGAGACACTACTAGAGTGGTGCAGTGATTTTCAATTGGGGTGTTGTATTAGTGTTGCAACTACGCTCTTCTCTTGCCATATGGAGACACAACTTGTGTACAGTAAAGTTCTTCAATTGGAGTGTTGTATTAGGATTGCAACTACCCTATTTGGAGACACTACTAGAATGATGTAAAAACCATCGATTGGAGTGTTGTATTGGTGTTGCAACTGCCCTCTTCTCTTGCCGTATGGATACATGCTGGAGTGCTGCAAAAACTTTCGATTGGAGTGTTGTGTTAGTGTTGCAACTACCCTCTTCTCTTCCCCTATGGATACATGTTCGCACGAAAGTGCAACGCAAGTTTCGGTACGCTTGAGGGCGTACCTTTTAAAACCGCGCTTACACTTCACGAGTAAGGGTTGCAAGTGTACAACCCCTATCGAGTAATATAAACGGGTATCGATCCACAGGGACGGGCAATTACTAGGTTAGACTCCACTAAACTCAATTAAAAACTAGAAGTGAGAAAGATTGGGTTTGGTATTTAAGTTCCTAAAGGATCAATTCAAACAAATCGAACAATGCAAACAAATGTAACAAAGTGCTAGAAGAAATGTAAACTGTGTTTTGATTATGGATAAAAGGCGTTTCCAGGGTTTCAGACTTCATCTATGATCTGCCTCTAGTGGTACGGCCTAGTGGTACGGCCCGTACCAAGTTGGTAAGGCTAGGCCGTACCAAGTTGGTAAGGCTAGGCCGTACCAGCCTTGGTAAGGCAAGGCCGCACCACTCTGGTAAGACCCGTACTGGCTTCCCAGAACAGAGCTTACCAGTTCGAGTTGATGCATTTCTTGCTGGTACCTTGTGCTAAACTCTTTAGAAAGGTTCAATTGACCATACCTAAGGTTCCTAAGCCTCAACTCTCGTGTGTTGGATCAAGATCTAGGTTGGAATGCAATTGATTGCCTTTTAGGGTTTCTACACCTCAATTTTCATGTATTGGTACAGATCTACCCTAGCTGGTTGATTGGAGACCTAAGGTACTCTCTAATCTGTCGATTAGAGGGGAATTCAACCTCTCGGCTTCAATTCGAACAAGTCTACCCTAAGCAATTGATTTGGTTGAGAGATTGAGATGATCACATGACCTTGATAGGTTTGATCTAGACCTAGAGGTTCATCATACACAATCACAGCAAGCAAAGAAATCACAATCAATCAATCAAAAGAGTTCATACAAAGTACTAGTCAAAGAAAGTCAAAGCAAATCAAGAATCCATCTCAAAACCCTAGAAACTAAAACAACTACTCACAGCACATGATCTGATCTAAAAATACAATAAAAGAGGTAAAGAAAGCCATGGATCGAAGGGATCGAGTGGAAGAGGCTTGATCCGTCGAGCTTCGCCTCTTTCCTCTTCCTTCCTTCTTGCTCCTAGCTCCTCAGCTCTCTTTCTCTCTCTTACTGTGCTCTCAAATGTCTCTGGAATGAAAGATTTTCGAAATTGGAGAGCTCCCCGCCTTAAATAGCCTCTGCCAAGATTTGAATCTGTCAGGTCGCCTTTAGGTACGGCCTGGCCGTACCAAAGTGGTAAGGCCTGGCCGTACCAAAGTGGTAAGGCCTAACCGTACCAGGCGTGATGAGCTGAAAATCGGCTAAGTCTGGTAAGACCCGTACCAAGCCTGGTAAGGGTCGTACCAGATCGTCCCAAATCGCCGTTTCTTCGTGTGTTTTGCTCCAAACCTGCAGAAAACAAACAAACACTCAGTAGTACCAAATTCTAAAGATATATCGATGAAATGCACATGATTCTGGTGAATTAGGGCACGAATCTGGTACTAAAACAGGCCTAAAATAGACTAAATATGCGAGGTATCAATACACTACAAGAGTGCTGCAAAAACCTTCGATTGGAGTGTTGTATTGGTTTTGCAACTACCCTCTTCTCTTGACATATGTATACACTGCTAGAGTACTGCAGAAACCTTCGATTGAAGTGTTGTATTAATGTTGCAACAACGCTCTTCTGTTGCTATATGGCGACACTACTAGTGTGCTGCAAAGATCGTCAATTGAAGTGTTGTATTAGTTTTGCAACTATACTCTTCTCCTGCCATATGGAGACACTACTAGAGTGCTTCAAAAACCTTCAATTGGAGTGTTGTATTGGGGTTGCAACTACGCTCTTCTGTTGCTATAGGGCGACACTACTAGTGTGCTGCAAAGATCTTCAATTGGAGTGTTGTATTAGTGTTGCAACTACCCTCTTCTCTTACCATACGGAGACATTACTAGAGTGCTACAAAAACCTTTGATTTGAGTGTTGTATTGGTGTTGCAACTACCGACTTCTCTTGCCATATTGATACACTACTAGAGTGCTGCAAAAACCTTCGATTGCAGTGTGGTATTAGTGTTGCAACTACCCTCCTGTCTTGCCATAAGGAACCACAACCATAGTGCGGCAACGATCTTCAATTGGTGCGTTGTATTAGTGTTGCAACTACTCTCTTCTGTTGCTATATGGAGACACTACTAGTGTGTTGCAAAGATCTTCAATTGAAATGTTGTATTAGTATTGCAACTACCCTCTTCTCATGCCATTTGGAGACAATACTAGTGTGCTGCAAAAACCATCGAATATGTGTTGTATTGGTGTTGCAACTACCCTCTTCTGTTGCTATATCGAAACACTACTATAGTGCGGCAAAAATATTCGATTAGAGTGTTGTATTGGTGTTGAAACTACCCTCTTCTCTTGCCGTATGGATACAGTACTATAGTGTTGCAAAAACCTTCGATTGCAGTGTTGTATTGGTGTTGCAACTACTCTCTTGTGTTGTTATATGGAGACACTATTAGAGTGCTGCTAAAACCATCGATCGGTGTGTTGTATTAGTGTTGCAACTACTCTCTTCTGTTGCTACACAGAGATACTACTAGTGTGCTGCAAAGATTTTGAATTGAAATGTTGTATTAGTGTGTCAACTACGCTCTTCTCTTCCCATAACTACTTGTGTGCTGTATAGTTCTTCAATTGGAGTGTTGTTATTACGGTTGCAACTACCGTATTTGGAGACACTACTAGAATGCTGTAAAAACCATCGATTGGAGTTTTGTATTGGTGTTGCAAGTACCTCTTCTGTTGCTATACGGAGACACTACTAGAGTGCTGCAAAGATCTATAATTGGAGTGTTGTATTAGTGTTGCCATTTTGATACACTACTAGAGTGCTGCCAAAACCTTCGATTGAAAATCTTCACTTTCCATAGGAATACACTACTAGAGTGTTGCAAAAACCTTGGATTGGAGTGTTGTATTAGTGTTGCAACTGCTCTCTTTTGATGTTATACAGACATTACTAGTGTGCTGCAAAGATTTTCAACCGGAGTGTTATACTAGTGTTCTTCAATTGGAGTGTTGTATTAGGGTTGCAACTAACCTATTTGGAGACACTACTTGAATGCTGTAAAAACCATCGATTGGACTGTTGTATTGGTGTTGCAAGTACCTCTTCTGTTGCTATATGGAGACACTACTAGAGTGCTGCAAAAACCTTCGACAGGAGTGTTGTATTAGTGTTGCATCTACTCTCTTTGGTTGCTAAATGGACACATTACTAGTGTGTTGCAAAGATCTTCAATCGGAGTGCTGTACCAGTGTTGCAACTACCCTCTTCTCTTCCTTATGGAGACATTACTTGTGTGCTGTAATGATCTTCGATTGGAGTGTTGTATTGGTATTGCAACGACCGTCTTCTCTTGCCATTTGGAGACACTACTAGAGTGCTGCCAAAAGCTTTGATTGGAGTGTTGTATTAGTGTTGCAACTACATTTTTCTCTTGCCGTATGGAGACACTACTAGAGTGTTTCAAAAAACCTTCGATTGGAGTGTTGTATTGGTGTTACAACTACTCTCTTCTGTTGTTATATGGAGACAATACTAGAGTGCTGCAAAGATCTACAATTGGAGTGTTGTATTAGTGTTGCAACTATCCTCTTCTCTTGTCATATGGAGACACTACTAGAGTGCTGCAAACACCTTCGATTGGAGTGTGCATTGGTGTTGCAACTACCCTCTTCTCTTGTGGTATGGATACACTACTACAGTGCTGCAAAAACCTTCGATTGGAGTGTTGTATTAGTGTTGCAACTACGCTCTTCTGTTGCTATAGGGCGACACTACTAGTGTGCTGCAAAGATCTTCAATTGGAGTGTTGTATTAGTGTTGCAACTATCATCTTCTCTTGCCATATGGAGACACAACTAGAGTGCTGCAAAAACCTTCGATTGGAGTGTTCCATTGGTGTTTTAACTACTGTTTTCTCTTGCGGTATGGATACACTACTAGAGTGCTGCAAAAACCTTCGATTGGAGTATTGTATTGGTGTTGCACCTACCTTCTTCTCTTGCCATATGGAATCACAACTAGAGTGCGGCAATGATCTTCCATTGGTGCGTTGTATTAGTGTTACAACTACTCTCTTCTGTTGCTATATGGAGACTGTAATGCAAAGATCTTCAATTGAAATGTTGTATTAGTATTGCACCTACCCACTTCTTCTGCCATATGGAGACACTACTGGAGTGCTGCAAAAACCCTCAAATAAGTGTTGTCTGGGTGTTGCAACTACCCGCTTCTGTTGCTATATCGAAACACTACTATAGTGCTGCAAAAATCTTCGATTGGAGTGTTGTATTGGTGTTGAAACTACCCTCTTTTCTTGCCGTATGGATACACTACTATAGTGTTGCAGAAAACCTTCAATTGGAGTGTTGTATTGGTATTGCAACTACTCTCTTCTGTTCCTATATGGAGACACTATTAGAGTGCTGCAAAGATCTTCCATTGAAGTGTTATTACTATTGCAACTACTCTTTTATGTTGCTATATGGACCCACTACTAATGTGCTGCAAAGATCTACAATTGGAGTATTGTATTATTGTTGCAACTACCTTTTCTTTTGCCAAATGGAGACACTACTAGAGTGCTGCAAACGCCTTCGATTTGAGTGTTGTATTGGTGTTGCAACTACTAGACTACTGCAAAAACTTTCGATTGGAGTGTTGTATTAGTGTTGCAACTACCCTCTTCTCTTGCCCAGTGGATACACTACTAGAGTGCTGCAAGGACATTAGATCGGAGTGTTGTATTAGTGTTGCAACTACACTCTTCTGTTGCTATACGGAGACACTACTAGTGTGCTGCAAAGATTTTCAATAGGAGTGTTGTACTAGTGTTGCAACTACCCTCTTCTCTTGTCATAAGAAGACACTACTAGAGTGGTACAGTGATTTTCAATTGGAGTGTTGTATTAGTGTGTCAACTACGCTCTTCTCTTGCCATATAGAGACACTACTTGTGTGCTGTAAAGTCCTTCAATTGGAGTGTTGTATTAGGGTTGCAACTATCCAATTTAGAGACACTACTAGAATGTTTTAAAAACCATCGGTTGGAGTGTTGTATTGGTGTTGCAACTACCGTCTTCTCTTGCCATATGGAGACACTACAAGGGTGCTGCAAAAATCTTCGGTTGGAGTGTTGTATTGGTATTTCAACTTCCCTCTTCTCTTGCAATATGGATACACTACTAGAGTGCTGCAAAAACATTCGATTGGAGTATTTGTATTAGTGTTGCAACTACCCTCTTCTCGTGCCCTATGGATACACTACTAGAGTGCTGCAAAAACCTTCGATTGGTGTGTTGTATGAATGTTGCAACTACTCTCTTCTGTTGCTATACGGAGACACTACTAGTGTGCTGCAAAGATTTTCAATTGAAGTGTGTTGTATTAGTGTTGCAATTACTCTCTTTTGTTGCTATATGGAGGATCAACTAGTGTGATCCAAATATATACAATTGGAGTGTTGTATTAGTGTTGCAACTACGCTCTTCTGTTGCCATATGGATACACTACTTGTGTGCTGTAAAGTTCTTCAATTAGAGTGTTGTATTAAGGTTGCAACTACCCTATTTGGTGACAATTCTAGAATGAAGTAAAAACCATCGATTGGAGTGTTGTATTGGTGTTGCAAGTACCCTCTTCTGTTGCTATTTGGAGGCACTACTAGTGTTCTTCAAAGATTTACAATTGGAGTTTTGTATTAGTGTTGCAACTACCCTCTTCTCTTGCCATATGACACTACTACAGTGCTGCAAAAATCTTCGATGGGAGTGTTGAATTGGTGTTGCAACAACCGTCATCTATTGCCGTTTGGATACACTACTAGAGTGTTGCAAAAAACCTTCGATTGGAGTGTTGTATCGGTGTTGCAACTACTCACTTCTGTTGCTATATGGAGACACTACTAGAGTGGTGCAAAGATCTTCCATTGAAGTATTGTATTAGTGTTGCAACTACTCTCTTCTGTTGTTATATGGAGACACTCCTAGTGTGCTGCAAAGATCTACAATTGGAGTGTTGTATTAGTGTTGCAACTATCATCTTCTCTTGCCATATGGAGACACAACTAGAGTGCTGCAAAAACCTTCGATTGGAGTGTTGCATTGGTGTTGCAACTACCGTTTTCTCTTGCGGTATGGATACACTACTAGAGTGCTGCAAAAAACCTTCGATTGGAGTATTGTATTGGTGTTGCACCTACCCTCTTCTCTTGACGTATGGATACATTGCTAGAGTGCTGCAAAAACCTTCGATTGGAGTGTTGTGTGTTGCAATGTTGCACCAAAAGGTAATGCACAAAGTTTCAGTACAATAAACTGTACATTTTAAACCTTAAATACACCTTCGGTTCAGACTGCAAGTGCACAGTCCTATCGAGTAGTATATTGTCGGGTATCGATCACAGGGACGGTTTGACAATTACCGGATTTTACTTAAACTACAGAGATTCTAGAAGTCTGCAAAGGTTGATTTGGTGTATTACGTTTCCTAACAGTTCAAATAACAGTAATTAAAAACAGTAAAGTAAAGTTTGATTTGGGTTTAATATAATTAAAAAGGGGTTCCTAGGGTTTCTGATTTCATCTCAGCTTAGTCTCAAGGTGCCCCGTCCGTGCACTTTCATGCATGGGCCGTGTGGGATGTATACGGGCCGTGTACTCTCGTACACGGTCCGTGTGGCCCTCGAGTTAATACAGCAGCTACTGGTTTCTGTGTTGATTTTCCTGTGCAAGGTTTTATTGACCGAACCAAAGTACCTAGACCTCAACTCTCGCATGTTGGCTTAATTACTCGGTGCGGGATTCAATTTCTGCCCTCCTAGGGTTCTCAAACCTCAACTTTCGCTTGTTGGTTTGATAATCCTAAGTCACTTGTTGGTTTACTAAAGATATCCTCGATCTCTCGATACGAGGAAAAGTTCACCTCTCGGCTACTACTTGGTTTCACCTCTCGGATCGTAAACCTATCTCAAATACTTAGTTTGGTCGAGTGAATATCAAGGTTATTTATATTCCATTTAGATGAGGCCTTTCATCTAGCGGATTAACAATTCAATTCAAACAATTTCTACTAAGCAATAAAATACTACACAATCAAGCAAGCACAAGATTCAACACAAATTCCAAGTAACTAGCAAATAAAACAAAGCATTCGACTACATCATAACCCTAGAAACATAAAAGTCTACTCAAGCATGATTAAAAAGCAAAAACAAATAGTAATAATGAAGTTCATGACAAAACTCAAAGAGAGAGATGAAGAATCGTCTCCAAACTTCTTCTCCAAGCCCAGATTTCTTCCCAAGAGCCAGCCGTCCCCTTTAGGTCTGCAATCTCCTCCTTTTAATGTCCAAAATCGCGTATTAAAAGCTTTCCTTTTCGACCTTCCCAGCTGGCATTTCTTTCCATCGCCAGACTGGACTTCCGGATTTTCTGTGCACGGTCCGCACAAGATTCTGCACGGACCGTGTGCCTGTGCATTTAGGTTACAGAAATTTAGCCTCTTTGTGAGAACTCTCTGTCTGCTCAGGCAGTGAGTGCACGGTCCGCACAAGAATGTGCACGGACCGTGTGAAAATGTGTCAAAGGCAGAATCTTCCTTGTCTTTCGCCCGTTTTCTGCAAATCAATAAACAAAGCATAGCAGTACCACATTCTATTGTAATTTGAATGAGATGTTCACACTTTTAGGCTTTTAGGCACAGGTTTATGTATGAATTGGTGTCGGAATATAGACATAATGGAGAGATATCATGCAACTACACTCTTCTGTTGCGATATGGCGACACTAGTAGTGTGCTACAAAGATCTTCAATTGGAGTGTTGTATTAGTATTGCAACTATACTCTTCTTCTGCCATAGGGAGAAACTACTAGAGTGCTGAAAAAAACTTCGATTGGAGTGTTGTAATGGGGTTGCAACTACGCTCTTCTATTGCGATATGGCGACACTTCTAGTGTGCTGCAAAGATCTTCCATTGAAGTGTTGTATTAGTGTTGCAACTACCCTCTTCTCTTGCCATACGACACTACTAGAGTGCTACAAAAACCTTCGATTTGAGTGTTGTATTGGGGTTGCAACTAACCACTTCTCTTACCATATGGATACACTACTAGAGTGCTGTAAAAACTTTCGATTGGAGTGTTGTATTGGTGTTGCAACTTCCCTGTTCTCTTGCCATATGGATCCACAACTAGAGTGCGGCAATGATCTTCCATTGGTGCGTTGTATTAGTGTTACAACTACTCTCTTCTGTTGCTATATGGAGACTGTAATGCAAAGATCTTCAATGGAAATGTTGTATTAGTATTGCAACTACCCTCTTCTCCTGCCATAGGGAGACACTACTAAAGTGCTGCAAAAACCATCGAATAAGTGTTGTATTGGTGTTGCAACTACCCGCTTCTGTTGCTATATCGAAACACTACTATAGTGCGGCAAAAATCTTCGATTGGAGTGTTGTATTGGTGTTGAAACTACCCTCTTCTCTTGCCGTATGGATACACTACTTTAGTGTTGCAAAAAACCTTCGATTTGAGTGTTGTATTGGTGTTGCAACTACTCTCTTCCTTTGCTCTATGGAGACTCTATTAAAGTGCTGCAAAGATCTTCCATTGAAGTGTTATATTAGTGTTGCAACTAGTCTTTTATGTTGCTATATTGAGGCACTACTAGTGTGCTGCAAAGATCTACAATTGGAGTGTTGTATTAGTGTTGCAACTACCCTTTTCTCTTGCCAAATGGGGACACTTTTAGAGTGCTGCAAAAACCATCGATTGGAGTGTTGTATGGGTGTTGCAACTACCCTCTTCTCTTGCGGTATGGATACACTACTAGAGTGCAGAAAAAACTTTCGATTGGAGTGTTGTATTAGTGTTGCAAGTACCCTCTTCTCTTGCGGTCTGGATAAACTACTAGAGTGCTACAAAAACTTTCGATTGGAGTGTTGTATTAGTGTTGCAACTACCCTCTTCTCTTGCCCAATGGATACACTACTAGAGTACGGCAAAAACCTTGGATTGGAGCGTTGTATTAGTGTTCTAACTACTCTTTTCTATTACTATATGGAGACACTACTAGTGTGCTGCAAAGATTTTCAATCAGAGTGTTGTACTGCTGTTGCAACTACCCTCTTCTCTTGTCATAAGGAGACACAACTAGAGTGGTACAGTGATTTTCAATTGGAGTGTTGTATTAGTGTGTCAACTACGCTCTTCTCTTGCCATATAGAGACACTACTTGTGTGCTGTAAAGTTCTTCAGTTGGAGTGTTGTATTAGGGTTGCAACTACCCTATTTGGAGACACTACTAGAATGCTGTAAAAACCATCGATTGGAGTGTTGTATTGGTGTTGCAAGTACCTCTTCTGTTGCTATATGGAGACACTACTAGAGTGCTGCAAAGATCTAAAATTGGAGTGTTGTATTAGTGTTGCAACTACCCTCTTCTCTTGCCATATGGAGACACTACTAGAGTGCTGTAAAAATCTTCGGTCGGAGTGTTCTATTGGTGTTGCAACTACCATCTTTTCTTGCGGTATGGATACAATACTAGAGTGCTGCAAAAACCTTCGATTGAAGTGTTTGTATTAGTGTTGCAACTACCCTCTTCTCGTGCCCTATGGATACACTACTAGAGTGCTGCAAAAACCTTCGATTGGTGTGGTGAATTAGTGTTGCAGCTACTCTCTTATGTTGCTATACAAGACACTACTAGCGTGCTGCAAAGATTTTCAATTCAAGTGTTGTATTAGTGTTGCAACTACTCTCTTTTGTTGCTATATGGAGGCACAACTAGTGTGCTACAAATATCTACAATTGGAGTGTTGTATTAGTGTTGCAACTACGCTCTTCTCTTGCCATATGGATACACTACTTGTGTGCTGTAAAGTTCTTCAATTAGAGTGTTGTATTAGGGTTGCAACTACCCTATTTGGAGACACTACTAGAATGAAGAAACCATCGATTGGAGTGTTGTATTGGTGTTGCAAGTACCCTCTTCTGTTGCTATATGGAGGCACTACTAGTGTGCTGCAAAGATCTACAATTGGAGTGTTGTACTAGTGTTGCAACTATCCTCTTCTCTTGCCATATTACACAACTAGAGTACTGCAAAAACCTTGGATTGGAGTGTTGTATTGGTGTTGCAACAACTCTCTTCTCTTGCCGTATGGATACACTACTAGAGTGCTGCAAATACCTTCGATTGGAGTGTTGTATTAGTGTTGCAACTACTCTCTTCTGTTGCTATATGGAGACACTACTAGTGTGCTGCAAAGATCTTCAATCGGAGTGGTGTACTAGTGTTACAACTACCCTCTTCTCTTCCATATGGAGACACTACTTGTGTGCTGTAATGACCTTCGATTGGAGTGTTGTATTGGTGTTGCAACTACCCTCTTCTCTAGCCATTTGGCGACACTACCTAGAGTGCTGCAAAAATCTTTGATTGGAGTTTGTACTGGTGTTGCAACAACCCTCTTCTCTTGCCGTATGGATACACTACTAGAGCGGTGCAAAAAACCTTCGATGAGAGTGTTGTATTGGTGTTGCAACTACTCTCTTCTGTTGCTATACACTACTAGAGTGCTGCAAAGATCTTCCATTGAAGTGTTGTATTAGTGTTGCAACTACTCTCTTCTGTTGTTATATGGAGGCACTCTGCCGCAAAGATCTACAATTGGAGTGTAGTATTAGTGTTGCAACTATCCTCTTCTCTTGCCATATGGAGACACTACTAGAGTGCTGCAAAAACCTTCGATTGGAGTGTTGCATTGGTGTTTCAACTACCCTCTTCTCTTGCGGTATGGATACACTACTAGAGTGCTGCAAAAACCTTCAATTGGAGTGTTGTATTAGTGTTGCAACTACCCTCTTCTCATGTCCTATGTATACACTACTAGAGTGTGCTACAAAAACCTTCGATTGGAGTGTTGTATTAATGTTGCAACTACTCTCTTCTGTTGCTATACGGAGACTACTTGTGTACTGCAAAGATTTTCAATTGGAGTGTTGTATTAGTGTTGCAACTACCCTCTTCTATTGCCGTATAGAGACACTACTAGAATGTTGCAAAAAACCTTCGATTGGAGTGTTGTAATGGTGTTGAAACTACTCTCTTCTGTTGCTATATGGAGACACTCCAAGAGTGCTGCAAAGATCTTTAATTGAAGTGTTGTATTAGTGTTGCAACTACTCTCTTCTGTTGCAGTAGGGATGCAGTACTAGTGTGCTGCAAAGATCTACAATTGGAGTGTTGTGTTAGTGTTGCAACTATCCTCTTCTCTTGCCATAGGGATACACTACTACAGTGCAGCAAAAACCTTCTATTCGAGTATCGTATTAGTGTTGCAACTACTCTCTTCTGTTGTTATACGAAGACACTACTAGTGTGCTGCAATGATTTTTCAATCGGAGTGTTGTACGAGTGTTGCAACTACTCTCTTCTCTTCCATATGGAGACACTACTTGTGTGATGTAATGACATTCAATTGGAGTGTCATATTAGGGCTTCAACTACCCTCTTCTCTTGTCATATGGAGACACTACTAGAGTGGTTCAGTGATTTTCAATTGGAGTGTTGTATTAGTGCTGCAACTACGCTCTTCTCTTGCCATATGGAGACACTACTTGTGTGCTGTAAAGTTCTTCAATTGGAGTGGTGTATTAGGGTCGGAACTACCCTTTTTGGAGACACTACTAGAGTGATGTAAAAACATTCGATTCGAGTGCCGTATTGGTGTTGCAACTTCCCTCTTCTCTTGCCGTATGGATACACTGCTAGAGTGCTGCAAAAACCTTCGATTGGAGTGTTTGATTAGTGTTGCAACTACCCTCTTCTCTTGCCCTATGGATACACTACTAGAGTGCTGCAAAAAATTTCGATTGGAGTGTTGTATTGGTGTTGCAAGTACTCTCTTCTCTTGGCATATGGAGACACTACTGTTACACCAAAAAGGTATAGTACAAAGTTTCAGTACAGTAAACTGTACTTTTTAACCTTAAACACACTTTTCGGTTCAGACTGCAAGTATACAATTCTATCGAGCAGTATATTATCGGGTATCGATCACAGGGACGGTTCAGATTTAATCTAGAATTTCACCTAAATTAAATAAAGACTAGAAGTTGGAAAAGGTTGGTTTTGGTTTCTAAAATTCCTAACAGTTCAATGACAATAATAAAATGCAAAGAAGTAAATAAACTTGGTTTAAATCAGATGTAAAAGGCATTTCCAGGGTTATGACTTCATCTCAGTTTTGCCTCGAGGTGCCCGGTCCGTGTAGTGTCCTACACGGGCCGTGTCAGTGTACACGGGCCGTATACTGTCGTACACGGTCCGTGTGGCCCTCGAGTGAATGCAGCAGTTATTGTTTTCTTTGTGTTGTTCCTTTGTGTAGGGTTCTACTGACCAGACCTAATGTCTCTAAACCTCAACTGTCGTATGTTGGCTTATTAACCTGGTATGGAATTGCAATATATGCCCTCGTCGGGTTCTAGACCTCAACTGTCGTATGTTGGTCTGAATTACCTAGTTGCTTGTTTGGAATACTAAAGGTAACCTCATTCCGTCGATATGAGGAAATGTTCACCTTTCAGTTACTAGTTGGTTTCACCTTTCGGATCACTAATCCTACCTCAGGTACTTAGTTTGGTTAAGAAATTATAAGGGCCAAAGTACCTTCTAGATGTGATCATTCATCTAGTGGTAAACCAATAAAAATCAAATAACTTACACTAAACAATTAAAATCAATCACAATCAAGCAAACACAAATTTCAACAAAAGAATCCAATAACTAACATACAAAACAAAACATTCGATTACATCACAACCCTAGAAACTAAGAAATCTACTCAGACATGGTTCTAAAACAAGTAAAAGTAGTAATAAAAAGATTCGCCATGACAAAACCCGAAGAATAAAGAAGATCCGTCGAAAACTTGCGTCTTTCGCTTCTCAACTTCGTCTCCAAGCTTAGCCGTCAAGACCAAACCCTAGAAAATGCTCCTCTGCTCCAGAATGACCTCTCTGGTGCAAGAAATCTCGCTTATATACTCGTTTTGCCGACCTTCCATTAATTAGCCTTGTTTCCAAATTCTGGATTTGTTTCCGGAAATGCTTGACACGGCCCGTGTGGAATTCTACACGGCCCGTGTGCCTGTGTTCTTCATGCGGTCGAGTCAGCGGTCTTCATGCGGTCGTGTCATCGGTCGAGTCGAGGTTGACACGGCCCGTGTGGAATGTTACACGGACCGTGTAGATACTTCTAAATTCCAGATTCCTTCTCGATTTCGCCCGATTCCTGCAGAATAAAAATAACTTGCAGCAGTACCACATTCTATATATATTCAATGAATTATAACCGATTTTATAGATTAAAACACAGGTTTTGGTACGAATTTAAGGTCAAAATATAGATATGAATACGAGATATCAACTACTAGTGTGCTGTAAAGATCTTCAATTGGAGTGTTGTATTTGTGTTGCAACTACTCTCTTGCCATATGGAGACACTACTATAGTGCTGAAAAAACCTTCGATTGGAGTGTTGTATTGGTGTTGCAACTACTCTTTTTTTTTTGCCATTTGTAGACTTTCCTATAGGGCTGCAAAGTTCTTCAATTGGAGAGTTTTATTTGGGTTGCAACTACCCACTTCCCTTGCCATATAGACACTACTAGTGTGTTGCAAAGACTTTCAATTGGAGTGTTATATTAGAGTTGCAACTACCCTATTTGGAGACACTATTAGAGTACTGCAAAGATCTTTAATTGGAGTGTTGTATTAGTGTTGCAGCTACCTTCGTCATTTGCCATATGGAGACACTACTAGAGTAAAACAGTAATTCAGAATCGCAATTGAGAAGTGCAATGATATCTTCCCTTATGTAAAACAGTAAGCAATAATAATTCACTTGGTTTGATTTTTTTTCAATTATAACAAATTGTTGAATTGCTAATTACATTCACTCAATTTTGTAAGGGCTTTTACGCAATATAATAAGGAGGGAGGATTGCAAAGCACGTGCCAGAAAAATAAATTGAATTGGAAGTGGTTGCCGATGAGCACACTATAATTTTATAATTTCATATTTTGTTGAAAAAATTATTGTCATTCTAACATGAGGAGGGATCAAATTACACCTGTTTTGGTGACACACTTTGACATCTACCATTTTGAAAGTCCAAATAGTCGATCCAAACCGTTCAACATGATAGATATATTAAAATGTGCTTGGAGATCAAATTTTACATTTTTTTGAATTTTTGTACTATTTATTAAGATGGTTACAAAATCGATGTTTTCAGACCATTGAAAAACAGCGATTTTGTAACCATCTTAATAAATAGTAAAAAAATTCAAAAAAATGTAAAATTTGCTCTCCAAGCACATTTTAATATGGTGATCATGTTGAATGGTTCGGATCGACTGTTTGGATTTTGAAATCGCAAAATTGACCTATAAAAAAAACGGTGTCATGATGTGTCACCAAAAAGGGTGTAATTGGATCCCTCCTCTTCTAACATAGGCCGCTAAATGTAAATTTCAGTGCCCGCAACAGTTGGAGGGTTGGGAATGCGCTTATTACACGATGATTTTCATGTTTGACTTTGTCGAAAAAATACAATTCCATTTTCCAAGCGATATGAATTCATATGAATTGTTCCTATATAATACCAATTGAAATTAATTAAAATAAAGATAGAGATGATAATTCCTAGGGTTTCGGCACACCATTGCTACTCAATCCACTTTGATATTCTACATAGGACACTGCGAGTTATCTTATGCAAATGACAGAACTTGGTTTACGTTTTGTGGTTCTGATTTATGGTTTCCCCGCGAAGGTTTTCTTCACATAAATCTAATGGCTCCCAACGAGGCTAACTCGTCCATCATAATTTTTCTACTAATAAATTACTGTCACTACCCTAGGATTAAACTAGATCATCGAAATCAGGTGAAAGAAGAATAAATTGCAAAAACATTTCAATCAACAACAAGAAATCATAATCAACATAAAATATTCAACCGTTATGGGGAGATGGTTGGGCCTTAGCTGATAACTGGCTGGGGGATGTACAATCCCCTTAGCAATGGTCAGAGGAGTTTTATCGTGCCACATGACGAGGTCGCATGCTATGGCATCCTGCAATAATTATCAGCAATTAGTTAATGAACAAGTCAAAATTACGGGTAGATTATGAACAAGTAGTGATTACCTGTAGATTGTCCAACACGCCCAGCACTTCGGTCCCGAATGCTTGACTGCTTTGCCGAAATCCCAGCGAAACGGGAGGTTGTTACTCGGATTGTTGCGTAAGAGATGTAATGTGGTTCATCCACCTTGATTCCATCTCAGCCATCCGTCTATCGTACTCCATTCTGATCTCCTCGTGTACCTCCTGGCGTACCTGCGCCAACCTTGATTCCATCTCGTCCGTGCTAACTTTGGCACGCAGTCTTCTTTTTGGTTTTGGTCTGTCGTATACATCCTTCCAACCACATTAGACCGAGACACCCCTAACTCGACCCGTGTGTTCTTTACTCCCGAGCGCTGCGGACAATGAATCAACCACTCTTTCGACAGTCATGGAGCCCGAATTTACCTCCTCCTCCATATCCAACTGTTAAAAAAAATTAGTTATAGCAAAAGACAAAGTAATGTACACAAAGTTAGCACAAAGACTCTTACCATTTTCTGAGCCACGGGTTGCACGTCATCTGGGAGTACTATCCTCCCGTCAGCGGTTACCTCGGATCTTCCCATGAGGCAGTGTTGGCCCCTAGGATTTTGGATCCTAACCACAAGTAAGTTAGAATCTTTTTTTTTCCAGTATTGCCGCCCATTCGGCCGACTTACCCTCGTAACCACCTGACCCTAATTTGTGCGGGTACTTGTTCAATTTCGCGATCCTTCTGCCCTCGTCACTTTTTATCTTCACACATCAAGGTAAATCAATTAGTTTAAGGAATATAAGTACATATCGAGAAAGAACAAAGACTAAGTTGGCCAAATTTATATACCTTGAACTCTACTGTGGACTTCAAAGCTTGAAACTCCTCCCAGTCCTCTTGTTTCAGCCATTTATAGTAGCCTACCGGATTTCTCCCTTTCTCCATGAAATCCGTCTTCAACGTGCTCTTGAATTGCTTCCAACCTTCATTCATTTTCCTCAAAGTCTTTTTCTTTTTTCGCAGACTTTGGGTCGTCATCCTGGATATTCCAATGAGCCTGCATGATTGACAACAAAATTACTGCTTGCAAGTTCATTCAAGTTTTCAATTCAGGTATAGACATATATAACTTGCAGGAAGACAACTACATGATGCCTAGCAATTTGAAAAAGTTATTATTTACTTATAAAAGCAAATTCCAAATATGCTAAGGTTAAGACATGCTAGAAAACTTGTATAAATCTGAGAAATTAATAACAAACAGAGATAGAATAAGAAAAATGAATATATAATGCATGTACAGTTTGATATAATCAAAATAAGGTTTATAATTGTTAGGTACTTTACCTTCACAATGTTCCACCATTCGTTCTTATCTTTGTCATCGAATTTGTCCCACCTCTCAACCAAGATAAATGCATTTTGCTTCACCAAATTGTTACACCAATTTGTGTACTCTGCCCTACGTGGACCCTTCGGACATCCAATTTTGCTGAACTCGATTTGCAAATCCTTCGCCTCTGAAGTCTTCGTGCACATTGTCGAACCTCTTTTTCTCCTTTCTTCCTGAGCCTGCGGCTCCTCTTCTTCCAATAACATATCTGCCTGCGGTTCCACTGTTTCCAATGTCATATCAACATTCTCACCTGACTGTGACATGAATGTAAAATTTAGGTCTAACTTATGTTGGGTCCTTTGTTCAATCATCAAATTTAGTCCCTGTAACATTAGGTTTCTGTCCATGTCACTAGAATAGGTCAGTTGAGGTAACTTTTCATTTAACCAAAATACAATCAGAGATAAGGGTTTTGATTTAACCAAGATACAGGGAGCATTGCAACTTAGAGAGAGAGAGAGAGAGAGAGAGAGAGAACCTTTCAAAGAGAGAACAGCAACCGCGCGAAAGGAGCTTAGAAATTCAATTGGCGAGTTCAGAGGAGAGCGACAGAGGAGACCGAGCTAGCACCGAGAGATAGAACGATGGCAGCACCACAGAAAGAGATAGGCGACTAAGGGGTTTAGGTTTTAGGGGAGACGAGGGGATTTTGAAAAAGATCGAGCGACAGAGACGAGACGCGCATTTTATTTCGCGTAAACTAAATCTACACGGACATTTAATTAAACAACCGTGTAGAAACGTAAGAGAGCTACACGTTTAATTAAACACCCGTGTATTATTAGTTTACGCGAAATTATGAAATGTGCGCCTATATATGGTTTTTCTAGATTAATTTTTCAAATTCCAAATTTCATATTTTTCAAAATGGAAAACTTAAAAATAAAAAGGAACCTGATTTCAGTTTTATTTAGCTTGAAAACTATTTTATCCATGTATCTTCGAGTATCTAGCAGAACTTAATAATGCAAATAAATATTTCAATTTCTACACGGGCGTTTAATTAAATATCCGTGTAGAAAATCTTTTGTACACGGATTTTTCATTAAACGCCCGTGTACGTTTCGTAGAAGGCGAAACAACTATTGAAAAGTAAACGACCGTGTAGAAAACTTTTCTTACACGGATTTTTAATTAAACGTCCGTGTCCAATGTTAAATTAAAATGTTTAAATTAAAACTTTTCTTACACGGAATTCGAGAAGTTGCCTTATCTTTTAATGAGAAGACGAAAGGACTCTTCAAAATTCAATATAAATCTGAGAATCTCCCCCGTTTCGATTACTTTTATCTGAGATTTGGAAGAAGAAGTTTTGGAAGAAGAAATGGCCACTTGGGTGCCACCGGAAGACGCAAATGTGCCATGACCATAGCCCCCTGCTATGTCCCTCCCGAAGATGCTCCCGTGTTGGAAGTCCCTCCCGACTATGAAATGCCTCCTCCCAACTACAGGAGGACATGGCCATGGCCGCCCTCAAATGTGCCACGTCGAAGCCCAAGGGATCACCCACCACCAAAGCCCTACAAAAGGAGGGGCAATCCTTGGATCAGGCCAAAGAGACCCTGGATTAGAAGGAGGGGGTCAGGCCAAGGAGCAATCCAGCCAGGCCAGTGAAGGAGTGTTTGATTAAGTTAGCTTTTTTTTCGTTTTGTTTTGATTGTAATATATTTTTATTCTTAATTTAATCAGCATTTTGTTTTCTATCCGTTTAACTATTTTGTTAAATACTTCATGCTATTTAAATAAATACTGTTATAGATATAAATTAGCAGTACAAAACAACCAACAAATAATTCATTATGGATCACTACAAAGTAAAATATTTAAAAAAAAATTATTTAAAATTAACTTAAATAATCTGTCTAAATAATATCATAGAATAATTAATGCTTAATGCTCTCTAAATAATCCGATTTGAAAACATAAATGAACACTTTACTTGATATGACCTTATCTGGGATTACAAATTATAAAACAACCACAGAATAATTTTTCGCCAAAAAAATAACTTCTGTTCAAGTAAATATTTCAAAAGTATATTATTTAAAAAAAACTATTTCAAAATAACAGGGACGCTGTTGTAACAGGCAATTTAGTCCCTGTTGTTCAAGTAAAGTATTTCAAAATAATGATTTGAATATTCCCTGTAACGATTTGAAAAATAATGGAAATACTTGATAAAACAATAGAATAATTTCAGGGGAAAAAAATACCTTTCTACACGGATGTTAATTAAACATATGTGTAGAAATGTATTTGTACACGGATGTGTAATGAAATATCCATGTAGCTCCCTTTGAATTTCTACACGGACATTTAATGAAACGTGTATATATTTGTACACGGATGTTTAATTAAATGTCCGTGTAGCTCCCTTTTATCCGTGATTAAAAGATTTTTTTTAATGAACTAGAAAAGATGGATTTTTTTTATTTAAACAAATAAAATATAAAATTCACGTACTAAATTATATCAGAAAATTATACAAAAATTCATGTTGATATCAAAAATTAATACAAAAATTCATATTATTACAAATCCATATTCTGATTTACAAAATTCCTGTTGAAACCACTCTGCCCACATATCTAAAATAATCTATCTGGTTCTTGCTCATGATGCAAAAAAGAAATATTAGAAACGAAATAAAAATATTACAATGAGACAGAAATATCCAGAGATTGTAAACCGGCCTTGAGTCTTTAGTCTGACTTCATTGGGCTCTCCAAAATATTATAAAAGAAATAAATATTATACATTGAATTTTTTTTTTCCAAATAAGAAATATTAAAATTATCAAGTTTAAAAGGAGTAAATATTATACATTGGATTTTTTTTTCCTTTTTCTCTTTTTTTCCACTGTTTGAACATCTTCCCATAATCCTTCATTGTGGTCAAATCTCATGTAATTTGGTTCGTCTTGTTCTGCAATTCTTGCTATCTCAGCTTGCACATCGCTACAAAATTGAGGTATCTCTTCGAACTGGTCGTACTCTTCTTCGTCAGTGACGTTTTCTACCCCGACAATCATTCTTTTTCCAAATAGGACGACACTCCACCTATTATCACTTGGGTTAGTGACATAAAAGACTTGGGTGGCTTGCTTGGCAAGTATGAACGGATCATCAACATACCCGACTTTGTCAAAATCAACGAGGGTGAACCCGTCGTTATCAACTTTAACACCCCGGTCTTCGACCCATTAGCACCAAAACAAGGAAATGCTAAGGTGAGGATTGTAAACGAGCTCCCAAATTTTTTCAATAACGCTGTTGTTACACCAAAAGGTATAGTACAAAGTTTCAGTACAGTAAACTGTACTTTTTAACCTTCAATACACTTTTTGGTTCAGACTGCAAGTATACAATCCTATCGAGTAGTATAAATTCGGGTATCGATCACAGGGACGGTTCAGATCTTAACTAGAGTTCTACCTAAATTAAATAAAGACTAGAAGTTGGAAAATGTTGGTTTTGGTTGTTTAAAGTTCCTAACAGTTCAGTAACAGTAATTAAGTGCAAAAAAAGTAAATTAACTTTATTTAAATCAATAATAAAAGGCGTTTCCAGGGTTATGACTTCATCTCAGTTTTGCCTCGAGGTACCCGGTCCGTGTAGTGTCCTACACGGGCCGTGTCCAATGTACACGGGCCGGGTACTGTCGTACACGGGCCGTGTCCAATGTACACGGGCCGGGTACTGTCGTACACGGGCCGTGTCCAATGTACACGGGCCGGGTACTGTCGTACACGGTCCATGCGGCCCTCGAGTGAATGCAGCAGTTATTGTTTCTTTATATTGTTCCTTTGTGTAGGGTTCTACTGACCAGACCTAATGTTCCTAAACCTCAACTGTCGTTTGTTGGTTCATTAACTTGGTATGGAATTGCAATATGTGCCCTCGTCGGGTTCTACACCTCAACTGTCGTATGTTGGTCTGAATTACCTAGTTGCTTGTTTGGTATACTAAAGGTAACCTCATTCCGTCGATATGAGGAAATGTTCACCTGTCGGCTACTACTTGGTTTCACCTTCCGGATCACTAATCCTACCTCATGTACTTAGTTTGGTTGAGAGATTATAAGGGCCAAAGTACCTTCTAGATGTGCGCATTCATCTAGTGGTAAACCAATAAAAATCAAATAACTTAGACTAAGCAATTAAATCAAACACAATCAAGCAAACACAAATTTCAACAAAAGAATCCAATAACTAACATGCAAAACAAAACATTCGATTACATCACAATCCTAGAAACTAAAAGTCTACTCTAACATGATTAAAAAGCAAATGAAACAAATAAAGATAAAGAAGTTCATAGAAAAACTCGAAGAACAATGAAGATCCGTCGAAAACTTGCGTCTTTCGCTTCTCAACTTCGTCTCCAAGCTTAGCCGTCAAGACCAAACCCTAGAAAATGCTTCTCTGCTCCCGAATGTCTCTCTGGTGCAAGAAATCCCGCTTATATGCTTTTCTGGCCGACCTTCCATCAATTAGCCTTGTTTCCAAATTCTAAATCTGTTTCCAGAAATGCTTAACACGGCCCGTGTGGAATTCTACACGGCCCGTGTGAAATTCTACACGGACCGTGTGCCTGTGTTCTTCCTACGGTCGAGTCAGCGGTTGGAAATGCTTGACACAGCCCGTGTGAAATTCTACACGGACCATGTACCTGTGTCTCTAGCTCAGATTGTAGATCTTCTCGCAAGCTTTCCGAAAAGTGGTTATACACTCAAAACGGAGTTACGAGTCAAAATCTATGACCGTTTCAATTTCAGGTGCTGAGATTTGTGTCCTGGTCGTGTCTGTGGTCGGGCAGAGGGTTGTACGGTCCGCATAAGAAGGTACACGGACCGTATATAAACCTTCAAATTCTATATTCTTCCTCGGTTTCGCCCTTTTTTCTGCAAAGTAAGAACAAATGCACAGCAGTACCACATTCTATAGATATTCAATGAAATAAACACGATTTGACAGTTTTAGGCACAGGTTTTGGTACAAAGTTTGGTCAGAATATAGATACGAAATCGAGATATCAGCTGTAATAAGACTTTGATGCTATTACAGGCCGGGCATCCCCCGATCTACTGAATTCTTGAGACGTTGCCACCAACGTCACTGATAAGCCTCAATTATATATACTTTTGATTAAGGTTTAACCTAAAAAAACTAAGCCAATTTCCTTGTATTTTAGTATAAATTTGTGTTAAAATATGTCAAGAACCAAGTTACTGCCAAAGTCTATTTAAATTACAGGAAATGGAGCAAATTGTAGATCTTCTCGCAAGCTTTCTGAAAAGTGATAGAACACTGAAAACGGAGTTACGGATGATGATCTATGCCCATTTGAAGTTCAGTTTCACAGAAATCCAGAGAGTTTTGCGGCCTGTACAAGAATTTCGTGCGGGCCGCACAACGGGTCACACAGAATTACAGCTGCCGACACACAGTTCGTATTTTGGCCATATCTTGGTCATACGAACTCCGATTTGGGTGAATCAAAACTTGACAGAATCATATCTACAACTTTTATGAAGGAAACAAATCCAAATTCGGAATGTAGAATTTTGTGCAGCCACACCAATGGCCGCACCAGCCTAGATTTGGACAGATTTTATTACCAACTTCGCCCGATTCACTTCCATATCTGGTTTGCTTGCTCCCAGAGGCACGAAAATTACTATAGATTGGCACAGAGGCAGCAAGAGAAGGGATCTTCTTCTTCCACCTTGTTCCTAGGTTCTATTCTTCTAAACTTCTCCACAAATCAAAGGCTTTTGGGATTGAAGGATTGAAGGCTGATTCGAGCGAGCAACTACCGAAGACAAGGAGCGGCAACTAGGAGATTGGTGTATTCTCTTCTCTTATTTGTTTATCTAGGTTTTTAGTCATGTTTTCTCTTTTGTATCTCTTGGATGTTAGTGCACCCATGAGAGGCTAGATTCCTCTCTAGGGGCTTAGGCTTCATCATGAACTTGTATTAGATTCTATCTTACTTGGATAATATTTCTATGTGATGATTGTTTGATGCTTGATTGATCTTGTTAATTTTATTATTCATGTCTTTGTGTAATTTGCGATTTGTTAATTAGTGTCCCGCTTAGGTTTAACCAACTTAAGGTGTTAGGATCAAAGAATTGATAGAACCAAATTACTTGCATGAATAACTCTAGGATTGAGATTAGAAATGACCAAATCTACTTCTTAGTCCGGAACCACAAGAACAATGGTTGAATTGAGGCGAAGGACTTAATCGTGAAGCCTCATATTCAATTGGGACCCCTAAAATTGAACCAAATTTTGGTGTGAAGAACTTAATCGTGAAGTGTCGATATTTGAGAATAAATTAGGCTAAACATGTGCTTATGGTCTAGATAATTAGGGTGAAGAACTTAATCGTGAAATCCGAACTATCTAGACACGTCATTAATTCACGAAAGTGACCCTTCTTGACATATTAGGTTTAGAAACCCCAAAATTAAAAACATGAATTTAGAAACCAAGTAAGTGTGAATTTCATCAAGGGATTGAGAGCCGCTAGCCCTTAGATTCCATCTCTTTGATTACAAACTCCTTTTTATTATTTGTTTAAAATTGTTTTGTCTTGTTTCAACTCCAATTCGGGTATTGAACCCACCATTTCAGTTTTCAACAAACCCCCCCATTTACTTAAATTGCATTATTTTAGAATTAATCATTTAGTAGAAAGTAATTTCTCCCGTTATCTTTGGATCGATACCTATTTTACTACAAGGATAGGTTGTATGCTTGCAACCAATCTATCATTGTGTATTAAGGTTTTATAAATTTAAAGCATAGTGTGTATTACAAATTGACCCACATATTCCAATACCAAAAATACACAACAGTCACCCCACTATTTTGCATCGTGCTCTTATCACACTGTAATTTAGTGTAAAATGTATATCCGTTAATCTCGTATCCTTGGAATGTTCTAACAACCATTTGGGGTCCTTCGCCCAGCAATCTAACAGTTTCATTTATGGGAGACCTTTCGGGGTGTGATTTCACTCTTTCTTTCATCCATCCTATAAAAGAACGGTTATGCTCGTCAGTAAGCCACTTCTGACTTCTCGTGTAGTTATGTTGTCGAAGAATTGTCATGTGCTCATCTATATATGGAGCAACATCTGCCATGTGCTGTAGTACAATAAAATGTGTCTTTCGCAGGTCATCGTTATCAGCAACTATGGCTTTCAACCCTATTGTCCCTGCTCCTTGGAGCTTTCCCTCGTATCGAGATTTTGGAACGCCAATAGGACCCACACCGGTCATGTAGTTGGTGCAAAACTCAATTACCTCTTCTGTGAAATATCCTTCCACAATGCTACCTTCGGGACGATGTTGGTTCCTTACGTATATTTTCAAAATACCCATGAATCTCTCGAATGGATACATATACCGCAGGAACACGGGACCACAGATTTTAATTTCCCTCACGAGATGAACAACAAGGTGAACCATAACATCGAAAAAAGAAGGCAAAAAATACATCTCAAGATGGCAAAGGGTAACGACGACATCCTTCTGCAAAGCGTCCAATTTGAGCGGGTCTATCACTTTGGAATTAATTGCATTGAAGAAAAAACAAAGCTTCGTAATGGTTTGCCGCACGGGCTTCGGTAAAATTTCCCGAATTGCAATAGGAATCATATGTGTCATTAAAACATGACAGTCGTGGGATTTCGGACCTATCAATTTTCAGGTCCTTCATCGACACCAGCTTCTTAATATTCCAAGAATACCCTGATGGGACTTTAATACTATGAAGGCATTTACAAAAGCTCGTTTTCTCGATCTTCGACATTGTGCACATTGCGGGGGCTAGGTATGATTTTTGCTTCCCTTTATCCTGCGGTGCAAGCTCGGGTCGTATTCCCATTAATTTCATGTCTTCTCGAACTTTAAGACCGTCTTTAGTCTTTCCCGAAATGTTCAATAATGTGCCAATCAAACTGTCACAGACATTTTTTTCAACATGCATGACATCTAGGCAATGTCTCACTTCTAAATATTCCCAGTATGGTAGCTCCCAAAATATGGACTTTTTTTTCCAAATATTTTTCGGTGGTGGTTTGGCACATTTTCCAAAAACAACAGCAATGTTTTTAACCCGCATGAAGACATTCTTCCCATCTAACGGATGACGTGCCACTCCAAGCTCAATTTTTCCGTTGAATACCTTCTTCTTCTTACGGTATGGGTGATTAATAGGAAGAAACCTACGGTGCCCCATAAAAACATTTTTTTTACAATTTTTCAACCTCAGCACCTGCCTGTCATCTTCACAGATAGGGCACACTTTTGTTCCTTTACAAGTGTAACCCGATAAATTCCCGTACGCGGGGAAATCATTTATGGTGCAGAATACCATGGCCCGCAAATTAAATTGCTCTTTGCCGTACGCTGTTGTTGTAAGCAATACTCTAATTATATTATTTGACTAATTTGCAAAACATACAATATTTGAATCTAACAATTCCTTTGAGTTAAGATACTTTGCAGGTTTAAGACAATTGGAATTGCAATTTGGATTTGTTATCCTGAAGAAATCATCAAGTTTTATCAATATTTTCATTTGTATAATTCATAGAATTGGTAAAATAGATTTGATGTTGAAATCAGAGAACAATCGTTACCAACGATTGTCTAATCGTTGTAACGATTAAAATAGCTGCACAGAAAATCAGAATGCGAGAAATAACATAATTCTTCCAGAGAGTAATCGTTACCAACGATTATGAAAGTCTCGCAGAATTTTGAATTTGGCTAAAACCCTAATTGCATATTAACACTAATCGTTACAACGATTAATCAATCGTTGGTAACGATTATAGGCAGAATACTCTTTTGGAAGCTGCCTCTATAAATAGAGCAATTAGGTTTTCTTCCAAATTAACTAGAGCCGCCCCCAGCTATTCAAAAAGCGATTTTTCTGTGCACTATCCCTCCATTGTTGTGAGAATTAAAACTTCAAAATTCATTTACACAACCTCAAATCTACTTCACTAATCTTGCTAGATTAGATTAGAGTTAGTTTTTGTGAGTATTTCTTTCGAGATTTCAGACTTAGAGACTTCGTTCTCTACTCTAGTTGGCCGAGTGACTTCTCATTGATTGTAAGGGCTCACCGGTTCACAAGTTGTAACCTTTTTCATTGGGTAATAGAAAGGCGCACCGAGAAGCGGTTGCGACGCCCCGGAGACGTAGGCCATTTTGCCGAACTCCGTTAACATCCCGAGTGTCAATTTTCTCTAAACTCTTCTATTTACTTTATTTGCATTTAATTTCAATTTTAAAGTAAATTAGTGGTGCCTTAGGGACAACAAAGTGGTATCAGAGCAAGTTACTCGAATTAAGACTCACTTAATTCTTGCTATAGTGATCTAAAATGGCACCAAATAGATTTGTGAAAGAACCTCCAACCTTCGGTCTTACAACCAAAAACTTTAGTCATTGGAAAAGAATTATGATTAATTATTTAAATATTCTTGAAGTATGGGATATTATCGAAAAGGGGTATACACCTAAGTTTGAGGGAGAAGATAACAAAATCCAAACTCTTCAATCAAAAATTGAAAAGAAAGAAAATGACAATGCGGTTAATGCAATATTAAACGCAGTTAGTGAATCGGTTGCCTTGATCTTTGGTAACTCAACTAATGCCAAAGAAATGTGGAATGCCCTTATAAATCGGTATGAGGGTAACACCCAAATCAAAATAACCAAAATAACCGGGTTAGAGACCAAATTTGAAACATTCAAGGTAGAAAATGGTGAAACCATAGAAGAAATGTATAATAGACTTATGCATATACAAAATGAATTTATCGAATTGGGAGAACCACTTTCTAACGATAAAATTGTAGGAAAGCTCTTAAGAGTTATGCTTAGGAGACCTAGATGGGAAGGATTGGTGAGTGCCCTAGAAGCAATTCAAGGAACACATGCATCATTCACTGCAGATGAACTGTATGCGCACTTTAGAAGTTTTGAAGAAAAACTAATACAATCCGGTGAACTTAAGCAAGAGTCTAAATCAAAAACCGTAGCTTTCCCGGCACAAAATCGTAACCACTCTAGCTCCTCAAATAACCGTATGCCAAATGACCAATTCATAAATAAAATAGACCATGAATCCTCCAAAGATGCCCTTCTCTTATCCAAAATGTTCCAAGGAATGCTTGATTTTGAAAGAAAGTATAACAAGGAACGTGAGGATGAGAACAAAAGAGTAGTGTGCTTTGCATGTCATAGAGAAGGGCACACCATTCAAACATGCTTCAAGCTATTTCCCCATTTGAAGAACAAGGATGGTGAAGGACAACACGACCGAAGGCCAAAACAAAAGTATGATGGATACAAAGGCAAGAAGAAGGCGAAAGCAATGCAAGCTATGTGGAGCATAGACTCTGGTGAAAGTGATGTAGAGGAATCCGACACGGAGTCGGGAAATGAAGAAGAGATCAACCTCGCATTGGTAGCAAGTGTGGATGAAGGTCCGTCAATAATCGATGTGGACTCAATCATTGCTAACAAGAACATCACCGATGAGACCACCATTGAATTTCTCAAAAATCTGGCAAAGTCAAGAAATAACAATGAAGTGGATGATACGAATGAAGCTTCAACAAGCTACAATAATGAGGTACATTTTGATTCTGATTTTGAAGGTTGTGAGTCCGAAACTGAATTGATTGATAACCAAATAGAGACCAAAGAAACCGAAATTGATTTGAATACCAATTGGATAATTACCAATGAGACAAGCAGTTTCGTTAATGAGATATTAACATATCATAATGCCCCTAGGTTGCTTGATGAATCAAAAAGGTTATTGCATGAAAAGGAAGGTATTATCCAAAATTTAAACTCTAAACTTCTTGAATTTGAATCCAAAATAAAAGAATTAGAAATAGTAACACCCAATTCAAATTCATGTCAATCACACTTAGGAGAAATAGAAATGCTAAAAGTAAAAATTCAAACATTGGAGACCGAAAATAGGGCATTAAGATCTCCTAGTGAATTCTCAAATATCACTAGTATAGATCCTTATTACATGCATAATTTGACCAATGCAAAAGTTGATAAAACGGGCATTGGATACAAGAAGGGTCACTCCTCATTTGAATCAAATTATTCACAAAGCCCGAAAGAAAAAGGGGGACATACTCAAAATTTAAATGTAGAAAATCAACAAAAATATTTAAACAAATTTAAATTTGATAGTAAGGATTATTTAACTCACCAATTTTATACTAAAAAGGGCAAAACTCTTTCGAATAATGAGTCAAATAGAAAGCAAAATTGTCAAATCCCAAACCAAAAGTCTCAAAATCATGCATTTCAGTATAGATATTCCAACAAAAATTATAAAAATGAAAATAATTTTCAAAATAGTGGTAGGAACACATTCCATCCAAAAGGGTCAAATAAAATTTATTTCAAAGGACCGAATGGATGGTTTTATAAACCCAAAGATAAAAATACTTTAGAAAATAGAACTCAAAGAAATGGTCCGATAAGAGATGTTCCCCAACATCAAAATAAATTTATCAACAAAAATTCATCATCAAGTGTTTCAAATCAGTTAGTTAAAAATAATAGGAATCAAATTCAAGAAGTGAAAGATAAGTTTAAAGCCACCTTCACTCATGGTTCACACAATATCAAGCAATCGGTGACATTTTGTAACTACTGTTGTAAAATTGGTCACACCTCATTAGAATGTAGATTTAGGAAAGGAAACAACAATTCAAATGTTGTTTGGATTCCTAAAGCTAAACTAACTTGAATTTGTATTTGAAATCTCCCCAAAATACTAAAATTGCTAAAACTATTAAAATTGGGGAGATTGAAACAAGGTATATGTTAATTGTTAATATATACTCTTGTAGGTGTGTTTGATTACTACTCATAAAGAAAATGCTTGGATCATTGATAGTGGATGCTCACACCATATGACCGGTGATAAATCTAATTTCAAATCTTTAGAACCATATGATGGTGGGTTGGTTACTTTTGGTAGTAATCAAAGAAAAAGTTCAATCATAGGATTAGGTTCGGTTGGTAACCAAAACTTAACCATATCGAATGTCTACCTTGTTGATGGGGTGAACTATAACTTACTTAGTGTTAGTAAGTTGTGTGAAGCCGGTTATTATGTTAAATTTGACATTAATGCTTGTTTCTTAGTTAGAGCTTCGGATGATACTCTAGTATATACGGGTAAGAGAAAGAAAAATGTTTACTATCTATATCTTACTCATTTTGATTCCGGTGAAACATGCTTAAGTGCTATAACAACCGGATCTTGGTTATGGCATCGTAGATTAGGCCATATTTCAATTGATTCAATTAAAAAATTAGTTAAATTAAATCTTGTTCGTGGATTACCAACTCACAAATTAGAAATTGAAGGCTTATGTGATGCTTGTGTGCAAGGTAAACACACTAAAAGTTGTTTTAAGTCCAAAGACATGGTATCAACCGATCAACCTTTACAATTACTTCACATTGATTTATTTGGACCAATTAGTATACCTAGTTTAGCTAAAAAGAAATATGCATTTGTAATTGTGGATGACTATAGTCGCTTTATGTTACACCAAAAGGTATAGTACAAAGTTTCAGTACAGTAAACTGCACTTTTTAACCTTCAATACACTTTTCGGTTCAGACTGCAAGTATACAATCCTATCGAGTAGTATAAATTCGGGTATCGATCACAGGGACGGTTCAAGTCTTAACTAGATTTCTACCTAAATTAAATAAAGACTAGAAGTTGGAAAAGATTGGTTTTGGGTTTTTATAATTCCTAACAATTTAATGACAATAATTAAATGCAAGAAAGAAAATAAACTTGATTTAAATCAATAGTAAAAAAAGCGTTTCCAGGGTTATGACTTCATCTCAGTTTTGCCTCGAGGTACCCGGTCCGTGTAGTGTCCTACACGGGCCGTGTCCAATGTACACGGGCCGGGTACTGTCGTACACGGTCCGTGCGGCCCTCGAGTGAATGCAGCAGTTATTGTTTCTTTGTGTTGTTCCTTTGTGTAGGGTTCTACTGACCAGACCTAATGTTCCTAAACCTCAACTGTCGTCTGTTGGTTCATTAACTTGGTATGGAATTGCAATATGTGCCCTCGTCGGGTTCTAAACCTCAATTGTCGTATGTTGGTCTGAATTACCTAGTTGCTTGTTTGGTATACTAAAGGTAACCTCATTCCGTCGATATGAGGAAATGTTCACCTGTCGGCTACTACTTGGTTTCACCTTCCGGATCACTAATCCTACCTCATGTACTTAGTTTGGTTGAGAGATTATAAGGGCCAAAGTACCTTCTAGATGTGCGCATTCATCTAGTGGTAAACCAATAAAAATCAAACAACTTAGACTAAGCAATTGAAATCAAACACAATCAAGCAAACACAAATTTCAACAAAAGAATCCAATAACTAACATGAAAAACAAAACATTCGATTACATCACAACCCTAGAAACTAAAAGTCTACTCTAACATGATTAAAAAGCAAATAAAACAAATAGAGATAAAGGAGTTCATAGAAAAACTCGAAGAACAATGAAGATCCGTCGAAAAACTCTCGTTTTCCTCCTCTCTTCTTCGCCTCCTTTCTTAGCCGTCTTCTTCTAACCCTAGGAATTGCCTCTCTGCTCCAGAATACCCCTCTGGTGCAAGAAATCCCGCTTATATGCTTTTCTGGCCGACCTTCCATCAATTAGCCTTGTTTCCAAATTCTAAATCTGTTTCCGAAAATGCTTGACACGGCCCGTGTGGAATTCTACACGGACCGTGTGCCTGTGTTCTTCCTGCGGTCGAGTCAGCGGTTGGAAATGCTTGACACGGCCCGTGTGAAATTCTACACGGACCGTGTACCTGTGTCTCTAGCTCAGATTGTAGATCTTCTCGCAAGCTTTCCAAAAAGTGGTTATACGCTTAAAACGGAGTTACGAGTCAAAATCTATGACCGTTTTAATTTCAGGTGCTGAGATTGGTGTCCTGGTCGTGTCTGTGGTCGGGCAGGGTTGTACGGTCCGCATAAGAAGGTACACGGACCGTGTATAAACCTTCAAATTCCAGATTCTTCCTCGGTTTCGCCCTTTTTCTGCAAAGTAAGAACAAATGCACAGCAGTACCACATTCTATAGATATTCAATGAAATAAACACGATTTGACAGTTTTAGGCACAGGTTTTGGTACAAAGTTTGGTCGGAATATAGATACGAAATCGAGATATCAAATTCCCCCAAGCTGAAGTCTTGCTTGTCCTCAAGCAAAAGCCCCAACTTAGGTACAGGGTTGGTCTTTTAAACTTTCCTAAATGCAAGTTAAGATCCTAATTGTGAAAAACTCACATGAACTGCCATTATCATTAACCTCGAGAATCATTTTGGATAACAACTTGGACTTTCCTCGATAAATTTTGATTCACCCCACAAATTGACTAGTCAAACTTCAAATTTTGAGATGCTTTGATATTTGCAAAAACTAGTTACCCGAATTGATCAATCTTTCATTCTTACATTGAAACTATACCCTCATTTGTGGCGATTTTCCTTTTTGCCCCCCCAAGCTTGGAACAAGCTTAGGTTAGAAAGTCACGGACTTCGTGTGTTGATATATGCAAAAGTTTTTGAAAGTTTTCGAGCTCAAAGGCATCCCGTCGGATTGTGCCAGTACTCTTTTTCTTTTCTTCTAAATTTGGGAGACGAGCTCAAAGGCGCCCTGTAGGACTTATTGCCAGTACTCTTATTTTCTCCATCTTTTCGTTTGTTTTTAATTCATTTGCATATGTCATGAATACACACATCCAAAGGTATTCTTTCATACCAATAGATATCCCAATCTTTCTATTGTTTAAAATCCCCAATTCCCTAATTTAAAAGGCACAGTTCAGTTTCAAAATGTTATTTCAGTACAATTCAAGTTTTCATCTTTTCAATTTCTCAAAACTTCCCATGCTAAGCAGTTCTTTGATCAATTATGAGGTTATTTCCAATTTCTCAAAGTCATCCAAATCATAACCAAAAATTTACAAACAAGTCTTTAATCCTAGCAGTCACACAAATTTATCACCTAAAAATGCAAAATTTTCGAAAAATAAACATGAACTAAATGCAGATACAATTTCTTCTATTCAACTCCCCCAAGCTTGAATGAAGCATTGTCCTCAATGCTTGAATTCACACAAGAAAGAGTAAATAAAAGAAAACATGAAAACTTACAGACATGAAGCGAAAGGTGGGTCGGGTGGAACTGGGAGGAGCACCCACTTCTGAGGTACACGGACCACGCGATTAAACTCTTGCATCAGAAGAATCCACATGATTTCTCTAAAGAGCTTGATCGAGCACCCGATCGCGCCTATGTGAGCTTTCAATTTCTCCAAGAGCGTGGCAATCCGATCAGGTTTGAGATCTGCACTTATGATCACAGCACAAGATTTATCTGGGTCCAGGAACTCATACCTGAGGTTAGCTGGGAGAGGCTTGAGCTCAGGAGTCGGCTGCTCTGTCTGGGCTGTTGCACGGCCTGTGTGATCTTTGTGCGCCCCGTGTGCTACCTCCAGCTCCTCTGGCTGTGGTGCACGGTCCATGCAAGATGCATGCGGTCCGTGTGTCAATTCCCCCAGGTTGTCAGCCTCATTCTGCACGGACCGTGTAGATTCTGCGCGGTCCGTGTTCTTAGTAGTCTCATTGGTCTCGGCTGGTCGTGTGGGCTCTGCACGGTCAGGGTGCTCAGTTTCTGCAACATGTGGGGTCGGCACGGTCCGTGTAGAGTCTGCACGGTCCGTGTGTTTGGCAGTTGAGTCAATGGCCATGACAAGTCCCTGGTAATGGGTCCCACTTCGCAAAGTTATAGCTTTTTCCTCTCCTATGGGGTTGATCTCTAGTTGACTTGGCATCCTTCCAGGAGATGGTTGACTAGAGGTAGCTTGGCGACTTAGGTCCATCAACAACTTACTCCGAGCAGTCAGTTGAGCATTCATTGCTTGCATTTGCTCAAATATCATTTGGTTCATCTTCCTTTGCTTGTGCATGAAGTCGCTCACAGCGGGAGCAATGTACGGCTCGGGCGGATCGGATTGAAATGCGTGGTTGTTCGAGTTGTAGAAGTTGTGATTGTTGATGCTGCTCGAGTAATTGTTGAAGGGTGGTCTCGAAAAGTGACATGATTCGTTGCTGAGATAGTTGACCTGCTCAATTTCCTCATCCCTTCCTTGATTGACATCTGCCTTCACACTCATCTCGTCTAATGCCCTCTGCATGGCATCCATTTTGGCAGACAGTGCAGTGATTCGATCAACCTCGTATTTGCCGCCTCCTCCTCGAGAATTGTTGCGGCTGGACCACTGTTGGTTTGTCATGTTGTAAATCAAATCCATGGCAGCTTTTTCATGTAGAGAGAGAAAAATAAAAGAAAAAGATACAAGTTAAAATCTAGATTAAATAAAGTAGGCAAAAATCCAGAAAATAAATGATGCCGTCCCCGGCAACGGCGCCAAAAACTTGTTACACCAAAAGGTATAGTACAAAGTTTCAGTACAGTAAACTGCACTTTTTAACCTTCAATACACTTTTCGGTTCAGACTGCAAGTATACAATCCTATCGAGTAGTATAAATTCGGGTATCGATCACAGGGACGGTTCAAGTCTTAACTAGATTTCTACCTAAATTAAATAAAGACTAGAAGTTGGAAAAGATTGGTTTTGGGTTTTTATAATTCCTAACAATTTAATGACAATAATTAAATGCAAGAAAGAAAATAAACTTGATTTAAATCAATAGTAAAAAAAGCGTTTCCAGGGTTATGACTTCATCTCAGTTTTGCCTCGAGGTACCCGGTCCGTGTAGTGTCCTACACGGGCCGTGTCCAATGTACACGGGCCGGGTACTGTCGTACACGGTCCGTGCGGCCCTCGAGTGAATGCAGCAGTTATTGTTTCTTTGTGTTGTTCCTTTGTGTAGGGTTCTACTGACCAGACCTAATGTTCCTAAACCTCAACTGTCGTCTGTTGGTTCATTAACTTGGTATGGAATTGCAATATGTGCCCTCGTCGGGTTCTAGACCTCAACTGTCGTATGTTGGTCTGAATTACCTAGTTGCTTGTTTGGTATACTAAAGGTAACCTCATTCCGTCGATATGAGGAAATGTTCACCTGTCGGCTACTACTTGGTTTCACCTTCCGGATCACTAATCCTACCTCATGTACTTAGTTTGGTTGAGAGATTATAAGGGCCAAAGTACCTTCTAGATGTGCGCATTCATCTAGTGGTAAACCAATAAAAATCAAACAACTTAGACTAAGCAATTGAAATCAAACACAATCAAGCAAACACAAATTTCAACAAAAGAATCCAATAACTAACATGCAAAACAAAACATTCGATTACATCACAACCCTAGAAACTAAAAGTCTACTCTAACATGATTAAAAAGCAAATAAAACAAATAGAGATAAAGGAGTTCATAGAAAAACTCGAAGAACAATGAAGATCCGTCGAAAAACTCTCGTTTTCCTCCTCTCTTCTTCGCCTCCTTGCTTAGCCGTCTTCTCCTAACCCTAGGAATTGCCTCTCTGCTCCAGAATACCCCTCTGGTGCAAGAAATCCCGCTTATATGCTTTTCTGGCCGACCTTCCATCAATTAGCCTTGTTTCCAAATTCTAAATCTGTTTCCGGAAATGCTTGACACGGCCCGTGTGGAATTCTACACGGACCGTGTGCCTGTGTTCTTCCTGCGGTCGAGTCAGCAGTTGGAAATGCTTGACACAGCCCGTGTGAAATTCTACACGGACCGTGTACCTGTGTCTCTAGCTCAGATTGTAGATCTTCTCGCAAGCTTTCCGAAAAGTGGTTATACGCTTAAAACGGAGTTACGAGTCAAAATCTATGACCGTTTTAATTTCAGGTGCTGAGATTGGTGTCCTGGTCGTGTCTGTGGTCGAGCAGGGTTGTACGGTCCGCATAAGAAGGTACACGGACCGTGTATAAACCTTTAAATTCCAGATTCTTCCTCGGTTTCGCCCTTTTTCTGCAAAGTAAGAACAAATGCACAGCAGTACCACATTCTATAGATATTCAATGAAATAAACACGATTTGACAGTTTTAGGCACAGGTTTTGGTACAAAGTTTGGTCGGAATATAGATACGAAATTGAGATATCACTTTACTTGGGTTATATTTCTACAACACAAGGATGAAGTAATTGACAATTTCATCGAATTTTGCACCCGTGTTGAAAATGAAAAGGGTCTAAAAATCATTCGAATTCGAAGTGATCATGGGGGGGAGTTTGAAAATGCAAAATTTGATGAATTCTGCTCTAAAAGGGGATATAGACATGAATATTCGGCTCCTCGCACACCTCAACAAAATGGGGTTGTTGAGAGGAAAAACCGAACATTACAAGAGCTTGCCCGAACCATGCTAAATGAATATCCTTTGCCCAAACATCTTTGGGCCGAGGCAGTCAATACGGCTTGCTACGTGATCAATCGCGTTAGTATTCGATCGATATTGAAGAAAACACCATATGAACTATGGAAGGGATACAAACCAAAAATATCCCACTTTAGAGTATTCGGTTCAAAATGCTTTGTTCTAGACGAATCCCCTAAAATAACAAAATTTGACTCAAAATCAATTGAAGGCATATTTGTAGGATATTCAATGACAAGTAAAGCCTATAGAATCTACATTGCAAATCACAGGGTTGTAATTGAATCGGTACATGTTAAATTTGATGAAGCTACTCACAAAAAGGTCGAGAAGGGTATCTTAATTGTAGGTGCTGAAGATGTTACTCCTGAGGTTGAAGTGGTTGAGAATCAAATCAACATAGATGAACAATCATCCGAACAACCCCAATCCGAAGAAAATGCAACACATGATGTAGAGAATCCTTTGAACACATCAATGCAACCTGAAGAGTCACAACCTCCACCAGTTGAATATCAACCTCCCGAAGAACTAAGGGAAGTTTCCTCTCACCCTCTTTCTAATATTATTGGGGATTCTAAGGAAGGGGTTAGAACTAGATCGGGATTGAGTCAAATGATTGCGCATTGTGCTTTCGTGTCCAATGTTGAACCTAAAAACTTTAAAGATGCAAATATTGACTCAAATTGGATTTGTGCCATGCAAGAAGAACTTGCTCAATTTGAAAGAAACAAAGTTTGGACTCTAGTACCTAAACCAAATGATCGAATGATTATTGGAACTAAATGGGTTTTTCGAAATAAAAAGGATGAATTTGGAAATGTTGTCAGGAACAAAGCTAGGTTAGTCGCTCAAGGATATAAGCAACAAGAAGGTATCGATTTTGAAGAAACCTTTGCACCTGTAGCATGTCTAGAATCCATTCGGATGCTTTTAGCATATGCCTCTAACAAAGGTTTTATCTTATTCCAAATGGATGTTAAAAGTGCATTTCTGAATGGATTTCTAGAAGAAGAAGTATATGTTCACCAACCACCCGGCTTTGTTGACTCAACCTTTCCAAATCATGTTTATAAACTCACTAAAGCACTCTATGGACTTAAACAAGCTCCTAGAGCATGGTACGGTCGACTTAGTTCCTTTCTAATTGAACATGAATTTATAAGAGGTAAAAATGATACAACTCTTTTTACTAAGAAAAGAGGTGAATCAATTTTAATTGTGCAAACTTATGTTAATGATATTATTTTTGGTTCTACTAATGCGGCACTTGCCGAGGAATTTTCATCTCTTATGAGTAGTGAATTTGAAATGAGCATGATGGGTGAATTGAACTTCTTTTTGGGACTCCAAATCAAGCAACTTATCGATGGAACCTTTGTAAGTCAAACCAAGTATGCTAAGGAGTTGATCAAGAAATTTGGATTGACTGAAAGCAAGACGAGTCCTACTCCCATGGCCATCAATGCAAATCTCGACTCGGATCCTAGCGGCACGCCGGTGGACATCACTCAATACCGAGCTATGATAGGTAGCTTACTCTATCTAACTGCTAGTAGACCTGATATTATGTTTGCAGTATGTCTATGTGCTAGATTTCAAGCTAATCCCAAAGACATGCATTTGAAAGCCGTTAAAAGAATCCTTAAATATATCAAAGGCACGTTAAATTTGGGATTATGGTATGGCAAACAATCGGAATTAGATTTAATAGGTTACACCGATGCTGATTTTGCCGGTGACCGAATGGACCGTAAAAGTACAAGTGGTACATGCCAATTCTTGGGCGGATCACTTGTCTCTTGGTCGAGCCGTAAGCAAACCTCGGTTGCGCTTTCCACCGCGGAAGCCGAGTATGTTGCGGCCGGTAGTTGTTGCACACAATTGTTATGGATGATTCAAACTCTCCAAGATTATGAAATACGCTTCCGCAACGTACCAATTATGTGTGACAATACCAGTGCCATTATGATTTCCAAAAATCCGGTTCTCCATTCTCGTACCAAGCACATAGAAATACGACATCATTTTATTAGGGATCATGTTGAGAAAGGTGAAATACAACTTATCCATATTGACACCAAAAACCAAATTGCCGATATTTTCACCAAACCCTTAAATCCTCAACAACATAATGAATTAAGGTTTAAATTAGGCATGCTTGAACTTGATTAGTCCACTGATTATTCTCAATTAGTGCATCTGCATCTTAGATAGGACGCATAGCAATCACTTGATCACATCAACGTTCCGACAACCTTTAGAAAACCCTACCAGACCACAATCGTTACCAACGATTATTTAATCGTTATAACGATTAATTAAAGAAAATCTTAAATGTTTAAACTGCCAAACGCAAACTTTCTCTGATTTCTTCCAGAACACAATCGTTGTGAACGATTGTTTAATCGTTACAACGTTTAGTAAATTTCAAAATCCGACTTTTCATCTATTGCTGCAGAATTTCCAGAGCACAATCGTTACCAACGATTAAACAATCGTTGTAACGATTAATTAAATTTCAATTTTCGCTTTTTCTCTCCAAAATTTCGTCTTTCAAACATTTTTTCCAGAGAACAATCGTTACCAACGATTAATCAATCGTTGTAACGATTGATCGCAGAATGCCAAAAGTCGGGTCCGCCTCCTATTTCTCTCTTCTTCTCCTCCAACTCGCACCTCTTCTTCTTATTTTTCTTTCTCTTCCTCTCCGCCGACTCTCTCTCTTCTCCACCATTTCTACCTCCACAATCCACCATTTTTCCAAATTTTAAGTTATTTCTTCTCTCCTCTCTCTCCTCTACTCTATTCTCTCACTCTATTTCACTTTCTCTCTCTCTTCTCTCTTCTCCACCAAAACCCTAGTTTCGCCTCTTCTCAAATCCGGCCATCCGACCACTTGATCGACGATCCGTCTTCATCACTGTGCTCCTCTCGCTCTTCTCATCACGGGTGTGTTCTTCGTTTCTCAATCGGTAACATTTTATTTTTTTCACAATTTACGATGCCTCCTAAACCGACCAAAACTGCTGTTATCAAAAGGAGACGTACTGACTCCGGCCAAACCTCTCATCAACAAGATGAGTCTCCTAATCCTCAATTCCCAAATTGGACAATTGGTCGAGATAATCGGTACCTATTTCGGGATGCCGAAGCTTATACCAACTATATTGGTCTGTTTGAAAACCGGGCTTTGACCAATTGCTATCATTTTGATAAGAATTCTGCCGAGTTTCCTGCCTATGAGACAAACAAAATCAATGAGTACTTGGACCATTGGGATTGGGAACCTTTTCTGAATTGTACGGAACCGTACAACGTTATATTAACCCGGGTATTCTATGCCAATTTTCTCATGTCTCTGTCTCCATTCCGAGCCTCTTCTTATGTGTGCGGAACCGAAATTGATCTCTCTCTTGATAACCTGGCCGAATGACTTGAATTACCTAATGAAGGTGAGGAATCATACCCTCTTAGAAAATGGCCCGAAACAGCCGTCGATACAGCCGATAATTATAAAACCTGGTTTGACCGTACCAATCGAGTTGGTGCCCCTCTTTATGCCTCACATCTTCCATCCCTTCATCGGTTGCTCTATCTATTTGTCAACAATATTCTCACTCCCAAATCCACAATCAAAACCAACATGGAATGGAATGCCACTTTCTATATGCGCCATCTCATTTGCTTAGATGACAAACGCTTCAACATTCCTTATATTATTCTCCGTCACATGCGAAATGCTTTCAATAGCAAGGTGTATAATTTACCGTATGCTCACATCATTCACAAACTTATGCGTCTAAATGGAATTCATCTTTCACCTGACCTAACCCTACTCGGCCCGGTTAATTTGGTTAGTGAAATGCCGAATATTGGTTGGTCTTTAACGGCCTCCGCAGGTGCCAGCCCACCCGGTCTTCGTCCTGATAACCGTCCTGTCAATCGCTGGATTAAAGCTCCCAATGCCCTTCCAAATCAATATTGGGATCCAAATGAAGCAAATCCACCTTCCCCTCCTCATCCAGTTCCACCTCCTGTCGATCCGGCTCAACCACAAGCTTCAACTCCCGAAATGGCTTGGGTTATGGATCAATTGCGCGGTATTACTTCTACTCTCTCTACCCTTGGTACTAAAATTGACAAAGTTAATAAGGGTGTTCGCCTCAATGCCAAGAATATTCAATCCCTTGATGATGCTCAAACGGATCTTGCCAAGCGTTGGGTGCGCCGCTTTGGACCGGGCAGTGGTGTTCATGATGATGATCTAGATGATGATGGTGATGATGATGATGTCGATGGCGATGGTCCTGATGCTGACATCTAGTTTTACTTTTTAGTTCTCTTACTACTCGTTATTTGTTGCGTACTTTTTGATTGCTATGCTAGGAACTTATTATTATTATGCTAGGAACTTATTCTTATTTTGCTTTGCATGCTATGTGGACCTCTAACTTATTTGCATGCTATGTCGAACTTATTAGTAGCTTTGGTTTAGTTCTTTTCGGTTGCATGTGAGTGGTTGAATTGTTCTATGATTTATATTGTTGGTTATGACATTTTTCGACTGTGTGATGTGCTTTAAATTTTTTTTCTATATTCCAATCATTAAGGGGGAGTGCTTATTTTGAGGGGGAGCACTTGTTAATTTATCTTCCCTTTCGTCGATTTCCAAAAAGGGGGAGAAATTGCAAGACATGCAAAACTGATAAATTGGGAACTAAAATATTGGGAAAAATAATTACAAATCAATTTATGCATTTGCTTGCGATGTATGTTTTGCAAATCGTCAAAAGGGGGAGATTGTTGTTGTAAGCAATACTCTAATTATATTATTTGACTAATTTGCAAAACATACAATATTTGAATCTAACAATTCCTTTGAGTTAAGATGCTTTGCAGGTTTAAGACAATTGGAATTGCAATTTGGATTTGTTATCCTGAAGAAATCATCAAGTTTTATCAATATTTTAATTTGTATAATTCATAGAATTGGTAAAATAGATTTGATGTTGAAGTCAGAGAACAATCGTTACCAACGATTGTCTAATCGTTGTAACGATTAAAATAGCTGCACAGAAAATCAGAATGCGAGAAATAACACAATTCTTCCAGAGAGTAATCGTTACCAACGATTATATAATCGTTGTAACGATTATGAAAGTCTCGCAGAATTTTGAATTTGGCTAAAACCCTAATTGCATATTAACACTAATCGTTACAACGATTAATCAATCGTTGGTAACGATTATAGGCAGAATACTCTTTTGGAAGCTGCCTCTATAAATAGAGCAATTAGGTTTTCTTCCAAATTAACTAGAGCCGCCCCCAGCTATTCAAAAAGCGATTTTTCTGTGCACTATCCCTCCATTGTTGTGAGAATTAAAACTTCAAAATTCATTTACACAACCTCAAATCTACTTCACTAATCTTGCTAGATTAGATTAGAGTTAGTTTTTGTGAGTGTTTCTTTCGAGATTTCAGACTTAGAGATTTCGTTCTCTACTCTAGTTGGCCGAGTGACTTCCCATTGATTGTAAGGGCTCACCGGTTCACAAGTTGTAACCTTTCTCATTGGGTAATAGAAAGGCGCACCGAGAAGCGGTTGCGACGCCCCGGAGACGTAGGCCATTTTGCCGAACTCCGTTAACATCCCGAGTGTCAATTTTCTCTAAACTCTTCTATTTACTTTATTTGCATTTAATTTCAATTTTAAAGTAAATTAGTGGTGCCTTAGGGACAACATACGCATCCCAGACCGGGACACCATCACGCCACAATTTCTGGAGGTCCTCAATTAATGGTGCGAGATACACATCTATGTTATTTCTGGGTTGTCTGGGTCCTTGGATTAGTAATAACATCATTATATACCTACGTTTGATGCACAACCAAGGAGGAAGATTGTAGATGCATATAAGAACTGGCCAAGTGCTGTGCTGACTGCTCATGCTTCCAAACGGACTCATTCCGTCTGTGCTCACCCCTAACTTAAGGTTTCATGATTTGCCACCAAATCATTCGAAATGTCTATCAATGTTTCTCCATTGAATTGAATCAGCCGGGTGTCTTAGTTTACCATCTCTTTTGCGCTCTTCTTCATGCCAACGCAACAATTTTACATCTTTGGGATTTGCAAATAACCGTCTGAATCTTGATATTATCTGGAAATACCACACCGCCTTAGCTGGAGGCCTTGCCTTTTTTCCTTCATCACAATTGTCAGTGTCCTGGTCCTTACGTTTATACCGTGAAACACCGCATTTAGGACAAACATGCATGGCCTCGTACTCTCCATGGTACAATACACAGTCATTCGGACATGCATGTATTTTTTCAATCTTCAAACCCATTGGACAGATCAACTTCTTCGCCTGATATATTGTACAGGGTAACTCGTTGTTATCTGGGAGCATCTCTCGTAAAAGCTTTAATAAGGACGTGAAACTCTTATCGCTCCAACTGTTGTCTGCTTTTAAGTTCAATAATTTCAACACAGCTGATAGTTTTGTAAATTTGGTACACCCAGGATATAACGGCTTTTTAGATTCATTAGACAGATACTGAAATTTTTTATAATTTTTATCACTAATTTCATCTTCCACATCACGTAACATGTCCTCTAGATTCTCAGTAAAATCGTATTCTGCATTTTCATCAATCTCCACCTCATCATCCTCGTTGCAATCAAGTCCAACATTATCGAAATTTTCGACATTCTCAAAATCATCGTTGCATTCAAATTCAAATTATCAACAATTTCTACATTATCATCATTCTCGTCCAAAACAAAATTTCTATTGATTCCACTACATTCTCCAATTTTCTCACCATGCATAAACCAACATGTATATCTTTTCTTAAATCCCCGACAAATCAAATGAGCTCTAATTTCTTCCGAATCCCCGAATCTTATAAAATTTTTACAATCTCTACAAGGACACAGATGTCGTTATCTTTTGTGTCCACTCTATAACTCTCAGCAAATTTTATGAACTCATGAATGCGAGCCAAATATTCTGCACTATCACGTCGCAATTCGTACATCCAACTTCGATCTATCTGTAAATTAAAGTAAATTTTTTTTTTCCAATTAAACATATATGGTGGTCAGCATATATATTGTTCCAAATTCTTGGCTTATAAAGGGCCGGTTTACAATCCTAACCCACTCTTTGAATATTATGCCTCATATGTGAACACATATTAGCGAGATTTAATTAGTATTTGAGAAAAATTCGGCAGTATTTCCCCTTAACTCCCCAAGTATGCGTAAAAACCATATACTCGTAGGAGCAATAAGGAGAAATACTGTCGAACTTTTCTCAAATACTAATTAAGTCCCGCTAATATGTACTGTTCACATCCTAAAATGAGACACAATATTCAAAGAGCAGTCCCAAACGGGGGACTATCCAAAATTAATCCCTATTGGATTAATTTTGAACGGGCATGGACGTAAAAGCATCAGTAAGTCGGTTATTGGACCACAATACACTAATTATTTACATAATTATCTTAACAAATCAAGCACACATGCATTAAACAATAATTGACCGAAATAATTAAGCAATATTAATCAGTAACAGAAAATTAGAAAAAGAAAAGAGAAATATATATATGTATGACTAACCTTGGCAATAGAGAGGAGAATATATGCGAATTAACTTCTAAGATCTCAGATCCGGCGCAGAAATCAGACCAATTCAATACAGAGAGAGAGAGAGTATTAATTGATCAAAAAACGGCGCCGGAAGAAGGCCTTTTATATAGTTCCAACCCTAAAATAACCTTTCTACACGGATAATAATCTATAAATCCGTGTAAAAAGCATTAAGAGAGCTACACGGACTTTATATAGGTAGCCGTTTGGATTAACCTTTCTACACGGACATTTATATAAACAGCCGTGTATAATTTTCTGTCTTCACGGACTTTTTTATAAACGGCCGTTTAGAATTTTTTTTTCCTAATTATGTTTTATTTTTTTTGGCTAGCCTCCATTTTTTCGAGCAAGTATTTTCTTTGTTTTCAGTTAGCAAAACAGAGTAAGATGAAAACAATCAATTGCTAAACAAATAGTATGAAAAGTGCCAGTAGGGTTTACAGAGGGTAACATGGAGATACATGTTTACGGAGGGGGTAATATTGAAAATAAATGTTTTAACAGTAGGCCTTTGTCATATTTCCTCTAGATCTTGCTTGCCCGAATTAGTTTAGGTTTTTTGCAAAATTAACCTTTGTTTAGGAACCTGTTTAGGACACCCTAAAATAACCTTTATACATGGATATTTAGCTATAAATCCGTGTGACATAAGAGAGAGACTTTTATATAACCAGCCGTGTAGAATTATTTTTCTTCACTGTTAATTAAACAAAAATCCGTGTAATATTTCTCGTTTCTACACGGCTCTTTATTAAACGTCCGTGTAGCATTGTTTTTTTTTTTTGGCTATCAACTAGTTTTGTTTCTAAGTTTTACAGATAGCAAAACAAACAATTTCCAAAACAGAAGACATTTAAAATCCAAAATTCCAAAACATAGCAATTTAAACTAAAAATTCATGTACACTACATTATACAAAATTAAAGCATTACAAAAGTTGGAATAAAAATTCATATGTAAACTAAAAATTTCCATTAAAGGACTATAATAGGGTGGTTCTTTCCTTTTGGTGCCAGTAGGAGGGTAATATGAAGATACATGTTTTACTAAAGAAAGTGTTGAGTAAAAAGTTGGATGAAGGAATCAAAAAAAAGGGAAGAGGTGGATGAAGGACCGTCAGAGCCGGATGAAGAGTCGGATGATCTTCGACTCTTCATCCGGATTTGAATGTCACATTCACCTGGCTTTGAATGTCACATTCACCTCTTCATCCGGCTCTGAAGGTCCTTCACCCAACTCTTCACCCAACTCTTCGTCCAGTAAAATTGATACAGAGAGAGATAATTTCTCCCCTGGATCTTGCTTGCCCGAATTAGTTTAGGACATGCAAGGAACTAACCAAAAGACTACTTAGATGTAACCTAAGGACTACTTTAGTTACATTAACCTAAGTAGCCTTTTGGTTAGTAACATATGTCCTAAAATAAACACCTTAGCAAGATCTAGAGGAGAAATACAAATTAACTTTCAAGATCTAAGATCCGGCCTCCAGTTATAACACCTTTACTCTCGAAAAACACTTTAGCGCAGAAATCAGACCAATTAATTGGAGAAATGAAGCACTTCGCATGGGAATTCGAGATGTAGGTTATCAATTATATCGGACCGCTCATTTGTGAGCTCCCAAAACAGTAGCTCATATTGATATAATTTGCGATCCGAAACAATTGATAAACCTACATCTCAACCCAATTGTTAACTGTGAGAGGGAGAGTATAAATTGATCAAAACGGCGCTGGGGAGAAGGCCTTTTATATAACCAAAAACCTAAAATAACCTTTTTACATAGCTCTTTATTAAACGTCCGTGTAGCTCTCTCAAGGCTTTCTACTCTGTTAATTAAACAAAAAACCGTGTACAATTTCGACCTTTCTACACGGCTCTTTATTAAACATCCGTGTAGCTACTACAGGTTATCTACACTGTCATTTAAACATTTATCCGTGTACAATTCTTGCCTTTCTTCACGGTTCTTTAATTAAGAATCCGTGTAGCTCTCTCAAGGCTTTCTCCACTGTTATTTAAACAATAAGCCGTGCACATTTCCTGGTAAACGTCCGTGTAGCTCTCTCACCTCTTTCTACACTGCTTCTTTAATAAATATCCATGTAGAGATCCTCCAGATATTTCAGGCATCCAAAAAATTACAACTTCTACACGGTTTTTATATAAAATTGCCAAATCCGTGTACAATGTGCCGTGTACAATGACCATTTCTGTAGTAGTGTGTCCAACACCTCTGCCTGGACGGTCGGTGAAAACTCATTCATGTTGGGATAAGGTTCAGGGTAAATATTTTGGGGCGGTGTGTGTTCTTTCTGACAGGGTCGGGTCCGACTGGAATCTTCATGTGGATCACAATACTGGGACTGACGAGGTTCTGGCTGCGTCTCAGGTATCACACTATCAAATAACAACTGGAGTTGCGTCGCGCCCACGATTGGAACAAACTCAATGAAAAAAAACAATGACACAACATTCTCTTCCGAAATTCATTAACTGCTAAAAAATTATCATCAAACCTTCATTGTAAATAAGTTTCACAACCTCGTAATAACAGTCAGTAAGTGTACTAACATTACATTGAGCATAAATGATTAGGTTGTATACACTCTCCACTACAGTAAAACAAGATATCAGCGACCGGTATCAGCGACCGCCACAGTCGCCGGTCGCAGAAGATCCCAAAAAAATTAAAAATAAAATAAAATAAAAAGTTTCAGCGACGATATCTTCAGCGACCGGCGCTAACAGCTTTCTGCGACCGATTTGGCCTGGTCGCTGACGACTACCCCTAAAATAAACCGTGAGAACCTCCCTCTCTGACTTTGCGCCGTTTAGGTTAGACAAAAAAAAAAGACGAAGCTGCCGCCGGTGGTCGACGAAAACCAACGCTGCCTTGCCCGATCTGCCGCCCGACCCCGCCTCTTTCTCTATCTCTCTCTCTCACTCGATCTGCCGCCCGACCCCGTTCAAGAGGAGAGAGCCTCCCGCTCGCTGCCTCGCACGCCTTGCCGACTTTCTGCTTCGCCTCAGCCGCGCCTTTGATCTAGTGCTTCGCCTAAGCCTCCCTGGTTAGCGTCTCCCTGGTTAGCGCCTCAGCCGCACCTTTTCTGATTTTCTTTGATTTCGTTTTTATTTTTTTTTCAACTCAATCGTGCTGACTCCAAAATTGAATTACAGGGTCATAAAATTAAGCCATTTCAACTCTTTGATTTCTTTTTTTTTTTTGTATATATAGCAATTGCTTTAGAGGGTCATAAATTGAATTAGAGGCCATTTATAGCCATTTATAGCCATTAAATAGAATTAAGCCTGTAAATGGCCGATTACTCCCTGTTAGTTTCTTTATAAAAATTATGCGGATATTATATTGAACTAGGATTCTAGGAATGATATGTCCATGTTAGTTTCTTTTTTCTTTTGAAAATATGAGTTTTGCTTATCATAAAAAGTTGTGCTGTAGAAATTATGGATGTAGAAGATCTATCTTAGCGCGCATATCATTGTCAATTTTCTGTAGCAAGCTTTTTTATCAAGCTTTTTTATTTTCTTATTTATCTGATGGTTAATTGGGGCATCTTTGCAATACAGACTGCTACTTGATTTGTAATAAATTAAAATGTTAGATTGGGGCTTATCTCCACTGTTAAGGTACATAGGTTAAATCGAGATTGAATTTCATTATTTAGGTCTGATGGGAGAACTTAGGATTAATTGGTTCAGTTCGGCTCTGAATTTCTTGAATTAGCAATTGTGCGTACCAGCTAATGTGTACCGATACCAACTGGTTTTACTTTGTGCGACTATCAGATGAAAACTGATAGAAGGTTCTAATCGTAATTAAGGCTTAAAATCTCCGGTAAAGCAAGGTAAAAACGTTAAGGCTTATTCTAATTGAACTTAATTCTATGCTTGATGATTTTGGTGGCTTTTATTATCTAAATTTGCAGGATATATTGCTTCGCCAATGAAGGAAAGGAAGCGCGATCTTGTCCTGGCGCATCTGCATCAGTCAGCGCACGAACTCTCCAATGGGTCTTGGTTGTTTCCACTGAACTGGTTGATGATACATCCTTCTATGAACTTCCATGAATATTTTTTTCCGTCTCTTCAAGCTACTGTTTTCTCTAATTAGAAAATAAGCTTCTAATAAATTCTAAAATCGATCTAATAGATTTCTAATTATCTCAATTTGTGTTGTAATTCACTACTGGACAGGTGAAGTGAAAGAAAAGCTGAAATCTCACATTCCTAATTGGCTGCCTGACGATATTGACGTGATATCATTACAGGTACCACTGATGCCACTATTGCCCAATGCTTAAGATAATGTTGTGATATGCATGTTATATTGTGTGTACACTCTAAATGTTGTTTTTCTATGAATGATTTACATTGGTTGGTGCTATTCAGGCTGTGGTGTACCAGTTTTGGGTTCCAACCTGTAGTTGGTACATACTGGTACATACTGGTACACTTTTGGTACATACTGGTACACTATAAAAATGCAAACTCAAAATACAAATAGAACATACTGGTACAATTTCAGTACATTTTTGTTATTTAATATATAGCTGATATATATTTACCAGTTGATGAAAATGTCAAGTTACTAAATATAATTTTTGCTTCTTTGCTTGTAGATGTTGCTTTATGCTGTGAAAAATACGAGGTAGGAACAACGGGCATGTGCTAATTCTCTTCTCCTCTAGTAGAAATGAAACTAACAGCATGTGAATAATAATAGCAGTAATTTATTTCTATAGAGTGTGTAATTGCTATAAATATATGTTGTCAATATACTTTTGTCTGGTATGAGAAGGTTATGTAAAGAATTCTGAATTCTTGTATCTATAATTTTTTGGCTGAATATATCTATGTTTTGGTTGTATATTATTTTTCTTTTTTTCTGGTAAAAATTGTGAACAGCTGATACTTGATGACTCAAATTAGCGACCTGACAGAAAAGTATCAGCGATTGGTTATTTTGGTCTCTGATGCTTTTACATGACGTCAGCAAAATCCAACAGCGACAAAAAAAATTACTTGCTGAAACGTTATCAGTGACTGGGATGACATCATTCAGCGACCGGTGTATCAGTGACTGGATTTAGTCATCGGAGAGCATCAGCATCCATGCCTTCAGCGACTGGTGTATCAGTGACTGGATTTAGTCATCAGCGACCGGCGAGTAGTATCAGCGACCGGCGCTTTGGGTTTCAGCGACCAGTTCACCGGTCCCTTATAGCCATTTCTGCTGTAGTGCTTGGAATATCCAAAATTCAAAATTTTGTTCAACGGTCGCACGAAATGAGTACCGATGACTAATACTATATTTCGCGCCCCTCGGACCGTATCGAATTTCACCACCAATAAACACATTTACTAATACCATGATTGATTGTTTCCGAAAAAATAATCTGCACAATGAATATTAATCACAAAATGTAAATATTTATTGTTTCCAACAAATTGAGTTAAAAAATATTGCAAATAAATTAACTAAAAAATTATTACCTTAAAATTCCTCAGAGCTTTGTCCGTCAATTTTCGAAAATGAAAACACAGAGAATGGTACAAGAGAGACAGATGTGGATGGTTTATACGAGTTTAGGTAGTGGTCCTAGTATGCCATGGCGTCCCACATATATTATTTTTTTCCTTTTTCTAGGTCAGCCTGAGCCATGGCGTCCCTTTTTTTTTGGGGGGGGGGGGGGTCGGCCTGAGCCATGGCGTCCCTTTTTTTATTTTCCTTTTTTCTTTCATTTTTTTTCCAATTGGATGGAGTATGCCCTGGGTGTCCCGCCGGGACGCCATGGCACAACAACAAAGTAGGCACTTTTTGCGACGGAACTTCGTCGCCTAAAAGTACCGTCGCAAAAGAAAAAGCATGTTTATGACGGTATTCCGTCGCAAAAGTCACTTTTTATCCTCGCGAAAAGTGCCTGTCTTTTGTAGTGTGGCGCCTACTGCCTTTCTATTTTTCAATTCTCCTGATCCACTTTCTTATTTTAAATATTTATTTATTTATTTTCTTATATATAAAAATTTCGGCCTCAAAGCCCTAGCTAGAATAAGAACTAAAAAATCGGGCTACTGGAAGGGAAATATATACATAGTAATATCAGGATCGGCTGATTAATAATTGGCCAATCCTGAAAGATATTAGGATTACGTTTTTTAAAGAGCCGATCCTGATAGGGCGATCCTAATTGTCCATTTTGTACTAGTGTAATTACTTAAATATTCGTCTAGTTAGACAGGTTCAACATAAAAAGCGTACAAGATTAGTTACAAAAGGACCCCGTAGATATCACTAACAACGGCAAAATCTAAAATGGAGTAGCTTTTCCTAAACAGAAGTAGTGTAGTTACTGTATGAGAAGTTGTATGTCTTGATACGAACTCCCTCCTAATGTTGCAATATTGAAGTGTTAATACTGAATTTAAATTTATCCAAAATGGGGTTGCTTTCCGAGTAGGCGTTGTTATCCAAAATGTTGGTCCGGTTTAAATTTATACACCATATGCAGCTCTGTTAAGTGTAATTTTTTTTTTGTCAACTATAAATTATGTACAATTATTGAATTTATATATTATACACGCTTTGACTATTTTACTTCCTCTCCATACTGTATTTAAACGTATAAACGAATGAATAAAAGAAAAAATATGAAATAAAAAACAACCATACATTGGTTCGGAAATACTATTGGCAATAATTACTGTATTGCACAACATCATTTAACTACTGATGGTTCGGTAAAAACCAGCCTGGTTTTTCCATTGAAGGAAGCGATTTTTTCTCCCAGCTCCTAACCTCTATGTCATACTTAGCAATGTAATAAGTGGTGGTTACACCATCAAATTTTATCAACTCATGAGAACCCAAGTAGAAAATGCAGTTTCTTTCTGATTCAATAGATCCTCTTGCGTTGATGGATAAGCCTTGACCTCCATCTATGAACAGTATTTGGTCACCAATGCTACTTATTTGGACCCATTTATCATTTTTCTCTTCACAGTCAAGACGATATATTTTGCAATCCGGGTCTTGATTGATGAGACTAAAATGATCGCAGGAAATTCCAAACAGTTCGCCGCAAGATTCAAGAATACAGTTCAGTTTTGTAGGAGGAGGAGGTATGCTGGCTATAACAACGCCTGATGTTACATCGACAGCCTCAGTTGTCCCGGTTTTGGGACTATAAACAAAGTACATGCCTTTCGAGTATATCATTAAACAGCCTTCAAGGGCCTTTCGTACCACCATCCACTTGTCATCACCGGGACGACATAAACCCAAAGCTTGAATCTTTGACTCGGTCTTTCCTCCACATATAGCGACATATCCGGCACGGTTTGGCGAGGTGGAGATAGGAAAACACCAATCGAGATCTATGGATGGAAGCGGAACCTCTTCGCCAGTTAAAGGATTGATAAGCATTAGAGAGGAGCATGCCTGGTTCGAGGCAAAGATGTATTTTTGTGATGGTCCCATCAATTCCTTGCCGTGCGATTCCGGCATGGACAAGGTTTGAAATTTCTCATGCAAGAGTGAGTAGAAGTGTAAATAGTTATCAAAGGCAGAAGGCCGGGTGAGAAGCCATGGGAGTTGCGGTGGTGGGTTCGAGACGGGTGCCTCGGAATGCCAATTCTTGCATACTGCATGAAAACGAATAAAATCGCAAAAATCGGGTAGCCTCTTGGATACGAGATGTAGCATGTCTGGAAGAAGCTCCGACCATTCCCTTGCTCTATCAAATTCCTCTTTCGACAAGGATGCAGCATTTGGCACGACCGTTGCAATGCAATCCATTTCTGGAAACTTAGTTTGGGTTGTCTTTGGAAATATTGCTTTTCTTAGGAGAGTGAGTAGATGGATGGTTCAAAAATTGGTCCATTGCGTTCTATTTATACTTGAATTTCATAACCGTTTCAGTTCTATTTTAGACCGAAACTGTCCGAAACACGTGCCAGCAATATTTGGTTAGTTCTGGTCAAATTTCTCAAACTTTAGTATGCCAGAAAAGAAAAGGCCAAAGTAGTCTATATCTAAATATGGAAAGGTGGGACGTTCGATGGGCATTAGACAAAAATTGGTCCGATGTCTGTTCGAAATTGTTCGATTCAATCTAAGATTCGTGTGTGCCGCTTCAATATCGTGCATGCCGCTTTAGGAGTCATGCAAATTAAGTATTCTCAATCTTGAAGTGAATCGGACCATTCCAAACGGCCGGGCATCACAATGATTTTGATTCGATGCTTATCCGACGCGCCCTGCTTCCCTATATATGAGGCCATGCCTTAACAGAAAAAATAAATGGCAGGATCAGGGCAACTAGAAAATTTATATTTGTGGACTTTAAAGCTCTATTTTCGATTTCTAAAGTTTTGAACTTTTAATTTTAAAGTCCCTATTTCACCAATGTGAGATTGACAATCACTACAGCAGAAGGACTCATCTGCGACCGGCCAAATCGGTCGCAGAAAGTAATGTCTCCGGTCGTAGATGTATGGTCTCGGTCGCAAAAGAACTAAATCGGTCGCAGATGGCTCCGTCGCTGATGCCCTTCCGCTGACGTCATCGGTCGCAGAAGAGTAAAGCGCCGGTCGCAGATGACCCTTTAGCTACCGATGAGATCGGTCTCTGATGGTATACGTCGACGTGGCAAGAAGCCCATCAGCGACCCATATGGCGGTCGCTAATGATCCAACAATCGGTCGCAGAAGACTTCTTTTTTTTTTTTTTGCTGTTATTTTCTTTTCCCCAATTGGTACAAAATGTACCAAACAAATATAATAACCATTAACCCTATTTTGTTCTGTTCATTTATATTTCTCCAGCCCCAATTGGTACGAAACATACTAAACAATTTACAAGCACCAAGCAATTCACAAAACGACATAAATATCTAAAGTACATGAACATCGAATAACAAATATCTAAAGTACCACATAAAAATAAAATATCTAAAGTACGACATAATAATAAAATATCTAAAGTACCATATAAAAATAAAATATCTAAAGTACGACATAATAACAAGCACACATAAAGACGGTACAGCTGGCACAGACATGGCACAATACTAATCCTCTGATTAGTATCGGAGCACTTGCATATGTAATTTCATATTCTGATGGATGAATTATCAAATGTATATTTCAATAGAATTATACTTATATTGCATATATTGAAAAACAATTCTACCTACGACTAAATTTTTGCCACTTATACGGAAAAATCTGTGCATGAAATGCTAAAGGTGGAGGCAAAATATAAGGCAAGTTCAAGGCGCTATGGAAGTACAAGGTACCGGAAACAGTGAGTTAAGAAGAAAAATTCTGACACAGGATGTCATGCAAAAGCTTAACATTGGGTGCACGATATGATGTGTCATGTGTGGGGGAGCTGAACCTTTTTTGGGGTGCTGCTGATAGTTGAATGGCCAAAGCACTGACTTTTAACTTTTTCTCCAAAGCAATGGCGTACGACATCAACTACTCCGATAACAATTAAATTCTTGCAAATAACCATTTTGCTAATGATAATGATATGATATGCTTGTAAAATTGGTCAATCGGAAATTGGATCATAATTGAAGACCTGACATTTGTCCCAGATGTGACATGCAATCCTTTAATCTTTGCAGCACATGCATGTGTACAAGTCCAATGCATGAAATTCAACTTAGACTGCATTAGCATAGGAAATATTTAATTTATTTGATGTCATTGTTTGTTGAAATGAGCAAATGTCGATGTCGATTGTGATTGCAAAAGTCTTGTAACATTTCCAGTCTCACTCATATGCTTTGAATATTTTTCTCTCAATTGTGATCGGAGAAAAGGGACAAGGCAATTATTGCATAAGCCAAAAAAAGGGCAACGTGTCCATATGAAATTTGAAAAACTAAGCCTAACTGAAAATGAAATATACGGATATATCCCAATTTTAAAAACCACTATGGCAAACTTGTAGTAAATGTAAGTTAGCGTGTTGATAAGCCTCAATTATATATTCTTTCAGTTAGAGTTTTATCTCTAAATCTGCACCAAATTTCTTGTATTTTAGCTTAGTTTAGTATAGAATACATCCAAGAACCATGTTACTGCCTTTGCGTTGTCTAAATTGCAGAAATCGAGCAAAATAAGCAATTCTGCAGGTTTGTGCGGGCTGCAGGATTTTGTGCGGGCCGCACAAAATTAATTCAGCCGAAAAATAAAATTCGAAATTCACAAGTTTTGCTACAGTCGAGTCAGAGAGTTTTGCGGGTCATCATGCGGCCTGAAGGAAATTTTATGCGGGCCGCAGGAATTTTTTGTGTGACCCGCAGGATTTTTTGTGTGACCCGCAAGAATTTTTTGTGCGACTCGCAGGAATTTTGTGTAGGCCGCAGGAATCCTTTTTCCTTAACAAATTCTAGTCACAGTGATTTTGTGCGGGCCGCACGGATTTTGTGAAGGCCGCACCAATGCCAAGTTAGCCTGATTTTGAGGGATCTTCTCAGATTTGCTTCCAGATTTCGGAGATTCACTTCCTAAAGCACGAAATAGGCTATTTAATAGCAGGGAGGCAGCAGGAGAAGGGGGATCTCTTCTTCCATCTTTTTCCTAGGTTCTATTCTTGAAAACTTCTCCATTTTTATTCCCTCTTCTCCACAAATCAAAGGCTTTGGAATTTTAGGATTGAAGGCTGATTCGAGCGAGCAAATACCGAAGACAAGGAGCGGCAAACTAGGAGATTGGTGTATTCTCTTCTCTTATTTGTTTATCTAGATTTTTAGTCATGTTTTCTCTTTTGTATCTCTTGGATGTTAGTGCACCCATGAGAGACTAGATTTCTCTCTAGGGGCTTAGGCTAAAATCATGAACTTGTGTTAGATTTGTGCTTACTTGGATATTTGTTCTAGATAATGATTGTTTGATGCTTGATTGATCTTGTTAATTTTATTATTCATGTCTTTGTGTAATTTGCGATTTGTTAATTAGTGTCCCGCTTAGGTTTAACCAACTTAAGGTGTTATGATCAAAGAATTGATAGAACCAAATTACTTGCATGAATAACTCTAGGATTGAGATTAGAAATGACCAAATCTACTTCTTAGTCCGGAACCACAAGAACAATGGTTGAATTGAGGTGAAGGACTTAATCGTGAAGCATCATATTCGATTGGGACCCCTAAAATTGAATCGAATTTTGGTATGAAGAACTTAATCGTGAAGTGTCGATATTTGGGAATAAATTAGGCTAAAGTTGTGCTTATGGTCTAGATAATTAGGGTGAAGAACTTAATCGTGAAATCCGAACTATCTAGACACGTCATTAATTCACGAAAGTGAACCTTCTTGACATATTAGGTTTAGAAACCCCAAAATTACAAACATAAATTTAGAAACCAAGTAAGTGTGAATTTGATCAAGGGATTGAGAGCCGATAGCCCTTAGATTCCATCTCTTTGATTACAAACTTTTTTTTATTATTTATTAAGAATTGTTTTGTCTTGTTTCAACTCCAATTCGGGTATTGAACCCACAATTTCAGTTTACAACAAAAACCCCCTATTTACTTTATTTGAATCATTTTAGAATTAATTATTTAGTAGAAAGTAATTTCTCCCGTTATCTTTGGATCGATACCTATTTTACTACAATGATAGGTTGTATGCTTGCAATCAATCTATCATTGTGTATTAAGGTTTTATAAATTTAAAGTGAAAAGTGTTTTACAAATTGACCCATAGTCCAATACCAAAAATACACAACACGTGTTAATTGTAAATTACAAATTATGATAAACTAGGAAGACTATATGTGGTACACATCGATATACTTCCAGCCTCCCATACGATCGAGTAATATTAAAATTCTTTATTAAGAATAATCAGCAAGCACACAGAAATACGGTACAACTGGCACCACTACTACAGAAAATGCGACTATGCACGGTCTGAAAAGCTAATTACACACGGTTCCACGACATTGTCAACGATCGTCGTGTATAAATAGGTAGGTACATTGTACACAGTTACCAAACCGTGTCTATATAGTACTAACAAACACGGTTAATAGAATGTGTCACGTGTGTGGGAGCTATTATTGAAACGGCACTGCACCTTCTTTTTCAATGTTCATATGGAAGGGATGTGTGGACACCAATCAAATCAAAGATGGGACATCAAATCGAAGAAGGGAGGTGGACACCAATACATGGAATTCAACTTAGACCGCATTATTACCACAGGAAAAATTTAACTTAGTTGATGTGATTATTTGTTGAAATGAGCAAATGTCGATGTGAAAAAAATGAGAAAATGAAGTACTGAAGACTCTTGTGTCAGGATATTTCGAGAGCAGTGAAAACCCTAAATCCTAAACTCTAAACTCTAAACCTAAACCCTAAACTATATAAACCTCTGATCTCTACCATTTAAATGACTTCGTTCAAGCATTTAAACCACAAATCTAAGTTAATTTTTTTTTTTTTACAGCTGATACTTTTGATCATGACGACCTTCTAGAAGGTCGTACGCCTCTTGGAACGCAGCTTCTCAACCATTTAAACCTATGATGTCTATCATTTAAACTACTATGTTTAGGCATTTAAACATCAAATCTAAGTTTTTTTTTTTACAGCTGGCACTTTTGACCATGTTGACCTTCTAGAAGGTCGGTACGCCTCTTGGAACGCACCTTTTCAACCATTTAAACCTTTGATGTCTACCATTTAAACAACTATGTCCAAATGTTTAAACATCAAATCTAAGTTAATTTTTTGTATTTTACACCTGGCACTTTTGACCACGACGACCTTCTAGACGGTGGGTAAGCCTCTTAAAATGCAGCTTCTCTACCAATTAAACATCTAAGGTCTATCATTTAAAATATTACGTTCAAGCATTTAAACCTCTAATCTAAGTTATTTTTTCTTGATTTTTGACAGCTAGCGCTTTTGACCACGACGACCTTCTAGAAGGTCGGTACGCCTCTTGGAATGCAGCTTCTCAACAATTTAAACATCTGATGTCTACCATTTAAATTACTATGTTCAAGCGTTTAAACCTCAAACCTAAGTGTTTGACCCTAAAAAGTTGGAAATTAATTACTTGGACAAAGACGTCATTTAATTAACCAAGATTGGCCAATTAACACGTCAATCCTGTGGTGAAATGGACCATACCACAAAATTAGGAGTTGAAATTTGCAAAACATAATTCATGATTAAATTCTACTAAAATAATCATGAATTTTGATAAATGGTACATCTCATAATTCAAAATGGTTGAAAAGATATTTAGTTTCTAAAATAAATTACTCTAATTGGTGCCTCGTGGCATGGAGTACCCATGGCATTTAACCTGAGTACTTGGGTACAAATTGGGTATGCAAACAAGCTCTAATGGTCAGGGACCCACAAGTCAGCCATACAGAACTAATTTCGGTAAGTACTCAAGATGGTTGGACATGTTCTATTCAACCTAAACTATGTACACCGAGTGGTCAGTGCCTCGGTCTACCATGAACCAAGACCGCGCAAACACAACCAAATGTCATTGATTTTAAATCTAGCGCCCGTGACACTACTAGAATCTGATCTTATTACAAGGGCAGGATTTTAGTTGTTGCATGAGCTGACCCATGTTACAAGTACGCATGTTACAAGCCTCCATGTAAAAACTAGATTTGAAACTTGTTACAGGGCTACCCTTGTAATAACTTTACCAAAACTTGTTACATGAGCTTGCGCATGTAAAATTGACGCATGCAACAAGTCTAAGATTTCGCACCTGTAGTAAGTAGTTGCATGGTTAAAGATCGTGGGCCCCATCTTAGTAGTTGCATGGTTGAAGCGCGTGGGCCCCATCTTAACATTTGCAAGGATAGAGAACTGAGTAATTGCATGGTTAGAGAACGTGGGTCCCACACGGTTTATTGCAAGGCAAATGAACTGAATAATTGCATGGGTAGAGAAGGTGACCCCCACTGTTTATTTGCATGGTTAATGAAGGTGGGCCCCACAGTTTATTTGCATGGTTAACGAAGGTGGACCCCACTAGATTATTTGCAAGAATATTGTTGGGACCTTTTTCATGGAATGTAGTACCCCATAGTTGTATGTGTATTCCGATGAAAAACATTGACATTCTAGGAAAATAGCAGCACGCCCAATATCTATAATCCTCCCCGTACCAATTTGGTACCAACCCAGTGACAAGCCATGAATCTTTACATTTCCCATTAAAATAGAAACAGAGCAACAATTCAATAAAACATGGGGCCCAACATTTTTAATCATCATCAATCAAAATAGTAAATTGAAGTATGCATTGTAACATAAGACCAAAAAGGATTGCAACCACAGAACTACGTATAACTTTTCTATACCCAAAATATACGCACAACCCATAACCAAAAATTTACAAAAAGAAGCTATTTTTTTAAACTGCAAAATATTTTTTTTGCTTTGATAAAGGTTGACAAAACCCTGCACTAGAAGGGCCGGTTGTTTTGATTTTCATCCCCGAACCATTGGTCGATTGCGTTTTGACTGGTTGCCACCTCTAATCCTGCTTGCGTATTGAGGAGTGCTTGGAAAGTGCCTCCCCCGGTTGATTTTGTAAATTCAGCACCTAGACCCTACATATACCACATTAGAATACAATGGAAGTTAGTATTGATAATACATTATATCAAGACTGGAGAATGGAGATGCAAATTCAAGGTGCATTTAGAAACCCAATGTAACTTTTACTAATTAAACCCTATTCTTTCAACTTATTAACTAATTGGGAACAAAATAAGCCATACTCTAATGCATAGTACAAGATATTTTTGGTCAAGGGAATTGTTATTGTCCCCCTTCATAATACAACAGATGTTACCAAATGAAATAAGGTTTCAAATATTGAGATGATACCTGAGAGATGGCCATCGGCATTCCTGAAGGGGCTTCATGAGGTTGAGGTAGAGTTGTGGGACCTTGACCCTAAGCATTAAACATGGTGGGAATTGTGTTAGAATATGGTCATTTCAACATCTGGTTAATAAGTAATATTAACATCATCTAGTTTTTAGTTAACAATTTCACCTGGAAATTAGTGGTATTCCCCATGACACCAACATGTAGAGGCTCATGATTGTAACCTTGAGCCTAAGTTAAACATGAATCCATTCACAACAAAAGTTAGCAATCAAAACTACACAGTATATCAAGTGACAATAAATATAAAAATTCAGAAATTAACAGTAAATGGTAGTTTTGGAAAATTGATAGTATATTCAAAACTTAACACAGCAGCACAAGCAATTTGAAAATTAACATTATATCCAGAAATTAACACAACAGCAGAAGCAATTTAAAAATTAACAGTAAATTCAGGAATTTTAAAATTTTAAAATTCTAAGATGTACACAGTATATCACAAAGATAGCAGCGGCACGACGAACAGCAGCACAAGCAATAAGCCAACAGTTGAATGGTAGTTTCGGATCAATTTCAACTAAGAATCTACGAGGCTGAATCCCAATGTGGAGGGAAGTAACACGGGGAGTGTGACACCTTCCCCCTCGCCAATGACCACTCAACCTCGGGCAGAGCCACCTGCTCCCAAACCACCAAAGGCCCTTGCCTCTAAGCGGAGGAGTCTAAGACCAAAACCTATGGGTTGCGACAACGATGGCCGTCAAAGATCCGTAAGGCTTAATCCCATTGAGTATCATGCCCAGCCACCACCTCAGGTAGACCCACATGAGTGCACAACCCGTGTTCCCAATGTACAGCCAGACCCAATTGCCTCACCCACTCAAAACATTGTTCCGCTAGACCCTCTTGCTCCACCCCCGCATCCTGATGTACCGCCAGACCCAGTTGCTGAAGGAGACTGCCTCTAAAGTTGAGGCAGAGGCTGAAAATGAGGCAAAGACTGAAAATAAGGCAGAGGATGAAAATGAGGTACCCGCAGAAGATGAGGCAGAGGCAGAAGATGTACCAAGAATCTATCCACCCCTGGCTGTTGTGCTTCCGTCAGGTATCCATGCTGCATGGGATGATAATGAGCCAGTATATGCTGATACTACGCTAGCAGATGCCGATAATGTTAAAGAGTATGAGCCAGCAGCTCCAGAAACTGTTGAAGAGGCTAAGCCAGTACATGCTGATGCTGACCCAGTACTCCCAGCCTCTGAAGATGCTGATAATGCTAACCCAGTACTCTCAGCTGCTGATGCTGACCCGGCATCACCCCAGCCAGACTTAGCTGCAACAACATCATTGTCAAACACGACAGTGCCCTCAGCTGTGCCCCACAATTCAGGTCAGCCGGTCGGGCGTAATTCGGTACTGGAGGATGATGGCAGTAGGAGGTTCTGTAGGCGTTGGGTCCTACGCATATGTCCTGAAGCTCTTGAAGCCAGCGGTAAAGACCTGTGTTGGGCGGCAGCTGATGTCTCATTATTTGATCGATTGTTTCGACCTATTTCCAGACCAAATATCATGTTTTGAATAACTAAAATGCATTGTTTATGATTGAATATCAATAGAATATGGTACTGCTGCGTTTTGGTTATCACTTTGCAGGAAATAGGCGAAAACAGACAAAAAGCAGAGTTCAGACATCTTCCATGCGGGCCGCGTCCCACCTGACGCGGGTCGCATCACAGCCCAGCGCGACCTCAGACGCGACCCTCACAGCGCGCATCAGACCCAACCCGACGCGGGTCGCATCCGAATCCATGCGGGTCGCGTCGAATTAACTGCGCATGCCCAATTGAAGCCCAGTAAGACCTCTATAAATAAAGCTGGGCCTGCGCGATTCAGAGGATCCAGATTTCGTTTTTAAAACAGACAGAGAGAGAGAGATCGGGAATTGAAGAGGAGCTTGGCGCCAAGGACAGAGGAGGGCTGGAGCAAGGTGGAATTCGGCCAAGACCTCCATTGGAGCTTGATCTTCTTCGATTCTTCTCCTCTTCATCATGATTTGCACCTCCTCTATCTCTTTTCTTTTCTTTTTGATCATGTTAGAGTAGATTTTCAGTTTTGAGGGATTTAGATGTAATCCAAAGCTTTGTTTGATGATGAATGTTAATTGAATCTGAATTGTTATTCGTGTTTCTTGATTTTTGTATTGATTGAATTTGCTTGACCTAATTGCTTGATTGATTCTTGATTGTCTACTATTGATTGCTTAAGGCATTTCTTTTTGTAATTTGGCCTTGATGTATCTTGTAGATTAGGTTAGTACTTGAGGTAGGTCTAAGATCCGAAAGGTGAGATCAATAGTAGCCGAAAGGTGAATTTTCATTAGTCGAAAGAATAGTGGATGCCTTTAGTAAACGAGATCAAGAACTTAGGTTTGAATTGAATCTAGGAAGGTAAAATTGCAATTCCATACCAGGTCTATTAAGCCAATACACGAGAGTTGAGGTTCAGTGACATTAGGTACGGTCAATCGAGCCTTACACGAATTAAACAACCAGAATCAGTAATATTCAGTGTCAGCTCCAGGACCACGCGGGTCGCATGTGAAAGCATGCGGGTCGAGTGAGAGGTCCAGAGTGCTTGAGGGCTACGCGGGTCGCGTGTGAGAGCACGCGGGTCGCGTCACAAGGGTCGCATACGAGAGTATGCGGGTCGCGTGACAAGTCCAGAGCAGCAAAGTTGAGGATGAAGTCTGAAACCCTCGAAACGCTTTTATTTTACAGATAGTATAAAATCAAACATTTAATTGCTTTCATTCTCTGTTGTTACAATTTTGTTGATTGAATTTAGGAATTGTAAACAAACCTAAACACCCTTTTCAACTTCTAGTACCTAATTAGGTTAAGCGAAAATTTAGAATTTGAGTCTTTCCTGCGGATCGACACCCGATTATACTACTCGATAGGGGTTGTGCACTTGCAATCCTTATTCGTGAAGTGTAAACGCGGTTTTAAAAGGTACGCCCTCAAGCGTACCGAAACTTGCGTTGCGCTTTCGTGCGAACAAGTTTTTGGCGCCGTTGCCGGGGACGCCAATCATTTTCTGAGTTTTTGCTTATCTTAGTTAATCTAGATTTTAACCTGTATCATTTTCTTTTATTTTTCTTTCACTAAAAGCTGGCTCTTGAACAACCTCCTGCAGGTAAATACACACTGAAATACCAACTGAGGAGCAGAGGGCCACTTTTTGACGAAACTCCTCCAGACGAAACTGTCCCTGCTCAGCCATCTCTTGACGCGACCCGCACTGAGGTTGACGCGACCCGAGTCACATCAGACGCGACCCGCGTAGAAGAGATGTCAGAACATCCGAGCAGAGATGGCAGGCGTGAGGAGGACAGAGAAAGAGACAGGGAAGATGTCCTCACCGACCCATCAGATGATGAGACGGATGTCTTCATGCCCAGGACACTCCGGGAGTTCAATGTGCCGCGAGCTGGAGATGTCAGAGGTGCAATCAGGTTGCCACGAATTCCTGGCCAACAACCGAACTTCAATCCAGGAGTGGTCAACATGGTCCAGCAGAACACCTTCCATGGCATGGACCACGAGGATCCTCACGCACACCTCCAGACTTTTCTCGAGTGCATCACGACCATCAAGACCAATGGAGCGACAGCAGATTACACCAAACTCGCTTTATTTCCTTTCACTCTTAGGGACAAGGCTAGAAAATGGTTAGGGTCGTTACCAAGGGATTCGGTCACCAACTGGAGGGAATTATCTAAGTTGTTTTTGACTAGGTTTTTCCCTCACAAGAGAACCGCCAAGGGGAGTTGCAGTATTCCTGTCCGCACCATGGTTTACCAGACTGGTTGTTGATCCAAAATAGCTGTATGCCCTTCAGATGGTGGCAAATGAGTGATGAAGTCCATCGATAGGCCAGCCCACAGGGAAGTTGGAGGAGCAATTGGTTGCAGCAATCCATAAGGGTGCTAATTTGTAGGTTTGCATTTTTGACATATGTCACAAGAGTGCACATAGTCTTTGACATGTTGCTGCATTTTCTTCCAATAAAAGTGTGGTGTTAGCCGTTGGACAGTGCGCTGCACACCAGAGTGACCACCAAGAAGAGTTGAGTGATATTCAGCCAAAAGGATGGGAATTAGGGTTGAGTTTTCTGGTAAGTATATGCGACCTCTATAACGCAGTAAACCATGTGAGAAGGACCAGCCTGCTGTTTTGGATTTATTTGCTGATATTTCAACTATAATTTGCTGGCAGTAGAGATCATTAGCCACTTCTTGCTCCAAGGTTTTCAAGTCAGAACTAACAGGTCGAGAAATGGCTAGGAAGATTTGGTCAGTTGTGGTGATCAGGTTGCCAGGTTTGGAAACAGATGTTGTGTCAATTGTGTTGTGATCAGTGGAGGTGGAAAGGGCTTGACCTGCCATGGTCTGAGTGTTGTTGGTGAACTCAGGTACACGAGAGAGAGCATCTGCTACGGCATTCGAAGAACCCGATTTGTATTCAATGGAGTAACTATAGCCCACAAGTTTGGATAGGAATTGTTGTTGCTCCGGAGTTTGAATGGTGATTGAACTGCAAATAACTCTCTAACATATGTGGACTTCCCTTGCATTGTTTTTGAGAGTTTTCGACTATATAATGCGATCGGGTGCTATTGCTGCATGAGTACTGCACCTATGCCTACACCGGAAGCATCAGTTTCCAACACAAACTGTGAAGAGAAATTTGGTAATGCAAGCACTGGTGCAGATGTCATTGCTGATTTGAGCATGTTGAAAGCTTGGTTTGCCTTTTCGGACTACTTGAAACCATCTTTTGTGAGGAGATCTGTCAGGGGGGCTGCTATAGATGCATAATGACGAATGAAACGTCGATAGTAGCTCGTGAGACCAAGAAAACCTCGAACTTGCTGCTGATTAGTAGGAGTCGGCCAGGCACTGATGGCTTCGATTTTAGAGGGATCAGCTGCCACCCCTTGTGTTGAGATTATGTGGCCCAAAAATTCGATGGAAGGGCTGCCAAATGTACATTTGGATCATTTCACCGCCAGATTGTGCTCTTTAAGTGTGGAAAATATTTTTCAAAAATGGTTAATGTGTTCCTCATGGCTGCTGCTATATACCAAGATATCATCGAAAAATATGACCACAAATTTTCGAAGATATTGTTGGAATACCTCATTCATTAGAGCTTGAAAGGTCGAGGGTGCGTTTGTGAGTCCGAATGGCATGACTAAGAATTCAAAGTGGCCATGGTGTGTGCGGAAGGCAGTTTTGTGCACATCGGTTTCACACATTCTCACTTGATGATAACCTGAACGAAGATCTAGCTTAGAGAAAACTTTTGCATCATGGAGCTCATCGATTAATTCATCCACTGTGGGAATTGGAAATTTGTCTTTGATGGTGGCTGCATTCAAGGCACGGTAATCTACGCAAAAATGCCATGTGCCATCCTTCTTTTTCACCAATATTACCGGTGAGCTGAAAGATGAGCGACTTGGACGAATGACTCCTGTTTTGAGCAACTCGCTGACCTACCTTTCAATTTCATTTTTTTGAAAGTGAGGATAGCAGTATGGGCAAACATTCACCGCTTCTGTGCTTGGATGTAAGGGAATGCAATGGTCTACAGAGCGAGGTGGAGGTAGGCCGATGGGTTCAGCAAACACATCTTGAAATTCATCCAACAGTTTTACCAAAAATGGTGGCTGTTGTTCTGTATTGTTGGCTAAAGACAATGTGTTCGTAGTAGTTGGTGTGGCCTGCAAACACATGTAACAGGAGCTTACGCCCCCAGATGTGACCATCTTGTTGAAGCCTGCTGGAGAAAGTGGATGAGCCAAGACAGAGTCATCGCCACAGAGTTTTATTTGCTGTCCTTGTAGGCAGAATTCCATCGTTAGAGTAGCATAGTTTGTCAAGATCGACCCCAATGTAGCCAACCATTGAATGCCTAAAACGACATATGTGCCTTCAATGTCCAGTACGAACAGGTCCAGGTTGAAGGTGTGAGATTGCAGAAGCAAGGTGACCTCATTGCAGATTTGATGACAATGGAGGTAAGCGCCGCTGCCAACACGGACCTTGAATGGTTGGGTAGGTGATGTGGGTAGTGCCAGAAAGGATGACATGCGGTTAGAAATGAAATTATTTGTACTACCGCTGTCAATAAGCACCTAAATGATATGGCCATTTATGCTCCCTTTCATACTCATTGATTTGGTTGAGCGTTGCCCTAAAAAGGCATTAAGGCTAATTTCTGGGCTGAGCTCTTCCTCCGGTTGCGGAGTCAAATCGACTATTGGTGGCTCCAAGTCGTCAGTTGAGTTATCTTCCACTTCTAAATAAAGGAGTGAAGCACGCCCTTTGCAACGGTGACCTGATGTGAATCGCTCGTCACAGTTAAAACACAAACCTTTTGCTCTTCGATCTTGCTGCTCGGCTGCTGTTAGTCTACGAATAGGGAGTTTATTTGTTGGTTATGACATGGCAGAAGCTTCAGGCTGTGATTGTGGGTTTGGGCGAGCAACCCAAGGTCTTAGTAATGATCGGGTGTCAGCAAACTGATCTTCGAAAACTCGAGCTAAAGCAAATGCATCATCCAGTTCGCGAGGTCGTTGTGCTGTAACTGCACGCTGAATTTTGGGTTGGAGTCCCGAAATAAATGAACTCTTTAGGATATCAGGTGTAAAGCCAGTCACTTTACTAGCCAAAGCCTCAAACTTATTTTGATAGTCCACCACTGAAGCTGATTGTGAAAGCTTCATTAGTTGACCAGCTGGGTCGGTGTATTCTGATGGACCAAATCTCTTATTCAGACCAGAGACGAAAGTGTCCCAATCTGTAAGACGGCCTGCTTGAGCCATGCTTTGGAACCAACAAGAGGCCGGTGTGTCGAGGTGCATGGAGGCTAGGAGTAACTTGTCTTCCTGTGGTGTTGCATAGTACATGAAGTACCGCTGAACGCTAAAAAGCCAATCAGCAGGGTCGCCAGAGGAAAAATGAGGGAATGTCAAACGAAGGTTGCGGTTTGTATATGTCTTCGGTTGAGCTTCTGGTGTGCGGAGTGTTGAGTGCGGGCCTGGGCCAAGAACACTTGATGAAGGTTGATGAGGTGGAGCAGAATTAGCTCGTATTTGCTCGATCATTGTGGCCAAGAAACATTGTTCCCGTTCTTGCTCACGTTGCTGTGAAAGTTGGTCACGGTTTTCAAAAGCTGTGTTGATTTGTGCTAGTAGTCTCTCAAAAGTGTCATCCTCTGTGTTTGTGTTGTGTGTTCGAGTCTGTGGTGCCATTGAGGAGGTTGAGGAAGCAACGAGAGCACCAAATTGTTAGAGGAAATTTAATGGGGTAGCTGCAGTGAGATAGGTTAGAGATATAATAGAGGGTAAAGACAGAAGCGTTGTAGAATGAGGGAGAAGAAAGAGAGAAGATTGTTGAATATTGTCTGATTATTTCCTCTCACAGCTGATACAATTATAGTCTATCAGCCCTTGATTATTGCCTAAACAAAAGCACTAATAAAAATAGAAATGTAAAGCAAATCCTTAAATCCTGCCTAAGGCTTAGCTGTCCAGATTTCCTCTTGCTGGCTGATTTCAAATCAGACCTTAATTGCACTTTTCAATTTTAGCATCATCAGTTCATGATTGAATGCAATTGTATCTCTGTTACGTCTTGTGTAAACCTTTAGGGGCTGGTTTAATTGTGTAACAGTTGGGCGTTGTCTCGATGTCTTCGAGAATATAGCTGCAGAAGCTTACACGCGTGTACTGACCGAGACTAGAAAATTGTGCTATCAAAAATTTGATACATTTGGATGAATCTCAAATGGGAGAATTTTTCAAACACCAACCGGGATAACAGAACTAGGGTTGGTCGCCTCGTCAGTCATGTCGGTGGATCCAGAAGCTCGTACCGGCACAAGAAATAAAAGAGTAGGAAATACGAGTTTAGTCTTTATTCATAATTTGAAATTATTGTCAAAGCTTATTTTACATGTTTTGATTTGGAAAATTATATGACAAGAAATACAAAGTTTAGGAGGACTCAACAGTATTGAGTTTGTTGAAAGAATAAAGTACAAAAATAAATCTCAGTGATGCAATATTTTTCTTTGTTAATAAATCTCACATTGTGATATGTCCTTCAAATTTTTGACCTAATGTGTCGATCCAATGCAGGAAGAGTTCAAATTGTTAAAACAGATCCATAGGAATGAAATGGATGATGAGGCAATATGGATCTTCGCTGCAAAGGGAGAGGACAAGAGAGGCAGGTTGTACAGCTTTGGCAATCGGTCAAGAATGTCAAAAGCCAACCGAAAGCTAGAGGCAATGGAGGCATCCCCATCGGAACCCACCAAAAGCACTGCCACCTCGGCTGAACAAACAAAGAAATCATTCACGTCCGAAGAGGTGGATGACTTAATCAAACGCAACCTAGCTGCTGCACGGAAAGGGTTTGCTGAGGAGTTAGCACCCAAGAGATGCGACACTGTACTGAAATGGAACAAAATAGGGTACACAATGAATATAGCAGGGCATGTATCGACGCGCTCTTCAAAGCAAATGGAACTAAACCACCTAAATTCCCTGTAAGTCTAATGTCCCACTATATTTAATCCCATTGAAATATCACTCCTGGTTTATACCTTTTGAGTTTTTAACATTCTTTTTGTACATTTGGTTAGGAGAGGCCATCAAATGTCCAGTCTTCCGGTGGTAGTGGGGGCAACATCGGAGGGGGATGTGGATCTTCTTGTGGTGTTGGGGGCAATATTGGAGGGGAGAGGAAACTTGATCTGCTGAATTAATGATTGGGTTTAATGTAATAAGTTTATAGATTCATAACAGTTATGTAAGATCTGATCAATATTACGTAGGATGTGAACAATTAATTTGGATGTGAACAATATTAAGTAGGATTCAAAACTTTTGATGCTGATCAATTTAGTTATTTTGGATATGTATAATTTTTAGTTAACATATGTTGGCCTTTTGAGTTAACTAAATGAAATACATACAATGTGGGTACGCAACAAAACAAAAATTAATTCAGAACAACATTGTCACTATTTATATTGGTCTTCCGATGGAAATAACTACCATCACTTTCATTTTCAACCCGACAGAGACAAGTATATTTCAATTTCATTTACCCAGACATGCACTTTTGAGCACATCCGCCAAATCGAGAAATTTTATTAAGCCCTCCACTGTCTCTCTCTGTACCTCTCTCTCGTTCTCTCTCTCTCTCTATTGGCATCCGCACTAAATGGGTACTTTCTCCACACTCGCTGAAATCCCCAGCCGCCTAAATTTCCAAGAGCAGGTACGTACGATTGAAAATTGTTCTTGTGTAATGTAAGCCCTTCCAGTTGAAAGTAATTTTGATCTAAAGTCCCCTAATTTCCCTATGAATTTTGCACAAATCTGGTTTTTTTTTTCTGCACATTAGCATACAATAAATCTGGTTTTTTTCTGCACAACAAGTGTTTGATGGAATGCCACAAAGGACCTGAATTGGCATAAGGACATGTTTGCTATTGTTAACATATACGAATTGGCATAAGGACCTGAATTGGCATTAGCTAAATTTTGTGCTGTAATTGATTTTTAAAATGTAGATGCATGTTGTAGAAAAAAAAAGAGATAAATTGAAGATATAATAAGAGCTTGGTGGGAATTCTCGTAAGGTATATATTTCTAATGGGACTCAATACTTATGTAGGATGTGCTTCCTTAAGTGGCATTTTTTAAAGAGTGAGGTTATAGTACTTCGGCTAGTGTACTACGGCTCAATATGATACTTTTTAAAATCCTAACGGTCGATCCGAACCGTTCAATGTGATATCCATATGAATATGTACTTGAAAACTAAATTTTATATTTTTCAAATTTTTTTACTATTTTTTTAGATAGGTAGAATTTTCAGCGTTTTATAAAAATTCTGGACCATCAAAATTCTACCTATCTTAAAAAATAGTAAAAAAATTCGAAAAAAATATAAAATTTAGTTTGCAAATACATATTCATATGGATATCACATTGAACGGTTCGGATCGACCGTTAGGATTTTAAAAAATACCATATTGAGCCGTAGTACACTAGCCATAGTACACTAGCCGAAGTACCATAACCTCACTCTTTTTTAAATTAACTAAAACCTCAATGGTACAGGTAACTAATCAAATGGCCACTAACGGTCGTCAATGGATGTACAACACCAGAACACGACTTACACCCGACTTTGTTAAGGGTGTTCAAGAATTTGCGCTAGCGGCATTATCCAAACCCGATGTTGTGACTATTGACGCATGTGGAGTTCATACTTACATACCTGACGATTCTGGCCGGTTTACCAAGGCTAATTTCAAATACACGGTTGTCATCAAGGATGATCACACGGTGGAATGCACATGCCAAAATCCTAAATTGGACAGAATACCGTGTTCTCATGTTATGTCTGTGTGCCGTCTCTGAGGCATCAACCCTGCCTGCTTTGTTAGTCAATACTGCCACATCCGGACACTGATCAACACATGGAGTGCTGAATGGCATGTGTATGAAAATCAGCCGGAATGGCCTGCAAACGAGGGCCCTGTACTTGTTCCAGAGGATAAAAATATTGTTTTGGGCAGAAGAAAACACAACAGGATTCCGATGTGGTTGGACCTACTAAATAAGAGGAGAAGAGGCCACCAAACCGGCCGAGATACAATTGAAAGACAGAACAGAGCTGCTTGAGATGCATGAGGTAATTAATTTTTTTTACTAATCAATTTCATCTTTTAAGAAAAATATTTAAACAATCAGATTTAACAGTCACTATTTCAAAATTTGCAAGTTGAGAGCCATATCAATGGACTGGATGTTTATTTGGTTTTAATTATATTCGTAAAAACATTTTTTATTTTTAGTTTATTAGATTTGTACGCTTTGACTTTTAGTTTATTAATTTTCAGTTTATTAAATTTGTACGAGTTTGTTTGGCTTTGACTTTTAGTTTGGATAAAAATATTTCAAACGAACGACATTTCTAAAATACGATACGACAAAATATTTTAATTCAAACAACATTACAAACTAAAACTTAAACAAATACAACTATTTTTATAACAAAAAAAACAAAAACAAAATTTGTTTTTAATAAAAAAAAATGGGGCCGCTCAGCCGATCTGCGACCGTGCTAAATCTGAAATTTCTAGGATTTGGTGTCGTTTTGGTTTATTTTTTTTTCTGTGCTATATTTTAAAATTTCGGTACGGCGAGAGTACGCGGTGTGATACGGCACATAGGGAGGATGCGGGAACACGGTGGTGTTGGTATTGGGACCAGCCGGTGAATGGGGCGGTCTCGGCAGTGCGGTTAGCTGCGACTTGTCCTCGGGGCCAATGTCGAAGGCCCAGCAAGGTGTGGGTTATTTATCACGGACATAGGTTGATGTGGCATGCCGAGAGGGTACACGAATCGGATGTCGGTCTGTAGGAGTTTGGAGGGTTGACGCCTCCCTAATTCTTCGTTCGGATGGGAACTATCGTCATGTTTTCCGAACGCAGTAAGAGAAGAGTCTGTGTCGTGTATCGGGGTCGGATTGAGGGATTGAGGTATTGGACTCTTCGATGTATTGATACCTCACTTTAAGTGTATTCTTGTGTGATTTTCTGACTCCCTCTCCTATTGAGTTTTGAGATTTATGTAGACCGTTCTGTGGCGGGAATCGTCATGTGTTCCGTTGCTGAAATTATCGTTTCAGTAAATGTTCCGTGGCAGGAACGATACCTTCGTACAGGCTCAGGACCGTACGGAGCCCTGGTTGTGTTGTTCGGCCTGGTAGGCCTTGGTTGGACCTTCAGGAGGCCGAGAGGGCCGTGGTAACATGGCCCTATCAGTAACAAAACAAATTTCGGAACAGAATAATACTGAAAGACAATAACATTAAAAAAATATGATGCCAATTGTGGACTTGAGACTCTTAAATTATTACGCTAAATTGACAATGCCCAAATAAAGCAAAACATCAATGAAACGCATAGTGGATAAGAAAAATCAAGAGGCGAACTATTTTTTAGCCCAGCCCAAAATTGTGAGGTCCGTTAAGCAGTTCAGGTTCGAATGATTGGGATGTTGATGGTTGATTGATTGAATCGCCGTAGGTGAAAGTGTCTGGCTTAATTTTTCTCCAAGGCAATAGCAATGGCTTACGACATCAACTACTCCGATAAGGATTTAATTCTTGCAAATAATCATTTTGCTAATGATATGATATGCTTGTAAAATTGGTCAAAAGGTACTTTTTCCATATTTATTCAAATTGCTGAGGGAAATATCAAAAACTTGAAATTGCAAATGTTGCCTCAATTATTGACCAAGAAATAGGTGCTATAATGGACTAGTCATTCATACTGATAGTCAAAGTTTTTAATAGTATTCAAGTCATGTTATTAGACTTGATTTCCTATATATTGCATTTTTTTAACTAATTAAAAATAGACTGACAAGAAAACCTGATTGTTCATCAGTACATGCACGCTGAAATCCATTTTAAAGTCGAGCTATTAAATATTTTCGAAAGACAGTGGCCAACTTTAGTATTCTTAACACTTCTTTTTTGATACATCAATGATCAATCAAATTATTGTCACTAACAGAGCAAGAACTCATACATCAAATTGATCAAATTATGAAAGCAGCTTTCTCCAAAGCGTGAAAGTATTTTATTCTCTTCTTAACATAATTGATCAGATCATATCCTACATATATACAAGTTGTATTTAGTTATAGGCATCGGGGTTGGCAAGGAGAAACGCCCCGCAGCCCTTGATGACACCATGAAATGCACCTTTGATCATGTTCTCATGCAGCACACTGTTCGCTCCAGGCGTAGGCGTGTATGTCATAACCATCTTTACCAAACTTCCTGTACCACTTGGTGAAAACTTGACGTGGTGCGAAGCAGACTAAAAAAAAACACCGAGTCCGCCACCTCCAACCACTGATAACTTTATCTCACACTTCTCAACATCCTGAAATTCGAGGCGTCTCTGTTCATAGCTATAAGGCATCGCTGCATCAAGTAAAATTGGTAAGCACAATAATCTTTGATTAAATCTTCTTTTATAAAGACCAATACAATTACTCCTCTATTAGAAAAGGTAACAGAAAAAAAAAGTTTACAAGGGCTGAAGTTGTATTGCCTGACAGTGCCGATCCCACCATCACCCTCTATAATGACAGCGCTAATGATCCTGTCAGCTGCAATCTTAGGAATCAAGTTGTGCCCATCCAAGATGGCCGCCTTGAAAAGGCGAGGTGCCGGGATGATGGTTGTAATCTCGCTTGTCAAGGTACAATTCATGATCGATGTCTGATTTTGAATAGAATTGAATTAACTAAGTGAGATGTGATTACTATTTGAAATTGTGGTGTTGCTATATGTAAGTTTGTGAGACTAGAGGGGTTTATGTAGAGATCACTAGCAGAGTAGGTAGGCGTGGAACAAAGATTGAATTTGATTGCAATTATATATCAACCAGGCTTGATAAGTCTGAAGGTGGATTAGTATGCTAGGATACCTGAAACAGATGACTACTGGACTACTGGTAAGTAGACTGATAGCTAGACGTTTTTGACTTTACATGGAAATTTAGTTAGAGCTGCACGCTGCTTCCAATTTCCTCTTTTTTTTAATTAAAAAAAGAGAATTTTATATATATCCTACTAAACTTTCATAACACTATAGTTATCCTTCTAAACTTTCAAAACTTACATATTTATTGTCTTTTTTATTATTATTAATTTTTAATTAGTAAAGTACCCATCTTGCCCTTTATTAAAAAAATAAAAAATATGTAGCATTTTTAAGAGAAATGTTAAGTATTTTAATCGGCCGATTGTGACGACTAATGATTCATTTTTTTTACTTATGACGCACACGCAAGCATATGCCTAAATATCATTTTATATGCATGTGTCGCTGTTGGTTGTATGCAATATTCTAATTACTTTGTTTGACTAATTTGCAAAACATACAATAATTGCATTTAATCATTTCCATTGTATAGGTGAGTTTGTAAGTTCATGATAATTATAATTGCAAGATTAAATTAAAGAACCATAGAAAGACTCATGAAGATCTTAATTGCAAGATTAAATTGAAGAGCAAAAGAAAGGTTCATGAAGATTTTAATTGCAAGACCAAATTGAAGAATCGAAGAAATTAACAAAACTTTAAGAAGACATTAAAGACATAAATTGTAATAATCAAATAGAATAGTAAAGTAATTTGAGAATTGTTGATTTCTGTGGAACAACCGTTCGGAACAGAACCTGGACCGTCCATAACGGAGATGTTCAACAATCCACAGAGACATTTTCGATTAGTTTCGTCCAGGACGATTGTGTCCGTCTGGAACACTTATCAAGAATAACTTCAACTTGGGATAAATTGTACTAACCATTCTGAACGGACATAAATGTTCAAAACGGTTAATATTAATTTAATAATGCAGGAATCCTAATTTCAATAATCGTACAGTCCATTCGGAACGGATTTCATCCGTCTGAACAGATCTGGCCAGATCTGAAGTCCCGACTATAAATAGAGTGACCCCAGTTTAGATCTTTCAAAGCTAGCCGCCACCCACATTCAAAAATCATTTACTTTGTATTCTTGAGAGCTTCATTGTTGAGTGAGCTTCAACTTGATTTTCTCAACCATCTCAAATCCACTTGACTAGTCTATTTTAGATCTAGTTAGAGTCTCTAGAATTTAGTTCTAGAAGTTCATCTATAGTGTGGAGATCTACTTAATGCTCCCATCGAATAGCCGATTGACTCCCTGCTTGAAGGGCATGTATAGGGATCTCCGGCTCGAGCGTATTCTTCTCTCACATATAACCATAGTTGTGTGACGATCCCCTTTGTTGGGACTTGCCAACTCGAGCTTTAAGGCTCAAATTGTACACAAGTTAGGCCGTGGCTTCCAACCTTTGTTTTGATGGAGTTAATGTGTCCTAGATCAAAAGTTGACTCTATGATTTAGTTTATAAAATGATTGAATAGTTCAATTTTTTTCCTACAGTTTGATTACTTGACTGGTTCATTCAAGGTTGAGGACCCTAGATTGTGAGACACACAAGAATTCAAGTAATCAACTGAGAATGTCCCTAATCAGAGTAATTAGCAAGGAACACTGATTACTTAGATGATTAGCATGAGCATTAAATGTTTGATCAGGTTTCATAAGTTAAAGCGAAATAGTTCGGTTTAATCTCATGGATGCATATGAAAGTTTATATGGCATCGGAACGACGAAATATGAAGCATGATCTGGATTCTGTGTTTTTGTGTCATTGATGTTATTCATAGAGTGTTGTTATCGCATGTCTGAGATAGTCTATCTCTCATACAGGAGAAATAGGTGTATGTGGTTGGTGTCTAACACTCTCTGTAGAAAAGGGTCATAAGGGCATCTTCTCATATATGTATATACTCGGGTTATGGGATTTGAGAATATGAAGAAGGCTAATATCCCTCATGTACCTCAATAGTTAAAGGTACATAAGTGATGATATCTATGGGCCCTCTAAGGGAATTATATTATACAACATGAAGTGTACCACTAGTGAAAAAACACAAATCAGGATCGAATCTTGAGGCGATACTGACCCGGGCGATACAAACGTGTCAACTAATCTATATCGGTTAAACAGCCGATACTAAAAGTTTGAATCTGGATCGGTTCTTCTAATAACCGATACAGATACCCCAATCTAGATCGGCTGTTTACATTTAACCGATCCTAATAGTAAGAATCAGAATCGGTTGTTTACAAATAACCAATACTAATAGCAAGAATCAAGATCGGCTGTTACAAATAACCGATACTAAATGTCTTTTTTTTTTGCTGGTCAATAATTCATATGCCACAATCACAAACAAAAGAAATCAAAATAATATTCAACATTAACGATTCCAACAATTAATCAAACTATATAAATAATAACAATGAATTATCAAAATATCACAATTACATACAATCATCTAACTAGCATTTGTACACTAATTTACAACTATATCAGACATTTCATAAAGAAACAATTTAGAACAAATCTAAAACAACCCCTCCTTTGTAGAAGGTTGAAAAATACCTCCTTCCCCTCCTTCCCCTCCTTCCCCTAAGCATACATGAAGCATGGAAGCATGTACAAAATTGATCTCATTTTCTTACCTCTTGCCCCTTGATATGCTCTAAAATGCATGCTATGGAAAACAAAATTAATCTCCAAGTGATATATACAATGCTTTTCAAAGACAAATAGACAAACTCTACCAATTTTCATTAATTTTGGGGATCTATTATTATGCCTAAAGATTGTGCAAAGGCTAGGCTAAAAGCAAAAGAGCTGCGAACTTGAACTATGCAATTTTCATTTTAAGGTAAGTGCTACCTTTAGAAAATCATTCTGAGAGATCTATTAAACCGAATTTAGTGTTCTTTATATCAAAATGCTCAGGAAATGACATTCTACATATATTTCATGAATTTTGGGGCTTCCTAGCTGTACCAGACAGGGGCATGAATGCAGCGGTAAATATGGAACAGCAAGGGTATTTTTACTAGTTTTTTCATATTTCAAAAGCTGACCTTTGAAATTCAATATAAAATCAAAGAAAAATCCAAATAATATGAAATTTGTGTCCATTATATGTATTTTGAAGTTCTTTACATGACTGCGCTGTTCTTTTTGTATTGTGGTCCTTTTAATAGTTCATTGGGACAGATTTTCTGACAAAAGTTATTTCTAAAGTTCTTGAGGTACATCATTGTACCAGCAGTAATTTTAGTGCATTCTATTGCTGAGTTTGGGCCCAGCATCATACCAAGGATTGGTTCAAGGTATTATCAATATGGGCAAGAGCTTGGTTAAGACTTGGATGTGGTTTTAACAATATTTTGGCAACAATTTTGGTACAAGTAAGCATGGAGACAATATCAAAGCTCCAAAGAAATTGGATAATTGGTCGATGTCATACCTAATTTATGTTGAGAATTGAAACCGCAAAGGTTAGATGTTGGTTTATTTATTCGCTTATGTACAATTTTACCAAGATAAATGAAATAATTAAACGAAAGCTAAACTTGAATTAGTCTCCTAATAAGTTGAGCCCAAGTCTCTTAATAAGTTGGTAACCACACAAATCAAACCAGCACCATACAACAACACAACAAACAGAAATAGGCACCGAAATATGACTCAGCACAGTCAACAAACAAGAAACCAGCACAGTCTCTTAATAAGTTGGTAACCACCATTGGATCACTGTCCTATACTAGCAAGCAAGAAAAAGGAGCAGCACAGGTCAAGAAAAAGAGGAAACCCGGTACCAACAAGGTACTGATATAGCTAGAACAGCAACAACCAAAAACAACACAGCACCGAACAAATCACATAGCCATCAAAAGCAACCCAACAAAGCACACAAAGCAACAAACCAGCACAGCCATACACCACCGCAAAAACCCACAAGGCCATCCGAACAGAAAAAAGGCTCAAAAGCCACAGGTTAAAGGCACAGCCACCAAATAGAAAAAGGCACAAGGCCACAGGTCAAGCAAGAAGGCACGAAGGCCACAGATCAAGGCATAGCCGCAAGCCACAAGGCCAAAAACCAAAATACAAGGGTCAAAGTTACCCGGATGAAGAGCAACCGCAAAAAGGCAACGACCGACCGGTTTCGAGTGCCTACTCGCCTCGCACCCATCAAAAATTAGCAAACGCCTCCACACATCAGAGAACAGCAAGAGGCGAATACAACCGATGAACCCTGAGAGAGAGCGAACCCTAGTAGAGAGACAGATCCTGAGAGTGAGCCCCGGAGAGACGCACCCGAGAGAGAGAGAGAGTCGGAGGTGAAGTGAGTTTTGAAAATTTTGGTGTGTATTTTTCCCGTTAAGTTCTAAAGAAAATATAGCCCCGAAGAGACTATTAGGATCGGTTGTTTGAAACAACCGATACTAATAAGGATATAATAAGGATCGGTTCTTTTCAAAAAATTAATCCTAATTTGGCAGTACTTTTGAGATCAGTTGTTTATATTTAACAGATCCTGACTGTCCCTTTCAAGATCAGTTGTTTATAAAGCCCAATCCAGATATAGATCAGTATCAAACTTTTGAAAAGTCTGATCCTAATAGGCTAATCCTCATGTGCGTTTTTCCACTAGTGTGTGATCAATGGTTGATCACTTGTATAATTGATTATGTACTCAGGAAACATAATCGATAAGCTGTTGTGGTGACACAATCATGTCTCACACTTATCATTAGAGATATCATGTGAAATTGGAAACAACATGGGCTGTGTTCCCAAGCACTGTCCTATACTGGATCCGGATCTGATTGGTTTCTGCTGCTCCTCTTGGCCGCAATCTGCCCAACTGTGGACCGTTGCTGCCTCCTCCTACATGACCCGACCAGTTGCGGGTTCGGGTCCAACCGTGGACCGTTGCTACCCAAGCCATCTGTGAAGCATGAATAAAAGACAGGAGATGCGCGAATGGTGCGTTTCATATAAAGCAGACAGGAGATCCGACTAGCTGCATTTTTCTATGAAGCGTTTCTTCAAGTCTCTCAGCTAGTGGAGCATGCAAGCGGTGACAGTATCCCCCGATGCATCAGTGAACATCCAGCATTCAAACATCGCCATGATGTAAGCCCTGGTCCACCGATCAATCTCCTCATTGGACGCATTTTCCACGAGGTTCCCACTGTAAAAAGTGTCCTAATTTAGTACATCATCACCACAATTTCTGTCCTATTTGATTTAATAAAAGTTACATGAATCGCTCCCAGAGATAGGGTAAGCTGATGGAATACTTGGAGGTGGTGCACGTTTCGTTGGTATTCTTCCTCTTCTTTCTCAAATCGGCACCCACCATTTCCTAGATGAGCACTCTATAGTCATCGTACTCTACCCACATCACCGCCTCCAGTAATAGGCAGCCCCCATAGGGAACTCACATCTTGTAGGGACACCGTCATCTCCCCAACAGGTAAGTGAAAGCTGTATGTCTCCGGCCGCCACCTCTCGACTAGAGCAGATAGAAGGGCTGTATCACTATTCATCTTGCTCAACTGGGACACATGCCACAGACCCATCTTATGTAACGTCTCATCAAACTTTTTGTTGTATTTGATGTTCCATATGGTTAATCCGTACGCTTGTCATGACATCCGACTACATTAAATTTCAAAATGACCAACAATATCAGCTTCTTACATATTCAATTTGAGATTTAATTTAATTTTATCAAATGTAAACTTACATAGGCATTTGTTATCTTGTGGTTCTTGATGTGATACCACAGTGGGGGGCTAATCTGGTCTGTCGTCAGGTGCAGAAAGACGGTCTTTGCCAGCTCGATGTTCAAATCCCATGCGGCATAATCTTCAATGGTTTCTTTTGTATCACTCGTTGACGCTATACTAAAATTTTGGTCCATATTGGTGTACAATTAATCAATTTTGGTACAATTATGGTTTATTTGGTCCAATTTGGTACAATTTTGGTGAAATTTTGGTACTATTTTGTTTTATTTTGGTCCAATTATGGATGATTTTGGTTTACATTAATCAATTTTGGTACAATTATGGTTTATTTTGGTCCAATTTGGTACAATTTTGGTGAAATTTTGGTACCATTATGTTTTATTTTGGTCATTTTGGTTTACAATTAAACAATTTTGGTATATTACTAAGCTGTACAATTTTTTAAACAATTGGCACAAATTGGTTTAATTGTGGTTCAATTATAGTTTATTTTCATCCAATTCTTAATTATTTTGGTTTCCAATTAAATAATTTTGGTAAATTACCGAACAATACAATTTTATAAACAATTGGTAAATTTTGGTACAATTTCGGTAAATTTTTTATGTAAAACCACAATTTCTACCTAATTACTTAAAATAAAATAATTATTTCAATTAATCTAAAAAAACAAAAAACCTAACCTTTCTGCTACAAAATTCAGAGTGGAGATAGATTTTTTGCGCACGGGGAGCCCTTTAGGGTACGTTTGGATGAACTCTAGAATAGCTAGAATAGTTACTGTTTAGAATAGCAAATAAGAATAGCTACTGTTTAAGAACAGTTCTAACTCAAGCTATTCGGAATAGTGAAAAAGTTGTTTGGATTGCATATTTGGAATAGAGTTTGGAGGGAATGAATAAAGTAATAATTTATGTGTTAGATTAAATATAATATAATATAATATTAATTTAAATATTGAATGCAATATAATATTATTTTAAATATTAGATTAGGATTAAATAAAATATTATATTAAATATAATATAATATTAGTTTACATATTAAATATACTATAATATTAGGTTCATTGTTAAATGTAATATAATATTAATTTAAATATTAGATTAGTATTAAATAAACTATTAGATTAAATGTAATATAATATTAGTTTAAATATTAAATGTAATATAATATTAGTTTAAATATTAAATGTTATATAATATTAGTTTAAATATTAAATGTAATATAATATTAGTTTAAATATTAAATGTAATATAATATTAGTTTAAATATTAAATGTAATATTGATATCTCACTTTCTTATCTATATTTCGACCAAACTTTGTACCAAAACCTGTGCCTAAAACTGTCAAATCGTGTTTATTTCATTGAATATCTATATAATGTGGTACTGCTGCGCATTTGTTCTTACTTTGCAGAAAACGGGCGAAACCGAGGAAGAATCTGGAATTTGAAGGTTTATATACGGTCCGTGTACCTTCTTATGCGGACCGTACAACCCTCTACCCAACCACAAACACGACCAGGACACCATCCACACGACCTGTATATGATGCTGAAATTTCAGCACCTGAAATTAAAACAGTCATAGATTTTGACTCGTAACTCCGTTTTGGGTGTATGACCACTTTTCGGTAAGCTTGCGAGAAGATCTACAATCTGAGCCAAATACACAGGCACACGGTTCGTACACATTTTTGTGCGGACCGTACCTTAACTGCCCAACCACACAAAGAGTGCTAAATCTCTAAAACACAGGCACACGGTCCGTACACAGAAAATCCGGAAATCCAGACTGGAGATGGAAACAGATGCCAGCTGGGGAGGTCGAAATGGAAAGGCTTTAAGACGTGATTTTGGGCATTAAAAAAGGAGATTGCCGACCTAAAGGGGACGGCTGGCTCTTGGGAGGAAAACTTGGTTTGGAGAAGAAGTTTGAGAACGAATCTTCATCTCTCTTCGAGTTTTGTCATGAACTTTCTTATTGCTATTTGTTTTGTTTGCTTTTTAATCATGCTTGAGTAGACTTTTATGTTTCTAGGGTTATGATGTAGTCGAATGCTTAGTTTTATTTGCTAGTTATTTAGAATTTGTGTTGAATCTTGTGCTTGCTTGATTGAGTAGTATTTTATTGCTTAGTGGAAATTGTTTGAATTGAATTGTTAATCCGTTAGATGAAAGGCCTCATCTAAATAGAAATTGAATAACCTTGATATTCACTCGACCAAACTAAGTATTTGAGATAGGTTTACGATCCGAGAGGTGAAACCAAGTAGTAGCCGAGAGGTGAACTTTTCCTCGTATCGAGAGATCGATGATATCTTTAGTAAACCAACAAGTGACTTAGGATAATTAAGCCAACAAGCGAAAGTTGAGGTTTAGAACCCTAGGAGGGAAGAAATTGAATCCCGCACCGAGTAATTAAGCCAACATGCGAGAGTTGAGGTCTAGGTACTTTGGTTCGGTCAATAGAACCCTCACAGGAAACAACATAGAAACCAGTAGCTGCTGTATTAACTCGAGGGCCACACGGACCGTGTATGAGAGTACACGGCCCGTGTACATTACACACGGCCCGTGCATGAAAGTGCACGGACCGGGCACCTTGAGACTTAGCTGAGATGAAATCAGAAACCCTAGGAACCCCTTTTTAATTATATTAAACCCAAATCAAAGTTTATTTAATGTTCTGAATTTTGTTATTTGAACTGTTAGGACACGTAATACCCCAAATCAACATTTGCAGACTTCTAGAATCTCTGTAGTTTAAGTAAAGTCCGGTAATTGTCAAACCGTCCCTGTGATCGATACCTGACAATATACTATACGATAGGACTGTGCACTTGCAGTCTGAACCGAAAGTGTATTTAAGGTTTAAAAGGTACAGTTTACTGTCCTGAAACTTTGTGCATTACCTTTTGGTGCAACAAATATAATATTAGTTTAAATATTAAATGTAATATAATATTATTTTAAAAATTAGATTAGTATTAAATAAAATATTAGATTAAATGTAATATAATATTAGTTTAAATATTAAATGTAATATAATATTATTTTAAAAATTAGATTAGTATTAAATAAAATATTAGTTTAAATATTAAATGTAATATAATATTAGTTTAAATATTAAATGTAATATAATATTAGTTCAAATATTAAATGTAATAATATTAGTTTAAATATTAAATGTAATATAATATTATTTAAAAATTAGATTAGTATTAAATAAAATATTAAAGTAAATGTAATATAATATTAGTTTAAATATTAAATGTAATATAATATTATTTTAAATATTAGATTAGTATTAAATAAAATATTAGATTAAATATAATATAATATTAGATTAAATATAATATAATATTAGATTAAATATAATATAATATAATATTAATTTAAATATTAAATGTAATATAATATTATTTTAATATTATATTAGTATTAAATAAAATATTAGATTAAATATAATATAATATTAGGTTAAATATAATACAATATTAGATTAAATATAATACAATATAATATTAATTTAAATATTAAATGTAATATTATATTAGTTTAAATATTAGATTAGTATGAATATTGAAAGCAACAAATATTATTCCATGTTTTTGTAAGAATAGCGAATAGCCCTATTCTCCCTATTCCGAATAGCTTTATTTCTCGTTTGGATTGTCCTTCTTCCGAATAGCAATGCTATTCTAAGAATAGTGTTATTCTTAGCGCATCCAAACATAGCCTTATAGACCTCCGGATCCAGCTGCACCCCCAGTCCGCGCACGTAATATAGTGCGCATCCCCAGCATGCGCACGAATATTAGTGTGCTTTCCCAGTCCGCGCATGTATCCTGTGCGCTACCCTGGTCTGCACACGTGCCAGGATTCGTGCACAAACCAGGCCTGGTCTGCTAACTGCTTAATTTTGAATTTTGACGATGGTTGCTAAAAAAATTTCGGGGATATTTCGAGAGCAGTGCAAAACAACTGAAGACCTGACACTGGCAGAGGAGGTCTACACTCAATAGTCATGTATTAATTCTTGCAAATAACTATTTTGCTAATGAGATGATATCCTTGTAAAATTGGTCAAAAGGTACTTTTTCCATATTTATTCAAATTGCGGAGGGTGGTGTGGAATGATTGGGATGCTGATGGTGATGGCCAAAGACTTTGACTATTAAGAGGTGGATTAACTCTCTTACTCCACACTTAATCCATCAAACATGGAGTAAAACTGATGGAGTAAGTTGGAGTAAGATTTAAATTAATCTGGAGTAAGTTACTCCACCTCTTCAGATGGATTAGCTTACTCCACGTCATGGGGCCCACTATCATACACTAGTTCTATTTTTTTATTTTCTCTCTCTTCATTAGACAACAGACAACGATATTTCTAGAGTAACTTAATCCGTTGCTTAAGTTGCATGACCCAACCAAACATGATTAACTTACTCCACCTTAACTTGGAGTAAGCAATTTAATCCGGATTAAAGTTACTCCACAACCAAACATGACCCAAAGGAATAGCGTACGACATCAACTATTCCGATAACGATTTAATTCTTGCAAATAACTATTTTTCTAATGATAATGATATGATATGATATGATATGATATGATATGATATGCTTGTAAAATTGGTCAATAGGAAATTGGGCTTAGACTGCATTAGCATAGGAATGCATGGAATTCAACTTAGACTAGCATAGGAAAAATAGCGTACATCAGAACTAGCCTACTATAACTTTAATTTATGTTCTAACCTATCAAAAATTTTAATTATCTATTTAGACTAGATTTTAAATTGTCATAACTTATGATTTATTATGTTTCGTTAATTTATAATTACCATTATAATCTAAGTAGTCGGTATGTGTTGTTCTAAACTCTAAAGTTTTAATTAGTTCCGATTTTTATTATCACTATTTTTTTTAAATTTACTGTTAATTATTGTTTATAATTATTTAACCATAATTAAACTATGGGTTATAATAATTCATAGCTCATATATATCATTCAATGATACACATTTGTCCATTTACATAATTCGTACCGTATTCGATAAGACTAGTATGGATAATTTATTAGAGAGAATTTCATGTATCCCCTCAAAAACATCAATATTACATATTTCCCCCTCAAAAGTTCATAATATCATATTTACCCTTCAAAATTTAAAAAACTCACATATTTACTCAAATCATCAACTTTTTCATTAATTTTAAATCTATAGTCATTCTAAATTCATAATTCCCATTTTACCCTTATAAGAATTAAGAGGAATTAATGCCTTGTGCAAGTATATCTCCCATTGTACCCGTCTCTATCTCGTGCAAGGAACTCTGTCGGGTCTCTCTCTCATATATGAATTTTTCGACCTGCTGCAGACCCCATCCCACCATGTACTAGTACTGTAGCAGTACTTTACCGGTGTTTCCAGGTGCCTTCTTGCAATGCTGTAAATTGCTCCTCTTGTCTAACCTTAGTGAATTCATCATACTCCCTCATGTTAGAATCATTGAAATTGCTGGTATTGGCGTTTTCCATGTGCTGAGTTGAATCTCCACAGCTACAATCTAATTAAAAAAATTGCAGCTGCCACCATACACTTGTCTAGTATTTATATCAAGGAATAGATAAATTTGGATTAGTTGGGGAAGTTGTGGATCCATTGATGAGCTATTTTCCTAAGGAATGAAGGTATCAAGCCCAGGTGAACTTATTTATTTGAAACTGTTATCTGATTGGTACTGCTTTGATTACTTTATTTACAAATAAGTTAGCTTTTAGTTTATTCTTGAGAGAACTCTAATTTATAATTTAAGAGGAGAAAGGATTTTGGTGCTCAGTGAACTCTAATGTATTTCTAATTTCTAATTTTGGCACTCAGTGTATTCAGAGAAGGGATTTTAGCTGTTGTTTTGGCGCTCCTTAAAGGCAGTGAGAAAGGAGAGGGGTATTATTGTCTATTCTATATTAATTTATATTGTGTTTAGAGTGTTAATTAGAGTTTTAAATATTATTATTTTATAACTTTTGGATATATTTGATATATCTAAGAATTCTACCGGGTAAAAATGTGAGTCTTATAATTTTGAAGGGTAAATATGATATTATAAATTTTTGAGGGAGAAATATGTAATATTTAAGTTTTTGAGGGGGATACATGAAATTCCCCCAATTTTTTTTTTTTTCATTAGCTTATCCGGTACCGGTAAAGAGAAGTTTTCTTTTCATTAACTTAATGGATATGAGAATCAAAATACGTTCACCCAACACTACTAGAATTTTCACTTTTTGCAACGGGAGCATATGTTATTTCCAAGGGGAGGAAAGGCCCTCGGAAATAAAATTGTCTTTTCTGACACACCTAACAATTTCCAACGGCAAGCCCTCGGAAATAGTAGCGCATGGAAATCCCTGATGTCTGTCTTTGGAAATGTTTCTTATCCGCCCTTGGAAATACTTTTACATGACCCATGACCTGTCAAACAGACCAAATACTATATTTTATTGATAGCCCATGGAAATGCCTCGCCCCATGCCCTTGGAAATAAGTGTGAAGGAGGGAGACATACTATTTCCATGAGCTACCCTTGGAAATGTTTTGTTTAATCTGTTTATATTATTTTATATTGGAGGTTCATGGAAATATTGGAGCACTATGCTTTTGGAAATGTTTTATTGATTCAATTTATATTATTTTATCTCTACAAGAATAATAACAGTTATAAGAATTAAAAAAAAAATTTGTTATACATTTTGTTATATAGCAGTATAAAAAATCATAACATATAATTTTTTCTTTTTACTCATCTACATGAGATATTATTCTGAACTACACAATTTAAATTGAATTTTTTTATCTCTACACCTCTTATTTCAAAATGGTTATCTTATGTATATGAAATACCGCATTATTTTGCATTCGAGATTTCTGAAGTAATTGGTATACCTTAGTTGATCTACTTTCCAATCTTATACAATGCTTCTCATAATGTGCTTATAATATATATTGCCGGGTAAAAATCCCAAATAAATGGAGGTGTTATAAAGCAACAATAGTTCACATGCAACACCTATGCATACAAAATTTGCCCAACAACATATTTTCTAACTATCTGCAGAACTATATTCTCAATTATAAAAGAGCTGAGCACTAAAAAATTAAAGAGCAAAATAATCATCCAATATATATCAACATATATACTACTCCAAACATGAGAAAGCAACAATTATGTACTCAATTATAAAATAGCTTAGCACTAAAAAATTAAACAACAAAATAATCATCCAATATATATCAAACATATATACTACTCCAGACATGAGAAAGCTTCTTGTAAAGGTTGTTACATTATGCTTGACAAGGTCCAGCAACTCTTTCTCTTGTATTGTAATGAAACCAAAAGATCCACTCCAAATCGGCAGCTGCTCTTGAGTTGATGAAGGTATTATTCATTCAACCTCAAGCACACACAAAAACTAAGGAAAATAAAGAAGAAGAAAAGAAAATTGGTTGTTAGAAAATTGAACTATAGAAACCATTAAGATAATGAAACTAGCGTGAAAACTCAATTTGTAGGTCTAACTTCAGAAGAATTAAAACGAAAGGATTATAATTGCAATTTTCATATGTCAACCAATGTTGGTCATCAAGTTCTACTACCCTTTTCATATATCCAATACTGGTCATAAGGTACTACTAAAACAGAAGTCCGAGCAATCTGTTTCAAGTCAAATTCCAGTTAATTCTAGCCAAAAGTGAAGAAATGCAACAAAATTTTGTAGTTATATTGTTTGCTGGAACAGACAGATCAATGCAGTATATAGGGTGCTGATTTTGGTTAACATATTAAATGAAATTTGGCTACAATTGAGTAAGATAATTGAAATCATGATTTATTTTGTAATCAAGCCTCACAAGTTAAATTGAAATCATGATGTATTGTTTATCTATCAAAGAATTCAGAAAAGAAAGCTAATAAAAGATTCTAACCATGGAAGAATGGCGAGAACGGTCTTGTATGAGACAATGGCCCAGAAGGAAGCTTTCGGTGTCGCTCATTGTGCCCTGCCATGTGATGTCAACAACTGCGCTTGCCTTGGTCAAATTCAGATAGCATGTGGAACCTAACAAAATGAAACAAAGGAAAAACAAGTACTATTTATTATGTTCTAATAGGATGTCTAGCACAATCCTTCAGACCGGCAGGATAGAACGAAGACAAAGGAAATAAGTACTATTTATTATGTTCTAATATGACAGCTGGTACAATTACAAAATATATGATAGACTTGTGATAATGGAAACCATTGGTGCCCCTCCTAATTTTACAGCAAGATTTCAACTTAAAAAAATCAGGTGCATACATCATATTTATCATTATTCTGAGTATGTTTGGCATTTTGACATTTTAACTATGTGAGAAAAACATTGTTCAATCTACAGAAGTATCAATGATTGGTACAATAAAATCTATACTAAAACCTAAGCCCTAAATCAAGAAAATGCTAAATCCTATACAATTTCTCAATCATCAGAAAATCAATGATCCCTAAATCGGCATAAGTGGCTCTTCAGAGAAGGAAAAATAGAGATTGAGACCCACCTGGTGCAGGAGAGACACGAAGGTATAACATAAATTCTAGAATTCGGCTATGAAATTCTAGTATTTTGGTTCGGGCATTTCGTCGAACACTTTAAATGCATGCATCCATGCAACAAAATTATGACGAAAAGTTGAAAATTGGTTGACAATATTGTATGTACAGGAGAATAGTCAGTTATCCACCATCATTAAGAAAAAATCATAAAAATTTCTAGAGTGGTCTTAGAAGCTATACAAAAAATACTACAAACTCAAATTATGACTTTGTAATAAGAAAATAAGGAGGCACATAACTGAGCTACTGACAATAGCACGATGCACATGCAAAGGTGCATAATTAACAATAGCACCATAATTAACAAGGGGTCAATTGGTTCAATCATTTGAGAAGGTCTCAGCTTTTGGAAACAGAGAATAGCATGTAATTAATTTGTGGATCCATGCCTCAGAAATTGTTTCTTTAATTAATGGAATTGGTACGTCCACTTTTTAAATTATAAACCTTGAGGAGTCTCAATTACAACCAATTTAACTTCAATTAATCCAGTGTACCCCCATAACCTTATTGAATTAATTAGTAACTGAAATTATGGGAGCAACTTTGCTAATTTTAAAGATAGTTACATATTAAAGTTAATTCATTACCTTCTCAAGCCATGGGCCGGCATCCTTGAAGTGGAGAACTACAAGTACAAGAGTAGTGGGCGACAGAGATGACAACGGCAACAGAACCGACAGAGGAGTATGAACTCAAAGACAAGCAGTGACGTCGGAGATCAGGAAAAGAAAAGAGACCTAGCGGAGGAACGGAAATGGGAAGGGGGAGAGGAAGAACAAGAACGGGAAGAGGCTTCGCGGGAGGGAACGGGAAGGGGTAATTTTCAGCTTGATCGATCCAGATGGTGGAGAAGATTCGATCATGAATCTGCTTTGGTGTTTCCGATGATCGGGTTTCTTCTCTCGCTTTGAGAGTATTTTAAGAGGAAAGGGTTCAGGTGTTTGGTTTTTTAGAAAAAAAAAGAATGAGCCCCAGCGGGATTCGTATCCTCTGCATTAACTCAAAAAGGAATCTTTTGAGTTGATGAATTTCAACCGTCTGATTTTAAACGGAGCCAATCCGGCTCGTGCCTATAACATAAGGGTCCTTTAATATTAGTGCAGAACTGTTTGCGCGAATCTTAAAACAGAAGGGATGGTCGAGATGCATTAACTCAAAAGATTCTCTTTTGAGTTAATGCAGAGGATACGAATTCCAGCGAGTGAACAAGGATCTCTCTAAGTGCCAGACTGCCAGAGACCATTTATGGAAACATATGCCCACGATATTATCTCACCTGAGGTAACATAATATTTATGTTTAGATTGGGACCGTATGATCTCAAAATTAGCACGATTATTAAAAAATCCAGATGATTTGATCTAAGGCGGATCTAAACAGAAATATTATGCCACCTCAGTGAAATAGACATCATGCCCACAGCCTCTGTAATGGAGATATCCATTGAAAATCATGACTCTTCATCAGATGATAAAATTAGTGATTTTTGTATAGCAAATAATATGAATAAATTCTTAAAAAAATATTTTCTACATTTATACATGCCCTATGACCAAATAATGCTTATAATTGTTAATTTCATATAATTTCATCAATATTTGCCCCTTCAAATTGAGCCAATAATTACGGACCGTTCATTTTTGAATGAGCAATCAACGGTCGATCTACAGTGAAATAATTTCAAATTAGTTTTTAAATGATCAGGGGAAAACATTGAACACAACCAACAAAAAAAAATGAAGTTTTGATATGTCAAAACTTCGATCCGACGTGAAGTGTTTGTGGCCCTACGATGTTTGTATATTCCGTCGGCTTGATGGATAGGTAGATGAACATAAAATTTTATCAAACTTCACTACAATGAAATGAATGTGATATTCTTCAATTTGAACGGTTCTGATCGACCATAAGACAACGGATACTTGTGGATTTTCATTAGCTCACACTACGAGAGTTCATGTTCTATGTTGATGCTTGAAGGATGTGAGTTATTTATGCAACAAGCATGTTATGCTATATATATTTTTTTGAACAAATTTTTTAGTAATTCATAAACATGTTCTTCCATTCATTATCGCGTTAATTTCATTAATTTCGTTTGCAATTCAAATTTTTTGTTAAATTTAATGTCACAATTGTTCACTAGTTGTCTAAATTTCGCTAATTACGTTACTAACCATTTCCTATAAATAGCATTTGATCATAAAAATATAACTAATTTTTTAACGATACCACGTTAACTAAAAAATATTAAATATCTAACAAAATTTAGTATGGTACAACTTTCAATTCTTATGTAAATTAAATCAATTTTTCAAATGAAATTTATTTCATTTGCCTATCATTTTTCCCTCACAGAGTCAATTAGAGGTGATTTATTTAACAGATCAGACTTGACTACAAGCAGCGTTGTTTCTACAGAACAAGAAAAGCTTCCAATATAAAGAATAAACTGCATGAAGATTAAACCGCTCTGTCAACTTTAACAATTTTTTTGTCAAACATAGGTGTTTCACCAAAAGGTATAGTACAAAGTTTCAGTACAGTAAACTGCACTTTTTAACCTTCAATACACTTTTCGGTTCAGACTGCAAGTATACAATCCTATCGAGTAGTATAAATTCGGGTATCGATCACAGGAACGGTTCAAGTCTTAACTAGATTTCTACCTAAATTAAATAAAGACTAGAAGTTCGAAAATGTTGGTTTTGGGTTTTTATAACTCCTAACAATTCGATCACAGTAAATAAATGCAAGAAAGAAAATAAACTTGGTTTAATTCAAATGTAAAAAGGCGTTTCCAGGGTTATGACTTCATCTCAGTTTTGCCTCGAGGTACCCGGTCCGTGTAGTGTCCTACACGGGCCGTGTCCAGTGTACACGGGCCGAGTACTGTCGTACACGGTCCGTGTGGCCCTCGAGTGAATGCAGCAGTTATTGTTTCTTAGTGTTGTTCCTTTATGTAGGGTTCTACTGACCAGACCTAATGTTTCTAAACCTCAACTGTCGTCTGTTGGTTCATTAACTTGGTATGGAATTGCAATATGTGCCCTCGTCGGGTTCTAGACCTCAACTGTCGTATGTTGGTCTGAATTACCTAGTTGCTTGTTTGGTATACTAAAGGTAACCTCATTCCGTCGATATGAGAAAATGTTCACCTGTCGGCTACTACTTGGTTTCACCTTCCGGATCACTAATCCTACCTCATGTACTTAGTTTGGTTAAGAGATTATAAGGGCCAAAGTACCTTCTAGATGTGCGCATTCATCTAGTGGTAAACCAATAAAAATCAAACAACTTAGACTAAGCAATTGAAATCAAACACAATCAAGCAAACACAAATTTCAACAAAAGAATCCAATAACTAACATGCAAAACAAAACATTCGATTACATCACAACCCTAGAAACTAAAAGTCTACTCTAACATGATTAAAAAGCAAATAAAACAAATAAAGATAAAGGAGTTCATAGAAAAACTCGAAGAACAATGAAGATCCGTCGAAGACTCGCGTCTTTCGCTTCTCAACTTCGTCTCCAAGCTAGCCGCCAAGTCCTAACCCTAGGAATTGCCTCTCTGCTCCAGAATACCCCTCTGGTGCAAGAAATCCCGCTTATATGCTTTTCTGGCCGACCTTCCATCAATTAGCCTTGTTTCCAAATTCTGAATTTGTTTCCGGAAATGCTTGACACGGCCCGTGTGGAATTCTACACGGACCGTGTGCCTGTGTTCTTCCTGCGGTCGAGTCAGCGGTTGGAAATGCTTGACACGGCCCGTGTGAAATTCTACACGGACCGTGTACCTGTGTCTCTAGCTCAGATTGTAGATCTTCTCGCAAGCTTTCCGAAAAGTGGTTATACACTCAAAACGGAGTTACGAGTCAAAATCTATGACCATTTTAATTTCAGGTGCTGAGATTGGTGTCATGGTCGTGTCTATGGTCGGGCAGAGGGTTGTACGGTCCGCATAAGAAGGTACACGGACCGTATATAAACCTTCAAATTCCATATTCTTCCTCGGTTTCACCCGTTTTCTGCAAAGTAAGAGCAAATACGCAGCAGTACCACATTCTATAGATATTCAATGAAATAAACACAATTTGACAGTTCTAAACACAGGTTTTGGTACAAAATACGGGTCGGAATATAGATAAGTTTGTGAGATATCAATAGGCGCGCAACAAAATTTTTGGAGAAGTATTTCCCCCTCTTTCCTATTCTCTAAGTCCCAATTGAAGCGCGCAGCAAAAACAACGAAAATTTTGATTCCCACTATTACCGTAAAACCCTAACTCTCTCTCCACAGCCGCCTTAGTGTTTTACCCCAAAAATGTGACACATAAAATATAGTATGCAACATGGCACACTAAAATAAACTCAGGATACCATAAAATATCCAGGGTGGACCTAACTTAGCATTAAGGGGGGCCATGGCAGTCCAACATAAAACAAAATGTGCATTTTTGCGATTTGGACTGCCCCGACACTTGTCACTGTTTTGACCATAAATAAATTATACCGGGTCCAATTCCAAAAAAGTAAAATTCTGAGAAAAGAAGACAAAGATACTTTCAATTCTTATGCTGAAAGTTTTCTCAGAATCATGATGCAAAACATGGTAAATAAATGAACAAGGCAATGATGCAAAAAATTATTTTTTCGACAATCCTTGTAGGACATCCTTGGCAGCAACCAGTGTTTAGGCCATAAGTTTGCCATATTAGGCCAAATTGAGATGAAATAAATTATCTTAGAAAGTTCATAAAAATATGCACAACATTTCTGTTTCGGGCTTGGGCAGAAACTTAATGTCTCATGGTGGAATGATTAAATAAAATTTAGTATCCCAAGATTAACATGAGCTGGACAGCCTCGACAGCTGTTAGTATTTCGACCATATATCGGTCATCCTAACTCCGATTTGGGTGATCTAAATTTATATGAAACCTAGACAAAGGCACCTACAACATTCATGAAGGAAAGAAACCAAAAATCTGGACGGATCATGATCATAAGGTTCGCACAAAATGAAGTACGAATATTGCCGTTACACAGCTTGCTCTGGAAATCTGGACTGCCTAGAGTAAATTGGTCATAGGTCGGTCATATCAACTCCGATTTGGGCAAATGAACATGCGTTGGAAAGGTGAGACCAAGACCTACAACTATTATGTCGTACAAAAGTGCAGAAAACGAAATTATAACGTCCAAAAGATCTGATGAATGATTGATTCTCAATTAATGTGCTGCTTTTAAGTGCTGAAATTAATATGGCGTGATTCATGGCTAAGATCCCTCGACGCCATTACTCTTGGACAGCTAGGCCACATCAAGGAACCCCTTGGCAGCCAAGGCACCTTCTCCATCTATAAGAAAAAGCCCCTAAAGCCTGAAAAACGACAACATTCCCTCCCCAAAAACTATACCAAAATTCTGCCCACACAGCAACTCGTACGTGCCCCTCACTAAAACCCTTCTACAGAAATACACATCCATAATCTGGACAAATGTTCTAAATAAAAGTTGTAGTTATCTGAGTCATGAAACCACAGTCACCAAAATCACTCAAATCGGAGTTTAAAGCTCCAAGATCTGGCCAAAACCGTGACTGCTGTTCGTGCTTAAAACTGAAACCGAGCTGAACCGGTCATCTCACTACCACAGAAAACTGACAATCGTACATCCAAAATCTAAGAAAATGTTCTACATGAAAGTTGTAGTTCCCTGAGTCATGAATCCATAGACATCAAAATTCTCCAAATCCAAATTACCATCAGCGAAATATAGCCAAAACAGTGACTGTTGCGCATACCTTTGAAAACCGCAAACTCCACAAACAATCCAAGGCCAAAACAACGTTACAACCTTCCACCACAAAATACCGAAAATCCTAAACCCCAAATACTAAAACAACAAACACAACACTCTTTAAACAAACCTCAAAATCTGATCACACACGCTACAATATTCTGAACAATTCACTGCCACTTCCGGACTCGAAGCACTCGGTGCGCGTAGGGTGCTGGTTGGGCAAAACCACACAAACATTCGCTACTATCGGACTCGAAGCACTTGGTGCGTGTAGGGTGCCGGTAGGGCGATTCAATGGGCTCGAAACACTCGGTGTAGTAGAGCGCCAACAAAACAAAAAAGAATCTGAAGCACTCGGTGCGTGTAGGATGCCACAATCATGCTAATGATGAGGTGAATGAGGTAGAAATGCTGTCAAAATTCCCTCTTGATTTAACATAAAAATAAAATTTAAAAAAAATACAAAATTGAGACAAAATGCTGCTGAAATTATCTCTTGAACAAAGCAAAAGGAAATAAATTATTAAATGGAATAATGACAAAAACATTAAAGACAAATAAAGTTGTACACAAGAGGAACAAATAAGAAAGTTTCAGAAACTGAAACATGAATTGAAGATAAGGTTCGGGTAACTTGCTCACCGAACTTTATAAAATGCAAGACATGAAAGTTGTAGAGACCTCGGTTACACAACCGTGAGCGCTAATTTCACATCGATCGCACATCCAAACAGCGAAATATGCCCAAAACAGTGCACAAAGGTCGGCTGTCTTAAAAAGCAGAAAACAGCAAGGCTGTCCCAACTTCAAAAATCTATCAAAAATCACCTATTCATAATCTGACAAAATATTCCACATGAAAGTTGTAGCTCTCTTAGTCATGAAGACGTTAGCGCTGGTTTTACCTCAATCGGACTCTCCAGCAGAGAGATATAGTCAAAAGAGTACCCGAAGGTCCGCTGATTCCAGACAGCAGGCATACCCTGACTTCTAAAATTCACTATAAATTATATATTCCAAACTGGACAAAACATGTGACACGAGAGTCATTGACACCGCCGTCGTGAACCTTTGAGAACCAATTTCATGCCAATCGGACCTTCCACTGGAGAAATATACTCTAAACATCAACCGAAGGTCATGCACCAAGCCTCGCTCTAAAGATATAAAGACTCCAAATTCAAGTCCAAAAAAAGATTATAATCCATAGACTCAGATTTTCGGTCTCTCAATGGTCGAACTAACCAAATAAACTCGAAGAGTCCCCACTCTAAATATGATCTCTAGCCATAGCAACCAAACAGTCCCGCCTCGGTGGCATCCACATGCATATACACACACAAATACAAGTCACCTCTCAATAAGAGATGATAAACCCGAACATGAATCTGAAAAAACATCAACTCAACAACATCTATATCCCATGTCGAAGATTCCCAGAGTTTGGAGAAAGACACACAATACCTACCCAGAAACTATACCGGAAATCCAATGCAGTTTCATGCCAACCAAACTCAAGAGCTTCCACGCCACCCAAATCAAATGCTTCCACGCCAATCAAAACCAAAGGCTTCCACGCCAACCAAAACCAAAGGCTTTCATGCCAACCCAAGTCAAAGGCTCCCACGCCAACCCAAGTTAAAGGCTCCCACACCAACCAAAACCAAAGGCTCCACGCCACCTCAAACCAAAGGCTCCCACGCCACCTCAAACCAAAGGCTCTCATGCCACCCCAACAAATATATAAATTCAGCTAAAGCCCTTGCATGTAATAGGCACCCCAAGGGAAGGAAAACCCTACGGACACCACGGGCATATGATACGCCCTTGTCTAAACCCTCTGCGCCAGTCCGACCCGTAGGCTGTCGAAGTGTTTCAGACGCCCACTCACGTAGTCCGGTGTCGCCCATAACATATATGTTCAGCTAAAGCCCTTGCATGAAACAGGCATCCCAAACAAAAGCCCTAGAAAACCCTAGGCACCCTCAAACCAGCTAAAGCCCTTGCATGTAATAGGCAACCCCAAATTAAACAAAAGTCATAGTAAATACTAGGCATACACTATTAGTATGCCCCTTAAGGGTTGAATCAGTACTATCCCTCTGATTCAGTATCGCCCTCTCTTCTTGATTGCACTTCATTTACCCTACCCTAATCATGTCATTTCGTCTAGCCCTTTAATCGGAGGTTCCTGGGTACTATTCAGGGTAATTAACGGCAGGGGCTTGCGCCTGTCGGAAGGAAAAGAATTTCCACAATCAAACAATAAGCTTCTTCCCCTTTACCTATTTGAGGGAGGGAGTGTATCTGCAGAGACGTTCGCGCCGGTCTACATCAAAATAACAGGCCGACAAAAATGCCTCAACACTTAGTTTTTTTCTTTCTTCTTCTTACCGCCCTCCCCACTTCTCCCCTTTCTGACCTAGAACTGCGCCTCAAAATTGAAAGGAAGGGCTTCTAGGCTATCGTCCCCGTCCCGGCCCCCCTTCTCCTTTGAAGCATCGCCGGTTATGCTGGAGAGGTCCGGCTTAACACCTTTGCTACTGTGCGAAGCTGAGCAATGGCAACTGAGCAACGACAACAACAATGGTGACTGGACTATAGGTGCCTTATTGTATCTGTGTTAAATTTTGGGTGACCCTAATTTTTCTGATTTTTTTAATCTGTGTTTCTTTCTTTTGTATAACTGGGAGCAAGTTGGACTAATCTGGTACAAACAGGAAATTTCCAAAGAGCCAGGTTCAAATTTTTCTTCTATTTTGGATGGACACTATATATTACTAAATTGAGCATCATGCGGATGAATTAGACCTGATAAAATTGACTCAATCCACTGTCAATTTTACCTCGCCTTTTTGCTCTTGTTCATTTTACAACTTTCAATTTGCATTTAGATAAACTTAATTGTTCATGAAATTTGCTAGTAAGTTTTGGATGTTGAGATGAAATTGTTCGGGACAAACTAAATTTTTCATTCTCTGTTGCACTAGTACGAGTATATTCTAAATTTAATAAATTATCTACTATGAAGGCTTTGAATATCAGTGGAAAGCTAGGGAAATTGCGTCGACCAAGTTAGGTATTAGATTATTGTGGTTTGTAATGTTTGTTTGTAATGCAAGTGAACCTAGTATTATAATGTATAAACAGCTAGCACTGACATATGAAACTGAAATGTTGCTCGCATTTACCCGTGTGTATTTATTTAAAAAGAATGCATAGGTTGTGGTATCTCATCTAACTGGTGAGTTTACCTTTGTAAATATATATGATTTGTATTTATTAATAATGAATGTTTTCAAGGTGTTTGATAAAATGCTCAAACCAAAGTTTTTATCAATTGAGTGTATTTTTCACTGTGTTTAAGTAGATAATTTAATCAGCTATTATCATTATTGAAAATCAGATCTTAAATGATTAAATAGGATCTACAAATATGATATATTGCATAAATTTTCTGTATTCTGACATGTGTATTTTTTTTCTTTTTCCAACAATCATCTACTGATATTCTAATATTCCACAATACGCTTCTATACCATGTGCCAGGCTATCCAACAGAGACATCAAGAACCAACAAAATCTTCCTCGACAGTTTTTTCAGATCCAAGGTCTTTACACAATTACACTTATGCCCCTCCATTTCAAAGTATTAAGTGATTGTACTTTGGGCATAAATAAGTAGGTCTGTCATATTGGCCAAGGTCTAATTGTTTTCGATTGACTTAATTACATGTCATATGTGCCACTTGGGCATTCCAATGTTAGGCCAATGTTGATATCTTTTCGGTGTACATTTCACCAATCTACAAGTTTACAAATTTACCATCCTGATCGTCTGGTGAATCACTTGGGCATCCTCACCACATGGCTAATCAGGAATATTTATTTTATTTTGGTCAGATTTTGAAGAAATTATAACATCCTGATGTAGTGGTGAGATCTCTGTACACGAAACACAACATACTAGTGGTGAGATCTTTGTGCAATATTTATTTTATTTTATTCAACAATATTTGAAAGCCGTGAGATCTCTGTGCACCAAACACAACATACTAATGATAGCTGATGAAATCCAAACCGGTATAGCGTGCACTGGATGATTGTTAGCTTGTCAGTGGGAAAATATACATCCTGATGTAGTGGTGAGTTTACTGCCTCTTATTTTTCTTATAATTAGTGATATGGTATCTTACCAAAAAAACATATATGTTGATTATAAGTAAAGATATGCCCTCATTCTACAATCTTCACTTTACCAACCCAAAACAAACTAACTCACTTTCTCATTTTTACAGCAGTGAGAACAATATAGCAAGATAAAAGGAAGAGTGACTACATCGTTCTCGTAAAAATATTTTTGCAAATTTAGTTAATTCTAAATATTATTTTGTTAGTCATCTTGAATTAGGGCATATTTTGGGTATATATAAAAGTTTTTTTTAGCACTTCTATTGTAATGTTTTTTGATATTTTGATAAAATGTATGATGATTATATTATGTCGATTAATGTTAATTACATGTTTTTTTTTCTATATTTCAATGTGTTTATTAATTTGGCTGAATGAGAATTGGGAAATTTGATTGAATGGGAACTGGGGAATTTGGCTGAATGGGAACTGGGGAATTGCATGGCTGAATGGGAATTGGAAGAAATCAAGTGGGTCCCATGTTGGATAGTCTTGGAAATACTATGGTGGGTCCCACATATACTGCCCTTGGAAATAACCAGTTGGGACCCACGTTCGATAGCCTTGGAAATACTCTGTGGGGCCCATGTTTGCTAGCCTTGGAATAAATAAGGTGGGACCCACAGATGTTGCCCTTGGAAATAATAAGCCCATGGGCCGTGTCACACCCCAAACCGGAATTTCCGGATTAAGGTGGGATCAGTCCCCGCCTCGTGATTAATTATCCTTAATCACGCAAGGCTAAATAATACAATAACAACATAAATGCACAGCGGAAACGGAAACATATATAGAAAGTGAAGCAACAGTCATACAATCCACAAATAAACATAAACATAAATATAGCGGTCCATACAACCCACGGATAACAAAACATGATCTACTGAAAGGGAATACATGAGCTACGGTCCCGAGATCAAAACAAAAGTCTCGGGACTCCAAAAACCCTAGCAAAAGTCCTACAAATCCTACATCAAGCGGCGTGGCCCTCAGGGACAGCTCCTGGCATCTCCTGCTGTAGAACACCAGTCTCTGTACCTAAAAATCCCACATCAAAATGTGGGTGAGCGACTAATCGCCCAGTATGTGACCCAGAATTACCCCTTCAGGGATCCTCTTTGGTCAAAACACATTTAATGGTAATCTACGTAAAATTCGGAAATTCGTAAATTTAAAATGCACATGATTTAAGTATAACAACCTATTATATTATCTATTAAAGAAAAATACATATAATAGATGACATGATGCGATTATCCTATCATGACAGCATGCAAAATTTCCCAAAATAAAATACGAGGAGAATAGGATATAAGTATTCAACTCGGAGTCCAATACCGCAGTATTGTGTGTCAAATCCAATGCATAATAATAGTACGAATAAAATATCACCCCGTGCCGTGTAAATTGAATTTGAAAGGTACACATAGTGTAATTCAACATGACATAATCCAAGGACCGCGATCAAGGGGTGCAATGATACCCGATGCCTAGTGACATCGAGCATTGCCCCACATGTCATTGCACGCTCGCCGATGGTTATATCCAAAAAATTCGTGTGTTTTCCTTGCTCTAAAACGATCCTTCAACTTACATATACAAATAGGAGAAATCTACAAGCAAGTCGTAAAGTTTAGTTAATCCGTCTCCTCATGTGCAGAGCGGAACTCTACCGTCCGGCCAGACTAATAGGACAGTCAAGAGACACGCAGCCTCGTATAAAAACCTGGGACACGCAGCCCCATTTTAAAAAACCTGAGACACGCAGTCTCATAACACACTGAGACACGCAGCCTCATATCACACACTGAGACACGCAGCCTCAAAATCCGTATATGGCGAGTAGCTCCTAATGTAAGGGAGACCAAGCTCGAATCGTTTCGTACCCGGCGACCGCAGCCTCCAGTGTACGCAAAATGTAAAATGAACGAGTATATATAATTCCAACTTTAATATATATAATATTTCCTAATGCAAGACCACCCGAGAGATCAAGTGATCAAACGGCTCAGTGGCTAACGGGCCGTCTCGTATCCCATACTACAAGACGGAACGCAGTCACTCAGTCTCTACTCAGCCCTCACCAATGCATATGATCGATTAAATGATTATACTATTGTCCTCTACGAGAAGAGGACAAATAATAGCCTAATATCTATAAATTCTAAACCTATAATTAAATTACTCTACTCCTATTTAAAAGCAGTAAATTATCAATTTGAAGGGGTTATGCAATTTCTAATTACAGTTCCGAAAGGATAAACATGCTCTAATGCAACTACAAATTTAAAGTGCGTATGACAGGTCAAGTGGTCGACTGGTTAGAGTACGCCACGAAAAAGTAATTCAGATATCCCACACCTGTAGGGCAAGCTGAAGGCGTGCGCTAATCGCCTCTGCAATCCGCATGCTCCGCGTATGCTCCGGTACCACCATCAGCAGGGTCGGTCCACGAATCGGAATTGAAATAGGTCTGATGACCTGTAATTCGTAACGTAATTTTAATTAAATTCTAGACTAAGTATCGTGACCCCTAATTCCCTTGTGTTATTACTTTTACTTATGTGTTCGAACTTAATTGGTTACTTACGGTGTACAATACTCAATCGGTTCGGTCGGCTCGATCGGTCCAACTCGGTTTTGACTGAGCGTAGGTATTTACGACTAATTTAGTTTAAATTAATCTAATGTAACTAATTTATTTATAAACTTTTAATTTGAAGATAAAATGTTTAATTAAATTCTTCCCAAGTATTAAAAAAGAAATCCTACCATTTTGGATTATAATAACCCAATTAGGCTAATTATATTTATTTATAATAATTGTGCTTTCAAAATTTATTTGATAATTAATTACTTTAGTTAACTAATATATTAGCTAATTATAATTTAAAGTATATGATATATATATTATATAGGAGCATTGTACAAATAGTCGATGTGTGTATATGTAATAAAGATGACCGAATAGATTATTATATACGTCAAATTTCAAAGTCTCGTAGTTATCAATAATTTCATAAGAGAAATTTAGGATATAAAATTTATGGGCTCGGTACAAGACATCTTTACTTTTCTTTTATTATTATTATTATTATTATTATTATTATTATTATATCACATGGTATTAATTTTAAATCTATATCATTTTTAGTTTTGAAACATTTTAAATTTCTGTTTTTAAACCGAGCCCAACAGCAAAAGACTCAAGGCCCATATTCTAATCAATCTCTTTAAGGCCGGCTCTTTTAAATTTCAAAAATTCAATTCCCCTATTTACCAGTATCCAACAGAGAAGCAAAACAGAGGGGTCCCGACCCCTTTTACTAGTATCCGATTCACACACCCAAACAACACAGCACAACAAATCAGCACACAATATCAGTCGCAAAGTTCAACCACAATATTCCCGAATTGCCCCATTAACAATTCAACGTAATCGCGTTGAGAAAATCAACAACTCACACGCGACATTTATCAATTCAGTTCTAAGTCGTAACCCCAAAATTCCATCAAGGCCAACATTCAAATTCGGGTTTAGATATACGAGCACAGTCACTGTTAGTGCATACCAGCACCGAGAAAATCAAGAAACAAAGAAGAGCAAAAATCCAGATATTGGCATACAATCACAGAACAGTTCAAAGGGGTGGCTCGGCCATACGACACTATCGAACCATCACAAGAAATCAAGTCAAAGAAAGGGTGGCTCGGCCACAATTCACACATCAAAATATTCACAGAAAACAGGTCAGAAAAGGGGTGGCTCGGCCTCATGCCATACCCCAAAAATATTCACAAAATCAGAGGTCACTGGGCCTTACCCGGATTTTGATCGAATGGCACAATGGCAGCCGGTATCGAGGACGTCTCGCCTCGCTTCTCGACTTCTCTACAAACAACAAGCACCACTCAGCAGGGTCACCTCCAAGCACCAGATCAGCAACAGAAGAGGGGCTCCCAGCTTGCACCAATCGCAACCACCGAAATGCAACCGGGGGGAAAATCGCACCCCAAGTACAATCAAAGCCTTAGGCTTTGATAATCAGTAAAAATCAGTGGAAAACAGAAAAGAGAGGGAAGAGGGATAAAAGTTCTCAACTCATGAGATTTCAACCAACCAAAATTCAAAGAAACCGAATAGAACGAGAGAGAGTGACATATATAACCGAGAGAGATAGAGGGGGTTGTGGGCGCAACAGGGGCATTCATGGCACAGCGACTAAGTCGCGGGGTGGGTGTGCATTAATCGTCGCTCGTACTGCTTTTCTGACAAGGGACGGGATAGCGAAGAAAAATGGGCGCAATGCGCGTGGGAGAGAGACGATCCGCCTCTCTTTTCTTCTCCTGTAAGCAACAATCATAGAGAGGCGTGCGGTGGGGTTCGGGTGTCAGCGACGGGGAGGGCAGTGGGGTTCGCTGTCAGTGAGAGGAAGAGAAGCTAGCGGGTCGGGTTGGGGTTATCTCTCGGGGGGGGGGGGGGGGGGTCAGCGATAGAGAGTAAGAGGGGTGGGGGTTAGGTTTAGGCGTTTTGGGTTAATGGGTTTTGGGTTAAAGAGGGGGCAGCGACAGGAAAAGAGGGGAGGGGTCTGCTTTGAGATTCGTGCAGAATAAAATGATGAACGGTTGGGGTATCACAGAAGTTAGGTATGTTAAAATAACTAAAGAATGCTATAGCTAAATTAATTTAACGAACTTGCGTTTAAAGTCTAGTACGAAATCTCGAATGTTCCTGATTTATTTTACAAATTTATTTGTCTTCTCATTGGTTATTTAATTTACAATTGCTATTAATATTTGTATTCTTAATTAGAAAAAGCTTATTTGTTAACATACGTTTAAAATTTGTAAAATTTTGACTTGGTTCAATAACCAAAACTTGTTAATTTAATTTGTCCTTCTTAATTAGCTAACTTTTACTTTCCATAATTAACTAATTAAAGTTTTATTTAGTTGTAAATTTTAATTGTTAGTCTAAATAATAAGTCTAAATTTTCGGATTATAACAGGCCGGATGTGGAAGTATTTCCGAGCATACTTTCTCCGAGGGCAAGCACATGGAAAAAGCTAGAAAATATTATTTCCAACGGCGCCCTCGGAAATACTGGCTATTTCCATCGAAGGCTTTTGCCACGGACTTTTTCCAAGGGTGGCGCACGAAAAACCGATTTCAAGACTTTTTCCAAGGGCAAGCCCATGGAACAAGCCATTTTCTGCCCTTAGAAAAAGATACAATTCTAGTAGTACAACCCGTATAGTATCCATTTGACAACCCTTTTAAGTCCAACAAAATACAAACAGTGGGAGAAAAGCCCCAAGTTTCAAATGTGATATCAAACTTGAATAGTAAATCTGGATTTATTCATCTTATTATTACATGATAAATTAAAATAAGATGTCATTGTTTGTTGAAGAAAAGGGAGAAAATGAATTATTTGGAGAGGAGAGATCGGATTAATTTTTTTTTTTTAACACATTTTGACACCGATTATTTTTAAAGTTCAAATAGTCGATCCAAATTGTTCAACATGATGGATATATTAAAATGTGCTTGGAGATCAAATTTTAGATTTTTTTGAATTTTTTTACAATTTATTAAGGTAATTCTTGCAAATAACTATTTTGCTAATTAATGAATGATTGGGATGCTGATGGTGATGGTCAGTCTTTATATAATATAATATAATCACCGTTTAATTGCATATATCGATCATGTATCTCAGAATGTTCTCCACGATTGGCGTGACGAGGATTGTGTTCAAATACTGAAGCGATGCAGAGAAGCAATTGAACCAAGAAAAGATGGTAGCAAGGTTATCATCGTGGATATTATTCAAGACTTGGAAAGTAATAGCCCAAAAGCAACTGAGACAGGGCTTTTATTTGATCTTCATATGATGTGCTGTCATGGATCAAAGGAACGTAACAAGCAGGAATGGCATGATATTATTTTAGGTGCAGGCTATATATTCTGGTTACAAAATACATCCTACTCAGTTAGGTGTTGACTGTGTTATGGAGCTCTATCCATGAATATAATGTTCGGCTGCTTGGATATCTATCTTAAATTAATTAATGAGTGCAGGCTGCGAACCTCCATAAGCATTTATTGCATGTTGCTTCAAAATAATAATGAATAAGTGAATAACTGTTAATTATGTTATGATCCAATTCAATTGCTATTTCGACCTGTCGGGCTATGTATCTTTTATGTTGATGTTATATATATGTTAAGAAAATAATAATGATTATACATAATAATCCAAATTGCTATTTCGACCCATCGGACTAGGAATCTTTTAAGTTGTTGTTATATGTTAAATTTATTGTAAGAGAGATAATCAATTAAAAAAAATAAGTTTACTCTCTACTGTCTCTTTCTGTCTTCCTCATTCTTCTAGTGTCGACAAAACCCTAACATTAACAAATGAAACAAAGAATTTAAGTACTTTCTGATAATCAAACATTTAATTTTCAATAAATTAATTATCAAGTGAGACAGAAATAAATGAAGGAAGAACTAAAAACTTGCTGGAAAGTAAACATCTGAATTTGTATTCTCCTCAAGATAAAGATATGTCCAAAAATAATTAAAACCAATATTTTCTTGATTTCTAAGCAAAACATAAAAAGATAATTACCATGGAAAAGGTCCGATTTTGGACCACCAAATGTGCAATTCTAGAAACAAAAGACTGCAAATTTCTTCTTCTTCACACACTCACTACTACAGAAAAACACTTCACTGTTGGTTCAAATCGCAATTCGCTATCGGTTTCCAAACCGATGGCTATCACCCCCGAGAGCGAAGGTATACACCTATGCCATCAGTTCAAACCATCCGATAGACGGTGTGGAGTACCCAACGCCATCAGTTTGAAGTGATGAACATATGGGAATAATAGTTGTTCATTCCTTAATTAAAGCCGTTTAATAGAGTAACGCTATGGGGTCGAGGTAATGAATCGATGACGTTACTTACAAATGGTGTTAGAACTTGATGCCATTGGTCATTCATTGCCATCTCTTGCGTTGTTCAACCGATGGCAAAGGTTCTTAACACCATCTGTTGGATTTCTCAACCGATGGCAACAGTCACTTATACCATCTGTTTTGTTTGAGTTGGCATTTGGTAGGTCTTAGTTATTTTATCTTTGCCACCTATTATTAATTTTGAACCACTGGTGATTTATATATATATATATATATAGAGATAAGCTATGCTACTCCATAGAGTAAAACGCATTGGTACTCCACGCCGTATTTTCATTTTGAAAGTCCAAACGACCGATCCGAACCGCTCAACTTTTAATCCATATTGAAATGTACTTGGAGACCAAATTTTACATTTTTTGAAATTTTTTTACTATTTATTAAGCCACTTTGAAAATCTGAAAATCCGAGTGAACAGTAAAAAACAGTAAAATTTTCTGGACTGCCGGATCAGTGATTTTCAAAGTGGCTTAATAAATAGTAAAAAAATTCCAAAAAATGTAAAATTTGGTCTCCAAGCACATATTAATATGGAGAACAAGATGAACGGTTCGGATCGGTCGTTTGGATTTTCAAAATAAAAATATAGCGGCGTGGAGCACCAACGCGTTTTACTCCATGGAGTAGCATAGCTCATCTATATATATATATATATATATAGGAAATGGCTAGCATGCTACGCGTAGCATAGAGGGCCTCCGTGCTACGGCTCAATATTTGAGTTTTCAAAATCTTAATGGTCGATCCGAACCTTTCAACATGATCTCCATACGAATATGTACTTGCAAACCAAATTTTACATTTTTTAGAATTTTTTTACTATTTTTTTAGATAGGTAGAAAATCACTTGATATGAAAATATATATATATAGGAATTGGCTACGGTGCTACGCGTAGCATAGAGGGCCTCCGTGCTACGGCTCAATATTTAAGTTTTCAAAATTCTAACGGTCGATCCGAACCGTTCAACATGATCTCCATACGAATATGTACTTGCAAATCAAATTTTATATTTTTTAAAAAAAATTTACTATTTTTTTAGATTGGTAGAAAATCACTTGATTTGAAAATTCTGTACCATTCAGATCAAGTGATTTTCTACCTATCTAAAAAAATAGTAAAAAATTCTAAAAAATGTAAAATTTGGTTTGCAAGTACATATTCATATGTAGATCATGTTGAACGGTTCGGATCGACCGTTAGGATTTTGAAAACTCAAATATTGAGCCGTAGCACGAAGGCCCTCTATGCTACGCATAGCACCGTAGCCACTTCCATTAGAGTTAAAATGCACCATTGGTTTTGTGCCCCAACCATACCCCACATCTTTATCTTTGTTCTTAAATTTCAAACAGTCGATCCAAACCGCTCAACATGATCTCCATATTAAAATGTGCTTTGACCAAATTTTATATTTTTTGAATTTTTTTACTATTTTTTTAGATAGGTACAAAATCACTACTTCTGGACTATCCAAAAACAGTGATTTTGTATTTTGTACATGAATTTCAACGGTTTAGATTCGTCATTTGAATTCAATCCGATATACTTTTGAAGTTGTGCTCACCAATAACTCTTGGTGAGCACATCACACCCTAGCTCTGCTCCTGTGTGTGTGTGTGTGTTGAGTCTATATATACCTGTACGTGAACCAAAAATTAAGCGACAAGTAGTCTTGAGCACAATTCCTCTGCTCCTTCCGAGGTCGAGGGTTAATTTGCTTGCACTGGAACGTAGCATCTTGCCTAGCTAATTACGAATTTTCCAGTCATGACGTACTCCCCAAGGGAAATATATAATATATAATGAGAGTGAGATGGCGTGGCAACTAGCTAGGTCTAGGTGTGAGGAAATTAAATAACACAATTAATTGAGGAAAGAGAGTTGATATTAATTGGGAGACAAATTAAGGGTATATATATAGGAAATGGCTACGGTGCTACGCGTAGCATAGAGGGCCTCCGTGCTACGGCTCAATATTTGAGTTTTCAAAATTCTAACGGTCGATCCGAACCGTTCAACATGATCTCCTTATGAATATGTACTTGCAAGCCAAATTTTACATTTTTTAGAATTTTTTTTTATTATTTTTTTAGATAGGTAGAAAATCACTTGATCTAAAAATCATGTACCATTCATATCAAGTGATTTTCTACCTATCTAAAAAATAGTAAAAAAATTCTAAAAAATGTAAAATTTGGTTTGCTAGTACATATTCATATGAAGATCATGTTGAATGGTTCGGATCGACCGTTAGAATTTTGAAAACTCAAATATTGTGCCGTAGCACGGAGACCCTCTATGCTACGCCTAACATGCTAGCCATTTCCTATATATATAAATTGAAGATGGAGTACGTAGTTAAAAGAATGACACACGTACGTACGTTAGAGATGTGGTCGGTCAGGTGAGGTGAGAGGATAAATTAATTTCAAATTACTGAAATACAATATTGGTTTATCTATATATATATATATATATATAAGAAGAGTGGATTTGACCATGGTTTTATAATTATAATAATTAAAGTTGGAGACAGCTGAGGCATATTAATTAAGATTTCAATCTCATGAAATTTTGATGCGGATCGATATAGCAAACATTAATTTTTGTTTATATATAAAATTTTACTTTTAGCATCTCATATCATCGATCGAGAGTTGGTCATTTTACTCTTAATTAATTTGCGATCTCCACCCAGCCCAGCCCAGCCCAGTCCGGATTAGGATTAGAATTAGGATTAGAATGAGGTAGGAGACTAGGAGGAGTGGACGTGGGCTGAAACACACACACATCAATTGGGCTTGCATTAAGAAACCGGATATAAATCCGCTGCTATTCCATAGGATAGGAAGGAGTCATCACATCACATCACATCAGATTTATTTTGAAAGAAACCTACTCTGCTCTACTTTACTTTACTGTAATATACTCTGAACAGTCTGAAGTCATCACACCAGTCATTGCTCCACTACCTCCACCTCCTTTCCTTTCCTCCTAAAACCTACCTACCCCTCTCTCTCTCTCTCTCAAGGCCTCGATGAAGATGAAGCTACTCACTCAATAAGTAAGTAAAGGTATCAATTCAATTTCATGGGGGACTTGGACTTGGACTTACAACCAGGCTCTAGCAGCTTAAATCCTGCAGCTGACTCCGATCTCAACCAATATTGCCACCACCACCACCACCACCTCCACCTCTTCCCCTTCCCCTTCCCCGCCTCCTATCCCTCTGCCGGCCAGCACTCTGACTCAGCAACAACACCAACGACAACAGCAGCTGCAGCGTACTTCTCATGGCCCACCTCCACTTTATTACCTCTTGCAGCCGAGGGCCGTGCAAATTATTTTGGCAATTTACAGAAAGGGGTTTTGCCCGGCAATTTGGGCCGCCTCCCCAAAGGGCAACAAGCCACTACTTTGTTGGATTTGATGACAATACGTGCATTTCACAGTAAAATCCTGAGGCGATTTAGTCTTGGCACAGCTGTTGGTTTTCGGATCAGGAAAGGCAAACTGACAGATATTCCAGCCATCCTGGTATTTGTTGCTCGCAAGGTACATAAGAAGTGGCTTATTCCAGGCCAGTGTTTGCCAGCAGCACTTGAAGGACCAGGAGGGGTATGGTGTGATGTTGATGTCGTAGAATTCTCTTATTACGGTGCACCAGCACCAACACCAAAAGAGCAGTTGTATGATGAGCTGGTAGATGGACTGCGTGGAACCGATCCGTGCATAGGATCTGGCTCACAGGTTGCTAGTCTTGAGATCTATGGCACTTTGGGAGCCATTGTTAGGAGCCAGACTGGAAACAGACAAGTTGGCTTCCTCACAAACCGACACGTGGCAGTTGACCTGGATTACCCCAATCAAAAGATGTTTCACCCGTTACCACCCAACCTGGGGCCTGGTGTTTATCTTGGGGCTGTAGAGAGAGCCACCTCCTTCATCACTGATGATGTCTGGTATGGCATTTATGCTGGAACAAATCCAGGTATTGCTAATCATATACTTCTTTCCTTCATTTCCTTCTTCATCACTAGTATAATAACTAACTAACTAACTAAAACAACCAAAACCAAACAGAAACTTTTGTCCGTGCTGATGGTGCCTTCATCCCCTTCTCTGATGACATCGACATATCCTACATAACCACATCAGTCAAAGGTGTCGGACAGATTGGAAGTGTCAAAAAAATTGACCTCCAGTCCCCCATCGCTTCTCTCATTGGGAGACAAGTATTGAAGGTTGGCCGCAGCTCAGGCCTCACAAGTGGGACAGTCATGTCATATGCCCTAGAGTACAATGATGAGAAAGGCATCTGTTTTTTCACTGATTTCTTGGTCGTAGGAGAGAATCAGCAGACTTTTGATTTAGAAGGGGATAGTGGCAGCTTAATTCTTTTGAAAGGAGGGGAACATCAGATGCCTCAACCAATTGGTAATTGCCAATTGCCAATTGCCAATTGCTATTCATTCATTCATCTTTACAACTTACAACTTCTCTTTACAACAATACTCTTTCTATAATTAACAGGTATTATCTGGGGCGGTACAGCAAATAGGGGAAGGTTGAAATTGAAAAATAGTCAGGGACCTGAGAATTGGACAAGTGGAGTCGATTTGGGCCGCCTTCTTGACTTGTTGGAGCTCGATCTTATTACAACCAATCAAGAATTGCAGAGTAAGGCTTTTTTCTTACTTTTTCTTGCTTTTTGTCTAATTTGGTATCTATTAGAATGATTTTTCCTCACTTAAGCTGAAAATATGTTATATGTTGACATGACATTTGGTTTCTGTTCTTTAATTTTAAAATATATCTCAGATGCACTGGAGGAGCAAAGAATGGCTATGGTATCAGCAGTGAACTCAGGTGTAATCGAATCCCCTCAACCCGCATCAAATTCTGCCCCTGACGCGACCCAGATAAGTCAACCTGAATTTCAGGTGGAGACTGTCAAAACGATGAATAACAATGTAGAAGAGCATCAATTTATCCCCAACCTAAATGAGATTACTACGAGTATTGATATCAATAATGGTAACGGCAATAATAATAGTAATAATGGAAACAGTAGTGACCCACCATATAATAATGACGAAGATTTGTGCGTGTCACTGCATTTGGGAGATCGGAACCCGAAAAGAGTGCGACTGAACCCAGAACCTCAACCGGACTCCAACTCTGGTCTCGATTTAAACCCAGATCCCAACCCAGACACGGATTTGCAACAGTGAAAGAATTAAGAGGTAACTTATTTAAGTTAAGATGCATGTGAGTTATATATTAGGATCCGAATCTGCTGCTATTCTAAGAAGAATAGCAGCACCCTGCTGTCCACTTTTCTCTCTATCTCTCTCTTCAAAAGAGGACAGAGAGAGAGAGAGAGAGGAGAGAGATAAGAGAGGATAACAGGGGTTTTGGATAGCAGCGTATTTTGTTCCTATATATTATGAGTTGTTGCATGCAAATGCAAAATCTAGTATGTAAAATGTAACAGATTGCATGCTAACTTAATTGTATGTAGGTTATGCTTGTGGTATATGGAATTAATTTACTTTTTATGAACAATTCATATTCTAAATTACCATGCCCATGTCCTTTGCTGCAGCTTCTTCTTTTTTCATTTACTATCTTGCATTGAATTTTTTTTTTTTTTTTCTAAATCGCACTACTATCAGTTATCGAGGTAAGTATATTGAAATAATTATTATAGTAGTATAGGAAAAAAAATTAAGAGAGAGAAAAACAAACTTGATGTTCTCCAGTTTGGTGACTAATTAATTAGATTACAAAATTACAAAAATTGTACCAACAACTTAAATAAGAAAGGGAAAAAGAATGCCCTAAAGAAATAATAAGTTTAGTTCAACAATGAAAAATGTATAGATCCCTAGCTAGAAAACTGTGAAGAAGAATATGGTACATTCTTGGTATAATTTTAGAGAAGACTGAAGTGGCAACCGTCATAACCTGCACCACAAAAAGAAAAGTAAAATGTGTGAGAAAAGAAGAGGAGAACCTAAATGCAAAGTGTTGATGCAATTATAAGGAAAACTTAATTGATTACTTGGATCTTTAGTGATGAGCATAGCTGTATTGCCAAAATCGCACGTGCCACCAGCTGCTTTAGTCTTCTGCCAGTAGCTGTTGAAAGCATAAGAAGCATGTGCTATCAATGTATCTGGCTCGTAGCACGCCCCCTTTGGTTTAATAGACACACAATCAGCACCGGACCCACATGCATAATCCATTGCCTCTTTCATTATCGGGTCGGGTACACTTGGTTTCGCAACACACCAAAGCCCCTGTGCACTTGTAGGGGTTGGTGGGGCAAAAGGTGGTGGAAGTACTACAGGAGGAAGAAAACCACTTGGTGTTGGTGGACTAGGACTAGGAGGGGTTATGATTTCTGGTGGGGCCCCCGGTACGGCTGTTGGTGGATTTCCTGGGCTTGTTTCTGGTGGGTTTGGTGTAACTTCAGGTGGACTTGGATTTGGATTCACTGTTGGTGGGTTTGGGGTGACTTCTGGTGGGCTTGGTGCGCCTTCTGGTGGACTCGGATTTAAGCCAGGCGGATTTGGAGTGACTTCTGGCGGGCTTGGTGCACCTTCTGGTGGACTCGGATTTAAGCCGGGCGGGTTTGGAGTGACTTCTGGCGGGCTTGGTGCGCCTTCTGGTGGACTCGGATTTAAGCCGGGCGGGTTTGGAATGACTTCTGGCGGGCTTGGTGCGCCTTCTGGTGGACTCGGGTAGATGATCGGTGGATTTGGAGTGACTTCTGGCGGGCTTGGTGCGCCTCCTTCTGGTGGGCTCGGGTTGACCATCGGTGGATTTGGAGTAACTTCTGGCGGGCTTGGTGCGCCTCCTTCTGGTGGGCTCGGGTTGACGATCGGTGGATTTGGAGTAACTTCTGGTGGGCTTGGTGCAGCTTCTGGAGGATTCGGATTTGGGTTCGGGGTGATTTCTGGCGGGCTTGGAGCAATTTCTGGAGGATTTGGAATGACAACCGGTGGATTGGGATTTACAGTTGGTGGGGTAGGGAATATTTCTGGTGGGCTCGGAACAAAAATTGGCGGATTTGGGTTTATTTCAGGGGGATTGGGGTTTACAATTGGAGGTGGGGAGAAGATAGGTGGGGTCGACATAAATGGGGGGTAAATGCAAAAGGGCGGGGAGATGGTGGTAGGACTAGGAGAGGATGTGGGGCCCAGAATGTCAGTAAATGGAGGTAGAAAATAAGGTGAGCCGATGGAGTTGGGATCAGAGGGGGAAGATAACTCATCATCAAGTAAATGCAGTGCTTTGGGTTTTAGATAATTGGGAGTGTATTTGATCAGTGTGAGTTTCTTGACTTGTCTCAGTTCTCTTGCATCTGTTTGACAACAACCAATGTGGCATTAATTTGTTAGGAGAAATGAAATGGAATATACCTATACTTGCCTTGCAAAGTAAAATGTTAGTTTCATGACTAACTAACTAGTACACACACACATGTTTACTGAACCGCACGAAAGAAATTGGAGAATGGTTAAATTAGTTGAGAAGAAGAAAGAAAATGAAATTGTAGCTAGGACTAACCACATTGGAAGAAGATTGCAAGGGATATAGAGAGAAGATGTAACAATCTAAGATGTAAGTTGCCACTTTGAGCCATCAAATATGTTTATTTCTTTTGATTCTCCTTTTGGTCTCTTTGGCACTTGTATATATTACCTTATATAAGAGGAGAAAGGAGAAAGAAGTTAGTGTTGATGAACAATGAATGCTACGGTTATGGTTATGGTTATGGTTATGGTTATGGTTATAGTTATATATAGTGGTGGTAGAGAGAGAGTGCAAAAGGAGAGTGAGATATATAGATATATAGAAAAGATACTTGGAAAAAAAGGAGCTCAGTGCTGCCTGGTACTCTGAAAGAAACAAGGGAACAGAAAAAAGGTTGCATTGAGTTAAGAATTAAAAAGCTAGCTCCGGTTAATTATTGCATAATTCATGTTCTTTTAATTATTCTACTTTTTTACGTACCAAGCAAAGTCACATTCTTTTTTTTTCCTTTTTTTGGTGAGTAGCGAGTAGGAAAATGGATACTAAATGAAGTGGAAAGAATGATGAATGAAAGAGAGCTTAGATGTGAGAGAGGTGGTTGTCGCTTTTGGAAAGGTAGTTAATTAGGCCCAATTGAAAGTAATTAGGGAGCGGATGGCTAAATATAAAGTATATAAAAAAATATATATAAAAATGTAGAACAGATTCTGTTCGTCTAATTTAGTTTTGGGATATGTGCTTGCTTGGTGCTAGAGAAATAGTAAAGCCTTTTTTTGCTTGCTTCTCTTTCACTCTAAATTTGATTTGATTTGATTTGATTTGATTTGATATTTGTCTGTCAGTACTAAATCATGAGATTGAGGTGATACTGGTTGTGTTTTGCATTTATTAGCATGCCTTGTGCGTTGGTACTTTGCACTTTATATATCACGTCAGAGGTCAGCAGGGTAAAACATAACAAGCATCCCCCTATTTCCCTATGTTTAACAATAGAGAATTTGCTCATTATTCCTTGATGCATGTCTGTTACATTACATATATACGGTCTTAATATTATTATTATTAGCTTTTCTTTTATAAAGTGCAAATCATGGATTCAGTGCTTCCACATACATCATTTTACTTCTAATAAAAACGTACCATGCAAAACATCAATCAACCAAATCATAACAACCCTTTCTTCAATCACAGCTAGTCATCTAAAGAGAGCCCCATCTCAATCTTAGTTCATACATTCTGACAAAATAAAATGGGAAAATTTTCTTAATAACTACTACTCGTCTCCAACCAAAATCTCTCAAATTGTCAATCACAATTCATAATAGCAGAGTCAAATAACACCCTTTCCTTTCTCACTCACCCACAAGTCACAAGTCACAACAACATGTGACGCCCAATTAATCGTCACAAGTTTCTAGAAAGCCATTCGACCCGCAAGCCTACTTTCCGATATGCGCCTGTCTATTGCTGCGTCGATGGAGTTCATCTGTTTTCACAATATTTTTGGTACACAAATAAAATGATAACTATATCAGATAATGACATACTATATTACTAACCATACTCAAAATAACTTTCTACCTAAAATTCTATAAATCTAAACTAGTTTAGGGAAATCTAAAAGCTTCATTGGCCCAAAGGAAAGCTGACCTGTAACAAAATTTGGCCGCGGTTCCACCGACCAATTATACAAGGCATGAAATATGCCGGAGCACAAATTGTACTAGGAGGATAAGTTAAATATATACAGAATAGAAATGGAATTCAATTGTTAAAATAAAACACATACAGGTTCTGCTTTGTCCCATGAGGAGGAGCCCCCCCCCCCCCCCCCCCCCCCCCCCCCAGTTCATTCGTAACATATATGCATCAGTTTTTAAAGCAAATATAATAAATCTTAAACCAAGTGCTAATGATTTTCCAACAGTATTTTTTCAACAATTTGTAATTTCTCATATATACAAGTTTTTTTTTTTTTTTTTAATGCATGACCTCAGAGATTTGATAATCTACTCAATTGATATTGGAACCTGGTAAGTTTCTTCTTTACCGCCTTTCCGCCACCACCTCAACTACATTCTTTTTGAAAGTAGATGTGCACATTTAGTGCATATTAGTCATGGAGGATTCTTGGAAAAATCGCACTTTTCTCAAGAAGGGCATAAATTTGATCCGATATATGGTACCGAATTTTACTAGCTACACAGAATGACTCAATAATAAAAGAAAAAAAAAAACTATTAAAGTGATTTGTAAGTACATAAATCACAGAGACTGGAGCATATGAAAGAGAGAGCACAAGAGTAAAATGACTTACCTGGCTAGTTTCATCATGCACCTGATATTTAACCAGGGACATTCTTCTCTCCTCCTACAACCAAACCAGCAGGTAAAAAACAATTATCAATACTATTTGATTACAAAACCATGTTGACATTCAGAATATTTCTAAAGTAAAAGAGAGAAGATAGAAAGAAGATGTCAAGAAAGAAAGGATAAGCACCATCGACATGGCTTCGTCATCCCAGACCAAGTACACCTCACTAGCACCGGGTTGACCAGCTGGAGTAGGAGCTTTGTTAGCTATCTCCGGCGGGGGCATAGTTGATGTCCCCCCTGCATCTGGGCCTGAAGCATAAGTCCGCATACTGGTATAGGATCCACCTAAAATGTCAAAACATATTATCAAACAGAAATATAGAACAGAATAGAACAGAACAGAACAGAACAGAAGGAACAGTACACAAGAGAGAGAATACCTTGATTACCAGCAGCACCAGCAGGACTATTTGCATTGACAGGGCCGGCAGAAGACCCATTATTATTATTAGGAGGAGGAGCAGAAGCAACAGTAGTTGTAGCAATAGGGAAAAGTGGCTGTGAAACATTGACAGATGGTGGAGGCATGGGAGGCGCAACCTGGAAAGCTGGGTGGAGACCCACCATAGCAGCAGTAGTTGTAGTAGTAGTAGGTGGGATGATGTTCTGAATGGGGAAGAGAGGTTGCGTGAGAGTTGAGGCAGCTGGTTGGACTGGAATGGAAAGAGGTTGCTGTTGATGAAACCAAGGTTGCTGTGGGCCACGTGGTAGCATCTGCCACATCGGAGGAGGCCGCACTGCGAATGCCGGATTAAAACTACTGCCAACATTAAAGTCATCTATGATTATCATAAGAAGTCTATTACATTCTATTATAACCAAACCAAACTAGAAAGAGAGAGAGAGAGAGAGAGAGATACATTGGAGGAGGACGGACAACAGCAGCATAAGTTGGAGGCATTCCCATACCAGTACTCAATGGATTGTGATTGTGTGTGAATGTTGGGGCCTCTACTTTTGTCATCTTGGCAGAAGGGTCTTCCTCTACTCATATAAAATATAGATATATTCACAGTGGTGAGTGGTGAGTAATAAAGTGAGAGAGAGAGAGAGAGAGAGAGAGGAAAGAGGCAAAGAGGATTGATTACCAGCTTGCTTACCTGATTCCCCATAATGAGCAGCTAAAATTTGAGGAGGAACTCCTTGCATACCAAATATCTCGATCTCTGTTGATTCTCTTTCGGGTTTGGCATTGGGAACTTTGGTAACAGATTCTTTGTGGACTTGTAAGACGTGGATGGTCATGCCAGAGGCGGTGGAGAGTTTCTTGTGGCAAACGTGGCACTTGAAGTGCTTGGCCTTCTGATGCTGAACCAAAATCTTCTCGTCGTCGAATTCCCTATCACAATAGTAGCAGAACACCTTCTCCACCGCTCTCTTCTTCTTCTTACCCATTTATGCTCTCTTATCGTCGATTAGGAGCTCGGATTTAGGGTTTCTTTCGCGTTTCGCCGAAGGGATTGATTGATAACAGAGAGAGAGAGAGAGAGGGAGGGAGGGAGGGTTCCGTCCGTCAAGAGAAAAAAAGAGTAAGAAGAAAAGGGAAACAGCCCAGTTTTTGCAAAAGCCGCCTCAGAAAATTTGTTTTTTACAATTTGTTTGGGAATGAACAATTGATTATGATTAGCTGTGGAGAGCACCAACAGGTTGCACCGTGAGGTGGATGGATCCGATCACACCATTGAGGCATTCATTGACCATTAACATTAAGTCATTAACTCTCTCTCTAATCTCTATGTGAAGCGCGTACTCACTACACTAATATATGTGAGAGGATGAAAACGTGGTTTTAAAGTCAGTCAAGTGAAATACAAATAAATTATGATCGTATTACTATTACCCACCCACCCACCCCTATACAAACAAACCTATTCATTCTTCTCATTCTGCATTCATATTTTCATATTCATTATTATTATTATTATCTGGAATAGAATTTTATCTACTTCTTTCCAGATAGATTTACATGGAGAAATATCAATTTGTATTTGCATCTACCTAACACCCACCCCTCAATTCATATCTTTCTTTCCAATTTCCATTACATCCTTACATCCTTACCTCAACTCAAGCAACAAACAAATCACATCACATATAATTCCCATAACTACGTCGGCCTACCTAATTAACACAAAAATCAATTTTTGTATACAACTATTGTTTAGCAAAAGTACATAAAAAAGATTGTTTAAATTCTAAAATCTAGGAGAGCTGTTGCTTGAAGCAGTGCCTTGGCCTTGGCCTTGCATGAGAAGAGTTCAAGTTCGTTTTTGCCTGAGGTACACTACAGGTCCACTCACCAGCAACAATCCAACCATCATCACCTGTAAATCATGTAACACAAATTTATATTTATTCATCAAACACTTACACAACCCCCCTTGCCCCTTGCCAACTATGAGCTACTTACTGCCTCATACTCAGCTTTGTTTGAGTTTTAACTCTATTGTACCAGTCAGTCAGTCAGTCATAGAACAAAAGCAAAACAATAAATACCTCAAAACCAAGAACAGACAGCTTCTCTTCACCATCAACTGGTACGCAACTCCTGTAAGTGATATACTGCTTCACAACCATACCAGCATCTGATGATTCTTCATCCAGTAACTTTCTCCAGTTAAAATTGCTTATTGTCCCAAGCAGCAGCTTAGAGTTTAAAAACTCAGACGCCAACCTTCTCCGGTTTTTGTTTTGTTTAACCTCCTCCTCCTCCTCTACGCATTTTAGAGGTAGGTGGTATCCAGTCTCACTACACCGGTACTTGTCATCATTCTACAAGTTCAAACATTCCCCAATACTTATCACAGTAAAAATAAGCATTTAATGTTACTTTGGTACCAGATTCTGAATTGCATGAATCTAAATCCCATTCAAATTTCAATCTAATCAACTTCAACAATCCGAGCAAGAATATGAATATGAATATGATAGCAGAATAAATTGAATTGAAACCTTCTCAGAGTACTGGCAAGGAATACAAGGGCCAGAAGGAGAGCAACGAAAGGATGTGTTCCCTTGCGCCTCGACGAACGCCAGCAAGGATCTCCCTCTACCGCCTGCCGCTACGGCGATCGCCGGAGATACTGAGAAGTAGAGCGCTGATAGAAGCAAAGAGATAATCCATAAGAGTCTTCTCATAACGCCAGCACAGCAGAGCAAGGATCTCTCTCTCTCTCTCTCTCTCTCTCTCTCTCTCTCGTTCTAGAGAAATGGAATCGCTGGAAGGGAAAAATTACGAGTTACGTCCATAGCTTTTAATAAAATTACTTACTACTCTACTAAATAGGGATAAAGTCAAACTATTCCCTTTTCCGCTTTCGTCCCTAAACTTTATTGTTATTACCGGTCCACAAAGGGTATTTTCATTAAAAAAAAAGGAAAAAGAAAAGTAGTTTGGTGTTGGTGGGGCAATAGAAATAGTTGATAATAGAAGTCGAGGAGGAGGAGGAGGAGGAGGAGGAGGGTTTTCTCTCAAAAATAAGAATTCAGTGCCTGCCCTGACCCTGAGCCTGAGCCTGATCTCTCCAAGAGCTTCGGAACGCCTTCATTTCTTTCGATGGTTTTCTTTTTGTCAATTATTCTCATAATTAATAAGAATGCTCTTTCAAATTCAAATCCGAGCAGGGTTCTCTAATTTTAATTCTTCTTTCTCCATCTCAAGTTTTATTAGCGACGATCTACAATTGATTGTACGGTTTAGGTTAACATCTCAGTATTTTTACAAGTTTAAATTGGCAAAAATATATACAAATTTCTCAGTTTTTCTGCAGAATCCATTCTCTTAATTTGCACTAGTGCCAGTGGTTATCACTTATCAGCATCACACAAAAAGAATCTGGGCCATGCCGGTAATGTCAATGATTTCCTTTCTTTTCTCTTTCTTTGCAAATTGCCCCAATTCTAATCATTGCAAATCATAACACAAAAGCTTTTTTATTTGCAATCAAGTTATACCAATCGTTTCATCAGTGTATTTTCTTAGAAATAAATGTTGGTTTCTATTTGCAAATAAGACAAATACAGGATTGGACTTGCTAAAAGTTTTCCTCCCTCTCCCTTTCTGTAGATGAACCATGGGAAAACCACATATACAGTTGATGAGGCGCTCATGTCAATGGGCTTTGGCAAATTCCAATTTTTTGTGCTTTCCTATTCTGGCATGGCCAAGATCTCTGAGGCAATGGAGATGATGCTTCTATCCTTTGTGGGCCCATCTGTACAGTCTGAGTGGGCTCTCTCTGCTCATGAAGAAAGCCTCATAACAAGTGCCGTTTTTATTGGTATGCTGGTGGGGGCATACTCTTGGGGACTTGTATCTGATAATTACGGAAGAAGGTAGGTTACTTCCTGCAAAACTTCTCTAAATTTGCTAAATAATATGTTCTTTGATTTATTAATGATTTAAAGTAACCGATCATGATGTAAAGTGCAAATTTATACCCAGTTAACATTTGTGCAGTTAAGGAAGCCTGAACTCTGCGATTAAGCAATTTTTTTGTATGGTCTGTTTATCTTTTATTGTAAATGGAGGTAAGTTTGGATAAACATTTCGATTGGAATATACGTGTAAAGTTTAGAATTGATCGAGGCTCGTTCAACAAAACTCAACATGTAGTTACTTTCTTTTACCAAAGTAAGAGCCCTTGTTTTTATGAAATTCTATTTTTCCTTTTATAATGGTTCTACAATGGGGATTAGGTTCAGGATTAATTGGACTATGTTGAGGCTTAATTGCACTAAAATTAGGTTGATTAATGCTTAAGTTGGGTTGAAATATGTTTTTCCAGGGTTGGGTTCAACTTCACTGCTCTAGTTACTGGTGGAGCGGGTCTTTTGAGTGCATTTGCGCCAAACTATTTATCACTGATTGTATTTAGATTTATGGTGGGTGTGGGACTGGGAGGTGGGCCTGTTCTTGGATCTTGGTTTCTGGAGTTTATACCTGCACCAAATCGGGGCACTTGGATGGTTGTTTTTTCTGGATTTTGGGCGGTTGGTACTATTTTGGAGGCTTCTCTTGCTTGGGTATGTAATATTTCAAGTTTGTCCATGAACTGTTTTTATTGTTCACTTGGGTCCTTACATTTATTCATCTTTGCTCTCCTTCTCAGCTGGTGATGCCTGGGTTTGGTTGGAGATGGTTACTGGCCTTGTCGTCTCTGCCATCTTTTGCTCTCCTTTTATTCTTTCCAATAACGCTTGAGTCGCCACGATACCTGTGCATGAAAGGAAGAACAAATGATGCAACTCAGGTGCTCACAACCATGGCACGGGTAAATCAAGTAAGTTTACCTCCCGGGAAACTAATTACTGGGACTGGGACCCACAATTACAAGGCTGATGATTATGAAGAGGAAGAACAAGAGCTTGACGAGTTGTTACCTGTTATTGTTCCCTCAGAACCTATTACAGATGGGAACAAGATCGGGGGATTGAATGCAGTTTTGAAGCTTTTGGGGCCAAATTTGGTACGACCGACTATTCTACTTTGGACTGTGTTTCTTGCACAGGCATTTCTATATTACGGACTTGTTTTGTTGACATCTGAATTGAGTAGTGGAAATAGGGATTGCGGATTTGAGAAGGAAGAAGAGGTACATCATGTGAGTGATGCAAATCTCTACAAAAGTGTGTTCATCACTAGCATTGGAGGTACCATTTCTATTTTGAAATCTACAAAGAAAATAATTAATTATATTGATTTGATTGTTTATTAAATGTGGTATGAATATGATTGTCAGAATTGCCGGGGCTGATTATATCAGCGGCCATTGTGGACAAGATAGGAAGAAAGCTTTCAATGTCTTCAATGCTTTTCCTTGGCTGTGTATTCATCGCCCCACTTTTATTTACTCAGACTCAGAGTCAGAGTCAGAGTCAGAGCAATGCTCTCATTACCGCTTGTCTTTTTGCTGCACGTATCTGCATCTCTGCTAGCTTCACCATCTTGCACATCTATGCCCCAGAGGTCAGTTATTAGTTATTACACTCTCTCTCTCTCTCTCTCTCTCTCTCTCTCAGCAACTAAACTTGCTATGTGTCTTTTATGTTCAGATATATCCGACAGCTGTACGGGCTACTGGTGTTGGTTTTGCAAGTTCAGTTGCAAGATTCGGTGGCATTTTATGCCCCCTCGTGGCCGTCACAATGGTTCATTCTTGCCATCAGACCCTTGCTATTCTCATATTTCAACTTGTCATGTTTTTATCAGGCGTCGCTATCTTTTTCTTTCCCTTTGATACAAGCGGTCGCAAATTGAGTGATCATGTTTATGCTTAGTTTAGCTTTTCTGTATTAGTTTTTCCCTCGTTGTCATTTGATTTTAATTCATTTATTACGTCTGTGTCTGTCTGAATATTACCAGTTGCCATAAAAGAGTATATCTTACATTACAATAAAGAAGAAGTGCATCAAATGTTGCGTCTTTTTAAAAAAAAAAAAAAAAATAGTATAACTGCATGCATGCATGCATACAGTATGAAGTGAAAGAACAATATGTCATATTATGCATGCATAAAAAGATGTTGTTTTAAAAGGGATGCCTCAGAAGAAAATCGCTGTTTAATGTTAGCTGTCTGCATGTAATTAAGATGACGATGAATGAGAAAAAAAAAAAAAAAGTAACTAAAGAAAACATTAGGTCACATGGCTCTCTTTGTTTTTCCGGTGATTTAAGAAGGATATAAGAAATTAAAAACAAATTCCGTTGCCGGGACTCGAACCCGGGTCTCTCGGGTGAGAGCCGAGTATCCTGACCAGCTAGACTACAACGGATTCATGCTGCTGTCTCCTTTTATTCATTCTCATTTTATGATTATCGGTCATGTGGAATAATAAAGTGCCACAATATATATTTACCAAGGCATCAAATGTTACGCAAAGTTTTCTACAGAAATTCAGATAGAAATTGTCATTCACAATCTTTTGAGCATTAATTACGATGATGTTAGTAGTAGTAGTAGTATTATTAGTTTGATAAGGGTGTAAACGGAGCGAATTTGGAACGGATAGTGTTAATATCAAATTTGTAACCAATTTTTTATGGATGAATCTCAATAAATTTGTAACGAATTCGAATACGGATAGTAAACAGATGTCAAAATTTAAAATTAATTTTGCCTTAAATGGACATAGATACAGAACGAATAATTCACAAATACGGATACTAAATGAATAATTGTTGGATATTTGAGTCATACGAACTCCTTGTTCAAAGAACTAATTCATACCCAAAACTGGTGAAGCAATGGGGAAATTTAATTCACATCCAAAATGAATTAAACTTGATATCAAAGAACTAATTCACGTCCAATATGAATTCAACTTGATAAAGAAAAGAGGGCTTTTCTTTATGAAATATCAAAATTGATATAAATAAAATTCTCTTACATTCGTCTTTAGAATGAGAAAGCTGCTTTGACTAAATTCTTATTCAAATATATCTCAAAAAAGTTGGTGTCCGGGGGATAAAAATAGGGAGGGATTTTAGTGTAAGCTTTTATATTGAATTTTTTTTAATTATGCATATTGAAATTTAATTGAATTTTTTTTTTTTGAAGTTTTTGTATAGTTTAGAATATCACATGTATTCTTGTAGTCTATAGTTAAAATTTGTGATATTATGGGAAACTTGGGTTTAAATCTCACCCACAACAGTATATGTTTTTACATCATATTTCAGGCTCTTCTATCTAAATTTTCTAGATCCGTCTCTAAACAGAGAGAGCAGATGGAATTAGTATATAAGTCTAACTGAATTGGAGAGAGCAAAGAGAGGAGAGAGAGGCGCTCAAAAAAGGGGTTTCGAATAGAACCGGATATCCGTTACATGTATGCATCTTCAAAATTATCTGTTTTCGAATTCAGATTTTTCTTCCTTCTTATTCAAGAAATATCAGAATTCAGATTCGAAAAATTATCTGTTATGTTTATCCGTATTCGGATCGTAAGCTGATGCATAACGGATTCGGAAGGATATTATGAGATCCGTTTACACCCCTAAATTCATTGGTGGACCTCACCTAGGTAGCTTGCATAAGATAATTAAATATCGGATACAAACAATTAATTAATTAATTAATTAATTGTTCCCATTAAAATCGTGATTAATTAATTGGTCTCAAGTTGCAATTAAATGCATAAATATCTCATATCTTCCTGCCCAACACCAAATTGGCACCATATGAAATTGAAAGGATCTTTGATATATTATTAATAAGATAACATATAATATATACTGAGTTGAGAGTTCCATAATAATTGTTTTAATTTTCAAAGTATGTTGACTCCTGCAGTGCTCCAAATTAGAGAAAAAAAAAAAAAGAAAAAAAAAAGAAAATTGGAGCTAAGAAATTAGCTGTGCAAATTAAAAGTCACAAGGCTACATCTGATGGAATTCACATCACCTCAGGTTACCTGACTGAAGACAATTACGATCGGACGGTTCTTTTAACATGGCACGAATCTCAAAACAGATTCCCTACCGTTTCCTTAATCTGGACCATCCGTTTCAATTTGCTTGAGTCAGGTACCTGGGAGGATACGGATCCCATTTGATGAAGTTGCGAGGTCAAACAAGTAATGTATTATGTGGTGGAAGGACTGGAGAAAATAACATAGTAGACTATATGCAACAGCAGATCCCATTCCATTCCCATCGATGGAAATGATACCTAGTTCCAGCCTTCCAGGCCTCCAGCACTGCATACATTTCGTTATTTTATTTTGTTATCAAACAAACATCATATTAATTTCTAATTGAAGAGGGAGAGAGAAAGAGAAAGAGAAGACTCTTCTCGACCCCCCCTCTCTCTTGAATTCCTCTCAGATCAAGATCAAGATCAGAGATTCAGAGATTTAGTCGAGATCCAGTTCGCCGCTGCAATTATTAATTAGTCAATCTTGCTCACTTCCAACAATTAATTCAAAATTTGTATAGAGAGAGAGAGAGAGAGAGAGAGAGAGAGAGGGGACTACGACTATCTGAAGATTACTTGAGCGCCTTATCCATTTTTTTATCTCTCCCCTCCCTCCCCTCCCCTCCCCTCCCCTCCCCTCCGCCTTCAAAATAGATCTGGATCGATCATGTCAACCGACCGAATCTCCACCGATCAAATCGGTACTCGTCTCTTCTTCATCACCTGTGATTTCAATTTCTCTTTTCCGACATTGTAATAGGGAAACCCTCTATTTTTCACTTTATTTGCCTATAAATTGCTCAGATCCAGCTTCTTGCCATCATCAAAATTTATATGAATTGGTATAATTTATTCCCGCTGTGTTAAATTGTCCGAAATTATAATTAATAATTGGTTGGTATTGAATCCTTAGAATTCAGTGGTCGGTCTTCAATAGATCCATATTTCAATTGGTTCTCAGCTAGTGTGATGACTTGTATTTCAATTGGTTTCTCAGCTAGATTATCTTCAATAATTTTTTCCTTTTGTAATATTCAGGTTCAATGGAATCTCTCCAACCTGCAGATACCGAACAGAAACCTACAAACTCAGATGCTTCTAAAGATCAGGTTCCTTATTAACATCTTAATTTCACAATTTACTCGATGCTACAATGCTTTTGCTACTCACACTCACAGTACAGAAATTTCTGGTAACCTACCTGTTTAGCGCAGGAACTGTCTAATTGAGCATTGATTTCACTCATATACCTGTTAGCGTAAGCCTCACCTGTCAATTGTGCAATAAACACCAATCAGCCAAGTCAAAATTGATGGAGGGAGCTTCATACTGCTGGTTTAATTTTCTTATAAAGAAGTGAGGTGTTATCGTATATTTCCTCTAATTTGTCTCTGTTCTTTATTTAACCAGTCAATTCGAAACAAAGATGAGAAGGTGATAGCGCCTCCTAGTGTTTCACTGAATTCAGCTGGTCCCAATAGACCGGTGCAAATCCAAGTCAGCACCCCAGTTGGCAGTGGTGCAGATCGTAGTTTTGCGTTTACACCTAACTTGTATTCCCCGCAAACCCAAGCATTCATCTATGGGGGTCAGTCTTTGCATTTCTGGATCAATACTTTCAGATTTGCTTTTGGGGAACGTGCCATATGAAAATGTCACCTTTTAATTAAACTTTTTGTTATTTTTTGTAGGATATGAGAATACAGGTAATGAATGGGAAGACTACGCTCATTATGTCAATTTTGATGGCATGGATGTTAGTGCAGCTGTGAGTTAAAATATAGATTTTCTTTTTCTCTAGTTCCTTCCTTGTTTTTGTTTTTTAAAATATAGATTCTTGTTGCATGGGAAGTATTATTATATATATGCCCAATTGGCACATCTGAGAATTTGTTAGAAGAGAAAAGTACTTTCTGTAGCTCCAATATTTACTCATTTTTAAAAAGGAGTCGTCACTATCCCATTGAAATAAAACATTTGTTTGTCTTTTATTTTTAAAAGATGTTATACAATGAAGATCCATCGATGATGTTCCATGCTGGGTATGGATATAATCCGCAAATTCCTTATGGACCGTATTCTCCAGCAGCGACGCCTCTGCCAACTGTGTCAAGTGATGGGCAATTCTACTCGCCTCAACACTTTCCTTTTTCAGGCTCGGGCCCATACTACCAGCAGCAACCCAACCCGTACTCCCCCGGTCCAAATCATGTGATCTCTCAGATTGACCCAAACCCAATTGGGTCCGTTGATGCTACTGGCCAAGGCAGCCTCCTTTCTTCTGATATGTTATTTGGTAGAGGCAAGTACCCATTCCCAAGCAGCAAAAGTACTGGAATCTAATTTGTGATGTTTTTCCCCCACTAATAGTTTCAATTATCTCAATATGGTTCATACTGACATTTTTGTCTTGGTGACTATTTTGGTCAGATTGGTCAAAGCAGCCAGACGGTAGCTCTATGACGATGTTGCCATCTCCTGTTGCTTCTCCTCAGCCAATACCGATGCACAACTCTTTTGGTCAAACCAGTATACCCGGAATGGTACTCTATCTCTATCTCCTCTCTTAGGCAATTTGGGGCTAGTGAGATTTATGTTTCTATTTTTTTTATTTTCTATCCTTGTTTATTTGTATTTTCTCAACTGAAGCCATCCATTCTGTCGAACATTTGTACTGTGTCTATAACAGCAAGGTCCATACAACTTTGACCCAGAAGGGTGAATGCTATCTGGTATAAAATTTGAAAAATATCAGTGCAGTTATGATCTACTCCAATTGTCAATTGGCCCGAGTAACCTCCAACCATTCTGTAATTTTGCAGGTGGCACAGACACACCAAAAGCCCTACTATGGCTTTGGTTTCTCCAACAATTCCTATGACCGTGGCTATTCGCCAAGTATCCCGTACCACAACTTTGGTAATTATACCAATTATGGGGGTCCGATTGCAAATTCAACCCCTAACAGTAACAGGGGAAGTGGGTTCTTCTCCATGGACAAGAACCGAAGGAGAGGTGGTGGTCCTGGTGGCCCCAAAGGCAATGCACTGATTTGCAGCTGCAACGGATCATCCCTTGACTTCCTAACTGAGCAAAACCGGGGCCCACGTGCCACCAGACCCAAGAAGCAAGAAGCCGAATCGGATGAAAAAGAAAGCAGCAACAACAGCAACAACAACAAAGAGAAGGTGGTGGTGGGGATTTTGAAGGGGCCAAATGGAGAGACCTACAACAGCCCAGATTTCCCAACTGAGTATAAGGATGCAAAGTTTTTCATAATAAAGTCATATAGTGAAGATAATGTGCACAAGAGCATTAAATACAGTGTTTGGGCTAGCACTGTTAATGGCAATAAGAAGCTTGACGCTGCTTATCGTGAAGCCAAAGAGAAGAAGGAGCCGTGCTTGGTTTTTCTCTTTTTCTCGGTCAGTAATACATACATACATACATACACACACACTGATCATTTGAAAAGTTCTTAATAATTAACTATTGTTAAATTGCTGATGACATGTGATCCATTCCAGGTGAATGCAAGCTCTCAGTTTTGCGGAGTGGCTGAGATGGTGGGCCCAGTGGATTTTGAGAAGAGTGTTAATTATTGGCAGCAAGACAAGTGGACAGGGCAGTTCCCTGTGAAGTGGCACTTTGTCAAAGATGTTCCTAACAACCTCTTCCGCCACATCATCCTCGAGAACAATGACAACAAACCTGTCACTAACAGCCGTGACACTCAAGAGGTAGACTTATTTACTGAAATAATAATGTTTTGCTTGTTTCATAAGAAGAGAAGGTGTTGCATAAATGCGCCGCGCCCTGTAACATTTATTATTATTTATAGGTGAAGCTAGAGCAGGGGATGGAGATGCTGAGTATATTTAAGAAGCACGAGGCAGAGAGTCACTTGCTTGAAGACTTTGAATATTATGAGAAGCGTGAGAAGCTTATGCAGGAGAACCGAGCACACCAGTTGCAACACCATCTGCCTCCACAACATCTCCCTCAGCAGCAGCAGCAAATCGGCACAGATGGGGAGTTGATTGCGAAGAGTTTTGCTCGTGCCGTGCGTGTTGAAGACAATAATATTAGGAGTGCAGATGTTGATGACTCAGTCTCTACTGCGCTTTCTAAGCCTGAAGATTTGACTTAGCAGCACCGCACCCAAATAGGATAGACATTTATTTCCTTTTCTTTTTCTTTTTCTTTTTATTTTTGGTGGGGCCCACCTCTCATGCTTTCTTCTTTCTTTTTTAATCTTTTTAGTTCTTGTATTTTTACCCTTTCTTTAATAGCTAGCCTTAAGGTTAGCTGTAGTTTTATGTTGAAAAGGGAAAAAAAAAAAAAAAAATAAGAAAAGCTTTGCTTATGTAAAAATGCAGCTGGATGCAGATGAATAAGTTTATCGTTATTTTGCTTTGTTCTTCTTGCAAATGTAGCCCATATGTTACGTATGAGGCTAGCTATTTGTTTCATGGTTGTACTTGAATAATTTGCAAAAGAAAAAGGAATAGGATGAATTTGTCTTTGAAATAAAATATTTTTTCATGAAAAACCCGCTCCAATTCTTCCTTTTTTTTCCTTATTCGGTATCCTTGCAAGGCTGCAACAGCAAAGCATAAGCAGCAGCAGAAAGGTCTACTACTTACTGGGCTTTCATTAATCATTAGTAGTAGTAAGTAGTAACAATGCACCCAAATTAATGACTACTTAACAATTATTAATTAAATTAAATAGAATGGGGGATAAAAGTAATTGTCGTAGATTAATTACTACCAATTGCATTGCGGTTGCGGGTACCCCCTACCTACCTACCTACCTCGATTACCTCTCCCTTCCAACCGTTGGAGAATGGGCATCCCGCATCAGTCGCTTCTCGCTTCTCTCCCGCATGCATCTCTACGTCTCCTTTCTACCACTGACTCTAACCGCAACCCCCTAATTTTGGAAAATTCAACAATCCTCTCTAGATGAGAATGAGATCTTCTTCCCATGGAGAGAGAAACCATCTTCTCCAAAAATTTAAAAATTTGCTTTTCATGCCACCACCCCATTCCCCATTTTTGGGTTTGGGTTTCTCGGAGATCTAGCTAGGATCAAGGATCAGCTGCTACGCTACCTACCATGGATCTCTCAGGAACCCTACATCTGTCCCTACTGCTGCTGCTGCTGCTACGTGTATCTCTCCTTGTCTCACCAGTAATTGCAAAAACTGATCAGCCAGATGGTATAAATGTTATATATGTTTCTTAATTTCTTAATTTCTTAATTTCTTAATTAATTAATTAATTACCTTCTCTTCTTAATAATTGAATGCATCCATGCAGTATCTGCACTGAATGTCATGTACAGTAGCATCACCAATCCATCACAGTTGACTGGTTGGACCGCAAGTGGTGGCGACCCATGCGGCGATCAATGGAAAGGCATCTCTTGTCATGGTTCATCTGTTACTCAAATGTAATTCATTATTCATTATTCATTTCTTTCTTACTCAAATGCATGTCCAAATTAATTAATTAATTGTCATTCACTCTTTTCTACCTTTTAATCAGAGATTTATCAGGACTTGGTCTCAATGGTCAGCTTGGCTACCAGCTCTCTAGTCTCACATCACTTACTAAATTGTGAGTTTTTTACCACTTTAATTTCTCACAATTATCATTTTTCTATTTTATATAAACAACTTAGTTCATTTCCTCCTCTTTCTCTTAGTACAGTGATGTCAGCAAGAATAACTTCAAAGGAGATATACCTTATCAGCTTCCTCCAAATGTCGTTCACCTGTAAGTCCTTCAAAAATTCTCCCTTAAATTAAGTTTCTATTCTTTCTTCAAATTATTTTTTCAATGTTCAACTACAAATGCAGAAATCTTCAAAGGAACCAATTTACTGGTGGAGTGCCATACTCAATTTCACAGATGTCTGATCTCAAGAATTTGTAAGAACAATCTTCTTTTTTTTTTCACAAAGAGCTCTACATTCATAAATTTAGAATTAGTACAGTAATATGAAGAAATGACAAAAGTAGCTGCTACATAAAGATATGTTTGCATATATCTTTGTTAATCTACTTTGGGAAGGTACATTGTGTTAATCAACAAGGATTTTGTTAATCTACTTTGGAAATTTATCTTTGAATCTTTGCACATAATGAAAAGAAAGTCTCTATAACTTTACAATTTTTTTAAATTTTGGTAAACTAATGTTAAGAACTTGGAATTGATTACTTTTGTAGGAACCTTGCAAATAATCAGTTGAGTGGGCAATTGACTGATATGTTCAGCAAAATTCCAAAGCTCTCAAGTTTGTAAGTGTATATTGTTTGAATATTAAAAAAAAAAAACTAAAAAGTTCTGTACATATATCTTGTTAATTAGACAAACATTTTACATAGGCCAACCTTGAATAATATGAGTCGAAGGTTTGTAATGCACACTGTAGGGATACTTGTTGTCAACCAGCACAGACATAGTTTTTCGTTGGAGATCCTTCCATGTTGTCATGCTAGTGACACAATTCATGAATAAATTCTGCTCCTGCCCTTCAAAATAAAATTTGGCAACCTAATAAGTAGTAGATACTCTCCCTTAGAAAAATATTAATTCCATGTAAAATCAGGGATCTCTCATTCAACCGCTTCTCAGGTAATCTACCTCAAACCTTCAAGTATCTCACGAGCCTGAAGACTTTGTAAGTTTCTCCTTTCTTTGACTTGTGAATTTTTGTTATCATTCAAAAGCATTCCAGGCATTACTGCAAAACATGAGTTCAGATTCCTTTGTTTTGAAAGGTTTTTCTTGAAATTGTACACAAGTGCCAACATAGTATCTCTTCTAATGAGTCTACTAATATCTGTTTCATAGGTATCTACAAAACAATCAATTCAGTGGTACCATCAATGTTCTCGGCAACCTACCTCTTAATGATCTGTAAGTTTGTTTCTAAAGTGCAATTCAGACTTCTAAAAGCAGGTTTCTGTTATTACATTTGACATTTTCATTCGATATCTAGGAATTTGGAGAACAACCGGTTTACTGGATATATTCCGCAAAAGCTCAACAGTGTGGATAGCATAGAGTAAGTCTCTTTTTATACTTGTATTTTTCAGAAATTTAGATGCATAGAAGTCATCCAAATGTATTACTGGAGTTGATAATACATGCTAAAGAATGGCAATTGATCTGAATTGATGTTTGAAAGGCTTGGAGGAAATCCATGGTCAACTGGCACAGCACCAGCTGGCATGGAGAAGGCGTCGAGCAGCAATCTTGGGTCAGGAGGGTCGAGCAGTGGGTTCTCATCTAAAGTGAATGGGGTAGCAATTGCTCTGATAGTAATAGCTGTTCTGGCACTTGTGGTACTTTTGCTTTCCCTAATTAAGAAAAACAAGTCATCTTCCTCCTCACATTATTTGGATGGGCGGTCCCATTACATGGATGACCAGCTCAGCAATAACCGCTCCTTCACCCCTCTTGTTGCTAATGATATGAAAGTAATAGACATGAAACCATTGCAATCTTCATCTTCATTTGGCATTGGTATGATAAAGCCACCACCAATGGCAATGGACCCACGTCGTTCGTCAACCGATGCGAGTGTTAGTGAGTTTGCAGTCAAGTACCACTCAAAAAGGAGCACTGAGCCAATCACAGCCACATCATATCCTCTCTCAGATCTGCTGTTGGCCACTGCAAGTTTCAACTCGAGCAGGCTTGTTGGCCAAGGAACCATTGGCCGTGTCTTCAAGGCCAAATTCGAAGATGGAAGGGTATTAATTTCCTGTATTAATTTGTTTCTTTTCCTTCCTTTCTCTCTGATGGTATCATATTCATTATATTCATCAATTGTACAGCTGTTGGCTGTGAAGAAAATCGACACAATAAACTTTGCACGAGGGAGCTCGTATGAGTTCATGGAGATAATAGCAGATATGACAAAGCTTCATCACCCAAACGTTTTACAGCTTGTGGGGTACTGTTCGGAACCGGGTTACCACCTGTTGGTGTATGAATTTCAGAGTAATGGATCCCTTCATGATTATTTACATCTTTCTGATGACTATAGCAAGCCTCTCACTTGGGACACTCGTGTACGCATTGCCCTTGGGACAGCTCGCGCTTTAGAGTAATTATTAATTTTACTTTTCATTTATATTATTCTTCCATTGTTATGTTATGTTATGTTATTCACTTATTCCATTATTCTTATCTATCTCATATTTTATTAGATACCTCCATGAAGTGTGTTCACCATCAATAATGCACAAGAACATAAAATCATCCAATATCTTACTTGATTCAGAGCTTAATCCCCACCTGTCAGACTGTGGTATGGCAGTTTTCTACGAGGTATAATACAATTCTATTTTGTCAGGATACAAGTGATTGTTTCTTAATTGTTGCAATGCAATGCTTACTTATTGATGTGAATTAGGATACAAGTGAGAACCTAGGAGCAGGATATGGAGCGCCAGAATGTGTGTACAGTATGAAAAGTGATGTTTACAGTTTTGGGGTTGTGTTGCTGGAGCTCTTAACTGGCCGCAAACCATATGATAAGTCAAGACCAGTTGAAGAACAGTTACTGGCCAAATGGGCAATTCCACATCTGCATGATATTGATGGATTGTCAGAGATGGCGGACCCCTCTCTACGTGGTCTCTACCCTCCCAAGTCTGTCTCCCGATTTGCTGATGTCATCGCTCTATGTGTCCAGGTATAAACAACATGATGTTTAAATTTTCAACAAATGTCTGTCTTGCATACCCATTCATTCATGATTCATACCCTTGTTTCTTCTCTAATGCAGACCGAACCAGAGTTTAGGCCAACTATGTCAGAGGTGGTGCAATCACTTGTTAAATGTGTGCAGCGAAGCAGTATTAGCAAAAGACTGGGTGGTGATTTGAGTACCTCTCGCCGTAGTGATGATTCTGATTGGTGATTTCATTCAAATTCAAATTGGTATAAAAAGAAAGAATCAAAATTTTTGTGTATGATGATCTGCATTTATTATTGTCAGCTTATCGTCAAATATGTAATTACTGGATGGATTAGATTTCCTGATACCAAATAGCAGTCTTACACAAGATTTTATGAACATTAATTTATGCTGGAGATTGCATGGGAAGGAGGTTTTAAACAAGAAAGAATATATATATATATATTTTTTTTAAGTTGCAGTAAATATAGATATGGGACTAGTAAAGTTAGCACTTATCACTAAATATGTATGATTTGTTACTTATGACTACATATCTCAGCTGGTACTTTACATGAAAGAATGAATGGTACTTTTACCCTTTGTTGAATATGGTAAAGAATATGGTAAAGAGAGAGAGCAGAGCAGAGCAGAGGAAGAACTAACTAATTAATTTGATAAAATGGCCTCCTTTAGCTTATATTTGCTAGCAAAGATTATGTACACAACAAAATTGAAGCCGGAAAGAGCAGCCATCATCCAAAAGTAGTAATCCATGTGCCCTTCATTCAAATCATTTGGCAACCATCCAGGCATCATCCCTCCCTTTGTACTCACAACTGCCACCACTGTTATAATGAACGAACTCAAATAATTACCCAGAGCAATGCACAACAAAGCAAATGCTGTACAAACATTCTTCATTGAATCCGGCGCTTGCCCCTGGAAGAACTCCAGTTGTGTTATCAGGCTAAAAAATTCTGACCCTGCCACAATGAAATACTGTGGCAACTGCCATGCGATATTTAGTGTGCTCCCACTCTCTCTAAATCTCTCCAACCGCACCATCTCCAAAACTGCAGCGGCTGACATTGCCACCACAATCAAGAACCGGCCAATGCCGATTCGTTGCAGCTGGGAAAGCAACACACCACCCATAGTCGGTACAACTATTTTGTTGTAGATAAAGACCCAGCACATGACACATATTACCTCAAAGGAGTAGAGAGATGCTGCAGGTACCGAAAAGGAGAGCACGGTGGTATCCATGGCCTTGCCTTGTTGAATGAAAGTAGTGTGCATCTGGGAGAAGGCGGACGAATGGAGAACTCCAGTGGCCCAAATCGGGACCAGTCGCAGTAGAATTTTGTGTTCTTCAACTTGGGTTACAGTGCATAATGACCACGGGTTTTGTGGTCTGTTGGATTCAAGATCACTGTCTGAGATAATAGCTGCTTTATTTAAGAATCTGAGAGATTAATTAAGGAAAAAAAGGATGGTTTAGTGCTTTGATCATTCCAATTAGCAAAAAAAAGTAACTTTTTTATTTTCCTTTTTTTTATTTAGCAATTATCTCGAAGTAATTATTTTAATATTATCTTAGTATAGAGCATGAATTAGCACAGCGGATTTGGTATCGTGTCAGTTCCAGATCCACAACTTAAGTCAGTTACCAGCATGCACTGGATGTATTTTTGCATGTACCAGAAACACAGCATCAGAAATTATGAAATACAAATAATTAATGCTACATACTAACATGCACCAAAAGAAATATTACCTCAAATCATTAGTTTGAGCAAGTTTCGTCTGAGAACCAACCTCACCATTTGAACCATAATCGACCTCATACAAAGTTGTACCATGGTTAGGTACATTGAGACAAATCTTTCTGAAAGAGGCCACCAAGACCTGACAAATGCTCTTCAAGGGGCTCCCGGTTGGTACCTTTCTCCTATAAAGTGAGGTATCAAGCAAGAACCAGGCCAAGGCGAAGCCAATGCAAAGAGTTGGTATAGCAAACCCTAGTGACCAACTAACATTCTCTTGTACCCATACAACGACTGTCCCAGATGAGATGACCCCAAAAATGACACCACTTTGTTTTGTTGGTCATTGTCAGTGAACTGATCAGCACCAAATGGTAGAAGAGAAGATCTAACACCACCGCAGCCCAATGCAATAAGAAATAAGATGAGATAAAATACAAGCTTGTAGCGAGTACTGACAGCCTCACTTGGTGTTACTATTGTGTTTGTGTCGCCAGGAGTTGTTACGGGGATTAGAGATGAAAGGGTGGTGCCCATTCATGCCCTGAATATGTATGAGGTTAATTTTAAAATTAATATATAAAGATTAGGAGGATTAGAGACGGGTTTTGGCAGGTACAAATACTAACAAGTGCTTGTAATGTATGGTACTATTATTATACAACATTTATACTCGAGGACTGCATCAATTAGGTCAGTATCACACAAGCTGATTAAGCTGAGTTGGATTTAGTTTCATAAGAGGGAATTGCAGCACCTGAACTAGAATCTACCAATTGAAAATTGCAATATCAAAAAAGGAAAAAAATGCTTTTTCTTTAATAACCAACAAAAGAAAAGAAAAGAAAAAAGAATGCAAGATACATACAAGGAAGTAGAGAATGAGAGAGATCAAGACAGTGATGTAACTGCCCCAGCAGGAGTCGGCTATAAGTGCCCCTACAAGCGGTACAAAATAGCTGGTACCATACCAGACTGAGACTTTGGCAGCACTTGATGCATTGTTGTCATGCAAAACGGTGCGTAAATATACAACTAGGTTAATTTGTGGCTATACCATTGAAAGCCATGCTGTCCAGACATTCAACTCCTGTAAAAACATGCAGATATAACAGTAACTTTTTTTAGATGCACATACGCAATTCTGAAAAGTAACAAATACAAGTAATTAAAGCTACCAAGAATTGTTGCAGGTGCTCTCCAGTCAGAAGGAGCAACTGGCAAATCCTGCAGTTGTGATCCTTGACAGGGAACAACTGCTTTTTCTTGGTTGATATCATTTCCTTCTTCTCTCTGTAAATTAAGCGTCAATTAATAATAAAAAGCTTCAATTAATAATTGAATACCAACTAGTCAACTACACTATTGCAATTAATATTGGATTCCGGTACTAATATTTCTGTCCAGTCCAAGTAGGATATATTTATTTTCAAGCAAGCAAACAATATAAGAAATTTGAGCTCTCATTCACAAATAAAGTCAAATTAAAAGGAATATGGAGATTTGTGGGAAAGGTTCTAAAAAATCTTAAGAAGCTTGAAAAATAAGAATACAATTTCATATAATTATAAAAAAGGTAGTTAACTTGTATTCCACCAATTGTGTCAAGTCCCAAAAAGTTGAAGAAATTTAAAAAAGGGAAAACAGAAAATCAATGGCAAACATTAACCCAGTCCCAAATTCGTAAGAATTCAGTAAAATGTGAAGATAAATAGAAATATATATATATATATATATAGAGATAGACTAATGTGCTTTCGGTAGCACTTCGGCCGAAGTGCTACCAATTCAAAATCGGATTTTCAAAGTCCAAATGGCCGATCCGAACCGTTCAAGTTGTTCTCCATATTGAAATCTGCTTGGAGACCAAATTTTACATTTTTTGGAATTTTTTTACTATTTATTAAGCCACTTTGAAAATTGCTGATCACATGGTCCAGAATTTTGTTGCACTGTTTTTACTGTTCATCCGGATCAGTAATTTTCAAAGTGGCTTAATAAATAGTAAAAAAATTCCAAAAAATGTAAAATTTGGTCTCCAAGCAGATTTCAATATAGAGAACAACTTGAACGGTTCGGATCGACCATTTGGACTTTGAAAATCCGATTTTGAATCGGTAGCACTTCGGCCGAAGTGCTACCAAAAGCACATTAGTCTATCTCTATATATATATATATAGTGACCTTGAGGTTGATCAAGAGAGGAAGCCTTTGGTCTCCTTGTTTCATCTTTTAATTTGGTCTCCTTCTTTTAGTGGATGATTGAAAGAGAAGATAATCCTATATATATTAAGTACCAAGCAAGCTTCAGATGATCGACTAGAGATTAAATAAATTAATAAATAGAAAGGGGCCTGAAAACATTGAGTATGAGGGTGATGGCGGAAAGAGAGAAAACACAGGCGAACAGCAGGGCGATAGGCGAAAAAAAAAACACCACTCGGAAAAGGAGCACTAAGTGAGAAGACACTTCTTCAGATCTTTGAGGAAGCAAGCCGTGAGAAACCAAGAGACATAGAAGATGCACTCAAGAAGGGGCCAAGCAAGGCAGAGGCGCAGCTGAAGGCGAAGACAGCAGAACTCGAACAACTAAAAATGATAGAGAATGCACTGAAGGAAAAGCCAAGGAAGTCAGAGGAGCCATTGAAGGAGATGCCAAGAAAGGAAGAAAAGCTGGTGAAGGAGCAACCGTTGACAATAGAGCAACCTGGGGCAACATGCGCCATCAATGAAATACACCTCGTTAAAGGCAACACCAGAGTACAAAAAACGCAGGAGGCCTTCAATGCTGCAGCAGGTGACTCTGAAGGAGAGTGGCAGGAAGTCATCTCTAGAAAAAACAAAAGATTGAGGGATAGGGCAACTAGACCAACTGCACCAAGATTATTCCCTAGATTCACTTCCAACAAAGTACAGAATGAATTTAACAAGGCAAAAAGGGAACGCAAGTGCTTTAAATGTTTGGCAAAAGGGCATCAGAGATTTCAATGCAGAGATCCTCCCAAGTGCTTTAAATGTCACAAATTTGGGCATTACTCTTCAAGATGTCAAATGGCTATAAAAACACCAAGCATCACAATCAAACATCCTACACCCACCACAGAACGTACCAACATATCATATGCACAAACTGTGAAAGGCAAAGAAAAAATGGAGGTTTTTGTAGAAGAGTTCTGGCATGAGAGGCCAGAGGAGGAGGATGTTTTCTTACCTCACAACACTGATGAAACACTTCACCCAGATAGTGCATACCTAGACAATGCGGCATATATTTCCCTCATCAAAGGTGAGACGAGCACGGAGTTACCATGGGCAATCAAACAAGTACTGGTGGCAAGACACGGTGGTATCCTGGAGCACTATCAAGTCGACAAAATTAATGATACGGAATACATATTGATATGTGTTAACCGGGTCACAAGAAATGCAGTGGTTCAACATGGACCATACGAGATACCACTGGGAGGGGTTTGCATTGCCATGGTTAGATGGACACATACCACAGGCATGACATTCCAGCCCAGCGGTTACCAGGCATGGGTCAAAATGATGGGGCTGCCATTTCAACTTTGGAATGAGGCGAGCATACAGAAAGTTCTAGCAAGGGTAGGAACAGTCAAGTACACAATGCCTTATGGCATTCGTGCTGGACAGTTCGAACACATCGCGGCATACATAGACACCAAACATCCTAGACACATTCCTAGATTCTTAAGGGTTAGAATCGGCAATTTTACAAAAAAGGTAAGACTCATTCTACTGGGATGGAGATCGGAGCAGGGGGGTACTTCCCACCGCCGGTACCACCAAACCGAACCCGGCCAGTAAAGACCAGATATGCCCCATACCCACCCCGCACCAACCAGCGGCATACAGCATCTCAGAGGGAGGAAAGTAGTGGCGCATCCAATGATCACCCCTGGGCAGCATCAGAGGACCAGACATGGGATGCAACCACAGCAAGAGTAGCACGAGCAACCATCTCGCAGATAGCAGCTAGAAAACCAAAGCCGGTATGGGTGCCCAAACCGGCGCCGACGCCGGTGTCAACACTGCAATGGGTGGTTAAGAGAGGAAAGGAAGTGATACCTCAACCGGCTTCGCAACTGGCTGTGGCACATGGAACCGCACTGGCATCAAAGCCGGTACAGGGTAAAGAACTGGTGGTGCGGCAAAAAATGCAAGTCAGTCTGAAACAAAATGCCACACAAAAGATCACACACTTTGAAGCACAAACGGTCACAGAAGTTATTTTGGTCAGTGGTGTTGCTTTTGTAATGTACGGTGCAAGAGTGGGATTCAAATTAGAAATCTCTCCTCACAGCTGGATTAGTCAAGTTGACTGGGCAACAGCAATAAGGCCTAGGCAGTACAGGCATGGTCTAGGAGAAGAGACATCTGATGGGATAAAAGCACCGTTTGTACTCAACATTCAATGCGGACAAAATAGCACAGCTGGCATCAAGCAGGGGGATTTCGCTGGCTTTATCCCAAACCTTATAAAACAGAGTCCCATGCTGGAAATACAGGGCCCCAATCTAACAGGCCTAGAGGAATCGGGCCGAATAAATTTAGACATGGAGCATCCACCACCAGGTTATGAAAGCCCAGAACAGATACAAATCTCATCTCCCAACAGAAGGAGCCCAAGACTCAAAGAAAAATGCAAAGGTCCATACATGTCTACACTGGAGAAAGCAATGGCCATAAAAGGGAGTAGTCCAGGAAGTGTAGGCCAACGTCGCATACTACGCAGGTCAAAGGGTGATAAAAAGCTCAATTTAGAATATTTTAAATCACTCGACCCAATATCCCAGACCCAGGCAGAACTAGTATTGCTAAATGGTGGCATAGAATGTGGAAAGGAGTTGGAAGAAAAAATAGCAAAGATAGTAGAAAGAACTGGCGAATCAGCAAAGATTCTGACGGGAACAGCCCCGGCAGAAGTGCAGGCGAACATCGCACGACAGGTGACGGACCCCGGCACTGGCCTCATAGCGGGTCTGGCACCCATCACAGCGGGTCTGAGTCTCGCAGCAAAGAATGTGGGCCCGGGTCTGACCATAGCGGAAGGGGATTTGGGCCTAACATTGGAAACAGATCCGGATATGACCACAGCAGCAGCAAATCTGGGAATGGCAGCAGTGACTGTGGGCTCGGGACTGACAGCAACAGCGATGGAAAGGCGCCCAGCAGCGGTGGTAGCGGGTCTGGAGCACGACCCGGCAACAGCTTTGCACCAGCAAGGAGCAGAAGCTCCTGGAACCGAGCAGCAGTAAAGACCAACTGGCCATGTTTTGTGTTTAAAGCAAGTTAAATCTAAGCATTATGTTAATCTATAGTTATGTGAAGGATCCGGGTAAAGGCCGGTTTTTGGTTGCTTTGTATTTTGAGTTAAGTAAGTTTAAGTGGGGCACAAGAAGGAAGTGCTTTGTAAGGTTGCTTAACCAAAAGTGTGAGGTCCTGGACCGATGTTGTACCACACTTTATCCACAAATATACAACTTATTTTGCTATACGGTTTGCATAGATGGGTCCCAATTGTTATCATGAACTATCAAGCACAATTCAAAATCATATCCTGGAATGTGCGAGGTTTAAATGAAAGGGCAAAGCGGTTAGCAATTAGACAGACACTACAATTCGAACGACCTAACATAGTGTGCTTACAAGAAACGAAACTGTCTCAAATAGACAACACTATAAGAAGAGAAATTTGTGGAAATCGGTTTGACCAAGTAAAAGTGCTGAATGCACAAGGAACACGAGGAGGAGTACTCATGGCATGGCCTTCCAACATGTTTGAGGAAATACAAGCAGAGATCAAATTATACTCCATATCCATATTACTAAAAGACAAAGTAAATAATGGTAAATTTTGGGTAACCACGGTCTATGGGCCTTCAACACCAGGACAAAGGCGCAATTTCTTGGAGGAATTAAAAAACACCAAGCCAACAGACAGCACTCCATGGGTAATATGCGGCGATTTCAATATAACCATGAGTCAGCAAGATAGATCAATAGCGCCAACAGACTGGAGAACACCGCTGCGATTTGCTCAATTAGCATCGGATTTGGGGTTAATTAACATAGCTCTACATGGAAGACACTTCACTTGGTCGAATGAACGAGACAACCCAATCATGGCGCGATTGGATCGATTCCTCATCTCAACAGAGTGGAACACGAGATACCCGAATTCATTGCAAAAGGCGCTTCCCAACACCTCATCTGACCACTGCCCAATTATGTACACGGCCAAGACAGGATTTATAAGGACAAAGTTCTTCCGATTCGAGAACTTGTGGTTAAGATTTCAGAACTTCAAAGAAATGGTAGCTCAACATTGGGAGTCAACACCAACTGCAATAACTCCTGTACAATTGGAAGCAAAATTCGGATCTCTACAGAAGGCCATAAAAACTTGGGCGCAAGACAAAGTCGGGAGCATAAAGAAGCAAATACAAGTGTGTAGAGACTACATTGGTTGGATGGATGTAGTTAAAGAGCATAGAACCCCAACACAGCTTGAAAAATTTCTCACTTGTATTATAAAAAAAAGATACACAGAGCTGTCCATACTGGAGGAAGATCTATGGAGGCAAAGAGCCAAGGCTAATTGGGAGCTCCAAGGTGACAAAGGTACAAAAAAAATTCATGCAATGGCATCCCAAAACAAAAGCCAAAATAGCATACCTTCTATTGAACATAGAGGAAGCACACACACGGGACAAAAAGCAAAGGCAGAGGCATTCTTTGAATTCTATAAAAACTTGATGGGAACTGATTCGGCACAACCACCAAATATAAATTGGACGAATTTATATAGTGAGCAAATAGACCTTAGCGCCCTGGGGATGCAAATATCGAGTGAAGAAATAAGAAGGGCAATAGAGCAATGGCCAAACAACAAAAGCCCTGGACCAGACGGGTTCACGGGGGAATTCTACAAAGCATTTGCTCAGAACATAATTCCAGACATCCAAAAGATTTTTGAGACAGTTGATATGGAAGATTCAAGCCTATCCCCGCTCAACACCTCGTATATAGTACTAATTCCAAAAAAGAATCATCCGCTTACACCAAGTGACTATAGGCCGATAAGTCTAATCCATGCAGTTCAAAAAAATTTCTCAAAGATCCTAGCAAACCGACTTCAACAGAGAATACGAGAAATTGTGGACACTGCTCAGACAGGGTTCATCAAAAATAGACACATCACGGAAGGATTTATATACGCTCAACAAGTTCTCATGCATGCGCGCAAAGAAAGAATACAAATTGCCATATTTAAAGCCGACATTAATAAGGCGTTTGACACGGTTAGTTGGCAATATATACTCCAAGTCATGCAGCACATTGGTTTTCCAAACAATTGGCAACGGTGGGTGCAAAGCTCGGTTCTACAAGGATCATCTCAAGTCATCATTAATGGACTAATTGGCCGAAAAATCATACTTAAAAGAGGAGTCCGTCAAGGTGACCCGCTATCCCCACTACTATTCATAATAGCGATGGACTTCATAGCAAGGTGGTTCAAGAAACTAGTAAGCAATGGGGCCATAAGACTGCCAATTCCGGACATGAAAGCATGCCTTCTATATGCAGATGACGCACTATTTTTTGTCAAACCAGAAATTCAGCAAGTTCAAATGCTTAAAATTGCATTCGTAGCGTTCGAGGCAATCTCAGGTCTGACAATAAATATGCAAAAGTCTGAATTGGTAATATCACAAAATCAAGGGAACGAAGGAGACCAACTAGCCAGCATGTTAGGATGTAAACTGGGCTCATTTCCATTCACCTACCTCGGGCTACCTTTGTCAAACAAGAAGCTCAACAAGTCAGACTATGTAACCCTTATCCAGAAATTCAACAAAAGACTTGGAGGTTGGGCAGCCAAGCACCTTTCAATTGCAGGCAGAATTATTCTGATTAATGCGGTTCTCTCTGCATTACCAGTCTATTTTATGTCGTGCTTACAATTGCCAGTATGGGTAATACAAAAGATAGACAAAATCAGGCGGCATTTTCTCTGGCACGAAATAACACAAAATACCTCAAAAATGAGCTTAGTTAAATGGGAAGAGGTATGCATCCCAAAGAAGCTAGGCGGATTGGGAATCATGGATCTGCGACCATTCAATCAAGCATTGCTCATGAAGTACTACTGGCAGTGGGTTAAACCAAGTACAAATTTATGGAAGCCGATCTTCACACACATGGGCATTGATCACCAGCGGCTTCCAAAGACAGAACTATTCTCCACCACTTTGAAGCAATCATTATCTTTCTTAAGATTCTCAACAAGACGGCAGCCGGGCAATGGAAGTACAATAGGATTCTGGAATGAAGATTGGGGGATAGGAATACTCATGCACAGGTTTCCAACACTATACACGTATTCAAAAGATGAAACACAAAGCCTAGCAGACGTCGATTACCAAGCTGACATGCAAGCACACTTCATCGAAGATTTACCAGAAGAGGTGCAGCAAGACTTGGAAACAATACAAGGTGAGGCCCAGACTGTAATACTTCACAGCAACATAACAGACGAAGCAACTTGGAGATGGGCGTCAGATGGCAATTTCTCAGTCAAAACTGCATATTACGCGATGAAAAACGGTCCAAGAATATCCACTCACACCAACAGAATATGGGCGCTGCAAGCACCACCAAGGTTCAAGGTCTTCGGATGGCTAGTATTAAAAAAGAGAATACTAACAATAGATAACTTAAGAAGAAGGGGATTGTGTATAATTAACCGATGCATTATGTGTAAGCAAAGAGAAGAAACCATCATGCACTTATTACAAGACTGCACCGCAACGAAGGCGCTTCATCAACTGGTGCAAGATCAAATGCATACAACGAAGCCTACCGTTAAAACAATGACAAGCAAGACATATACAACAAGACAGAGGTCCATTGCGCTTATAACTCATTTTATAATTTGGAGGGAGCGGTGCAATAGAATATTTAGAGATATAGATGATGTCTCATTATTTGATCGATTGTTTCGACCTATTTCCAGACCAAATATCATGTTTTGAATAACTAAAATGCATTGTTTACATTGAATATCAATAGAATATGGTACTGCTGCGTTTTGGTTATCACTTTGCAGGAAATAGGCGAAAACAGGCAAAGAGCAGAGTTCAAACATCTTCCATGCGGGCTGCGTCCCACCTGACGCGGGTCGCATCACAGCCCAGCGCGACCTCAGACGCGACCCTCACAGCGCGCATCAGACCTAACCCGACGCGGGTCGCATCCGAAGCCATGCGGGTCGCGTCGAATTAACTGCGCCAGGCCCAATTGAAGCCCAGTAAAATCTCTATATATAGAGCTGGGCCTGCGCGATTCAGAGGATCCAGATTTCGTTTTAAAACAGAAAGATCGGTGTTTTGAAGCAGGAGCTTGGCGCCAGGACAGAGGAGAGCCGGAGCAAGGTGGATTTCGGCCAAGACCTTGATTCGAGCTCGATCTTCTTCAATTCTTCCCCTCTTCATCATGATTTGCATCTCCTCTATCTCTTTTCTTTTCTCTTTGATCATGTTTGAGTAGATTTTCAGTTTTGAGGGATTTAGATGTAATCCAATGCTTTGTTTGATAATGAATATTGATTGAATCTGAATTGTTATTCGTGTTTCTTGATTTTTGTATTAATTGAAATTGCTTGACCTAATTGCTTTATTGATTCTTGATTGTCTACTATTGATTGCTTATGGCATTTCTTTTTGTAATTTGGCCTTGATATATCTTGTGGATTAGGTTAAGTACTTGAGGTAGGTCTAAGATCCGAGAGGTGAGATCAATAGTAGCCGAAAGGTGAAATTTCCATTAGTCGAAAGAATAGTGGATGCCTTTAGTAAACGGGATCAAGAACTTAGGTTTGAATTGAATCTAGGAAGGTGAAATTGCAATTCCGTACCAAGTCTATTAAGCCAATACACGAGAGTTGAGGTTCAGTGACATTAGGTACGGTCAATCGAGCCTTACACGAATTAAACAACCAGAATCAGAAATATTCAGTGTCAGCTCCAGGACCACGCGGGTCGCATGAGAAATCACGCGGGTCGCGTCACTAGGTCGCATGCGAAAGTGTGCGGGTCGAGTGAGAGGTCCAGAGTGCTTGAGGGCTACGCGGGTCGCGTGTGAGAGCACGCGGGTCGCGTCACAAGGGTCGCATACGAGAGTATGCGGGTCGCGTGACAAGTCCAGAGCAGCAAAGTTGAGGATGAAATCTGAAACCCTTGAAACGCTTTTATTTTACAGATAGTATAAAATCAAACGTTTAATTGCTTTCATTCTCTGTTGTTACAATTGTTGATTGAATTTAGGAATTGTAAACAAACCCAAACACCCTTTTCAACTTCTAGTACCTAACTAGGTTAAGTCAAAGTTTAGGATTTGAGTCGTCCCTGTGGATCGACACCCGATTATACTACTCGATAGGGGTTGTGCACTTGCAATCCTTACTCGTGAAGTGTAAGCGCGGTTTTAAAAGGTACGCCCTCAAGCGTACCGAAACTTGCGTTGCGCTTGCGTGCGAACAAACCCAATCGAAGAACTTATGGCGCAGATCAAGACACAATGTCAGTATAGCCTCAAACAGGAAGTAAGGATAAACACCGGCATAGGGTAACTAATCATGGTCGCAGCAGTTCGGAGTCAGAAGCAGAAGGGAAATTAGAAGCATTAGTAGGATAGGCAGTACTTGGATACTGCACTTTTGTGTTCTCATCTTTCATTTCTACTTTCTTTTCGCACTTTCTTTTGTTTTTCTGTTTTACTATTATTTTCTTTTGCTGCACTTGCAGTATTAAGTCTCAAACTATTGAGATTAATTGTGTTTTCTTTACTTATGTTACAAACCCTTTGTAACATTTACCAATCAATGAATGAGGGCTTGATCCTTATTTTTACTCAAAAAAAATAAATAAATAGAAAGAATAGGCAGGAAGGAAGTCAGCGTCGGTAGACGGTAGGTGGCTGGCTGAGTCCTCAGTGGCTCTAGTTACTCGTTAGTGGCACTATCACTAACGAGTAATAGAAGAAATTAATATGCATGTTTCGTTAGTAGCACTAGCCACTAACTAGCACAGGCTGCACAGCACACAATGAATCATGTACTTAATTTGGTCGTCAATGTAAATGTAGTCAGCCACTCATATTTTATATTTTATAAGTTAGGAGCCAACCAATCCAATCACCAACTTGATCATTCATTGAATATTCTTTTATATCATCTTAAAATTAAAAATAAATTATAAATATCATAATAATTTTTTTTTCTGACAGCAATACAAAAGAAAGAAAGAAAATATCTAGCACCGATTTCTCATTTGAGGCCCACATGCTGCTGTATCTATCATAATTAATTAATTAATTAATTAAGAAGCGTCTGTATAGAAAGGGAATAGTAATAACTGACAAGGACAATTTCGTCTTTTAATTTATGATATATATATCCATCCCTATCTTTTTGGATCGTACACCCACACCCAATGCCTAATAATTAGTAGCATATTTTACTTTAACCCCATCAATTAAGTTCTCTTGCATTATGTCTTGCATCCCATGTAATTAACATGAAACAACCAAATCAGGCTGCACACATACATATACATATACATAATACATATACTACCATGCATCTAAGTTTAAGAACCTACCTATTCACAAAGAAAGAGAACTTACGCTCTCATTTGGTTTAATTTTGAATATGTAAGCGTGGGTCCCACACAATAGGCAAGAAGTGAGAAGATGATTAGATGAGCTGTCAGCCTGTCGTCTTAACAAATTGCCATCATGTCACAGTCACATCCTAATTAAATCTCTCGCTATCCCATTTTTCATGTTTCATTCTATATGTCATGTATCATATAGTTCAACCAATCAATCACTCAATCAATGTCCCCATTCATTAATGCAACCCATTGTTATGAGTTATGACAACAATGATACATCCATATTTCCTTCAAGTTCTCATGAATTACAACTAAAAGGTCTCATTGTTATAACTCCATAGCAAAATACATGAAAATTGCTGAAAACGAAATATTTTCAGAAACAAACGACTAGGTTACAGAGGAGATGAAATTCTTGTTTACTCTGGACTCCCTAGGTGGCAGTTTCCTGCAAAAAAAGAAAGAAACAGTCGTTGTTGCATCTATATAGTTTGTGAAGAAAGAAAGAAAGAGAGAGAGAGTAGGTACCTGGTTGTTGGAAGAAGACCAAAGGCTTTCCCCAATCTTGCAGCAAGCTGTGCAATGCCAAGTCTAGTTGTTGCATCCACAGTTGCTGTTGTTACCACTTGCTGAAGCGAATGCAGAAACTCTCTCTGAGCTCTTGGAGATACAAACAGTTGCCTTGAATCTTGTGCCATACTCAAATCAACAACCTACAAACACATTACAATCTGTAAAATGGACTGCCACAACCCACAAGCAGGAAAACCAATCTGTAAAAGCACTGTAAATTTTACCTGTTGGATCCAAGGCATGGCAAATTCAAGGAACTTGCTATCCATAGGCTGCACTGACATAACCCTCAGAACCTCACTAGCTGTCTCACTCGACAACTTATGGAGTACAGGTCTTGTCACATCCATTAATTCAATCACACTTAAATCATCCCCACAACAAAGCACTGCTACATATGCAGATTCTACATCCCCTTCATTAAGAAACTCATTAACCTGTTTTTCAAAGTTGTAGTCACCTTGTGGACTCACAGCAGTTGCACTCAACCTTTCTTTTTCAAAAAATTCACATTCAAGGAATTTTTCATCTTTTGCTGGTATGGTGTGATTGGCTGCACCAACAAACCCATTAAACTGTTTCCCAAGATCTCTCTTGCTTCTCTCCAGGTCGCTTTGTGTATTCTTTACAATTGATTTTTCTCTTTTTACAGGTACATCTCCTGTACCAGAATAACCATTGAACCACTTTGGAAAATTGTTGGTGTTCATTCTCCCAGGGTCATTGTGTGTACCCATAGAAATTGAACTTGATGTCCCATTATTAGATCGTGGGTTCTCAGGAAACAACTGTGTACTCTTGGTGGGAAAATGCAGTGGGTTCTTGTAGTTGGTTTCTATTGAGGATCGAGGGGAGGAGTATGAAATCCTAGGGGACGAAGAAATGGAAATATTTCCATTTTTGGTTAGTCTTGGGCTAGGTTTTCCATTTCCAAAATTGGGCTCCTTTTGAGTCATCAAATTTACTATATTATCAACCGCATCTTCCATGTTATAAATTTTTGAGTGCAGTGTAGTGAGGTTATCCATTGAACTCCCCACAAATTCCTGAAAAGTATAGTCAAAAGTTACATAAAATCAAATAAATGAAGTCGTGATATCCACCAATAAAATAGGTTACCAAAAAATTCCTGGTTCAGATCTACCACTACCAAAAACCTATTTATGGATTTCTAAAAACAAAAAGATATACATACCTTCACAAGATCAAACAAATTGTTTTGTTTTGATTCAATCTCTTCAAGCTGTTTCTTAATTAAACCCAACTCATTCTTCATATTCACACAACACCCATGGGGGTCGCAGGAACTCAGATCTGAACCTTTCTTATCCCGAATCAAAGCATGGCTAGAATCAACTTCAATCTCCACATCCCCTTCTTCGTTAAAAAACTTCTCAGAAAACCCATCTAAATTAAAATTTAAATTGGAATCACATTCCACTCCTTCAATTTTAATATCCTTTGTCACGCAACTCCCACTTCCCATATCAGAATAGTTTTCTTCTTTTGCATTTGCCTTGACATCCTTTTGGACAATTGGTGAGGACATAATGGGCTTTTTCTTGGGAACTGATACTTCAATCTGCCACTCTATCGGTTTCGGTTTGGGGATGATGTTATCGGGTTTCCTCAAAGATAAAGGGGTTCTCTTCTTGGTCGAACTGGCAGCATTTTTGTTTCCTTTAGGATATGAAACCATATTACAATTTGTATTGGAGTTGGAAAGAGAAACAGGTTTTCTGAAGGATGTAGATCTTGATCCATTGTCACTAGTACTTGTCACTTCAGCATAGTCTCTGCAGAAGTTTTCTGTCAAAATTTAAAAAAAAAAAAAAATTTAAGTTCATTATTTCTATAGCTTGACTGAAGTATGGAATAATTACAAATGGGAGGTTACAAGTCATCCCTCAATTCTGCTAGCCCATCTGCTTTTAGGCTTACTAGAGTTAATTTTAATGATTTATTCAGGTATCAAAAAATATTATTATAACAAGGGCGTTTGCATATGTTTTTTGGAAAATGGAGACCGTCTCTTCTTTCAATAAACCTTGTATAAAACCGCATCACAAAGAATTAGAGAAGCCCCAATTTATTATGTGTCGAGAAGATTATTGCAACACAAAAAAGAGTAAAAAATCTTCACCAATAAGATATGAAGCAATTCGGGGCTATGATTCTGTGGACCTGGAGGAAAACAAAAAAATTTCCTTATAAATGGATCAAACCTTTAATAGAAGAAGCGGCTTCAGATAGTTCAAGAGAATTGTCCACTGAAAGAGACTTCCAACACTGAATTGCATACATTATCGCATCACGCACAGGTTTGACCTACAAGAAAAATTGAAGTAGAATAATTAGAAAGAGAGAGAAAGAGCAAATTTTGGTCCATAGAGATGGCAACATTTTTCACATCAAAAACCTTTGAACTATATGACAAAACTAATTAATGTGCAAGTCCAGTGCATAATGGTAAAACATACACACAAAAACAAAAAATGCAATGAACAGATCATGAAATAAATACAGGTGCACATGGTATTGTACCAATAAAGTACCTATTAGGCTATTACCCTGGTTAGTGGTACAATACTGACAAAGGTAAAGTTTTCGGATCGAGAACAGTTGGAATAAACTAGCTGATGCAAAGGACAAAACTAACTTTGTCAAACCGGCATCCCTCAAGAGCACGGAGGCAGCTATTTGTAAGAGACCCAAGCATGCATCCATCGCAAGAAAGCGCAATGCTAGACAAAGCTGAGGACGCAGCCTTTCGTGTGGTCCAGTCACGGTACTTTAGGCAGTCTAAGATACCTGTCATGGCAGTTGAGAGAGAACTCTCTGTTGATGCACCTCCAGCCTGACACAGACCAAAGTTTATTCATGTTATTTTGAGATGTAAAATTAAAGAAAATAATGAAAGCTGATGGAAATTCAAATTACATTGACCCAATAAGATTTAGTTGCCCTACAATTAGCCCTTTGCCTCACTAACAATTAAGCTTGCATTTGAACCACACATAAATGACATTGACCAAATTTTAATACAACTCTCCCTCAATTAGGCTTGCATTTGAACCACACATAAATATTATGTGATCCACAAGTTTTCATTTGAACCACACATAAATGACAAATAATATTTGTCAAATCTAAAACTGCTTTACAGTTTGCACGAAGCTAGCCAGTTGGGGCCTTTATATGGTAACGATCTTTTCCGTGAAGCTTCCAAGCAAAGCAAACAACCTAATCTCAGCTGAGCAATAAACTATAGTTGAACCCAAGCTTTCCCAAATAACAATATTAAGCAGATATGTCCAAAACCCACAGAACATATATCTCAGTCAATCCTTAATTGTTGAAAAGTAGAACACAAATTATCCTCTATTTTAACTTTGTTAGGAAATTTGCTTCAATTAACACTGACCTTCAAACTAAATGTCTGATTAAAAGAGAATATGACCTGAATAATACTTCTGATAAGCTCAATGACAGATGGCTTTGCCATGAAATGCTGATTTTTGAGTAATTTGACAACCCGCGACAGCATCTGTGGCAGGATCTCACTGGGCAAATCGACACTCTCATCGATAACCCTCGCCAGACAAAGGGCCCCACCTCCCTGCGCATACCTGTTCTGTTCTCCCAGTGCCTCAAAAAGTGGCCTGGCCAAAATAACAAAAACACCCTGGACATTTCTGGAGAGAAGACCACAGGTGTCAACACAAGCATCCCTGACAATGGAATCACTATCCTTGAGTCTTTTAACTATGCTTGACATGATTTTGACCATGTGGGTCCCATTCCCACTGGCAAGAAGGGAAGAGTGGGAAATTGCCAAAACGGCAATGAGCCTGATACACTCTCTTCTGACAGAGCTCTTGGCCTCGGAGTCCATGTCTGCAATGCAGAAGAGAAATGGAGAGATCATGTCAGGGGAGAGAGATTGAGCGATCCTCTCCAGTTCATCAGAGCCAAGTTGATAGGTGTCTCGGTCAGAAAGCTTGTTGAGAGAGACAAGGATTCGTTGTTTGAGCTCAAAAATTAACTTCCCCTTCTGGTTTTGGTTGAGTGACTGGGCCTTCATTTTGGATTCGATTACGGTTTTGGTTTCTCCGTGCTCTCAAGAAAAATAGCCACAAAATGGTGGTGGAATGGAATCTTCTTCCGACATTTGTACCTGAAGCAAGTTTTAAAGATAAAAAATTGACAAGAAGGAGAGAAGAGGAGAGGAAAAGGAGGAGAGGATCGATGGATGAGTAGAGCAACCTTGATCGGTTCGGAAGCTTTGAATTTGAAGTGCACGCTGCCAAAGTAAGAGAGGAAGAAACAGGCAGCAGAGCTTTATTAGTTTAATTTTCTCTTTCGTCTCTTTCGTGGTGTGGGTTTAAACTTCAAAATTTCCTTAATTGAACGTCGGGCCCCAGAAGTCAGTTACAACGGTTCTGTGCACTGTCCCTATCCTTTTTTATACCATAGTCTTCCCTTTCCCTCCGTACTGAATACAGTATACAGTGATACTGAAACCGAGGAAAGCAAAAGAGAGGAGAGGAGAGAGATTTTGAATGGACCGTGAGCACCAAAGTAGTACATTACTGCATTTATTATATTATATTATTATATTATTTAACCGAAAGTTTCGGAATTATTTTAGTTTATTTGTGAAAATGTTGGTGTTATATGAAATTATTAAATACTTGAAACAATCAAGCTGTAGCTAACTAAGGTTGAATAAAAGTAAAAGAACATTATAATGAAAGAGCAAATTGTATATAAATTCTGAGAGGTGAGGACGTGAGGTGTGCACCAGCACCATGTGGACTGTGGAGTGAGTGAGTGTTGCTTTTAATGGTGCACCGTGTTCAAAGTGAGTATTTTTCCCGCTTTTAATGAGAGACCGGCGTTTCAAAAATGCAAAGAGAAGCATTGGACAAAGGAGTAAAGGACACAACTCCAACTCCAAGTCAGTTCAAAATTTGAAGACTGCTACCACTTACTAGACGACAAAATCATCGTGCAAATTAATTAATTAATTAATTAATCAAGAAAACGCACCCGCACCGCACTCATAGCCAAGTAACCGACCAACCCTTCTAAAACAAATTTGTATCCACTTCCTCTCCAATTAAATACAAGGCTCATCTCAACCGTCAATTCCAAGGCCTAAATTTAAATAGGTTTATTTTATCAAAATTAATTGTTCGAGTTAAATTAGACTTAGACTTGTACCCAAATTTAATTAGGTTTATTTTACCAAAATTAATTGTTTGAGCACCAACATTAAATTAGACTTGTACCAAAATTTAATTAGGTTTATTTTACCAAAATCCTCATATTTGACCAAAATTGGTACTAACACTAATAGCAAAAAATTATCAAATACAACATGGCATCTAGTAGAGATATACCATCGTCTAGTAGGAGTGTACTATCTTCCAGTAGAGATACACAACATGACTCTATAGCCACTCCGTACAAGATGTGTCCCTGTAAATCGACAGTGCGTTCGAAGATGTTATGGGTATTCAGAGTCACACTGACAGGGTCAGTGACTTTTTATGGTACCCGAACGCGGAGCACCGGATTCTAAAGGCAACCACTGGGGTAAGTTCTAAACTAGTCATATTTATAAAAATGCTAATAACATAATTTTTTTCTATGAATATTGAATGAACTTGACCTGATTTTTTAATTAAATGTAGGGTTTGGATGCGATTACGGTTCATCACAACCGTATGTGGCTACCGTACCAGCCGGCGTACGGAGGGACATTGCGTGCGTTGGGATTGTTTCAACTATCCTAGATGGCCGAGGAGAACCATGATGGGAGCTTATCTTCTGGGCTCATTGAGCGATGGCGTCCCGAGACACACACACCTTTCATCTCCCCCCATGCTGAGATGACAACCACCCTACAGGATGTCAGTTGTCTATGGGGTATGACTATTATTAGGGAGCCTGTGACGGGCATCGAGCACAAGGGCTTCCGGTCATTGTGCATGGACTTGCTGGGGTACTCACACGCGAAGCTCCAAAAAGAGAAGAAGAAAAGTGAGAAGATTCAGATCTCGCCTAGTACCATCAGCTTAGCAAAATTGAGGGCCAAATTCCTGGGCTATCCGGACAGTCAAGTATGTAAATTGTACCTTATTTAATTTAAATAATATCGGATTTACTTCTAAACAATGTTCTAACTTAAATAAATAACAGGTGGTTGTTGATTGGTACCTGCGCGTAAATATTCTGGAGATGATTACTTGTTGGTTGTTTCCGAATTCACACTGAGATCAGGTGCAGCTGTGTTACCTTGAGCTTCTGCGTGGTTTGCCTACTGCCGGCAGGTACAATTGGGGTGGTGCCACGTTGGCATGCCTATATAGGTAAACAATTTATTCTTATAATATTTTAATTTTTTCAAGAGTTCTATATCTCAGTATAAGTAACACTAACATTGTACATTATAAATGGGTCTTAACAATGCTTGTTTGAAGAAAAACAAGACCTTTATTAGACTATGCATGTTACTACAGCATTGGTCCTACGCACATCTGATCATTGGCCGTCCAGTCCTGGCTAACAAGACAGATGTGCCGGAATTGGGCAAGCCCGAGCCAGACAACTGCCCTGCATACGGCCCCAAGTACTGCTATATGAAGATTTGGGTTGGGGTAGGGCATGGCTCATCACTCGGCATCACATTCTAGAGACAAGAGATCTAGCATCTCAGAGATGATCCAGAGTTTGTGACCTGGGAGCCCTATAGAGAATATGTAAGTCCAATTTTATTTTAAATTTGATTTAAATTTCATATTTTGTTGTTTGAATTGATATATGGTATTAAATCTGTGCTTTCAGGTCGAGGTAGATGGGGGACATCAGACTTTCCTCGAGATATTGCCTGAGCGATGTCGGTAGCAGGAGTGTTTCTGGCATGCAAAGCTGCCGCTCATATGTTTTCAGGTACCATAATTTAATTTAATTAATTCTCAACACTGCAACTTAATTTAATAGAAGCAACCTAAAATAATTAATTATATATATCATAGAGCACCATTACCCTGATCAGGTCATCAAATAGTTCGGATTGCGTCAGACAGCTCAGCCCCTGGCACCGATTAGCGAGGGGGTGTGGTGACAACTTCATTATGCCAGGGACACCATTGCGGGCAAGAACTGGGGATTCGTGCGTGCTGATTACGTGGCCGAGGCAAGATCTGCAAATCCCCCATTAGCTAAGCAACACCGTCACATGGATGTTGCGCCAGTGTAAGAATTTTTTTTATAATTCAAAACCTTCACTATAGTTTTCTGATTGTAATATCTAACATTTTTGGAATTCATACAAAGCTTATAGAGATTGGTACCAGGATCACGGTACGTACACTATATTTTCTGAAGGGGTGTATCGCCGACAACCCCCATAAGTGATAAGCCAAAATTATATCTATTGAAACCTAGAGTTTGTTATGTGAATTAAGCTAAGTTTTGTTGAGATTAGGTTTGATTAGGTTAGAAATGTCCGAAAGTTCAAGTTACTGCTCTAGTTATGTTTATTTTACAGGTAATAAAGTGTTTGGAGCTTAACAGAGCAAAACGGGTAATTTGTAGCAAGTCAGCACGAAGTTTGGAGCAACTTTCACTTTCATTGCGGGCCGCAACATTATCAGACAGAGAACAGTTCCAGACAGCATTTCCCAGACCATCATTGCGGCCCGCAATAGAATTGATTGCGGCCCGAAATGAAGTACTCAGTTTCTGCGCGACAAGTTAACTGCCTCCACTCATTGCGGCCCGCAAGGGATGTTATTGCGGCCCGCAATAAGGCAGTTTCAGAGCCCGAATTTGCTATTTTTAGGGATTTATTTTTAGGTTTTGCCAGGGGTATAAAAGAGGAAACTTGTAAAACAGAAGGGGGACGTTTTTTTAGATAGAATTTCTGGTTTTAACAAAGGAAGAGAAAGGAAGAGAGAAGAAGGGAGAAAAGAACATCACTGATCAACCGGTTTTATTATTTTCTCTCCTTTGGAACTCTTTTAATTCTTTTAATTTCATTTATGCTTTAGCCATGACTGGCTAAAGGCTTTTCTAGGGTTAATTAGGGTTGTACTTGAAACTTTTGTTATGATTTAGTTGGTTTTATTTCGTATCTTCTTGTTCTTTGTTATGATCTATTCTCTATTTTAATTGATTGTGAAGACTTAATCGAAATCACATGAAATCTTAGGATTTGGTATTTGCAATTGAGAAATTGAATATTAAGTCCCGACCATAAAGAATAGGGTATTTGATAGGCTAAGTACCGAGAGGTGACGCTTGTCTTATACGGGCTTCACCTAATAGTTTAGACAAATTGTGCCAAGTACCGAGAGGTGAAAGACGGTTTTCTAGATTAATTGGGACAGTAAGAACTTAATGACTTTAGATTAGCATAGCCAAGTACCGAGAGGTGACGTTTATTCTAATTTGAAGATGGTATTAATATAGAAATATCCCTTTGTACCTACAACCTTCAACTGTGCCTTCATAATTAAAAGAACAAATTTAATAAACCAATTAGTCATAACACTAGTGGATAGGAACCCTAAGAAACCCTAATCTCTCATATTTGTTAAAAATCAGATTTTGCCTTAAGACTTTAGTTTAATTCAGTTTAATCAAAACCAAATCAACCATTTGAATAAACAAAAACCTTTGTATTTTCTTTTAGTAAATTAAATTGTTAGGTTAGAAAAGATATTTCAACTTGTCCCTGTGGAGACGATCCCTAAGTACTACTTGACAATGTTGTACACCTGTAACCGAACTGAGTATAAACTAGAATTTATTACTTGTATTGCAAAATTTACATCAATAAGCGGGTACCGATACCGAATGATCGGAGAGGAAGGATCCATGGTATTATCCCCGTCGACGCACCGTTCGCAGCCACGGTATGTTTAATTTAAATTTCAAATTAAAAACTAACAATATTTACATTTGTACAACATTTTCATATTTTGTTTTTTTTGCAGGCATTATAGCTGGTCAAGAGTTGCATCATAGCGACTACAATGGCCATGATGAGGGGCTGGAAGAGGCTCGGGAAAGTCATCATCAAGCACAACGTACCTGTGGTGTGCTAATGTGGGTATAGGTCGCGCCTCGACTCTGTACTGAGAAGCGCTGGCTTGGGCGAGGTTGATGCGGTCGACGACATATCCGACGAGCCTGATGTCTACGTCCCGTACACTGGTGATGAGGCGCTGTTTGCAGCCATCCAGGATGCTGAGACCGTCAGTCAGTCGTTCGACCGAGGTGCTGAGGCATTGTGTCGAGCCGCAGAGCAGGCCATGCCTACTTAGGATCCCGAGGTATAATTATAATTAAAATACATAACTGTGATTTTTTTTTTCAAAATTTTGTATTATCTAATTTGTAAATTACTACAAGGTAAGGAGGAGGAGCCGCTAGGGTTCAATATCTCCACAGATTTTGGCACAGAGGAAGATGGACTGTATTCTCCGAGTTAAAGTCCGACTCAGACGACACCTCCTGCCTATTAGCCAGGGTATGTTCAGACAAAGCCTGTCCCGCAGTTTCCTGGACAGTCTTCACAGCAGGCATCGTACCCTTCGCTCTATGATGACCCTATTGCCAGACAGTCGTATTTATTCATGCAGGCTGAGTCTGAACAGACTCCGATTTTTGGTCCTGGAGTCCAGCAGACATCCGAGATTGAGGAGGTTTATGATGAGCCGATTCAGTCTTTCGATGTCCAGGCGGAGGACCCTACAGACTCATCAGATACTGACGAGACGCCACTCTCCATGCGGGGTCAAGGGTTCATGAAGAAGCCGAGAACGGTATTTAGTCCTCATCCGTAGGCTTTGATTTACTTTGTTAGATGTTTTGTGAGATACTGAAACTTATTTGTTAGATAGTGTCACTTATTTATTTTGTTATCTTGTTATTTATTTTATTTATTTTGTTCATTATATCATTATCTCGTCATACACAAAAAATATTTCAAACGAACGATATTTCTAAAGTATTTGATCCTACTAGCGAAACAATTATAAATTTAAACAACATTTCAAACAAAACCCAAAACAAATAAAACAATTTTAAAAACTTAAACCTAAACCAATAAAACCATTTTAATAACAAAAACAAAAAAATATTACAAATTTCAGATTTAAAAAAAAAAGGGGGGCAACGGCATTCTGCGGATCCCATTAAATGGGGCCGCAGAATACCGGTGCGGCCTGAGTAGATCCAGAAATACCCCAAATTGGTGGTTTTTTGGTTTATTTTTTTTTTCATAAAATGGTATTTTTAAAAATTTCGGATTTAAATACAACTATCAAAGTAAATATATGTGCTTCGATTAAGGAAAAAGTAATTTAACACACAATGAGCAAACAACAACAGACAACAGTACAGTACAACACCAAGAAATAATATACTTTCCATTGCACAAAAGCCAGCAATTTAGCCTTATATTTATTCCTTCCTTGGTGAATCACATTTTTATACAACAAAAATTCGCCCTTCCCTTCTTCTTTTTAAACAAATTTCAGATCTTTAGTTTAGACGTCCTTTTATGCATTACAACAACAAAAAATAAACTAACCGGCACAAGCACCATTAATAGCACCACAAAATTCCATGGAGCTTCTATTTCTCCTGATACCTATACAGATAGAGATACCAAATTTAATAAGATACCTTTTTTTTTCTCTGTAGGGTATGTATTAGTTTCACCCATTATAACCTTTTGTTTAGGTAACTTCTAAGTGGTGTTTATCAGCTGTGACTTGTTTAAATATTATTTTTCATGTACAAGATATTTTTTTTAATTCAAGACTGGTTTCTTTTTTCTTTTTTTTTAAACTTGACTGATGCAGTCAAGGTTGTACTAAAAAATAGAAGGTTCGAATACAACGGCCTAAGCACATACTTAGTAACTACATCTGCCCTCTATAAAAACTTCTGTACATGAAAATTCAAGACTGGTTTCACAGCCGTAATTTGAGAAGGGAAGTAATTTTCCAGTAAAGTTGAAGATTACTGACTTGTTTAGCCAAATGTTGCTTTTGCTTGTGGAGATTGTCCATGAGGATTTGCTGTTGCAAAAAAATTGACTGTGCATGCATGTATAATTGCATATCAAGACTGTTCAGATTTTTCATTTCCTCCAGCAATACTTCTGGTACCAACCCCCGTGCCTACATTTTCAAGGTTAAATCAAGCTTGAAAATCAAGGTTAAAATGGGTACCAATCTATTCTGGTTCATTATTGGTACCTCATTGGTGAAATTGACAGGAGAGATCCTCTTGAGGGACATATATCGTCTCCTCCTTTGAGCATTACGCAAGTTTTCTACACACTCTTCATATTCCTCCATCAACTGTTCCTCAGTCAACTGCAATATCAATACATTAATTAGTTTTCCTTTTCGGAAAAATTACACATATTTGTTCATTTCTCTTACATATTACATCTTTCCCCCTTTAACAAATGGATGAAAGCAGATAAAGCAATTTTCATGAATACATTTTAGTGAAATATTAATATCTACATATCATATATATATTATTCTGACTGAAACCATTTGATTTGCATTGATTGTCATAATAGATGCTCAAACAAGATCAAAATAAGCAATTAATTTCTGTTTAAAATTAATGAATGGAATGAAATTGGCTCTAATAAGAGGGATATTCTGGCCATTTTTTTTTATTTTTGTATAAAGCTAGAAATAAGAAAAAAAAAAAAATTGGAGAAAAAAATAATTTACAATCTTTTTGGGAGGATTTGCATTTGTAGTAGTAGATACTTCATCTTCAACACTGGTAGCCTATCAATAAATATGAATTTGTAAGAAAAAAAAGATTAAAATAGTTGGATGTAATTTAATAAGCTAGAATGGAGAAGTGATTCTTATTTCATGAAGATTTGAGTTTACCGTACATGATTAGTCTCTTCAACAGGTTTCTCAGGTACAACTTGTAAAGAAGATTCTGCGTCTGCGGTGACACCAAATTAGAAAAAAGTTAGGTTTATTTTGGTCAATAATATATCTCCCGAAGTATTCATTTTTAACCTCTGTTGCCTCAGTTTAGAAATATTAGGAACTGAACAGAAAAAAATACATTTGGTTCAAGTTTCAACCTCTGTTGGCTCAAACTTTGGAAAAACTATCATACCAACAGAACAATATACATTAATTAAGAGTTTTGTTATTTGGTTCGACTAAACGCACCTAATACTTTAGTAATTCAATTTTGGGTACGTATTATGTAATGCATTTTTCACATATACTAAAGTATTTCAAATATCTGGTTTATTCAATAAATAAATTCATTGATTTTCAACTAACAATACAAACCAACTGAATTATAAAGTGGCCGAAGATATTCTGGTTCGGTTCAAAAACAAAATTAACCCAACACAATGCGAATTGTAAATTGAATGCTCAAAGGGTTAGGATCCATTCGTAACAATTAAACTCGTCAAACATGAGAATCATTGAAACCAAACCTCAGGGGCGGATGGTAGTGAGGGGAAAGGGGCGGTAATGAAAAGATTAGAAACAAAATGAAAAAAAAAAAATTACTAGTTTGGTCAGTGGACTCTGGTTGAGAATGAGAGGGAGTGGTTGAGTTAAAACGGGAAAGGATCTGTGAACCGACGATGGTGGCAAACATACGAGCTGATTTCTTATGCTCTTCTGTGAGTCCCACATACAACATCTGATCCAACCTTTCCTTAGCAACACCAAGTACAAGCTGGCCAAGTGGTGGGTGCTTCTTCACACAGTGTCGCACCTCGTGTGCATCGTCCGAATAAGAATTGTTTGTTAGTCCAGCCACCTGTCCATCCAATTATTCAACTTAATTTTTAAGTAAGTGTCTGATAAAACAACATCTAGTACTAACAAAAATGGACTTCCATGCCCGTTAAAAGTACCTGAAATGTGACCCCGTTATGAATGAGTTCATGGGCAACAGGATGACTGATGAATTCAATCAACGGCATGGCCACATCTTCCGTATTATAGACATCACTGAATAATGCATTTCTTTTCAGTTTCCCCAACTTTTTTGCTTCTCTACGGGCAAAAAGGTCTTTTCTCATCCAAGGGACCAAATACTTCCAAGGCCAAATGTCCAATGTGCTAACCATTGTAGATGATTTACGCCGTACCCTATTGGACGTCTCCAGTGCTGACGTCAGGTTCGGATGCACTAAAAACCTCGCTGCCACCTCAACTGCAAATTCATATGTGCTGAAGATTCGCTCAATTGGGTCCCGTAAAATCGTTACTATGGATGTTCTATCCTTCTGAAGCTTCGATATCAAGCTATAGTCATCATGAGTTCCCACAACATTGCAATTAGGTTTACTGGGGTTAAATCGTATTTTGTCGTATGATCGAGCACACTCCTGATCAAAAGTGTATAGTTTTTTCAAAAAGCTGCAAGAGATTGAAGTGAAGTATTGTTAGTATGCTTGTTACAGAATGAAGTTAAAAAGAAAGAATATGAAATAATAATTTGAATTTGATAATAAGCAACCATTGATAGTATGTTCTGCCACCAGTTCTAGGTATGTGCAAGAAAAATAACAAATCTCTTAGGGTTAGCTTGTCTTCTGTTTTTAGATTTTCTTGAGCCGATAACTCAAACTCTGCCCATTTGTTCACCACTCTTTCACACTGCACATAACTGTCATCGATGGAGGAGACTTGAACCACTGAATTGAAAAGTAACAGAATAAGTTGTATGTATTTGTACCAGTAGCAGTAGCAGTAGCAGTAGGTCAATTTGTACCAGAAAAAAGGAAAAAGGAAAAAAAGGAAAGTAGTGAGGCAACCTGAGGAGAGGGAGAGCAATATGAATATGAGAAGCAAGGTTAATTGCAAAGCCGGTGTCATGGGATCCTTTGTATGTGCGAAATCATGCCTATCAATTTGCCTAATTAGATATGTATATAAATATGTATACAGGTAAGATGAGGAAGGGAAGGAACATTAAAAGAAGAAGAAGCAGCGTACCTCAATTTGCAATACAGTTCGTGTGGCGTGGCGTGTGGTGGTCGCAAAAGAAAAGAAAAGAAAAGAAAAGAAAAGAAAAGAAAAGAAGAGAAGAGAAGAGCGATCGCTGTCCGACCAGTTCGTCGGGCGCCGCTCTCCTCGACTTGTCCGACTCTCTTTCTCTTTCTCTCTCAATTCTCAAAGAATATATTATTATATTTATTCTATGTTTTCCTCTTTCCCCTCGGGCCTCGGCTCGCTCGCTCTCGAGAGTCTTGGAGGAACCAAATATATCATCTACTTACATCTTAACCGTCCGATCACCAAAGCCTAAGCCTAACCCTGCCTACGCGTTAACATGCGTAGTTCAATGCCACAAACAATTGCTAGTTTGCTACAAACAAATAAAACAAAACATTTCTTACTTTACCGTTTGTTTCGTCCCATCAATCTTTTATATCTCTCGCACGGCTTGCTTCGCCGACATTTCTAAAAATACCCCAAGTTAATTACAGATTAATAAATATGTCCACGGTTGCCGAAAAGTTTTAAAAATGTCCAAACCGGTCATTAAATGGCCGGTACCGAATAAAACTCCCAACCGACCATTAAATGGCCGGCCCCGCCGAAAATTATTTCCTATATATTGGCACCAACAGCGATTTTTTGGTATCAAAATTCATTTTATCAGATTTTACACTATCTCTCCTCGGTTGAGCTTTTTCTTCAAGATTTCTCCTTCTCTTTTCAGATTTGCAAGTAAGTCCTTCTAATTTATTAGAATATTTTTTGTAGTGCAATATGGTTATGTAATGATAGGATTTGTTAGTAATTACCAAAATTAGAATAATTTGTTGTAATTAGGGAGTAATTAGTGTAATTAGTCAAATTAGGGTTTACGGTTTATGATTTAGGGCAATTTATTGTAATTTAGTATAATTAGAATTAGTGACCATATTTTAGCGTATTTTATGATGTCTTACCATAATTATGACAATTAAGTCTAATTTATGGCAATTTAGCATAATTAGGATAATATAGTCTGGTGTAGATGTTTTTTAGCGTAATTAAGCCTAGTTTAGCCGTTTTTAGCGTAATTAAGCCTATTTTGAACTGTTTTTACCGTTATTAAGCCTATTTTAGCCGTTTTTTAGTGTAATTAAGCATATTTTAGCATATTTTGAGCGTAATTAAGCCTAGTTTAGCCATTTTTAGCGTAATTAAGCCTATTTTGAACTGTTTTTTACCGTTATGAAGCCTATTTTAGCCGTTTTTAGTGTAATTAAGCATATTTTAGCATATTTTGAGCGTAATTAAGACTATTTTATCTGTTTTTAGCGTAATTAAGTCTATTGTAGTTGGTTTTTAGCGTAATTAAGCATATTTATGTTGTTTTGACCGTTGTTAAGCCTATTTTAGCGGAATTAAGTATATTGTAGCTTATTTTTTGCGTAATTAAGAATATTTTATTGGTTTTTACCGTCATTAAGCTGTTTAAGCCTATTTTATGCGTTTTTGAAGCGTAATTAAGCTTATTTTATCAGTTTTTACCGTTATTAAGTCTATGTTAACCGTTTTTTAGCGTTAGTAAGCCAATTTTATCGGTTTTTACCGTTTAAGCCTATTATACCAGTCTTTTAGCGTAATTAAGCCTACTTTACAAATTTTTGCGTAATTATCCCTACTTTAGGAATGATTTACTAAGCGTCGATTAACATAATTTTATTAATGAAATTAAGATGGTTAGAGGATGACCTAGGCTTCGTCCACTATCACCTATAGTTGACGAGCCGATCGGGACTGACAGCACAGAGCATTTCAGTCCTCTTCTGTGGGTGCCCCAACTACCAAATTCACGGGCTATTGCAAGCTCACGACCCCTCCACAGTCGGTTGTATTTCGAGGTGACGTTGTCATACACGGCCATAACACAGTTTGCCACCGACCGGATGCTCATACAGGGATCGGTCTTAATGCTGTTCTGGATGATATCGGCAATGATTGATGCCGTCAGACATTCATTGTCGGTCCTTGTATACTCTGTCCTGCATGTGTGAGGCTTGACTTGCTTCGTTATAACCCACGCATCTCCAGTTCCCGATGGTTGTCCCCTGAGCTCGTAACCACAATGCCGGTCTTTGCACACCACATAAATCCGGCGGCTATCACTTTTCTTCATTCTTATTTCCTGATTCGAATGAACATGATGCTCTCTAATCTTCTTCATTAATTCATCTTTGCTTTTAAAAAATTGGTTTGCAGCCAGCTCACCAGTGTGCTCGATTCGTTGCCCATAGGAACCAGTATCTGCTTCTCTAAACTTAGATATATCATTGAAGTCTGGAAATGGGTGCGTATCACTCCGCCCGGTAAGCGGCGCTGAGCCAGAGTGATGTCTCATTATTACATCTATTGTTTCGACCCATTTCCAAACCAGACATGATGTTTTGAACCACTAAATTGCACTGTTTACATTGAATATCGATAGAATATGGTACTGCTGCAGTTTGGTTATGACTTTGCAGGAAATGGGCGAAAACAAGCAAAAGAGCAGAGTTCTGACATCCTCCATGCGGGCCGCGTCCCACCTGACGCGGGTCGCATCACAGCCCAGCGCGACCTCAGACGCGACCCTCATAGCGCGCACCAGACCCAACCCGACGCGGGTCGCATCCGAAGCCATGCGGGTCGCGTCGATTTAACTGCGCCAGGGCCCAATTGAAGCCCATTAAGATCTCTATATATACAGGCCTGCGCGAATTAAACAGGATCCAATCCAGAAAATCATTTTAGAAACAGACAGAGAGAGATCGGGGATTTGAAGAGGGAGTTTGGCGCGCGACTGAAGAGAAGTCGATCTGGAGCCAAAGGTGGAATTCGGCCAAGATCTTGATTGAAGCTCGATCCTCTTCAATTCTCTTCTTCTCCATCATGATTTGCCTTCTCTCTATCTCTTTTATTTTGTCTTTGATCATGCTTGAGTAGTTTCTTCTAGTTTTGAGGGATTTGGATGTAGTCTAAAACTTTGCTTGATAATGAATGTTGTTTGAATCTGAATTGTTATTCGTGTTTCTTGATTCTTGTATTAATGAGATTGCTTGACCTAAATTGCTTGATTGATTCTTGATTGTCTACTATTGATTGCTTATGGCATTTCTTTTTGTAATTTGGCCTTGATGTTTCTTGCAAGTTAGGTTAAGTACTTGAGGTAGGTCTGAGATCCGAGAGGTGAGATCAATAGTAGCCGAAAGGTGAAATTTCCATTTGTCGAAAGATTGTGGATACCTTTAGTAAACGGAATTGAGAACTTAGGTTCAAATTAAACCTAAGAGGGTGAAATTGCAATTCCGTACCAGGTCTGTTAAGCCAATACACGAGAGTTGAGGTTTAGTAACATTAGGTACGGTCAATCGAACCTTACACGATTTAAACAACCAGAATCAGAAACATGCAGTATCAGCTCCAGGGCTACGCGGGTCGCGTGTGAGAGCACGCGGGTCGCGTCACAAGGGTCGCATACGAGAGTATGCGGGTCGCGTGACAGGTCCAGAGCAGCAAAGTTGAGGATGAAGTCTGAAACCCTTGAAACGCCTTTTTCTTACAGTAGTCCAAAACCAAACATTTAATTGCTTTCCTTTACTGTTATTGTATTTGTTGACTGAATTTAGGAAATATAAACAACTCAAACACCACTTCAAACTTCTAGTACCTAGCCAAGTTGAGTAAAAGTTCATATTTGAACCATCCCTGTGGATCGATACCCGACTATACGAACGAGTAGGACTGTTCACTTGCGGTCTGAATCGAGAGTATACGAAGGTTCTAAAAAGTACAGCCTGTCTGTACTGAAACTTCTCTAATCTACCAATTGGAGAGAACACAGAGCTGCTTCGAATGGGCCCTTCGCCTGTTTCAACTGGATCATCAGAGTCCCAGTCATCTCCATCATATTCATCTCCACTCTGCAGACGTTCACTCGGAATATCATTAATATTTTCAAAATCTGACCTAATTTCATCACATACTAGTCCTGGGAATGGTAAAGGCACCTCATGCACGGGTCTAAGTGGGGAACAAATTCGGAGTATTGGTTGAGGTGGTGATTGCGGGGCAAGTGGATAGTTGGTTTCTGGGTTGGTAGGTGGATATTGGGTTTCTGGGTGAGTCTGTGGATAGTAGGTTGCTGGATGTGTAGGTTCATAGTAGGTTTGTGGTTGTGTTGGAGGAACGACGGGAGTTTCCATTGCAACTGAGCATTGGCTGGAACTTCCAACCCCTGCCTCTCTCGGAACTCTTCTAACATAGATCTCTATTACAAAATCTCCGTTGGCCTTAAAATACCCACACAACCCTCTTCATGTATTTTCATCTGTAATTTTCGCAAGTGAATATTTCCCGGTATTTCCATTACAAACTCGGGTCCCCAATTCAAGGTTGCACCTTTCTGGATTATAACGGGTGTAATCGAAAATTATGACTTTCAAGTCCAAAAGAGATATATCATCGTTAACAATAACTGAAGCAATTGGTTCTTTGTTGTAATAAGGCCCGTCTGCATTATTTTCAAGTTTACCACCACAGTGTATTATCAATGGCATTGTAATCAAACTACATTTCGAAAGTTATAATCATTTGTCAGGTTAGTAATTTACACAGTTACTGAATAAAAAAAAATTAAAATTAATGAATTACTTACAATTAATTAATTAAAATTAAGTATAATTAATTATAATTAATTAACTTTAATTAATTATAATTAATTAACTTTAATTAATTATAATTAATTAACTTTAATTAATTATAATTAATTATCTTATAATTAATTAACTATAATTAATTAACTACAATTAATTAATTAAAATTCATTAATTAATTATAGTTAATTATAGTTAATTATAATTAACTATAATTAATTAAATATAATTAATTAATTACAATTAATTAATTATTAATTATAGTTAATTAATTATAATTAATTAATTAATTAAAAATTAATAAAAATAATAAAAATTAAATTAAAAAAAATTATTACCTTTGCAGCTGCGTCTGCTGTGTCTACTGTGTTGAGCGAAGTGAGGAGTGAAGTGAGGAGCTGTGGCTGTGGAGTTTAGATAGGGTGTAAAAAGGGATAAAACTAAAAATAGCACGGGGCCAGCCATTTAATGGCCGGTTGGGAGTTTTATTCGGTACCGGCAATTAAATAGCCGGTTTGGGCATTTTAAAATTTTTTCACCAACCGTGGGCATATTTATTAATCTGTAATTAACTTGGGGTATTTTTAAAAATGTCGGCTTGCTTCGTATCTTGCTTTCTTTACATTTTTTATTTATTTTACTAATTGTTCTTATCCTATTCATATTATTCCCGACATTTTTAAAAATACCCAAAGTTAATTACAGATTAATAAAAATGCCCGGACCCTCAAACTTTTATTAAAAATGCCCAAACTGGCCATTAAATGGCCGGTCCCTAGATTTTTTTTTTTAAGCCACGAGAGCCTACAAATTATACTATAATGGACTACAAGCTAGAAAAAATATAATTAGTTATACTTCTTAGAACGAGCCTTGAAAGGACACGGAACAAAGTCATCATCGGATTCTGCCGGATCTGGACCAGTCACATCAAACGGAGTGGCAACTTTACCAGCATAAGTACACGGAACGAACTCATCGTCCGATGTTGGAGGCTCTGGATCAACCTTCTTCTTTTTTGAAAAATAGCCGTAGGGGTTTTCTACAAAGTCATCGTCCGAAATTTCATAACTAAGATATTCCGGCTTTATAAACCAGCATCTTGGACATCCTGGACACCTGTACTTTTTTCTCTCATTTTTACCTCGATCATTAGTTGACTCTACCTCGATTTTTACCTTGATCTCTTTCTCTTTACCTCGATTACTTGACCCTCATCTCGCCAGACCACGATTGGACGACCCACCTCGCTCTCTACTGTTCATACCTTTGGCCCCTTCAAATATCGCCCTTTTTGCCAATAAAATCGCCTTCTCTTTCTCTCTGTCCCTTTCTCCCTTCCTCTTGACTGATTTGAGGTAATTGTGATGGGGAGAGAGAGAAAGATGGGTATTTATAGGGTCTAAATCAGGAGACCGGCCATTTAATGGCCGGTTTCCCTTTTAAATAGGGACGGACCGTCCATTGAATGGCCGGTTTGGGTATTTATGGGTTCGCCAACTTTTTTTTACTTTAGTCCAATCAAAACAAAAGGATAAATGAAAACACTAAAGTATACTTTATAAGCATGGTCTGCAAGAGGTCTCATAAAAAATCAAAATGTCTAGGGCTAAGTCTATGGTCTTTTTTGCTAGTGGCTAAGTCTATGGTCTTTTTTTTACATTAGTATTTTGCGTAAGTATTTTCGGTTTAGTTTTTATGTTTTAGTATAATTTAGCGTACTTAGTATTTTCTGTTTGTGTTATGTTTTAGTATATTTTAGCGTACTTAGTATTTTCTGTTTGTGTTATGTTTTAGTATATTTTAGCGTACTTACTATTTTGTGTAAGTATTTCGGTTTAGTATATTTTAGCGTACTTATTATTTTGCCTAAGTTAGAACAACGAAACATAGAACAATAAAATAATAAAACACCAAACATAAAACAGTAAAACAACAAAACCATAAAACAATAAAAAAATCAGCGCCGCTGGAACGGAGAAGGGGACCATCGCTCAGCTGGTACTCCGGCGTTCTCTCGTTGCGGCCAGGCTCTATTTCTCGGTGTCTCCACACGAGCGTCGGCCTCTTTATAGTCCAAGCTGGCGGAGTACATGATCCGGATAGTGGTGCTCCACTACCCAGAAATGTACGAGTGGCCCTCTGTAGTACCACATCTCCTGAGACTGGAAACATCTCGCCGGTAGCTTCCCCTCATCGTACAGCTTGGCGTACGGTGTCCACTCAACCTGCTATGCCGTCAAATTTTGCAGCTGTGATCGGACTGGCCTGATACCCAATGTATAACCGTGGCCCTGATCCCAGTAGTGGTGAGTACCGTGCCACTTCTTGGCGTATGCCAGACAATGGACATCATCTGGCTTTCCCCAATCCGGCGCCTCGTTCGGGATAGGCCTGCCCACCGGTAGCCGTGACCACGACCAGTGCTGAAGCAACAGTACTGGCCCATACACCTGCTTCTTATCTGGCTGCATTTTTAATAATTTTAGATGTCAGGTGCCACTTCTTGATTGATTAAATAAAAAAGTAAGAAAATAGTTAGAGACTTACCATACAACTACGGCAAAGGTGGGAGTACAGATGGGCTAGGACGACCGCACCCCAGTTGTACGGCGATGCATGCTCCAGGTCTGCCAGCAGCGGGAGATACATCATCGGCATGCAGTCACCAGAAGCATCAGCAAACATGACGGAACCAAATAGGTCCATCACGTAGCCCCGTGTATACCTGCAGTAACAAACATGTAATATAAGATCAACAACAAACGGGAATTCAATAAAAAAAAATAATACGAACAATTTGTAGTTTTTACCTCTGAATCTCCTCATCGGTGGAGTCTGCTGTCAGACCCGCGCTGAAGTGCTCCCGCAACCTCTTCATCCTTAAGTGGAATTTTGATGTTCCACTCTTCTCAATGAGGAAGTGATGATCAGCTCCCAAAAGCACCTCGATCTGAGCAGCAAACGTTGTGTTGTCAGATACACCACCGACGGGGGTGCCACTGATAGGCAAACCCCAGAGAGAACTCACATCTTGGAGAGTCACTGTCATCTCTCCGAACGGCATGTGGAACGTGTGCGTCTCGAGACGCCATCTCTCAACCAATCCTGCAATGAGAGACGCATTGATGATACCACTCCCAATCCGCAAGATGTCAACCATCTGGTAAAGGCCCAGATTGACGAGGTACCGGTCTATTGACTGGTAGTACTACAAGTGAACGCACCGCAATTTCACATCTAAAAGAAACTTGTCCTATATTGACAAATTCAATCCACATGGTGTTAACAAATCAACATTTAAACTCAAGGAAATTTGAGTAAAAGAGAAAAAATACGTACCTCACGAGAAGCCAGTGAGACTCGTGTTAGTGTAATAATCTAGAAGTCAATAATACGAAAAAATTATCATAAAGCTTTGTTCATGAATTGAATGGTTATTTATATATCATTTTGTTGCCTTGAGTATTATTGTATTTATGAATCAGTCATTTATCTGACTAGAGTCAATGAATGGAATTGTGAAACTTCATAATATAGATGATATATACTCTTACGAGTCTTTAACCGAGGTAATTAGCAGGAATACTAATTACCGCTACAAGGTTAGTATGTGGATTAAAAGATGGTTAAGTTTTACAAACCATTGACAAGAGATGTCATTTTAATCACATAGATACATGTTCCAGGAACATGGTATTTGACAGACTCCGAATGAAACACTAAATGGAATTGTGTTCGTGTCATTAATGTTTTCATTCAGTGTTTAGTTCTAAAGTATGAGGTATTCATCTTTCCTACTAAGAGATGTGTATGTGTGACTGTTACCTAACGCTGTCGATAAAACGCAGTTATAACGGTAGCTCTTCGGTATACATAGCTTAGCTGAGGTAGTGATGGTTTACCAAAAGTACTATTGTCCCTCGTATCTCTATACGAGTTATAGTATCACTGGGCTCCTTGATAGAATAAGATTATCTGCATGCGGTATAATTATAAGAGTAATTATATTTGGTAATCTGTTGAAGATCAAGAAAATATTAAGTTTGCAAGGATGACACACACCTACCTTGAAACTGATCTGATAACTATGAGACAAAAGAATTAACATGAGTAAATAGTTTACTGGATCGTGGTATTGTACAGTACAACATCATCTGTGTAATTGGATGGTCATAGTGCAGATGTCAGATGCCTCATATGATTATAGAAGTTAAAACAGTTTTAATTCTATTTACCAACATAACACAGATCCTATTGGGTCACACCATATAGGAGCTACTCGGAGAATCTTATTGATTAATTATGATTTGATTATGATTAATAATAAGATGGATATAATTAATTATACTTGATATAATTAAATTATAAATGTCATTTAGATGACAAGCAAAAACAACGGTTAATTTATAAACGTGCACGACACGTTGTATAAAAGTCACCGAAACAAACAACCGCAAGAAATATAATTGTTCAGAATAATTATATAGATATTAATTGAATTTGGGCCGAGGGAATTTTGGTCTTTTCACATGTCATCCTTATCCACATGACACGTCATCATTCTTATCCACATGACACGTCATCATCCCTATCCACCCGAGGGAAAAATGGTCATTTCATGTCCATTTTAGGCCTATAAATAGAGGGGTGGGGGTAGAGAATAGAATACTAATTTCTGAGATATCGAATATGTCTGATCAGTTCGGTAATCTATTTTCTCTTTTTCTCGGTTTCTCTCCCAAATAGTGTTTCAGTTGAGAAAAGGAAGTTATACGTAGTTGACGTATAATCTTGCGGATTGTTGAGAAGAATATTTATGGGATCGGTGAATAGTGTTTTCCTGAATTTCACGGTATTTCAGTTTTGCTTATTAGTGAATCTGAATAACTGCAAATTTGTGATTACGTGTTTTCGTCTTTTCTCGGTGAATAGTATTTTTGCATAATCCCTGATTTATAGTATTTCTGGCAAAAGAAATAAACCGCTCTCCGGTTAGTCCTGGTGGATAACCGATAGAGGCACCAGACGTCTGGTGCTCCGAGACGAGTCATTCCCAGATGTCGCTTTTCTCGCTCGGTCTGCAATCCAATTGGAATTTGGATATGAGGTATAAATGTTATATTGATCTATTTAATTGTTAAGTAGATTTAAGTTTTAAAAATCAATCATGGAGTATATCTGTAAAGGATTAAAAGGGGTTCTGATGCCAAAGATAGACTGGAGGTGGACACCCTCGGTTGTCTATCTAACATACCACTTTTAATCCACAGCTTGAGTTAGACGTGAAATTTTTTGTTTTACGGTCTTTCCGCATCTTAAGCAAACAAATGAGTTTGAACAGTCAAAACCCCAACAGACTTAATCAATGGGTTTGAACCGTCAAAACCCAACAACTCGGTGCTCACAGTGGGGCACCCACATAAGAGGACTGAAATGCTCTGTGCTGCTAGTCGCGATCGACTCGTCAACTATAGGTGATAATGGACAAAGCCTAGGCCGTCCTCTAACCATCCTAATTTCAGTAATAAAATTATGTTAACCAACGCTAAGTAAACTGTAATTCCTAATTTCAATAAGTAATGCAAAAAAAAGGCTAAAATGGACTTAATTACGCTAAAAACGGCTAAAATAGGCTTAATTACGCTAAAATATGCCAAAATCGGCTTAATTACGCTAAAAAGGGCTAAAATAGGCTTAATGACGGTAAAAACAACTTAAATAGGCTTAATTACGCTAAAAATGGCTAAAATAGGCTTAATGACGGTAAAAACAGCTAAAATAGGCTTCATTACGCTAAAAACGGATAAAATAGGCTTCATGACGGTCAAATAGGCCAAAATGTGCTTAATTATGGTAAAATAGACTTAATTACGCAGAACTATACTTAATTACTCTAAAATATACTAAATATGCCAAAATAGGCTTAATTATCCTAATTATGCTAAATTGCCAGAAATTAGGCTTAATTATCATAATTATGGTAAAACATCCTAAAATACATTGAAATATGGTCACCAATGCTAATTATACTAAATTACAATAAATTGCTCTAAATCATAAACCGTAAATCCTAAATTTGACTAATTACTCTAATTACTCTCTAATTACAACTAATTATTCAAATTTTGGTAATTACCAGTGTTCTAAATAGCGCGCTATAGCGTTTTTGGACCCCAAACGCTACGCTATGACATCAAAATGCGCTATTTGCGCTACGGCCGCTACAGCGCTATAGCGGTCCGCTATTTGCGCTATTTGCGCTATACAATATGGGTTTTTTTTAAGCAATTTATATGGGTTTTAAATAAAGGTAAAAAAAATCTCAAACCGAAATTGAATTTGTTGCTACTTGCTACAGATAAATCAATTTGAATTGGGAATAGAAATTGAAATTTGAATAGAAAAAAAGTCCAAACCGAAATTAAAATTTGAATAGAAAAAAAAAATAGATTATGTCATGAATCATGATGCTTAAGATATTTTTAATAGGAAAAATCGATAGTTTATGATATTACTATGGATATTTTGAACCGTGATGTCTCCTTATTTGATATATTATTTCGACCTATTTCCAAACCAGACATCATGTTTTGAACCACTAAATTGCATCGTTTACATTGAATATCAATAGAATATGGTACTGTTACATTTTTATTATGACTTTGCAGGAAATAGGCGAAAACAAGCAAAAGGCCAGAATTCTGACATCCTCCATGCGGGCCGCGTCTGACCTGACGCGGGTCGCATTATAGTCCAGCGCGACCTCAGACGTGACCCTCATTGCTCGCACCAGACCCCACCTGACGCGGGTCGCATCCATATCCATGCGGGTCGCGTCGAATTAATTGCGCCAGGGCCCAATTGAAGCCCATTAAGATGCCTATATATACAACAGGCCTGACGCAAATTAAAGGATCCAGAATCATTTTCACAAAAACAGACTGATCGGGAGTTTGAACCAGGGAGCTTGGCGCGCAGGAGGAGAGGCGATCTGGAGCAGAAGAGGGGTTCGATCAGGAGAAGAAGAATTCGACAGAAGGCTTAAATCCTCTTCAATCCTTCATCTCCATCATGATTTGCATCCTCTTTCTCTCTTTTATTTTGTTCTTGATCATGATTGAGTAGTTTTGTAGTTTCGAGGGGTTTGGATGTAATCTTAGACTTTGTTTGATAATGCATGTAGTTTGAATCTGAATGTTATTCGTGTTTCTTTGATTCTTGTATTATTGTGATTGCTTGATCTAAATTGCTTGATTGATTCTTGATTGTCTACTGTTGATTGCCTATGGTATTTCTTCTTGTAATTTGGCCTTGATGTTTCTTGCAAATTAGGTTAAGTATTTGAGGTAGGTCTGAGATCCGAGAGGTGAGATCAATAGTAGCCGAGAGGTGAAATTTCCATCTATCGAGAGGTAGTGGATACCTTTAGTAAACAGAATTGAGAACTTAGGATTAAACCTGAGAAGGTGAAATTACAATTCCGTACCAGGTCTTTTTTTTGAAGGCCTAGCAGTGGCTGCCAGGTTAGAATTTATTGAAATGAAAAAACGTTACAACGTGTTTATGCTAGCACCTAGGATGTGCATAGCTGTGCATAAAAAACTGAAATTAAGGAATTAATACAAGTGGGTGTTTAACAATATTTCAACCAAAGCTTCATCTCCCTCAAGCATCTAACAGCCAGCAGCTTAGGAGGCAGGCGTTCTCCTTCAAATAGTAACAAGTTCCTCTGCTTCCAGATTAGCCAAGCCACACAGATAAATCGTGTCAGCCATTCCTTTTTCCTCATGTGTCGTGCCCCTTTAACCATAGCCCACGAAGCATCCCAAATGAGCTCGACTGTCAAACCCGGTTGCATGAGGTGTTTCTTCAAAAACGTGGAGATATGGAACCAGACTTCAACCGCGTACGGGCATAGGTAAAAAAGATGTAAGGCCGATTCAACAGGACAGTTCGCACACAACAGGCACGTCGTGTCAATGTTCATCCCCCTCCTGCGGAGGACATCTCGTGTCATGATTTTCCCTTGGAGCAGCAGATAGGCGAATATCTTCACTGTTGGCGGGATCCGGCATTTCCACGTGACGGCAAAGCGCCATTTAATCATCCCACCCCCCGTTAAAATCTTATATGCTGATCTAGCCGTGTATGTGCCCTTCGGGTCCCATCTCCATGACAACGTGTCTTCTTCCTGTGTGAAAGATATGCTCTCATCGGGTGGCCGGTTAGGGTCCAGCGTGTGCCGTATGGGCCAGGCTTGTTGAAGTGAGATATTCCTCCTTGTGATTATTACATCCGGGTCCTTTGCTCTCGGAGTGCTTAGCCAGTTATCGAACCAATATGATATATTAGTTCCATTGCCAATCCTCCAAACGGTGCTCCAATCAAATAAATCTTTTAAGGAACGAATTTGGCTCCAAAAATATGAACCATCGACTAACCAAATCCGGGCACTTGAGTGCGTTGTATTCCTTGTTCTGAGTTTCGTTATGGTGATGGTCCAAAGGCAGTGCGGGTCATGATACGCCTTCCACCACCAACGCAAAAGTAAGGAGACATTCACCATAGCCAAATTGGGTACACCCATCCCTCCCCACTCTCTCGGTATACAAACCGTGGACCAGTTAATGTGTGACATGCCCCTCGACTGACCATCTGTTTTACCCCACAAGAAGTTCCGTCGGATTTTATCTATTCTCGAGATCACCCATTGTGGCAATCGAAAACATGTCATATAGTAAATTGGAACCGATGACAGGACCGATCGTACCAGCTCCAGCCGGCCACCCCTAGAAATTAGCTTATTCTTCCAACCACCCAGTTTCCTTTCTATTTTTTCAATCAACGGCATGAACTGTTCTTTTGTCGGTTTCCGTACCGTGAGTGGCATTCCCAAGTATTGTATCGGGAATGTGGCCCGTTTGCACCCTAAGACCGATTCTATCCAATCTATGTCAGCTGACGAGACATTAATCGGGACAAAAATGCTCTTGCCATAGTTTACCTTTAGGCCCGAAATGGCAGTAAATAGCCTTATAGTGAGTTTCAGAGTGACCAGGGTGGTTAAATCTGCCGATGCTATTACTGCGGTATCATCTGCGTATTGGAATGCCAGAATAGCTTCATTCACCTTTTTAGTGATCGGTATGTGCAGTAATCTGTTGGCCGCCACCACCATTTGCTGAAATGTGTCAGCTGCTAGATTGAATAGCATGGGCGATAAGGGGTCGCCTTGCCTTAACCCCCGCCTGTGGGCTATGAATTGAGATGGTTGGCCATTGATGACTACACGTGATGTTGCCGTTTTTAGTAAAGTTTCAATCCAAATTATCCATCTTCGAGGAAATCCCCGTGCCAACAATACTTTGATCAGGAATTCCCATTCAATAGTATCAAAGGCCTTTGCAAGGTCAATTCTGGCAAAAATGGCCGAATTCTTCATGGAAGAGGTGTGTTGCAGTACTTCCCTTGTAGCCACAAAATTGTCTGAGATTTGCCTACCACTGATGAACGCTGTTTGTTGCGGCGAGATAAGGTCCGGTAGTACCTTTCGTAGGCGGTTGGCTAGTATTTTGGAGATGAGTTTGGGTATAGCATTGATTATGCTTATAGGGCGGTAGTCAGTTACGGTTTTGGGTGCCTCTGTCTTAGGGATCATAACAACATCTGCTTGGTTGACTGGAGTTAGGTCGAGTTGATGGGCATGGAAACCATGTATCATTTGAGTTATTCCTTCCTTGAGGTTAGGCCAATACATTTGAATAAACTCATTCGGGATCCCGTCGGGCCCGGAGGCCTTGTTCTTAGCCAGTTGAAATACCGCTGCTTCTATTTCACCATCAGAAAAGGGGCTCTGCAGGTGTAATAGATTGTGCTCATTCGGATATAATACCTTCAAGTCCACCTGTTTGACCGTGTTAGAGCTTCCCAGGACCGAATTAAGTTGATCTAGGAAAGCTTGTCGCACCTCATCTGGATCTGTTACGAGCTCACCATCACGCTCCACCTCGATAATCAAGTTTTTTCTTGCCCTTGCGGATGCGCATGCATGGAAATAGCGTGTGTTCTTGTCGCCCTGTTTGAGCCAGTTACAGCGGGATCTCTGACGCCATCGCTCCTCCAAATTGTTTGCTAGCTCATAGGCTTTTTCTTTTATTTTACACCTCAGCTTGAATTCGTGCCTAACAAGTGGTCGCCGTTCTTCGATTCTGTCAAAGAAAAGGGTAGCTCTTTTGCACATTGTTAGTTGGGTTTCCATTAAAGAAAAATCTCCTCTATGCCAAAGCTGCAACTCCCTGTGCAAAAGTTCCGTTTTCCTTTTAAATTCTAGCAAGCATACCTGGGGTGTTGGGGAAGGCCGATTCCATAGTTGCTGCACTATCAGTTTGGGTTTTTCATATCTCAGCCAGAAAGTTTCAATCTTGTACCGACGTTGAACCGGAGCTAGATTTTTACACGTGAGCAACAGCGGGGCGTGATCGGATACTAACATCTCTAAAGCTTCGACCATAAGCACTGGATATAGTTCGGCCCATTCACCAGATGTGAATATCCTGTCGATCTTCGAGAAAGTCGGTACCGGCCTTTTGTTTGACCATGTGAAGGATCGGTTCTTGATGGGGATGTCTAAGAGCCCGACTTCACTTATGAAGTCGTTAAACATATCCATTAGTTGCGTGCCACGGTAGTCTCCAGACCGGTCTATCATCCAGCGGACCAGATTGAAATCCCCCGCCAAGATCCAAGGGTGTTGCACTCGGGTTGCTAGGGCGTGCAACTCATGGAGGAACTCAGATTTTTCAGCATCTACACTAGGGCCATATACTGTGGTTACTAGGAATTCCTGGTTGGTGCCCGCCTGCTTCAAAAGGACCGATAGTGTATGCCTAGTGGAATGGCTATTTATTTGTTCAAAGTTTTTTTTTCCAGGCTATGAGAATACCCCCTGAGGTGCCAAGTGCACAATTAAAGGCGCAGTGCAAATTAAAAAAAGAAGGAAGTAGGCGCCCCATATAATTTAAACCAAATTCATTAATCTTAGTCTCCTGAAACATACAAATGTCACATCGCGATTCTCTGACCACATTTCGGACAATATTACATTTATCTGCACTACCCAGCCCTCTACAATTCCAAGATAATATTTTAATTTTTTTTGATAACATTGAAAACATAAAACTACCAGTGCAGACCCCCTACTAATAGCAATCTTATTCCTCTTCAGTCTCCAATTCATCCTCAGAATCGGGGTCAAAACGGGATTCGTCAAGGTCATCGTGCTCAGCAGTAGCGGTCTGAGGCTGGGTTCTGGTCTCTAGCCGCTCTCTGTTGTCTGTGGCCAGGACCTCAAGTACATCTAGTTCGGTTAAACCGCAACCTCTAGCAATATTTTCCGCATGGTTACTTTCGATTGAAATTTGGTAGAAAGTTGTAGGGCTGAGGTTGACATGGACCTCCGGAGAAATCGAAGTTCTTTTTATGCTGCCTTGACTTCTGGATGGAATATCCAAATGGAGTATGGATTTGCGTTTATGGGCATTAACGATTTCCATTTCCTTTTGGCTTTGGTCGGCCCGTTGAGGTTGGATTACTTGGAGTTGGGCCAAATTGGGCATCTGAGTAAAGGCTTCTGTTGGAGTAGAGGCCAAGGCTTCTCCATGTAGCTGTTTCTCCTTAGCATATGAGTCCAGGCCAGCTGTCGGGTCCATGTTGTTGTTTAGTGGCGTGGGAGATGAGCCCGTGATTGATTGTGGAGCTGCTGTGTTAATCTTTGTGTGGTGTTGTCTGGCTGAGAGCAATTTCTGACCCGCTATCCACTTGTTTCCCAAGGTTACTCCTGATCTGCCTCGTCCTCTCCCTAGCATCCCTCTGAACCTGTTGTGTCGAGATGTGCTGACTGGCTGCCCAGGTCCCTGCCTTGCAGACCACTTTAGGCTGGTTTGGCCTTTCCTTGTACGTTGCTGGGTTGTAAGTGTCCCCTTCTCTATGTGGTCCTGGCTGTGAGTTATCATATCCACTTGGTATTGACCCGCCTCATCAGTTTGTATACCAGCCTCATCCTTAGGCGGACAGCTATTGGGAGTAGCGACATGTGAAACATTTTCCATTTCCAGAAACTGAGGAGTGTTTCTTTTCACTGCTCCAACTTCAGAGTTCCCATTTTGTAGGGGAATTGTCTCGTTGTGCGCGCATGGTTTGCTCGCAACTCGAGGCGGCTGTGCGTTGGGTTTTGGAGCCGTTAGGTTGCCTGATTCGGATTCGCTGTTGCGCTGGGGGGCATCACTCGGTGTGGCGGATACCAAAGGTGAGACCTGACCCGTTTCTGTTAGGGTTGGCTGACTATCAGCGGCGTCCATGAGCACCCTCATAGTGTTGAGGGAGACCCCGTCCATGGCCGACCGTTCACCGGCTAAAATAGCGACGATCTCAGGCGGGATGACCGCGGGGTCGAGACCTTTACATATGTCATGCAGTGCTCTTCTTGAGCATGGTACAAGTTCATCACCATCGTAACTACCTGTGGCATTAATCCTTTCGTGGAAGAGAGTTTCATCCTGTGGTGTGGGTTGTGGCTTGTCCGGTGGCCGGGAGAACCTCGGTGTTAGTAGGGGAAAATTTGAAGCCTGGTACAGAGCACCATTTTCCCAATGAACTGGGTCAATGGCTACTGTGTACTCAAGCCCTCCAGCTACCATACCCACTGTTAGCAGTATGCGGCTGTGATCGTCGGTTGCTACTGCAACCCTCCATGTTGAGAGGTCTGAGGCATGTTCTGGTGCAACAGAGCCTAGGTAGACACCAAATTTTGAAATAGCCTTGACTATTTGTATTTCCCGGCAGAGGTACTCCTATTAGGTCAATGAGTACCTTGAACCGGGGCATGTTGACGGTTGCGTCTTCCAAGACTGACCATTGTCGAAACTCAAATCCTTGGTCCCACAATTCCCCTGGGAGGGCTTTGACGAAGGTTTCAACCGCAAGTCCTCTTGGCAGGTTAATGAGGAATCTCTCGCCAGATAGCTTGGCGACCCTGAGTTCTTCTTTACGGACTAGGCCGGTTTCAACGGAAAGCGCTACTACTTGGTGTATCTCCAGACCATGTGTTGCGTTTTGGCCATACATAATCACAGAGCGGTTTAGCTTTGTTATCTCTTGAAAGAATGCATCATCTCGTTCAATGAAACACATGACCTTTGCCGGTCTGTTAGTGGGTAGAATTGATTTGGATGGGGGTATTGGACCCTTAAGGAGTTCATCAAAGCTGGGTTCAGTGTGGGTAGATTTTGGTGGATGGTGGTTTGGTTCAAAGGGAGGGGCTGCCGGGTTTAGGACTGGTGTGGTGCAATGGCTTGCTATATGTCCATCTTTCCAGCATTTTCCGCATTTGCGGGGGTTACGGCATTTTCGAGCTGGGTGTTCTAGTCTACAACAGTTGAAACATCGGCCGCTCCATTCAGGGTAGGCAGCGAGGGGTGGGAAACGCAGCTTGGTAGGGCTGTGCGGGGAATAGTAATATTTGGATGAGGACAGGGTAGAGGGGGTGGTAGGGCGTGAGTTGTTGGGGGGAGGAATTAGTTGAGTTGGTTGAAGTTGTCGAGCCCCCAGCTGAGGAACCTCCACCAGTGTAGAGACCCTTGGCCACCATCTGTGCGTATGAGAGCTTGTTGGAGTAGGGGACATAGGGCCTGACCTTGTCTATCTCGACGTCTGAGGGAGTGCGCCAGCTATCCGGGTAGCGCCGGCGGCGTTGCACCACTTGCCATGCTCCTTGAGTATCGCCTTGAGCGTCGCTAGACATATCGCCTCTCGTCTACGTGAGAGAGAGCAATTCTCGAGAGAGAGAGTGGTTTAATCTCCGTACCAGGTCTGTTAAGCCAATACACGAGAGTTGAGGTTTAGTAACATTAGGTACGGTCAATCGAGCCTTACACGACTGAAACAGCCAGAAACAGAAACATGCAGGATCAGCTCCAGGGCCACGTGGGTCGCATCATAAGGTCGCATACGAGAGTGTGCGGGTCGCGTGACAGGTCCAGAGTAGCTCGAGGGCTACGCGGGTCGCGTGTGAAAGCACGCGGGTCGCGTCACAAGGGTCGCATACGAGAGTATGCGGGTCGCGTGGCAGGTCCAGAGCAGCAAAGTTGAGGATGAAATCCGAAACCCTTGAAACGCCTTTTTTTTACAATAGTCCAAAACATTTAATTGCTTTCATTTCCTGTCATTGAATTTGTTATTGAATTTAGGAAATATAAACAAACACAAACAACCATTTCAAACTTCTAGTACCTAGCTAAGTCAAGTAGGAATTCGGAATTGAGTCGTCCCTGTGGATCGATACCCGACTATACTGTACGAGTAGGACTGTGCACTTGCAGTCTTAAGCGAGAGTATACAAAGGTTTTAAAAGGTACAGCTCGTCTGTACCGAAACTTTTCTACACGAGAACAAACCGCAATTTGGACTTTGTACGGGTTCAATATGAATATTATAATTTCTTAATTACTTTGGTGTTATTTATTGTTCTATGAGACTTTAGATAATGTTGATATTTAGTACAAATATTGAATATACGAAATGTAAAAAAAAAAAAAACGCTATTTGGAATAGCTTCCACTATAGCGACGCTATTCGCTATAGCTTTTTTTTAGCCTTCCCGCTACGACGCTATAAACGCTATTTAGAACCTTGGTAATTACTAACAAATTCTAACATTTTACAAACATTTTGCACTAAAAAATAATTTCTAATAAATTAGAGAGACTTACTTGCAAATCTGAGAAGAGAGGAGAAATGACTCAACCGAGGAGAGTAGTGTAAAATTTGAGAGAATGAATTGTGAGAAAATCGGATTAGTGTGACTGCCTATATATAAATTCGAATTAAATTGGAGACCGGCCATTAAATGGCCGGTGTGGACATTTTTATTAATCTTTATTTAACTTTGGGTATTTTTAAAAATGTCGGTATTATTCTTATCGCATTTATTTTTTTATTGGTATTGATACGTGGTGGAATTTGAATAAAAAAAATGACTTCAAAACATACTTTACTCTTCTTTTTTGTTCAAATTAAAGCTATTGGTACTATATGAATTTCAACTATGATTTAATATCTAACGTCATAGCATATTTTGCTGGGATACATCGTTCAGGAGACCCACACCCCACACACTACGATGCTTGAGGCTACCTCAAAATTTTCAATCGAATTAAAGAACCTGGCAAAATACAATCTTCAAGGTAACAGTGAATTGAAAAGAACGAATCAAGTTGCTTGAAAGTTGACTAGTCAAATTCAATTACATTATTGACCCAGTGAACTTTGGAAAGAGCCCAATAAGACACAATAGTGATGCTAAGTGCTATTTGAGAAGGGACTTTCATTTGTAAGATTTGGTATTGCACTATTTTCAGTGGTTCGTAATTGCATTGGCCTAAGAAAAGATGCTGGTAAATGTGTGAGTCACTAGCCAGGACCGTCACGTATTACGCAAGGATTTGCTCTATTCAATCAGTTTTCTTATTATAACCATATAACTATCTCGTGTCATTTGATCTTGAATGAAACATTTCCAATGGAAAGAATCAGTTTAAACTTTAAAAAGGCGTGAAAAGTTCAAAATCTACTTGTTATTTTGTTTTAAGCAAAAATAACATTTACCATTGTGTCGGTCATATAAAGAAATTTAATGTGTTTTTATACTTTCATAGAATGAAAGACATGCAGTCTCGAGATCTCCATGAAAATCAACCAAAATTGTTTAGTTCACCTAGTGGCCCTTTCCCCTTTGCATCTCCATCAAAGTTAACAAAGCCTTGATTATAACAAAATTGAAAGCCAGAAGAAAGAAATCCTCGCAAAACTGACATTCTGACAAAGAACCTACTAGTTGTTTATTCTTCACAAAGTTTGTTTATTCTTCATCATAGTCAATGACATCATCATCATCCATCTCTGAGTCACCAGGCCCACCCATCAGAGACAGAAACACTAACACAGCAACCAGTTGGGTTGCGAGAAAGTACTTGGCTCTTCTTCTGAATTTCTTCTCTTCCTCAGTTTTTCCCTTCTTTGGTTCGGTCTTTTGCTTTGAACCTGATAATTGCATTATCAAAGCGTAATAAGGCTGGATGAGTGAGTATATGAAACTATGAAATTTGTATTCAGCTGCACGCACAGCTTTAAATTTCCTCTTTTGTGCTTTGTGCTGAACTAAATAATTTCTTCAACATGGCCCCTCAATTCTTCCATATTTTTCTTGAAGGTCAGTGGGCAAAGTGCCCATTAACAAGTGTTAAAGACTATTAAAACCAACAAATTCTGAAAGCAACATTTTTAGGACTCACCCCAGCCAGAAGAAGGTTTTCTTTTGGGAGCAGATGAATCTTTTGATGATGATGATGGCAGTGTTGATGATGGTGTGGTATCCAGTTGTAATTCGGCCTTCAGATGCTCTGCATACTTTACCAGAGTATCGTGCTTTAATAGATTGCTTCTCAGCACTGAGGTTTCCTTTTTCCAATGAAAAAAAATCAGAACTGTTAAACATAAATTAACAAGGTGTGACTCAAAATAATTTAATTTTTTATTTTAGCTTGTTTCATATGATGAGAAATTAAAAAAAGGAGACTTATCGGTACCAGTAACAAGACATACTAGTCACTTTTGCTACTTGTCCCAGGACATATTAAAAAATCCACAAGACATGTATGAGAACCACATCAGCAAATGTTAAAATTGCTTTGTTACTAACTTTCTGATATAGGGTTCAAAAGCCCCCACTTTTTTCTGCCTCCACCTTTTACTATATGTGAACAAGATTTCCAAAACTATTGATACCCCATCAAAACAAAGCGACAATACTATACAAGCATTTAGATGCATGAAATACAGTTTGGATTTTAGATTTTTTTTTATTATTTTGAAATGTTCGACATCGTGATGGAGTTTGGAAAAATGGAGTTATTTGAATTCTCTTGGTTCTGAAACAATATATAAAAGTAATTTCATAGGTTTTAACAAGAAAATAAGAAATAAACTAAAGCTTCATACAGAAGGAAATAAATACCGGCAAAGCATGAAGTACAAAAAGTGCATGCCCAAGAAAAAGAGCATCGACATCTGTCGGTCTGTATGAAAGAATAACAAATTTCATATTGGTCCTTCTGTAGCATATTATGGATTTCATAAATTCAAGAAATTGAAATACAAATTAATACAATTGAAATACCTGTTGTCAAAGAAAAAGACCTGATCACCTAGCTTCAAGGAGAGGGCATCATATGCTTCATTGGCTTTCTTGTATATCTGATTTGCTATTTATCAAATTAGATGCTAGTACCAACAAAAAATACAAGTAAGGACCTGGTACTGTACTAGACCCTGATTACCTTCATTTTCACTTCTTTGTTTAATTGCCTACTTGAGGGTACATTAACACCAATTTAGGTTAAATTGGAGATTTCTTGACAGACTAAAGTCAATCGAAGCAGAATTTGAGAATAAAATGATGCAAATCTGGCAAAGTCTCAAAACTGATATGAAAAGAGAGTGGGGGTAGATGAATCACCTCAGCTTCTCTCTCTTCACAATTCAATTTTGTGACTCCAAGGAGTTTCTTGACATCGTAAGTTTTCTTCCAGAGTAGTATTTTGCCAATGGGCCAAGGAAGATCAGAGAAGTAAATGTGATGTGCAAGGTCTCCAGCAATTGCAATCCACAATTCATACATTGTTGCCTCATAAAGCCAAGAGCTGACCATGGCCTTGGTTGACACCTTCACACACAATTCATTCAGATTAAATGAAAGAATAAAAAAGATGAGATGACAGTAAGTGAGCAAGACATACAAGGTCAGGTATGGCAAGGCTGGTGTGTTTTGCATTGAGGTCGACTATAGCGTTTTCTTTCAACATTTCAATTACACCTCCTCTCTCATTGTTTAGTGCTACGCTCTCTCCATACTCCACATAAGGAATGTGATCTGCAACAAAAGACTCAGTCAGGAGTTCTTTCAATAGAGAATCATGTATTCAACTAAACTTAAAAGTGAACCTGAATCAGGAAATGAGGAATCGAATTGAAGGGTGAAAGGAGTGTTGGCGAGTTTGAGGTAAAGGTACACAGGTAAGCACGAGGGGCAAGCAGTGGGGAGATCGAATCCAGGTTTCCTCGCCACCAGTACAAGCTGCCGCTCGCCTCCACCACCTCCTCCTCCTCCTCCTCTATCGGAATCTCCCATTCAACTTACTTAGTAATTAGGGTTTTCAAAAAGAGAAGACTTGTCACTTGTCAGCGGAGGAACAAGAAACTTAATGGAGGGGAGGGGTAGGTAACGACTGGAGAGACTGGAGAGACTGGACTGGGCCGGCCCAAGCTTTTGTCGTATGGATATGGACCCGCACGGAACGGCCCAAACTTATTTTTTATGTACTCACGTCTCAAACTGAAGTGCCGCAGGGATTACCATATTGAGTGCGCCACAACAGAGATTAAGGCTGTGCCCGGAAGAGGGGAAGAAAGGGGAAGAAAGAAATGGACTCGACGGCGGCGCCACCACCAGCACCAGGTGCTCCGGCTGCGGAGAGGCTGAGCGCGGGTGTGCAACAGCAGCTTAACCTGGAATCGGTTAAGGCTCGTGCGGTGGGGCTGTACAAGGCAATATCTCGTATACTAGAGGATTTCGATATGTATTCTCGCACAAATGCTTCTCCCAAATGGTAATGGTAAAAGCTTTGCCTTTCTTTGCCTTTGCCTTTGCCAGTGTAATTCAATTCTGATTCAATGGTGATGGTAATGGTAAATGGTAGGCAAGAGGCGCTGGGGCAGTTTTCAATGGTTAGTATGGAGCTTTTCAACATAGTAGAAGACATTAAAAAGGTCTCCAAGGCTTTTGTTGTCTATCCGAGAAATGTCAATGCTCAAAATGCCACTAGTAAGTGTGTGTGTGTGTGTGTGTGTGTGTCTTTTTCAATTGTTATTGTATAAAGCTCTCCAACTTAACTGTGAAATACTACTTTCTTTCTAGTATTGCCCGTCATGCTGTCATCAAAGCTTTTGCCAGAGATGGAAACAGAGGATAATGCAAAGAGGGAATTATTGCTTAACACAATTACCAAGAATCCCATACACAACCAAATCGAGAAGCTCAAGGTATTTCTTACCTCAATTTCCGTTTTGCAAAGGTACCTGAACAAAACCCAATTCTTCACATTTTTATGTAGATGAGAATAGATATGATAGGAGCAGCATGCGAAGCCGCAGAAAAGGTAATAGCAGAATGTCGCAAGATGCATGGGCTTGGTTCACGGCAGGGGATTCACCTCGCACCAACACTAGACAAGGCTCAAGCTGCTAAAATCCAGGAACAGGAGAATTCCCTCCGAGCTGCCATTAATTACGGCGAAGGTGTCTTTACTTCTCCTTTTCTTTTCCCTAGTTAGTCATGTAGATGAAGTGAAGTTATTCTTCTTTTAGAATTTTTACAAGTCTTGTTTATGTATCAGGATTAAGGATACAAGGGGATCAGAGGCAGATGCTGACATCACTTCCTAGTCACTTGGTGGAGGTGCTTGGCTCTGCAGATGGGACCCAAAATAATTTTGGAGACAATTCTGCCGGTATGTTTCTGTTCTGTAAATCTCTTCCTCTCTTCTTATGTTTATATAGAAGACACACCTTTTCTTATTCTCATAATAGACCCATTTTTCTTGAAGATAGATGCAAACTACGCTTCATTGTTTAATTTTCTACACATGAATGGATGATAGAGATAGACAAGGGAAATATCTTTTGGTATTTTTTAGAAACTTGAGAAAATGGAGGGTTAGATTGCATTTTGTCATTTCCTATAGGGGGTATGCATGAAATATTGAGCTCTGACAGGTGAACCCTTTAAAATTTTGAGATCCTTGTTATGATATTTTTACCAATAGTCATTTTCTGTACTGCAGGTGTTTATCCAAAGGGAGCTCCTATGCAGCAGGTCTAAGCTTAAAACATAAACTATTCTGCTATATTCTATTTTTTTAAGCCTTCTTCATTAACATAAGAATTATAGAGCACAGACTTGTTACATGCACTGAAAGTTAAAAATTGAAACCCAAAAAAAAAAAAAACAGCAGGTTCCTGGCTCGCAATTGGTTGGAGGAAGGTCAGTCCCATCCCCTGCAGGGCCCACATTCGAAAATGTGTCGACTCCCCCAATGCCTCCATACGCAAATAATGCTAATAATAATACTATGAATAATAATAATAACACAAACTCGCCAAGGTCAAGTGCGAATTTAATGAACAACAACAACAACATGGCTGCTTCGCCGCAGCAGCTACAGCATCAGAGGCAGCAGAAGATCATGCAGCAGGTCAACCAGCATCAGCAGATGCGTGTTGGTGCAAACCAGCAGCCTGTTCTTGGTCAGGTGGGTCCTACACCAGCTTTCAATAATTTTTTGCTTTTTTCCTTCGTCGCCTGTTAACTGATATTTTGCAAGGATAACCGGATTTGTTGTCTGTTTTCTGTTGGTCTGAGGCAACTGAAGTATTAAAGTTTATAGTACTTTTTCAATTTTTTATTTCTCTATTGGTTTAAGTGAGGGGGGGGGGGGGGGGGGGGGGGGGGGAGTCTAATATTCGGTCTTGATTGAGCTTCAAACATTTAGGTAATCACTAAATAACCCAAAATAGCTGTTTATTTTGAGTTGATAGAACTTATAAATACTATTAAATCTTTAATGGTTGTAGCCATTTTCTTTTGTTGCAGGGAACAATGCCTCAGCTGCATGATTTACAAGGGCAAACTCAACAGAAGTTGCACCAGGTGAATCCATAGTTCTTTTACTTATATGGCCTTGATCATATTCTTTATTATTGTTTGTTCATTTCGAGATTATATTTAAAGATAATAAAAACATGGTTAATCATTCTCAAGATACTCGTGTAATATTATGTTTAGGTCCAGGGACAAATGCAGTACACTCAACCGACTCTTGCCCAACAGTACCAGAACAGAAATATGCAGTCGGCACTTAATATGCAACAAACCATGGTACAGAATAACCAATTAAGAAGCCATCTGGGGCAATTCAGTGGTACTGGCAATAACCCCCTTTATGGTACCGCACAAGCTTCCCCAACTTCTCAGATGGTACATCTCAAACTTGCTTTATTTATTGAGAGGATTTTCAGATGTTGTATGTTCTAATCCTCCGAGATTTTCTCTTTCATGGTCTTTATAATTTCAGCTTACGAATATGTCGGCTACAATGCAACCTAGGATGCAGGTGAGTTGATTTTTTCTTTGCCAAATAAATATACATACTGAATGGAGGAGGAGTTAATTGCAGAAATGAAAGAGTTGTGGTGACTAATAGTTTTTTGTTGTGAAACAGTTTGCGTTAACCCAGAGGAATCTGCCGTCACAAATTTTAAATGATCAAAGTATGTTTGTTATACCATTATGCTCTCTGATTATGCTCTAATTTGATGGTGAAAGTTGTTTGAATTTAATGTTTGGTGGTTGAACTGAGAATTGCAGTGTTTGGTGGGATGGGGCCAGGAAATGGAAATGCAGGAGGTACAATGGTGGGGATACCACAACAACAAGGCATGTTTTCAAACATGAACACAAATCCCCAAAACATGCAACAAGGAATGATGGGCATGCAGCAGCAGAACCACCCAGCCCACAATCCTAATTTATCACAGCAAAGGACACAGAATCAGCAGTAACAACACTGGATCTTCTCCTCTGCAACAAGGCCTTGTTTTTCTCTCCTATTATAGTGTTTATTACTATTTAGTACTAATTCTGTGTAATAGCCTCTTCTTTTTTGTTATTTTGTATTATATACTTTGGATTATTAAAATACTTGAAAATGTTGTTCATTTGATCATTTCATTAACAAAAACAAGAAAAAATGAAAAAAAGAAGAAGAGAGAAATAGAGCGAATAATACATTGAAGTATTCAAATTTACATTGCTTTATCAAGTTGTTTTTACCATTGCATATAATTTGAAAATCTTTATAACAACATATGAAAAAGAAATATATATTCCACCAATTGCAAGGCACGGATTGAATAAAATTTTCTTCTCTAAATAGTTATCATTACGAAAATTTGCTGACAGCAATTGTAAATTACATTTGGAAAGGTGGAAAAAAGCAAATGAATGGGTATTGCAATTTATGAGATGAAACATGTTAAGAGGGAAAGCAACCTGTACAGAAAAAGAAAAAGAAAAGTGAGACATGGAGTTATGAAGAGGAAGAGTCTATGGGGTGGGGTTTAGTGGGCCTATTGGGCTGAAGTGGACCGCTAAAATAACTTGAATTGACGACAGTGAAGTGGACTCGGCCCGTCCACTCCTGACCCGGTTTGAGTTTAAGTGGTCTCTCTATTATGGCGGGTTGCAAACACAACATGTAACTTCTTGGCCTGCTTGTCCCATGGATTCCATAACACTGCACAAATTCACAAATCATTGAATTGAATTGAATTGAACCTATTTATTAATTATTACCTAACCAGAGAATCAGAGATGGAAAATGAATTGAATGAATTAAATACCGCAATCAGGTAGGCCCTCTTTGAAGACGACATAGGTTCTTCTCTTTGCATGATCGATTATTGCTATCTTGCCGGGGGTCTCCAAATATGCCTTGTCAACCTTCAACATAATTAAGGTAACTCAACATTTATCATATATATATATATATATATATTTATGCATTTGGGATTAATTTCATTAATTAACTAAAAGGGCTTAGCTTAATTAATTACCTCTTTTTCAAAAATCAACGCATCGCCATATTCAGTGGCACGTGCCTTATTGTTGAGATGGTCATAGTAATCCATTGCCTCAAGCCCTTCCACTCTTACTTCTCTACAATAAATTTTATTTTTATTAAAACCATGCATGGATCATGCCAGTTCTAGTGTTTATTTTCATTATTCATTACTTTGCATGATAGATTACTATGATTACCCGACATCAGAGACGTTAAAGTGGGCTTGAAGAGCAAAAGTAAACATCATGTCTCTCTTTTCCAGGTTCATGTTTCGTACACGCGGTATCAATGTCAGGTTCCCATTTTGGCCCAGTATTACTCTTAGCCGCAACTCCCACCTACCAGTAACAGAGAATTCAACACAACACACATCAAACATTCAAACTGGCCTGCACCTACCAGCTGTAACAGAGAATGAGAGAAGGAATTAAAATTAAGGAGGTAGCGTATCGTATACATACGTATAAGGGTAGATTCGATTGGTGTTCTGAGAGGGCAACAAGAGCAAATCGACAAATGATTTGGTTTTAGGGGTTGGGTATTTCTGAAGAATTTTGGGGGGATCTTCTTCTATTGTCCATGTCATGTGCTTAGCAAAACCATTTGTTTCCAGATGCCCATATGTACCAAACTGAGGAAAACATATAGGAATACCTCCACGAATCGCCTTCGGAGGTGTGAAACTGGCCTGTATCAGGATCACTATCAGTATCAGTATCAGTATCAGTATCAAACATGCATGCATAAATTAGAGAATGTATATATAAATTATAAATTATAAATTAAGAAAAGTTAATGAGGCCACCTTCTTACTCATGAATAGGCAGTCTTCCCCGTATTCATCTTTCCATGAGATGATTTGACCTCCATACAGTAAGATCTAAATACAATTACAAGAATGCAATTCAATATTTATTTATGTAAGAATGTCAGCATTTGAAGAACAATCAAATTATAAATAAATAAATAAATATGACCTCCACTGTGCATCCCTTAGCATTTGTAAGAAGGACCTTTTGGAGACCATTGGGGCCTGGACAAAGGAGCACCGGGTCTGGGTCCGGGTCCGGGTCAGGGTCTGTGTCGAACGCCGCCTCCTTCACTGCTGCCTTATCTGACGAACAACTACCCGCTAATTCCCCTGATTCCCCCTCCTTCCCCTTCCCCTTGAAAGGCCACATGCTTCAACAATCAATCAATCAATCAATCTACCGACGTCAGATGTTAAATTTGGCAAATAAAAAACAAATTTGTTATTTTTAGTCTCCTCCAGTACTGCATCTGCATGCATGCTCTCTAATTCAAACAACCCTTTCAATTAATTTCAGACAAATAAACTCTATAGAATTAATTACAATATATATATATATATATATATACTCACACACATTCTCATTCCACGTTCATACATATATATATGTGGATCTTCATGCCATGGAAGACTCAACAGTACTCTTCAATCACGCAAAACCAAAACACACCAATTCGCATCCTCTCATCATATCTCAACTCATATATCTTTGTAATATAACAATGTAATCCATTCACATCAATTTTAATGAATTACAGTAGTCTACGAGCAGTTGAGTAAAAAATAAAACTATATTTATTATAGTTAACTAGATTTATAAAATTACAAAATTATTGCATGAAATGAATTTGTTGAATGTAATAGTATTACAATCCAAAAGTATAGTTTGTTCCGGAGAAGAAGAAATATTTTTTTAGCATGATGAACTAAGGCATCGATTTTGGTGATGATAATATATAGTTCTAATTGGTCTTCATTTCTTATTATTCTTTATCAAAAAATCTCAAATTTTTTCCATTAAGAAGGTAAACGAAATGCATGCCCTTTTGAGCCATTATATGCAAACTAGGGGTCGTTTTGTTTCATGCCAATGGCAATATGGATATATATATATATCTGGGTGTGTGTGTGTTCAAAGAAATCGAAATCGGAATTAAAAAAGATCAGAAAATTAGAAAATCGAAAAATTTTAAAAATTATATAAACTTTTTAAAGATAAACTTTGAGTTTTTCAAATTTAGGTTTCAATACAATTTTCATCACAATTTTCATCCCTTGTCACAGCAAAACAATTTTCATCCCTTGTCAACACAATTTTTTTATTTTTTATTTAAAAAAAAAGATATCTAAAGTAGGCATGGTGGAACTTCTCTTGTGGCCCCATATTTACTGGTCAGCGAGACCAGTGTTGTAAAAAAACGGTCTTAATGGACGATTAAATGGTCGTTTAATCGTTAACGGCGGCCAAACCGTTACGAATACACTTGACGGATGTCTATTTGCAGATGAAAACGATTAATTAGCTATTTTACTGTTTAATCGTCCGTTTATTCTCGTTTATTTCCATTTATTTCCATTTATTCCAATGAATATTTATTTTCACATTTCTTTTTTTTCTGTGATAGTGTGTAATAATAAGGTTTATAAATCAGAGTAGAACTAGGGTGCTCCTAAGCTCACCAAGTCCTTCCGTGAGCGCGACTCTAAAACCTATCGAATTGACTTCAAACGACATTTTCAAACCGTTAGATGTTCAATCTATATTAAAATGTGCTTGGAGACCAAATTTTACATTTTTTGAAATTTTTTTACTATTTATTAAGATGGTTTGAAAATCGCTGTTTTTCAATGGTGCAAAATTTTAATAAAAACAGCGATTTTCAAACCATCTTAATAAATAGTAAAAAAGTTCCAAAAAATGTAAAATTTGGTCTCCAAGCACATTTTAATATAGATTGAACATCTAACGGTTTAAAAATATCGTTTGAAGTCAATTCAATAGGTTTTAGAGTCGTGCTCACGAAGGGCTTGGTGAGCTTAGGAGCACCCTAGTTCTACTCTATAAATCATGTATTGTAGTTTTATTTGTGCTTGGATATACATCCAATATTTTTTATATATGTTTTTTCTTCTGGCTTACTTTGAAATTGATTAATTCTTCTATTATTTATATACCATATATTTTTCTTACTTACTGATGTAATTTTTTCAATTAGTATGACGTGTTCACTTATGAAATTAAGTTGTTATCATAAACTAAATTAGTGATTTTATGTTGGAATGTTTCATTTCTTTCAAATAATATGTTATTAGTATTTGAAAAAGCTTAATTTTCAAATTTATTTTTTCATTAAATAAATGTGTTACTTACACATGTAAAATGCTTATGTGTTAAGAAGAAATAAGCGTAGTGTCATGTTATAATAATAAAACTAAGTTAAATTAAGTTTATTAGATAAGTTTAATGAGTTAAATAAATTATGATATATATACATAAATTTAATATAAAAGTTAAATTGTCCGCATAATTCCGATTAATCAGCCGCATACCGATTAATCACTTGGGGGTACCCCGTCCATCCGACAACCACATACCGTTATTTACAACACTGAGCGAGACAGCTAGTCTGGCCTCGGCCTTCTCAACTCGAGTCACATCAATTGCCCAAACAGACAGGTAGAGGTAGGCTTAAGAAGGACAAACCGGTTGAGGTCGACCCACCCGGAAAAAAAAATTAGAGGTAGGCCTAAGAAGGTGAAACTAGTTGAGGTCGACCCACCAGAAAAAAAAAAAGGTAGAGATAGGCCTAAGAAGGAGAAGGAGAAACCGGTCGAGATTGAGTCGTGTGAAGCACATATGGAAGAAATTTAGAGACTCAAATAGAAATTAAGGTTAGTTCCTGCACGTTCATTTTTCTTTTATTATGTGAATATAGATTTTTGACTATAAATTGCATATACAGGGTTTCCTCAAAAAAAAAAAGAAAAAGGGAGAATTCTGAGAAAGAATATGAGACAGCTGAATAAAAAGATTGAGAAAAGGAGGGAGAGTGCTGGAAGAAATGGATAGTTTTACTGTGACAAGGGATGAAAATTGTGCTGAAACCTAAATTGAAAAACTCAAAATTTATCTTTACAAAATTTATATAAAATATTTTTTATTTTTCAATTTCTGATTTTCTGATTTTTTTTTATTCTGATTTTCAATTTGCCGGAGGCTTCAATCAGCTGTGCCTATTGCTGCTGTTGGCGGCGGAGGAGACATCTTACACAAAATTATGTTAACATGCATGAGAGTGAAAATGATAAATTATTTGGATAGTGTTTATTTGGGTATAGAATGTAATAGTAATATTTGGACATATTAAATGATAGTACTTATATCTTGGTATAGAAATTAAGGAGAGTAAATGAAGTCTCAGTTGGTAATTTTGTAAAAATGTTGGTCACATAGTGAAGACTGAAAATTAAGGATTCTGTTAATGTAATTTTTTTATATGCTTAAACTTTTATGGCCATTAATGCTTACTCTTAGATTTATGTAATTTTTTTATATATGTAAGCTTAATAAAAAAGAAAGGTAAGATATAACTTCAAATAAAGTAAAAGTGTGCATGTCAACCCCAACACAAAATAAAATACTAATTAATAACAATAACAATATACAACATCAAAGTTAAAATTTCCATTACATCTCTAGTAGGAGCAAGAGCAACCAAGGTTTTGCCCTAATTGTGCTGATACAAACAATCAAATAGACTCCATAAAAAAAATGATATGGAATTCAAGCGAATCAGAGAGGAGAGAGGAGATGGGCCTCTCTTTAAAATCAAAAATGGGCAGCAAGCACATCTTTCTCTTTATTAGCACAATAAACATAGAGATTTAATTAATTAATTAGTTAATTATTGTATTTGTATCTCATCGTTGTTACATCTCTTTAGAGAACTAGCTACATCTGCTCTCTTAATTAACTTAATTGGTGATAAAGGTTGCTTAATTTCCCTCAATCAATAATTGATGTAATCTTCTTAATTAATTAATTAATTAATTAGAGACCTTGCTCTTCTGCACATGATCAATAATTAATTGATGTAATCTAGCTATAGCTAGCTAGCTCCTTGATTAAGAGAAAGAGGCCTTGCTCAAGTTCAAGTTCAATTCATGCTGCTCCAAATACTCTCTACTATTCATTTCTGTTAATCTGAGACACACACAGTCAGAGAAATAAATATTTTGTTATCATATACACACACACACACACACATTCCAATAATTAATATAATATAGTGTAATAGCTAGCAACCTCCACTCCATAACATTAATTTATTGGTACAAGCCCCTCTTTATTGGTACAAGTACAACCCTTAATTAGTAAGCTTCTATTTTACCCCAACCCAAGCATGAATCAAAATTAGTCTCGGTTAGCTTCAATTTCTTAATTGAACTCAAATTAATTAATTTCAACTATATTATGTAATTAGCAAATTAAAGAAAGAAACTGAGATTAAATGATGCATGCATCCTTACCTACTAATGGTGCGGTCTTTGGCGAAGCCCATTTCATTATCAACACAAAAATCAAGATCATCTCTTTTCTCATACTCAATCTTCTCTGCATCGCAAATTGTAACAATTTTCTCAAATAGTTCAAGGGGAGAGGCTTCAGCTGTGCAAACTAGCCTGCCTCTCTTCTCATACATCACCTAAAAATTAAAATTAAAATTAAAATTAACAATCAACTCAACTAATTTTATTTTCATGATAATTAAATTCATGCAGAGACTTGGACCACATACATCGACTAATGTGATGAAGCGATATGCAGCGGTACGGTTATGGGCTGCAAACTTTGGTACTCCTTCCAATACAAGTGTATGGAAATTTCCTGCATCATTGAAAAAGATAAGAAAAAAGTTTCCATATATTTATTATTAGGGATCGATCTGATTATTAATCCAGAAAGGTCGTATTTACTAAGATATATATATTGTCAACTGCATCAAAAAAGGTTATCAGTCAAAACAACTGGAAAGGAAATTTATTATATGGATACTTTTAAGATGCTTAATTAGCAGTGTCAGATACTTCTTTTGGAAGTGGCCTTCGCCAAAGCAATTCACATTACTCCTAATTATTTAAATTAATCGTCTGAATGGTGTAATTAGAAGATAAATGCAAAAGTTTTTTAGATTAACAGTACTAACGAAATAATCCAAAGTAATCGGCTGCACCCAAAGGCCTATCACAGAGGTCTTCAAAGGAGAAAAATGCACATCCATTGGATCCAAGTGGAACCTAAAATTTAAGTTTAAAAAAAAAAATGAAAGCCTTTATCAACAGTTGTCGATTATTTTTGTATGAAACATTTTCATGAAATATGAGATTTCTTTCTGACCTTCAACTTGCGTCCCATAACAACTTCAACAATTTGGGGTTGCGGTGTATCATTTCCTACCAGTTGCAAAAATTTCTGCTTCAAATAATCATTGTACTTGTGTCCAATGAAATAGAAACCTTGCTCAGCCTACACCAAGGCAAAAAAAATTGATGTACATCAGTGAGAAATAACTACTGAATCGATCGGTTTTATCAGATTTCAATTTACTAGAACTAAGGTTACTGTATCGAAATACTTACAGATCCAATTTTCCTGTAGTCTGTAGATGAACCGATAGCATGAACTAAGCACCTTTCCTGAATATGCATTTACATAAACAATAAATTTTGGCTGTTAAAAGGTCATTCCAACTTTAGCACAAACGCACCTAATTAAACAAAAGATGGCCGATTGACACACTTTGAACCAATTTTTCATATTTCAGTATGCCAAATACACATTGTCATGAGATATGTATAGACTAGGGCATGGGATTCTATTACAATTGAGCAATCATTTAAACATATTTCATAGTCACTTTTTAATAACAACTAGATGGAACTAATTATAAACTAGCTAGAATGAATTAGCCAAATTGACCTAATATCTTCTTTGTTCATATCCTCTAATTTTGGTCAAGTGAACCCTATGCAAGGCACGCGGCAAGGCCTAAAAAATTTGCAAATTGAATAATTGGATTTATCTATTACTCGCCAAATTTTGCATGTACAGGCAGATGTTCTTTTCCCATCTTTAAATATTCACACCCAAAACTAATTAATTTGAATTGAAACTTCTCAACTCTAGCTACCCAATAAAAAGCGATAATGAAAAAACCCAAAAATGTTAATTAGTACCTTGACTGTTTCAATGAAAGGCAAAAATAGATCTCTTTGTAACCCACCCTTGTAAAGGTGATCCGGTGCTCGGTTTGAAGTGCAGACAAGCACCTAAAAGAAAAATAAATAAAAAACATGTAGATTATCCTAATTTTCAGTTTCCCCTTGGAAATTGACAAATTTCATGTGAGTAGCTAGGGTTGTACAAGAGAAAGAACAGTGAGGGAAGAAAATGTCAGTAAATCTTATATGGTACCATTTTTTTTTATGAACAATGAAGTTGAAGTTCATATTGATAATGATAAAAAAAGAATATTATCATAGAGGAATAAGGATAAGTACCACCCCTTTGTTGAACAGATGTCGAAATAGCCGGTTTAATATCAAAGCATCAGCAACATCAGTAACCTACTCCCAGCAGTATTATATACAATTCAACATTGTTCACATCTTGTAATGAAAAAAAAGTATCAAATAATTAAGGATTTTTAGTTTCAAGTACCATAAACTCATCAAGACACAACAAAATGGATTCATCTGATATTTCCTTTGCAACAACTTCCAGGGGATCTGATACACCTTTGTGCATCTATTATAGAAAGAAAAACAAATATTAATTTTAACATATAATTAAATTATTTCTGAGAAGATGAATTATGTATAAAATACAATGGAACAGATATACCTGAAGGCGGCTATGCACATTTAACATAAAATCATGAAAGTGAATCCTTTTCTTCCTCCAACTAGAAGGCCTGAAAAATTGATGAATATTATATTAGAGGAACAAAAAACTATTTGAAGATAAGATTCTAGGTAAATAGTATTCAGTACATATATTTCATTTGTTTGTAATAGAGGTTTTTGTTGTCATTTTCAGATGCATCTTTTCTTCTTCAGTGTCAAAAAATATATATATATTTTTTTTTATAAACCAGCTCAACCAGCTGTACATTATTAATTATCATGACATGGAACTATAATTTTTGAAATAAATTAAGAATTAAAAAATTTAAAAACTCACAATTTGTCATAGAATAAGTCCATGAGCATAGTCTTTCCTGTACCTACACCTCCATACAAATACAGCCCTTTAACCTTGAAACAAGATCGTTTGGCTATCAGCGTTGACCAAAGCCACATGCCTCTGCCATAATGCCTAATACCAATACAATAAATACCTGGTATCTTTATCAGAATTATCAGAATTATCAGTAATTATATAATTTTTTTACCTGGAATCTTTATCAGAATCTTTATATTTATCTAGCTGGCAGCTATCTTCATTCTCCAATAGATCCTCGTACACTCTTTGTAACATTTTGATTGTGTCAAGCTGACCTTACAAATTCCAAATAATTCACACAAAAATATTAAAATGAAAAAGCTGGTATAATAATATAACTAGTAATTCTGTTTGTTTAACTTATTTTCTTTTTCTTTTAAAGTAGTCCTTGCAGTTCATTGAATCCAGAACGGTGATAGAGACCATCGATCATAACAGTTTCAAAGACCACAGAGAAAATCAAAATAAGAAAAAGCTACTATATGCAATTATTCTTTTTAAACTAAACCAGTTAGCTTTTAAATCTACACCTGGAAAGTATCACCGGCGAGCAGCTCTCCCGATGCAATTCGCCTCTCATATTCAGCCATGGGGCCTGCTTTTCCGTTATCCAATGTGGCTAGCAAAAATAAAATATTTAAAAAGAAAAAAAAAATCAAAAGGTAATTTAAGATATGACAGTTGACAAGGAGTAATTTAAGAAGAAAAAGTGAAATAGGTGCAGAGTGATTTACCTCCTATAGGATCACTTATTGCTGCAACAGTTGACAAGGAGCTCCATCTCTTACATGTGACAGTTTTGAAATCAGGATTGCGGTTCAAGTTAAAAGAAGAAACCGCATTATTATAATTTTGCAAAATATGATACGACCTCCCTGTTGATCCCTCTTGAACTCCTCCATATAGTACTGTAGATAAATACCTTACATGCCTAATTAGAGATTTATTTACCACCTTCATCTTTCTTTTTCTCTCTCTTTCACAATTCACACACAATCAAATCAAATTGCTTCTTGACCTGAAACAGAATAAGGGAGGAAATGATCGATTAACTTGGTTTAGTAACAAAATTACTCTTATACTCACAAAAAAAATACACATCAAACACTTTCCTGTAGAAAATTAAGTGTATACAGGACAGATTGAACTTGATTTATTTTTTGTACCTGCTGTTCGGCATAGACTGGTAAGATAACTTCAATTTTCTTGTATAATTTAGCATAAAATCTGATCACTAATATTGTAATTTGTAAAATTGGACCAGCACAATACAAGTACAGTACAAATTGATAACTAAGTTACATACTGGTACAAGTGATGAGAGGTACAGGTAACTTTTAAGTAATAGGCCAAATTTCCTCTGTTTTTTTTTTTTTGTCCTTTGATAACAAATAAAATAACGCAAGAAAGCTTTCATGAAAATATAATGAATTCTCTAAATTCCACAAAATTATTTGAAAGCTATATAATCAGATCTTTAAAGCTATTAAGCTCAAATGAAGGACGGAATTGTGGAAGATGCAATAATCCCAAAACAAACCATGAAACCAATTTGACTAAGTAAACATGCATGAGAGTAGAATGAAATTTTTGGCACAAGATGAAATATAACAAAAGGTGAGTTAAAGCATAAAAGACCAACCAATGATCTCAAGTCCTTAATTCTTGGCCGGGTTTCCGTAATAGATACAGAAAGTGAGGCTTTTTGGTTAAAAGTGTTTTGCAAAAATTAGAAAAGAAGTAATTAAGAAGAGATGAGAATGAAGAATGAAGAATTATATATATATCATGCATACCGGATATATATACTCAATCCCAAGTAGGAATTAAGCAGCTCTATTAATTAATTACGTACCTTCGAAATTAGAAATAGATGGATATATATAGAAAACCAACATACGATCGAAGAACCTTTTGTTTTAATCTTGAAAATGAACATACCTTAAATAACAATGAATATATATATATATAGAGGCATGCAGTTCGTGGGAAGAGGGATGAATAGACAAATCAACAATTTATTATTCCAGTTTTTCTTCTATCTAATTATAAAATTACCAAACCAAGGCGCCAAAACTATTCCGGTACGGTTTTCATGCTAATCATATAGTAAATATATGATAATGACAGGGGCGGTTTGGTTTTCATGCGGTTTGGTTTTAAAAATAAATAAATAAATAATAGGGGTGGTGAGTGGTGACTGGTGAGGTGGATTGATAATGATAACTATTTCCGAGGCGTGCCCACGTGGCATTTGTTGGCGTTATCCAACAATTATTTATTTCCAGATTAAAATGCAAAACTAAACATTTTCTATATTTACTCCTTATTTATTTAGTTAGAAGAGAAAATAATCCAGCGTTTGTTTTGTTTTTAAGCATTTTTACTTATTACTTACTGTCTTTATTTATGCATGTTTTCTCTTTTGTAGAATATGTCTTTATTTATACCTTTTAGTTATGAATTATTTTAGGAGCTTTTTAGTTAATTAATGAATGTTCAAATTAAAGATGCAATTATATATTGCGACAAGTTAGTTCCGATTGCTTAAAAAGTTGAAAATGATTGGTCTGGCCGGGTACGTATAAAACTAAAATTATACGCAATTAAGTAGAGATTCTCTAATTGAACAAGCTAGCTAGTGCATGCACTGCATGTCTTATATATGTTTGTTTGTTTGTTTGTTTATATATACTTTATTATACGCAAGCTAGCTAGCTAATTAATTTACTAATTAATTTACTAACACTAGTAGCTAGCTAGTACTTCCCTTCTAAAACCATATTCTTAAACGTACCCTTTTTCATTACAACCAAATAACTTAATTTCATCTCAACAGAAATTGGGAACGAATTCCTTCACAATCATCATTTTATAATTTTCATAATTTTTACAATATTCTTTTTTATATCAATCTAAATAAAATTTTAAATAAAAATTTAGAGTGAGGCTATGGTACTTTGCAACAGGCGTTAAATTTGTGTTTCAATACAACATGCGTTAAAACGTTTGTTCTTAATTAGGCCGTGGAACAAACGCTTCGAATTTTATATTTTCAAAGTCCAAACAGTCGATTCAAACTGTTCAACATTCAATCTGTATTAAAATGTGCTTTAAGATCAAATTTTATATTTTTTAGAATTTTTTTATTATTTATTAATTAAGTTGTATTCAATCTGTATTAAAATGTGCTTTAAGAACCGTTCCATAATTTTTTGAAAACTGTTATGAATTTTTTTTCAATAAATAAATTTAAATTATGAAAAAAATAATAAAATGTGATTTAACGTGACTAACGTGATCGGTTACGACACGCTTGAACACAAATTTAAATTAATTTTCTCTTCATCCTAACTATTTAAATACTTTTAGCAGTTGAGAAGGAAAGCAATCTGTTGTTTTTTTTCATCCCAACTATTCAAATACTTTTAGCTTTAGCAGTCTAGATTTGTTTGTTCTATTAATAATATTTGAATAGAAAGAGAAAAATAAATCAAAAAATTAAGATCGATGTGTTTCGCATTGAAATGCAACATATATATGTTTATTTTTTATATGATTCCGAGAGTTTTCCGATTATTAATTTTTATTTTCTTAATATGTATATTAATTATCATATTGGATGCTATCGAATTTTGCTTGCAACTAAATAATTTTTTTTAAACAAAATGAAAAAAGAAGTATATTTTATTTTAATTATTTTATCATATACAAAAAAAAGTAAATTAAAATATATTGTTTGTTATATAAGTTATCCACAAAAAGATTTTTTTTAATTATATCATAATGATAATAAAATACAAGATTTTCGGTGAATAATGCAGAATCCTTGACGAACAAATGATATTACATTATATAATTGAATTTCCCACATCCTAGAAGAAAGAACCTTGTCTTAATAATTGGTTTTTGAATCTTTGTAACCCATTAATTAATCACAAGGAATAGGCAAATAAAAGAACAAAATTAAGTCGCAATGATAAGCAAACTCATACAATTCATGGGAATCTTTGCTTTTGATTATTTACAAGAAAAAAAAATGAAGCTACGGATTTAATTTAATTTATTATTTTGAAATGCTATGAATAAAAATGGGTGCAACTCTGAATTTTTTATTTATATCCAAAAAATAAAATAAATTACAAAAAATGACCATGTTGGCGGAAAAATTCGAAATATACCCAAACCGGAAAAAAAAATTCCGGATTCAACCTCTAACTCCGGAAAAAAAATTTCCGATCTCAGTCCAAATTTCCGGAAAAAAAATTTCCGAACTCAATTTCCGGAAATTTTTTTTCCGGTTTTAGATTAAATTTCCGGAAAATTTTTTTTTGAATTCGATTATAAAAACTACGGAGCTCTCGCTTTCACTCGCAGTGCTTCAGTCTCTCGCTCTCTCACAGTAAGTTATTTAAATTTCTAATTATTTATTTGTTAATTATTTAAAATATTTAAATTAATTTAAAAAATTTCAAAATGGTGTAGAATAATTTAGAAATTATCAAAATAGTCTAGAAAAATTTAGAAAATTTTAAAATGATTTCCAATTGTTTTAGGAACCTCTTTCATTTTTGGATCTCTTCCGGAGCTCTGACTGTCTGATTGATTCAATATTCGATTCAGGTTATTTTTTTTATTTTAATTTATATTATAATTAATTAGTACATTCCAAATAATTTTTTATTTTTTAGAATATTGTCCAAATAATTTAGAATTTTTTAGAATATTCCAAAATAGTTTAGAATAATTTATAAAATTCCAAAATTGTTTAGAATATTGCTAAATTATTTCAAAAATTTCAAAATGGTGTAAATAATTTAGAAATTATCAAAATGGTCTAGAAAAATTTAGAAAATTTTAAAATGATTTAGAATTGTTTTAGGAATCTCTTTCATTTTTGGATCCCTTCCGGAGCTCTGACTGTCTGATTGATCCGATCTTCGATTCAGGTTATTTTTTTTATTTTAATTTTAATTTATATTATAATTAATTAGTTCATTCCAAATAATTTTTTATTTTTTAGAAAATTGTCCAAATAATTTAGAATTTTTTAGAATATTCCAAAATGGTTTAGAATAATCTATAAAATTCCAAATTTGTTTAGAATATTGCTAAATTAATTTAAAAAATTCCAAAATGATGTAGAATAATTTAGGAATATTGGAAATGGTCTTGAATAATTTAGAAAATTATAAAATGGTTATAGAATAATTTTTAGAGGTCCGGACAATTTTTAATTACTTATATGTTGTTATTTTTTAAATTGCTAGACCAATCGAAACTGAAAATGACAACTATTTATGTGAAGATTTTTATTGGAGGAGAAATCAAATACAATAATGACGGGGTCTTTTACAGTACCCGAACTAAATACTCATTACCGCTAACCGTGAACCACAGCTTTGATTATCTTCGGAATGAGATTTATAAATTTGTTGGGTATAATGCTAGTCAAGCAAATCTGGAAATCCAAGCCAGGTTTAATATGTCTACCGATGGGGGACGTGACCATCAATTAGTACCAGTAATGAACCAACAATCGTTCGAAATGGTTTTAGAAATTGTGTCGTCTTTTGCACAAATTAGGGATGATATTGAATCGCTCAGCCAGCCACAATCACGGTCCCGTGAAGCACAGTACCCGATAACTGGTCGGAAAAATATGACACATCCGGTTGATAGTTTCAATGACATATCCGATTTTCGGCCTGCGGATGTCGATTTTTTCGGCAGGTCAAAAAAACATTCGATAATCCATTGGCTAAGGGTGTAGTTTATCAGTCGAAAATGGCTCTAAGGATAGCAATCAATGAGTTCCATCTCGATAATAATTGTGAGTGCAAGGTTCTTAGAAGCGAACCTAGACGTTACGAGGTGGTGTGCAGAGATAAGTTTTGTAAATTTAAGGTATGCGCGAAGCAGAACGGTCTTTCAGAATCTTGGATTATTACCAAACAAGCACTTCCTCATACGTGCACAGTATCAGCAACACGTACTAATCATTGTCAGCTTACGGCAGAGATGGTTGCCCTTGCAATTGATATAGAAGGGATGTGCGCTCTTCTATAAATCATATCCGAGATCTCGTCATGCAGAGATATGATAAGGTAACTCCCAAGTACAACAAATTATGGAGAGGCCGTGAGCTTGCTATTGCAAATCTGTTTGGGAGTTGGGAGAGCTCGTACAACTTGCTTATTCCACTATTGGAAGTCATCCAAAGAAACAATCCAGGAACTAAGTATTGTGTGACCTCGACCCCGACTGATTAATTATATTATAAATTATTCGGACAATATTCTAAATCATTTAAAATAAACTAATTAATTATATTATAAATTAAAATTAAAATTAAAAAAGTTACAAAAACCTCAATCGAAGAGCCGAGTGATCAGACAGTCAGAGCTCCGAAAGGGATCCGAGAAAAAAAGAGGTTCCTGAAAAAATTCTAAATCATTTTAGATTATTCTGGACCATTCTGGTATTTTCTAAATTATTCTGGACCATTATGATATTTTCTAAATAAGTCTGGAATATTCTGGTATTTTTTAAATTACTCTGGACCATTCTGGTATTTTCTAAATTATTCTATACCATTCTGGTATTCTCTAAATTATTCTGGTATTTTCTAAACTATTCTGGACCATTCTATAAATTCTAAATTATTCTGGACCATTCTACAAATTCTAAACTATTTAAAATTAAATAATTAAATATTATAAATTAAATAATTAAATATTATAAATTAAAAAAAACAAAAACAAAAACAAACCTGGGGCGCTGCTGCTGTGCTGGGAGAGAGGAGACCGAAGACGGCGACGTGAAAGGGGGTATATATAGGCCCCAATTCTGGAAAACAAATATCCGTGTTTAGCCTCCCCCATTCCGGAAATTTTTTTTCCGAGTTTAGCCTCTAAATCCGGAAAAAAAAATTCCGGATTCGGATTTCTATTACCGGAAGAAAAATTTTCAAGTTTAGAGGCTCAATTCGGAAAAAAAAATTCCGGAATGGGTATTTTTCGATTTTCATCCTACCCTTGGATATTTTTTGTAATTTTATTTTATTTTTGGATATAAATAAAAAATTCGAGGTGCAACTGGTGTTAGTGTAATTACAATATTTTTTATTATTTTTAAATGCTTAGAATAATAAAGTGTTAATGTTAGTAAAAATGGGTTGGGTTACTTGAGGGAAATCTCCGTGTTTTCTGTGAAATGGAGAGAAAAATGATGTTTATTTGTTGCATAAAATTATAAAATATGAAGTTGAAGTTGGTGTGTTGGTGTGTTTAAACTTTAAAGTGACATGGGGCCGGCGTGGATTCCAAAAGGAGGAATAGGATATTCTATATTCCTATGGATAAGGATAAGGATAAGCTATATTACATAAAATGCTGACTGTTGAGTGTATATTATATTATTATTAAGTAGGCAACGAATGTGGAATGAGCATTAATTAATTTGTTTATCTTCCTCTCCTCTGCAAACAATTTGAAAATGGAAGATGACATCATCTCCATATTCAGATAGAATTGTTTTACATTTTGGGCCACTCCACTTGTATTTGAGGACTTAGGGCCAGCCAGGCAAAAATGGCCCAAAATGTCAGTGAACAGTGAACTCATCTGCTTTCGGATCTGACTTGGTTCAGATCCGAATCCGGCCCGTTGAAGACTCCTCAGTCCTCTACTCCTCCCTCTCTCGTGAGTCTCCTCTCCTCTCCTCTCCTTCCTTTTCTGATTCATTCCATGTCGATCTGATTAAATTGGCAGAGAGAAATAGATAGAGAGAGAGATGTTTGGATCAAAAGATGAGGTGGAGATGCAAAGGCGAAACGCCAGGTTACTTTTAATTTTATTTATTTACTATTTTTATATTTGAGATTTCCTTTAATTGGCAACCAAATTTGCCGGTTACTGCTAGCTAGATCTATCTATTCAAACAATTGCTAAATCACAGTTAATTTTACCAATTGCAGTGTTTTCATCAAATCACAAATCAATCAATAGTACCAGTGCAATATATAAATAAATAAATAAATAAATAATCCTTGATGATTTCAAGCCTAACAAACAGTGTTTGTTTGCTCTCTCTGTGACACACACACACACACACACACAGGATCTTTCCCGATGAACGAATCCCAAGGCCAGAACGGGTTGGTGTCACAGTCACACACAAGGTCACCAAGGCTTTTGCCGATCCCAACAACAACAACCGCTGGCAAAATTTAGTTTTGGACCCCAGCAGCAACATAGTTCTCACATGGAACCGTGTCTTTCTCGTCTCTTGCCTCTTTGCGCTCTTTATTGACCCCTTTTTCTACTTCATCCCTCTATTTGACCAAAGAGACACACGTTCATGTGTGGGAAAGGATAACCGCTTGAGTATTACTATCACTGTCATGAGGTCTCTTGCTGATTTCTTTTACATGTTCAACATTGCTGTCAAGTTCAACACTGCTTATGTCCGCCCTAATTCGAGGGTACTTGCTAAGGGAGACCTTGTTACCAACCCAAACCAGATCAGGAGCCATTACATCAGGTCGCCAGACTTTGTCAGAGACATACTGGCAGCTGTGCCTGTTCCTCAAATACTACTCTGGGCTGTCATGCCAGCAATAAGTGGATCAGACTACAATGTCAAGAACACCACATTTGGCATCGTATTGGTGTTTCAATATGCATTTAGGATGTACCTCATAGTCCCTCTAAGCAACAAAATCATCAAGTCCGCCGGTGTTGTAGCAAATACTGCATGGGGAGGCGCTGCATACAATCTCCTTCTCTATATGCTAGCCAGCCATGTACAAAACACTACTCACTCATTTTTTCTTCTCTTCTCTTCTCTTCTCCTTGGACTATATATCTTTGATTGATATATATAATTATTGAATGCCTTTGGTTGCAGATCACTGGGGCAATATATTATCTACTCACAGTGGAGAGGCAAATCACATGTTGGAACAAAATTTGCTTATCAGAAAGAAGCACAACAGCATGTGATGTTAGATTTCTAGATTGTGACTATGCCGATGCAAATTCACCTACTTTTTTAAAGTGGGCCGACTCAACTGATGTCTTCAATAAGTGCAATGCTGCAGATATTACAATAACTTTTAAATTTGGGATTTTCATTAATACTTTAAAAAACAGGGCAGCTTCAACAACATTCCATGAAAAATATTTCTATTGCCTGTATTGGGGCCTACAACAACTGAGGTACTTACACGTGACAATTTATTCAGCCATATATGTACTATAGTACCATAAGTTTATATAGTGATTTCTTATTGAACTAGTTAAGTTTCCAAATTTTTAGGAGTACATGTCCCAAGATGCTCGTAATTCTAAAGAAAATATTACTATGATGCACGGCTTTTAGCTCTTATAACCATTTATATGGTACATAACTAATTACCCTAAACAATTTGAGTTCTCCGTGATAGTTCCTCGGTGTGAACTATATGGTAAAACCTATATGCTGTCTGCTAATAATTCTTGGTTCCTAAACTTTGTAGACAAAATTTATGTCTAAAAAATGATTATGAACTTTCAGTTCAAGCGGGAATCCTCTTATGACAAGTACATTCATTGCTGAAAACACATTTGCTATTGCAATTGGAGCTGTCAGTCTCATCTTGTTTGCACAATTGATTGGTAATATGCAGGTAATAAATTGGTACTGTTTACAATTTTTTGTGTTTTGAGTTTTCAGAAAATGCAGAATCAATAAATTAGCGTGTTTGATTTGACATAATATGTTTGTAGACATACCTGCAATCAATAAACAAGAGACAGGAGGACTGGAGGCTGCGACAGAGGGACACAGAGGAGTGGATGGACCACCACCAGCTTCCCCCAGAGCTTCAAAAGCGCGTCAGGCGTTTTGTGCAGGTGAAATGGTTTGCCACCAGAGGGGTAGAGGAGGAATCGATTTTACACGCTCTGCCTTCTGACATTCGTCGTGATGTGCAACGTCACCTGTGTCTGGACCTTGTGAGACGTGTTCCCTTCTTTTCACAAATGGATGAGCAGCTGGTAGTGGCAATATGCGAGCGTCTGGTATCATGTCTATGCCCTGAAGGTACGTACGTGGCAAGAGAAGGAGATCCTGTCAATGAAATGCTCTTCATTATACGTGGCACCTTGGAAAGCAACACCACTAATGGCGGCCGCTCCAATTTTTTCAATTCTATTCATCTTAATACTGGCGATTTCTGTGGGGAGGAACTCCTCACCTGGGCCCTCATGCCAAAGACCCAAGATTATTTCCCAACTTCTACTCGCACTGTGAAAGCACTTACCGAGGTTGAGGCATTTGCACTACCAGCTGAAGACCTCAAATTTGTGGCGAACCAGTTCAGACGCTTACACAGCAGAAAGCTACAACACACTTTTCGTTTCTACTCTCATACATGGCGCCTCTGGGCTGCTGGCTTTATTCAGGCTGCCTGGCGCCAGTACAAAAGGCGAAAAATGGCCGAGAGCCTCACCCATTGGGAGGAGACTTACGCATGGCAGCCCGAAGAAGAGAAAGAGGAAGACAAAGAGATAGAGAAAGAAGAGTCTTCTAGTGGCACCCATGACGAAGGGGCCGCACAAATCCATAAGCTGGCCCCATCAGCTTCTAGAAGGTTTCTGGCGGATGATGCGGCCACCTTGGCCAGGTTACAAAAACCCGATGAGCCTGATTTTTCCGCTGACCATTTTGACTAGAAGCTGGTTGCTGGTGATGTGTTTGTTTTTTGTAAAAGGAGAACATAATGTATGTATTTGATTGTACATTTGTAGGAGTTCCTTTTGGGTTTGTTTGTTCTAATGCCTGCCTGCCAGTTCATCTTTATTTAGTTAGTGTAAGATTTGCTAAATATAGTCTTCAAAAGTTAGAAATTCAAATGTACTTGGAGCTGTCACTTGACATCAATTCCGGAAAATGTGCATGGCTGAATGTTTTTTCTATTATTGAATAACTATGCTTTCGTAATATGTAATTACGATTTTATATTCCTTTAATTCAATACCATCAACATAAATATGGGCTAGTTGTGCCTCTCTTGCTCACCCGTTCTGGGTTGTTGTCATAAAAGACAGTATTTGCTTGAATTATTTAACTTTGTGGGTATTGCTGTCGTCAAACACAATATTTGCTTGAATTAAATCATGTACAAATATGCCTGCTATTAAATCAAAAACTACATAGCAGAATTGACCACAACTGCTACCAATTGGAATATCATCAGAATATTTGAATCAAAAACTATATAGAAGAAATATCATCAGAAGTGATCCATAAGCTAGCTAAAAGGACTAATTGGAACTAGCACAACTGCTACTACAAGTAGCATAGGCAGTGCTAGTGCTCGAAGGAGAAACATCCGACTGATGCAAAGCAACCTTTCCAAATTCCTCACGAGAATACTTGTTGATCACTGCTTTCAGCTTGCCACGTGGCGCTCCAAGACGAGCAGTCACCAGGATTTGAGCACATTCACTGTAGCATCCATCATATTAAAACAAAAAAACAAAACAAAACTTTTTCAGTCTTAAGATATGTCTATGAGAGAGAGAGAGAAATAATTAATTAAGAGAGAGAAGTGGTAAGTACGAGAGCTGAGGAGCGGCATAGTGGGTATGGTGAACAAGGGTAGGAGTCCAGATAGGGGATTTGTGAAGGATGGTACGCGCCACGTAGACACAAGAAGCTGCCACCATAGAAGGGCTGAACTTAATTAAAGACTGCTCTAACAGACCCAGCTCAGCAATAAAATACACCATGTTCTCCATCTGTTCATTTAATTACTATTACTATAAGAAAGGCATCTATCTTCAATGAAAAATATTTAATTTAAGTAAACAAACAAACAAACAAACCAACCTCTTTATCAGCTCGCGCTGCCTTGATGAAACGAACCAGAAACATGTAAAGAGTCGGCACCGTCAGGTACCAGTCTAGCTTGTTCAGTACCTGCTTCTCTTTCTCCAGTATAGCATCTCTCTCATATGCATTATTTGATATCTCGATCAAGTCACCCACCTTGTTCAGTACAAGTAAATGATTACTGACATATCTAGAGAGAGAAAGGATATATATATCAATCAATATGTTAAAACCTACCTGTGGGGCCCAGATCTCCTCATATTTTGAGGCAATAAGCATGGCACAGATTCCAATCAGTTGTAGCTCTGTCTTTGGTACTAACAGCTTCTCCAGAGAAAGGTACCGGTCAAATATGTACACTGTCAAGTAAAGGGTTTCCGGTCTCAGTTTGAACCTGTTGTGCACTTCAACAATCCAATCCAGTAAAATTGCTCTCCTCCTAGGGTTTGCATCAGTTTGATGAATCATATAATCATGGGGCCTGTATGTGTCCTGTACCACAAATAAAATCTTAAAAAGGCATTTAATGTCCTCTTTATCATAGGAAAGTAAGATGCATATGAACTACAAACCTCAACTTGGTTGTAGTATTTGTAGATGTCTTCAATGTATTCAACCACCGCAAGTTGGTTGTTGATATCAGCTGCATCAATATCCTCTATTTCTGCCTCCTTTCTTGCTTTCTCGTTTATCCCACATGCAAACTTTCAAACATATATACATATATTTAATTAGTAATGAGTGAAGATAATGTGATAGTACTCATAATAATAATGCAAAAGTACTCACCTTGCTCCGTGCACTGAGTACGGATGTGAGCGTATGCACCTCCCTTCTTCTAGAATATTCAGGCTTCATTACTGGCTTAATGGGTACGGGTACAGTCACCTTCCCCACACTTGGATCCGACCGACTGTTCTGCATTGCCTTTTTTCCTCCATGCTTATTGGATGGTAGAGGTAGAGGTGGTGCTTTAGCCACACTTGGATCCGACCGACTGTTCTGCATTACCTTTTTTCCTTGTTGCTTATGGGATGGTAGAGGTAGAGGTGGAGGTGGTGCTTTGGCCACATTGCTTTTCCTTGCAATGGGTCTCTGCTCAACACGCTTCTGTACTGCCTGATTATTAATCTGCAAATGCATGCAAAATTTAATTTCAATCAGCAACTTAATCGCAACGAGGGTGTTCGGCAAGGGTCACAAGATTAAAATTTAAGCTGCACTAAGGAGAGCCCGTTCGGTAATAAAGTTGAGAAGTCACTTTCCTAAGAAGACCTTAAGCTTGGAAAAATGTTTAAGCCATGTAGAATCAAGGCTTAAATTCTTGGGCAAGCTTAAGAAAAGTGGGCAAGAGGACTAAGAAAGTGGTTTTAAGCTTTGTAAAGGAGCACTTGTTCAGCAAGCTTAAGACTCCTTAGGGTGCTAAGGAGGCTTAATCTGCCCCTGCCAAATGCCCCAAACTGGTGTCCACTTTTACTGACAACTGATGAGCTATCAGTTCTTTACCAGAATACATCAACCTTTGGTACTTTTATATTTGATTACTGAATTTTAATTTTAATTGTGAAGGGGACCTGTTTTTGCTTGAGTGTTGGTTTGGTGACACATGTGGCCTTTCGTGTGGCAGGTTCCACATTTACCAGTTTCCTGACTTCTTTTGCCAGCTCAGTGCCTGATTTCTGTAAAATACAGGTGAAAAGATTAGGCAGAATAAATTTTACAAATTAAACAGATACGTGTCCAGCACCATACCGTACTGGATTGATGGTGTATATCAGAACATATATAATTAATTCAAATCATGGCCGGTATTGGTACTGTACTAATAAAGGCCAAAGTTTTTTAGTTACGCATAGAGATAGAGGGGTGCATGCATTACCTTACTACCAGACACAGTGGTGGCTGTCTGTGCATTTGCAAGAAGCTTAGCACCAAAACTCCTAAAAAATTAATTTTTGATAAAATTAAAGGAATCTGAATAATAAAAAACATTCACATGCTCAGCACTGGTACAATAATTATATCAATAAACACATACCTTGTTATTGGACGGTTTATGGGTTTCCTGTTCAAGAGAAAGAAAACAGTTGTCGAGTGACCCCAATAAAGTAAAAAATTAAAAAAAAATACAATTAAGGGACTATTTGCAAGATTACCCATCAAGAGTTTGGCGTGCAGGATTTAAGTTACTAATGTTGTCAAGTGCCGGCCGAGCTTTTCTATCTCCATATTTACCAGTTGCTTGTTGCTTTGGCACCTGCGCCGGTACCCGTACAGCCCCACCTGACAAATTAAATTAGATATTCTTTAAAATCCTGAAATCCCTCAAATAAATTAAATATGAAGCACGATTATTTTTGGTGTCATGCAGCAATTAAGATTAAAGAATTACAGTTTGAGCATTTCTTTTCTTTATCTTTATATATAAAAGATGATCTGTTTGAATATACAAAAAAAATGTACACAAGGATCAGAAAAGTAATACAAATCCTAAACCTAGTAGCTTAAATAATATTTCTACACTAGTCCTCTACTTTAACAAAAATACAGATCCAATACAGCTTTTTTTAAACCTTTTCAGGGATTGAAACCTAATTGTTAGATATAAGAAATCAAGAATATAAAAGTAAGTAATAATCAAGGATTGAGAAACAATCCAGCGAACAAACTTGACTGGAACTAATTTGTATATTAAACCCTCCCTCTAATTTCATCAAATCAGAGATTGTAACGCATTCTACTTATCAAAGTTTAAAAATGAAAGACTATAAAGCAGAATTAACGCAGTAGAAGAATTTGAAGAGAATAAAAAGAAAGTGTTCGAGAATTTCTGGTTGAAAGAAATTTGAAGAAATTGGTACCTCTCTCTCTCTGGTTCTGAGAAACGACGACATTTTGATCTCTTGAAGCCATTATTCGTTCTTTACTTTCAATCGATTAACGACGAGCTACACAAATCCGAACCTCCGTCTCTCTCTCTTTCTCTCTCTCTCTCTCTCTCTCTTTCTCTATTTCTCTCTTGGGTTCTTGCCTTCTTGGAAGAGAAATTAATGAAAAATGGGGTTTTTGAAATACAAGTAGTCGACGGGACGCCTCTCTCTCTTTCTCTCCATTTGTTTTGTAAATGGACACTGAGAGTACTACCATCCATCGTTGGATCCAAGGCATATTGACACGTGGCCGTATCTTAATTACATTTTGCAACGGTCGGAATTTTTCAACTTTTGGTCAAGCCCTAACATGATCGGACGGCTCAAGGCAATTGATAGCACAAATGCCATATATGGTCTTTTCTTTTTCTTTTTCTTTTTTTTTTTAAAAAAAAAGCAAAAAGAAAGAAAGATTTTATTCAACAAAAAAAGGCAAGAAATATTTAATTTTGCGCTTCTTAGCAATTATAATTATAGCATTTTGAACCCATTTTTTTAAGGCTAAAATTTACAACTTAAAATTTAAATTGTTTTATTCTGCTCCATTGATATCATAAGTTATAAAATTCGGAGTTAATTGTTACAAAAGAATAAGATTTTTATGGGGTTAGATTGGATACGGATTTGGATTGGATGTTGGGTTTAATGACGAAATATTTTTTAAAATGACCCCATCTGTACTAAATGCAATATCAATTAATATACTGGTCCAATTTTAAATCAACTTCATTCCTAATATTAATCTTTTGGAATAGAATTTTTTTTGTTATGGCATTGTTTTTCCTTCAATTCAAATAATTGGTGTTATTTAGTTTTCGTGTGGCATAAACTTTAAATCATTATTTGATTTATCAACTGGGAAGTAATAATTTTATTTTGGAGTTATGAGTTATCTATTTCTGAAATAGACTATAATTAATTTGGTCAAATGGGCCGTAATTGTTTCCATTGAATAAAATTGCATTCGCAGCAACTGCCAAAGTTATTAAAAAAAATAAAATAAAATAAAAGAAAAGGAGAGAGAGCATTAAATGAAGAAATGACAAAATCTGAATAGAAATCAGGTTGCTATTTGAAGTGAGAAAATTGTAGAATTATCATATTAACCATAAAAAAAAAAAAAGGAAAGAAAGCAATTAAATTAGGCTGTACATAGGAATATAGGATAGGGGCAGAGGGAGGACCGATATTTTTAAAAATACCCTAAGTTAAATATAAATTATTAAAAATACCCACGGTCCCAAATCTTTATTAAAAATACCCATACCGGTCAATTATTGGCCGGTACCGTTTAAATAACCCAACCGGCCAATTATTGGCCGGTTCCGTGATTTTTTTTTTTTTTTTTTTTAGAGAAAAATTGCTAAAATGCTGAAATGAAATCTAACACAAAAAAATTGAATTGTTTTTTTAAATATTTGTTATAAAATACGCTACGAATAGGGCCGATTTTGTGCTAAAATACGATAAATTACAATAACTATGCTAAAATAGGTAAATGTACTAAAATGCTGAAATTACAATAATTATGTAGAATAGGGCCGATTTTGTGCCATCTTTCATAAAACATAAAAAATAGTAAAAAAATTCCAAAAAATAATTCAGCGTGTTTGAAGTATATTTAGCGTAAAACACGCTGAATTACTTGATTTATGCTGGAATTACAGTAAATTACAATAATTATGTAGAATTATGCTAGAATACGGTAAAGTACGCTAAATTACGTACGAATAGTGATGATATCTTCACTGAGAAGGGGAAAAACGACGACGAAACTTCAAACGGCCATAAAACGGCGCTCGAGTGTCCGATTTCAGCAAATGACCACTTTTCGGAAAGCTTGCGAAAATGCGCATCGTCCGTGCTAGCGATGCTAAAAGCCAAATTCAGAATCGCCAAAAAACAAAGAGAAGGGTCTCAAAACTTCCGTTGAAGTTTTCGATTGAGATTTTCATTTCTATTCTCCAATCTACGTAGCTCAGTAAATTAGTTACATAATGGACTTGTAGAATACCAATTTTTATTATTTTTTGGATTTTTTACTATTTTTTATGTTTTATGAAAGATGGAACAAAATCGGCCCTATTCATACGTAATTTAGCGTAATTTACCGTACTTTATCATAATTCTACATAATTATTGTAATTTACCGTATTTTAGTAAATTTACTGTATTTTAGCATAATTATTGTAATTTACCGTATTTTAGCACAAATTCAGCCCTATTCGTAGCGTATTTTCTAACAAATATTTAAAAAAATAATTCAATTTTTTTGTGTTAGATTTCATTTCAGCATTTTAGCAATTTTTCTCTAAAAAAAAAAAAAAAAATTACGGAACTGGCCAATAATTGGCCGGTTGGGCAAAAAAACAAAAAAAAAAAAAAAAATACGGAACCGGCCAATAATTGGCCGGTTGGGCTATTTAATCGGTACCGGCTAATAATTGGCCGGTATTAGTATTTTTAATAAAGATTTGGGACCGTGGTTATTTTTAATAATTATATTTAACTTAGGGTATTTTTAAAAATGTCGGGGGAGGAGGGAGCAATCAACTAAATTAGTTGACTCCTGTCAGATCAAGCAATCAACCAAATTTTACCTTTTTCTCAGGGCCCATCTGGAAAGAAGCGCAACGCTTGATATAGTCCAGTCCAGTCCAGTCCAGTCCAGTCCAGTCCAGTGTTTAATTACAATCAAAATCTAATCCAACCACAAGCACAACTATAGTTATTATATTCATATGTTCAAACCTTAATCACGTGTTAAGAGCTGTGTTTCCAATTCATCGCTCTACATAAGCTTCATGCAAAGCAAATGATTGTGAGACCAGGTTTAATTTGCCTCTCCTATGAGCCTCTCTTTCTTTTTTACAAGCCTAGATGCATACTAACATTTTTTTGGGAGGAAGCTTGTAAATTTTATTGTAGGTTTATATAAAACACTGGTGAAAAAAACGTTGAAATGGTGACCAACCAAGGTGCAATTTATGTGACACCAAATCGAGGTTATAACTGGAAAGCTGCTGTGCAGGAGACTGTCTCAGCTACATTAAACAGGTAACTTCATGGTGGTTTTAGTTGTTTGTTGCTGTAATTGAGGTTTAATCAAATTTTGCCCCAACAGTTTTCTGAGCTTGTTCTCAATTATGAATCAAATTAGAACCATCTCTGAGCTTTTGGGACCCCTTCAAATTTTGGATTAATACCTTTAACAGTATTCTCTTGCAATTTCTAACAAGGATATTGTTCAATCTGAGTTCCAGTATGGGATGTTTTTCATGCATTTTAGGGTTGCATATGACGTTACATATGTTTGCAGGAGACATGCATACTGTTTGTTGTTTTGCAAGAAGCCGAGAATGCATATGTAATTTTTGGGGTTTGTAAGGGTACATGTGAAGTTGTCCTTCAACAAGCCAAGTCTTTTGACTGTTGGTGCCCGTTACTACACTGGAACTTTCAACACCGTCAATCTATCTCCTGATGGACACTATGTTGCCGTCTCAAGTCGTGGCAATTTCTATTTGACCTGGGAGCCAGGCCAGGTACCTTTTGTTTTAACAAACTGTTCAAGTGAGACTTCTGAAAAAGCTCTGTGAAATATGGGTAGCTGTTGGAAGGCATCTGAAGATTTTGTTAAACCTGTTTTCAGAGGAAAAAGAATAAGGACTTTCTTATGGTTGTCTTTTGAAATTGAGAATTCTTATTAGTGTTTGTTATAAGTCATTGGAAAAATAAAGTACCGTCAGGAAACTTCATTTTGAATTTCTAAATAAAATAGGGACTTGTATAAAGAATACCAACATATTAGGGACTTGCTGCAAATAAGAATAGACCTGGAGACCTGCTTGCCATGGCTGGATGGGTCTTGCAACATCTTTTATATTTTTTTTGTAAAAACACGCGGTGCCAAGGTACCACCAGTTTCCAAATTACTGGAAAGTAGCCTTTAACCTATATTCAATTCTTGATTGCAGTCCATTTGCCAAAGTAACAAGTTTTTTGCAGCCTTACTGGCAACCCCATAACAGAAGGGTGGCAAGGTGCATACAAAACATGGGGTGCGAGGCGGTGGCCTTTATCTCAGTAAAGGAACTGGCGTATGTTTTCAACACTTGATGCAACAAATTTAATGAATTTTACCTAAATGATTGAACTAAGTAAAATTAATTTCCAAGCTTTGAATTTTACATCAGCGTGAAGAATTCTTTTGGAGCATATGTAGACAGTAGACCTAGCTAAATGAATTTTGTTGCAATGCAATTAAAAGATGTCTTTCTAAATGCGTTCGTTTGATATTGATTTCAGATAACAGAAGATTTTGAAGAATTCCCAGTACAGAGCAGAGGATTTGGTCTCTTGGATGTCTCTTAAAAGGATGAAAAGTAAATGGAAATTATCATTGTTCTTCTTTTGAAAGATTTTGTTTATTATTATCATTGTTATTTTGCTGCAGATTCTTTATACAGTGATTTTTGCTCTTGCTCCGGTACGTGGGGTGATGACTGGACTGGTACAATGATTTTTTTTTATTTTTTTTTTTCATTTTGCATAGCGAGGATGTACGTATGAAATTAATGATTTTTTGTATCTATGCGACTAAGAGAATCACTGTATAAAGGGTTATAAAAAATATACTTTGTTGATTTATTTTATTACAAAATTAACGATCAGTTTCTGTTGAAAACAAAATTAGATTCTCACAGGAATTGTTAATTTCAGTAATCCTTAGTTCCGCAGGATTACACAATTAATTACTAGTTCATGGTCTTCAAAGTTAGTGATAAGACGACAATGAGCCTGCTAATATCTATATTAATTCATGAAAATTGAGTAGAAATGATTCAAATCAATTTAAAATTAATTTTGATTGTTTTTAGCATTCAGAAATTTCTATTGAAAAAGAAATTCTTTTACATCTCATATCACCGAAGGTAACCGGACTCCTAACGCCCTTAGCCATACATTATGAAAAATTTTAGGATGAATAACATGAAAGTGGTCGTGCCGGAGTGGTTATCGGGCATGACTAGAAATCATGTGGGCTTTGCCCGCGCAGGTTCGAATCCTGCCGACCACGTTTTATTATTATCCTCTTTTTTGAGGGACACACAATGACACACAAGTGCCAAAATAAAATTGGGTGTTTTCTTTCAAGGCGTGGTTAGTGGTTACAACTTACCAGGGTTCGTAGCTTCATCATTTAATCATTTGTTTCCTCTCTCAAATATCTTTACTTACTCGCATTATACTACTCTTAGTGTTTCATTTAGTACTTAAAAATGTAGCAAAACACGGAGATTAAACTGAGGTTGCTTGTGACAATGTAATTCTTTAATCAATAAAATCCACCAAACTTATTAATGATATATATATATATATATATGCCCCAATGTTAAAAGCTCTATTCGTGTCATAATGTTCTATCATTAACCATTTCTAGGCTTCGCCATTTTTTCTCACCAAACTAACTGCAGCACTAAACACCAGTGAAGCCAATAAAACTTTAAACATGGAACAAAAAGGATTAATCAATCTTAAGCCAAAATGGTACCAGTATTATGCAGACCAACTTATTAATGATATAATGAGAAAATTAGGAAAATCATAAATGTATATAGGAAAATGGAGTTGCCACTAAAACAAAGCCAATTTTTTGCCCAAAAGAGACACCAGTAAATCAGTTCTATTTCTTAACATATGATTCTATGTTCTTCAGCCATCTAATAAGCTCAATTTTATCCTTATTCATCATATAATCATGCAAGAAGTTGGCCATGTCGTCATCCACCCCTCTATTTTCCAAATATTCTCTAACTGCCACTTTTGCTTCTTCTTCTATTTTCCTACAGAAAGCAAGGTCAATAAGAAATTAAAAATAGATAGACAAGTATAACTAGGAAATGTGACCTTGGATCCAGTTGCCATACCAGATAGATTGGAACTGGTATATCATTGGCACCGCATTAGCACAAAAACTTTGTTTGCTTCTTTATATACTCCAAAATATTATATATGGTACTGTCGGTGTGTACAGCTTTTAATTTCAATTACCCGTGTATGTAATGTGAGGTTTCTCTTTTTATAGGTTAGATATCAGCAATGCTACAAGCAAGCAAGGACTAGAACTAACTAAAACAAAATTGCTAATGAAAGAAATGGTAAACCCTAAACCACAGCTGAGCAAGTTAGAAGCCAAAGAAAAATAGTGGAAAATGTTATTACTTGAAATTGCGGCCCATGTACGGCATCCCAGTGGGCCCATTGTGGCTGAGGCTGAGGGGAAAGGCATTCTCCACTGCCAGAAAATCAGGCCACGCTGAGCAAACAAACCCGAAAGCAGAGCCAGCACGCAAGACCTCCACAACCAGGCTTATGTGCAGGCGGGGCCCACGCTCGTATGCCTCAACTTTCTTATGAAGGCTGAGGCCAGGGTTAGGATTAGGGTTTGCAGCTCCATCAAACATGGTTGCGTCAATTTTTATTTCTTCACCAGGATTATAGGAGGTGGATTTTAAACGGATCCATTGCTGACCCGGGCGATCTTGTATTGTGTACAATTTGAAGCGTGTCATGGGCTGAAATACAAAATTAATGAGATTGGGAGTAGCAAGTAAGACAGCTAGCTACATGAATTGGTAGGGATGAACAGGACTGTGGGCTTACTTACTGGCTTAGCCTTAGATGATTAATTGCTATGATAAATGTAAATAAGTTTGATTAATTTGGTACTTTGGATATGAGCGAATTTAATGGAGAGGTGGAGAGGAGAACCTTGTAAGGAGGGTTATGGTCGGAGAAGTAGGCAATCTCGGAACTCAGAATTCGTACAAGGTTCTCATCGAAGGCAGCCGGGGTCGTCGAAGAAGAAGAAGAAGAAGAAGAAGAAGAAGAAAGTAGAGCGGAGGAAGCGGAGGAATGTAGGGTTTTCAGCAGAAGAGACGAATTAGTTCTAGTCTCAGCCAGGCGCCGCAGCAACCGCGCCATTGAATCTCTCCAGTCGAAGGGGAGAAGGAAGTCAAGGAACTAGGAAGGTTTTTGGAATTGGAATTGAGAACGTAAAAGACAGATTCAACTGGAGATGGATAAAAAGACACCATGTTTTTTCGCTAATAAGGGCCGGGCCGTCCACTTTGGCCCAGCCCATTAATTTCCCAATCCAATCCAATCCTTTCTTTTGACAGTAGTCAATAGGTAGCATCATTTCAGCAATTCAAACCCCAACCCACATGAATTAAGTTCCGCCATCAAAATAATTAAAACAAAATACAGAGCTACCTAGCATTGCTAGTAGGGAAAATAATTTAGATCGCATCTAATGATTTTATTTTAACATATGAATTTTTAAAAAAAATTAAAACAATAAAAATATAATGGAGGCAACCCTCCTCGTTTAAAATAAAATAGATCTGAAAAATATATCTTGCTGGCAGACGGTCCCCACTCCCCACTTAAGTTGAAAATTGATTTACTTGTTAGTGTAACGGCTATTTTGATGAACCAACCGTTGGGACTCTGTTTGTTTCCCTTTGAAAACCAAGTTAATAATTATTATTCCTCCAAGTTCCAACATTTATTTGTCTCTCTGATCTCTGATCTCTCTTCTCTCTTCTTCTTTTGTTCCCCGCAAAATTAAATGGCAAACTCGTACAGACCCGCCTACTACTCCTCCATCCAGCACTCACTCACCTCCATTTGCAAATCTCTTTTCAAATCTAACCGCCGACGCCTCCTCACCGACGAGCAGAAACACTCAGAAGCTCTCAAATGGCAGCAGGACCAATTCCACAAGATACTCCACCTTACTGCATTGCACCGCGAAGGAATTGTAGAGGAGTCTGAGGTCTCTGCATTCCGTGCCACCCTCCTTGAATCAATTGCAGCCGCTCCGAACCCGGCCAACCAAGAATCACCACGTCTCACCCGAGATAAGCTTCTCTTCTTGCAAGTGAGTTATTTCAACTCAAATCTCCTCCTACTTGTGTAATTTTTTATATTTGGTATTTACGTAGCTAGCTTGATCTCTTTTCAATTAGGAACTGCTACACTCGAAATGCATCTCCAACGAAGAGTACCATACATTCAAAAGGCCGCTCTTACAGAGACTTGCAATTCTTGGTGAAGAAATTAGTTGTCAAGACATAAAGATGGGTAACCCAGAATCTGTAGTGGCCACACAGAAGAAGAAGACCATGCGGAAAGAAGAGGAAGAAGAAGAGTGGTCAGTTATAGACTTACAGGACCACCCCACCACAGAAAATCCCTCTGAGAAACCAAAACATAAAAACCCAATAAAGCAACTCATCAAGCCACACAAGTCATCTAATAAAAATAAAGAGAAAAAGGAGAATGTTGCTGTTCTTATTTCCAAAAATGAAACAAAACCATCCATTTTGACTAGTGAGAAAGGAAAGAGGAGAGAAAGAGAAAGAGAGGGTGGTGAGAGAAAGGGGGGTTGGGGCTTGGATGGGTTTAAGAGGTGGAGAAAAATCGGTGGACACGAACAAGAGGAAGAAGGCACAGCGCCATGTTTGGATGAATTGGAGAGATCTGATTTTTTATTTGATAATGTGCCAAATGCTGTAGCAACTGACTCTGATAAGGTAATTAATTCAGCTGGTAATATATTACTCCTGGTAAAGATGTTGCCGATGCCCAACTTTTTAGATCTAATTACAAACTATTCGCATTTCAGGTGCTAGGGGATAACATAAAGAAGGAGCTTTCTTGGATCAAAACGGAGTTGTCAGCAACAAACCGAAATGTCCATTTTTCGTATGTTTCCGCATTCCGGGCCATAAATTAGATGGTTTTTATTTATTTATTTACGTATCTCCTTCATGTTTGTTTGCAAATTTCAATTGGTTATTAATTTTCAGGGATGAACAAGTGGAAGCAATTTCAACAAAATTACCCGTGGACAAATCTGATCTCAACAGCTACTTCCCCAAGTAATTTTCTCAAATAAATAAAATGTCAATTAAGTTAAGAGAATTTCAGATTGTTATAATTTTAAGTTGAATTGCAGGGCATGGTGCGATAGGCATGGTGACACGGTGTTAGAAGTTGTTCAAAAAGAATTGAAAGAGCGTGTGACAACTGGTACTGGTACTCTCCAGCCAATACCAAGCAATGGTAATAATTCACAGAATGCTAACAAAGACTGGGTACATTTTGACGATTCAGAGAATTTTCACCCAAATCTCTTTGGCAAGGCAAATGATCGCTATATAAACCCCTTTTTGTAAATTCTAGTTTTCCTCTTTTGCACATTTAAATTTATCTATTTTATTTCTTTCAGAATTCGATTTATGCCTTGTGTGTCACTGAGAATTTTCAGAATACAGACGAGAGAATTCTTTTCCTACTTTAGTTGCGAAAAATAACAATGAGTTTGCAAATTCTCAAGAAACCAAATTACGTGATAAGTCTCTTTTTCTTTTTTTTCTTTCTGAGATGGTTGATGGTGAGTTAGCATATGGTTAGTGAGATAAGTTCAGCTGGATTTTTCACAGTAATTCAAATAACAGAAGCTACTTCTGACACAAAATATGGCTTCCATAATACATGCCCAGATAAAGCATTAACCTAGCAATCATCCTGCCCCAATTCACTACAAAAAAATATTGAAGAAACAATGAGCAGTTGAATCATTAATCAACTATATTAGTGTCTAGTTGAGAAACCGGCGGCAATTTTTCGAATTACAAAAGCAGGGGATCTTTTCTCCTTCATTTTCAGGGTTGAAATGGTAATCGTAGGTGATTTCCTCTCCTGGATTTATATCCCTCTCTGCAATGAATACCACTTTTTTCTCATTGAAGACCGATATTATCTTTGCCACACAGTTTGCCTGGATTATTTAGATTATTATATCAGCAAAAAAAATGAAAAAAAAAAAAAAAGAATATCTTGCATGTAATAAGAGGAGGGGGCATCAATAATTTACCGAGCAGGAATGGTTGACGAATCTGGAGATGCCACCTTTGCGAGTGGCATCAATAATATTATCTTCATCGATGCGGAAGAAATAACATGCACTTTTTGAATGTAGCTTTTGTCCAGATTGGTACTCTTTCTCTCTCTTGTCAGCCACTCTCAGCCTAATTATCTCCCCCACATACTCCACCACCTATGTATTACATTAAAATGAGGGGTCAAACTTGACAAGGTCAGTTCTACTTAAGAAAGATTACAAAAGCTGTGCTTTTTGTGAAAATTATAATGGAGTCGCTACTTTCACAAATGTTTTTTTCTCGAGATGATCTGATTAGGTCTGATAATTTTACAAGTGTAAATATCGTATCAGTTTAGCGAAGTGCAGTACCAATGTGGTAAGTGTTATTCCCCTAATGAACTAAAGCAAACTTTGATGGTCAATAGTAATTCATATTTATTTCCAATTGTTTTAATCATTTTAGCTTTAGACAATACCATGGCACCATGAGGGATGAAATGAGAAGTGTAAAGTCCAAGTGCATGTATGTGTGATTTATAGACCACCAAATGCTTCCATCCCTGCAATTGCTTGTAACGCGTATATTCCTTCTGCACAACCAACAACAAAAACATTATTCAAATGAAAATAACATTAAAGCAGAAAAATTACATGCTCCACGGATAATCTTTGCCTTGATTATGCATGCACTATGACAAACCAACAAAATTCAAATGAAAATAACATTAAGCAGAAAAATTATATGCTCGACAGATAATCTTTACCTTGACTACGCATGCATTATGGCAAACCAACAAATCTTTTAATAAACAAATAAATGAACCCCTATCCAAAGGTGAAAAACTCAAAAGCCTTGGTTGTCCGAACAAAAGAATAATGGAAGAGTGCATTTCGGAATAATGCTTAGTGTGTTTGGCAACAACCTTTACGTGGAGTACTGCTGTTCAGAATAATGATAGAATAACACCAGGTGACCAACTATCAAAGTACATAATTACAAATTGAAGAAAGAGGATGTGATTTACCTGCAAATCAAATTCCACATCTGACGAAGAAAGTGATTTGACAGCCACATCGGTAAATGGCTTCTTACCATTAATCCGAAGCCATGCATTAATTTGTTCTTCTGAAACAATGCAGGCCCTGGAATCACCTTTCGTCGCTATATTATCAGGAGTAGGGTTTTCATATTGTCCCCTTTTTTGGCCTTTGAACACCTATTAAACCATAAAAACAAAAATATATGGAGAACATAATTCTAATTCAATAACAAATAGCTGAATTTTCGTTCCACAAAACCCAAGGAAAACCCGAGTGAGAGGGGGTGGGAGGAGGATTCCATTTGAAGGGGCAAGCAAGATGCTTTTGGATCTTATTTTTTTTCTTATTCAAATTAATAAAAAAACTGGCACCATATAGGTTGTATCCTTTACCAGCTCAGAGTTGGGGTATGGCAGTAAATTGAAATGTTTCTACATTACCTCTGTCCTTGCACATGTCCAGCCTTCATTTGATGCATACTTCTCATTTCCCTCGATATATAAATTTTCTCCATCTGACTTGTTTACCACTGCATGATAAATGCACCTCCCATAAAAGCCGACCTTCTCACCATGTTCTCCTTCCACCTCATTTTGTAGTAAACCCTGAATTGCCAATCAAAATTACTAAATGTAAAAGCAGCATACGACCAAACTTTAAGGACTTGCAAAACCAGTTCAGCTGCTCTTTAGCCCTTCATTTATTTTATTTGTTTGTATCTCTCTTCTTTATTATTTATTAAGCCCTTAAATTATGCATAATATTTTGCCGGAGGTTCCTTTTTGTTGGTTTGTTTGGTGTTATATGCAGTAAAACTCATATTACAACTAAACCAAGCTGAGTAATTGCAATGGTTAAAAAATAGTGGATGCTTAGTACAAAATTAATTTTGCAGCTGATATTTAATCGAGCCAGAGTTGGCACATTTGAGGCTTAGTACAAAATTTATGGTAAGTGGTTGCAGATTGCTGGATTAAATTAAGCCTTGAACGCTTAAGGCATAACTGCACAATTGAGGCAGATGTTAATTTTAGGGGGTTAACCATCTGGACAACTTAAATTTACAATTCTTTAAAGAGGAGGGTTCCAATACCTCATGCTTTTACCTCATCATGCCTCATATTCTATATCTTCGTTTTCAAAGTCTAAACTGTCGATCCGAACCGCTCATGATATCCATACTAAAATATGTTTGGGATGAAATTTTATAATTTTTGGAAATTTTTTACTATTTTTTAAGATAGGTACAAAATCACTGTTTCTGGAAAAAAGTTCCAAAAATTATAAAATTTGGTCACCAAGCATATTTTAGTATGGATATCATGTTGAGCGGTTTGGATCGACAGTTTGGACTTTGAAAACAAAAATATAGAATATGAGGCATAATGAGGTATTGGAACCCTCCTCTTCTTTAAATCACTGTTTAGAGATACAAATTATCCTGTATTGAGCATGTTATAAAGGTTATTCTTGCCATTAGGCTCAAAACTTCATATTTTGTACCTTTTGGTGAGCACACCAAGGATGAAATACTATGGTACAACCTGAAATTCTACATTTTACACATGAACCTCCTGGCCGTCTGCAAACTGAGCAAATCTGATACAAAAATAATAAATATGAAATACCCATAAATTATCTCAAAGTAGAAGGATAATATTGTAAATTCTGAAAAAAAAAAAAAAAAACATTGCTAGCAGTAGATATGTTCTTTTTGGTAGGCTTCACTCATCATAGCATCTTTTTAAGAAGCCTTGCCCCAAACAAAAAAAAGGACAACAGTTTGTTTCAGTACTGTATCAGGAAGACCGGCATTACCAGTTTTGCTTAGTAGATCAGATAATCAGTGATGCTTAAAATTCAAAGTTCCACGCAATGCATAAGAACATAACTGGTAACAATACTATCTTGAAATCTATCAGCCAAAACTGTATAGCTTACACTATTTTTTCTGGAAGGAGAGGTGCCAGACAGATCAAAAGCAGCCATGGTGTTAACATTGGGGCACCTAGTACTGGGGGTCCACAGACCACAAACCATGTGGACCCAGTGTACCATGGAACGATTTTCATCTGCTCCGATGAGTTGAGTACCTGGTCTACCAAAACATGGTTGATGCAAATATTCTATTAGACTATTTACGAGTTTCCGGGGCTTCAGCGCCCTTGTCATAGCCCCACCTTGGTAACCACACAGAACACAAACCTGCAAAAATAGGCCAGTTGGAATGAGAACCGGTTTAACAAAAAATAGTGGTTCAATGCTAAGTGGATGGCCCACAGAGGATCAGCTCCACAATTTACTCTTTAACTGAAGCCAAGAAAGGTCATATGAGGGTATAGATGTATATTTTGTCATTTTCATTGTTCTCTTCTTAGCTTGGTTGGTAAAGAATTTGGCAAATTTATTGTTTAATTTCATTTAGTTAGGCCTTAATAGTGCATATACATGGCATCAACTATGTTAGTATTACTAGTTGAATCAATAAAGCAGAAATGAAAAGAGACAATGGCAGATCTATGCATACTGCAATATAGTAAAATTGTAAACGATAGTTTGATACAACTTACTGGATCGAAAAAAACCAGCCCTACAGGGTCTACAAAACCATGGACCCTTGGGCTGTCGCAAAATACCATAGCATGCCTGGTGCACCTGCAACATTCATGAATAAAATCAGTTTAGATTGTAACAAATTGCGAGCAAGAAGTCAGACCAAGGGACGAAAGTTTCTTTATTTAAAATATTCGCATTAATGCTGTTTTCATGCACCAGTTCAGGAAATAATTTGGGTATTACAGGTAACCAAATGTATCTCTCAGAACTAACAGTGTTGTTATCTAATGAGTTATAAGATTGAATCTGGAATTTGACAGCTCAATAGTTCACCCAAACCTACCTTCCAGAAGGAAAGCAGAGGAAAAACAAACAAAAAACAAGGGGAAATAACCGTGATTGTGCAATGTTGACACTGCAAAATTTGATTGATATCCTCCTCAGTCGAGCTTCGGCAGACAGAACAAGACAACTCAGAGAGGGAAAGATGTTTATGTTCCTCAGCATGCCTGTAGTAATGATTAAGACAGGGTTTTATCAAACAACAGTAATTGTATATACCAGTACGGATAATACGACTAAACTACTGATAAAAATATAAAGTAAATAAATCTTAAAAAGCCAACCTTGACTTTCTCTCTTGAGAGGCAGGGAACAACTGACACTCACCACCGGAAAGTGAAGGACTCACATGTATCACATTATTTGATTCTTCTTGCACAAATCCTGTATCAGCATAACATAAATTATTTCAATGTTTTTATTACATACATTCTAAAGAAATCTCTTTTTATTCGATGTATAAAAAGTAAGTCCATTTAGGCAAAAAAATAAAGATTTGCTTTATTACGTCAGAGATCAATAAAATGTACCTAACATAATTCAAGAATAGTATAATATTTATTACCTGTGCCAGTTTTGGGAGAATGCTCTAATTTACTCATCTGTTCTCCCTCCATTATATCAAGAGATATGCTCTTCATTTTCACTCTTTTATTTTTTCCAGAATATTCTCCAAATTCATTTAATTTGGTGTCTTTAGACTTCCGAGCTGATCGACTTAAAGTTGGCTCTACCATAACAGCACTATTCATCGGATTATTATGAACAAGTTCCATACTTTTCCTTAAATCGAGCATTCTAGGATTCTCTTCGGCCAAAGGACTCAATTTTTCAGCCTTATTTTGTAAAATTTTATCACAACTGGTTTTAGTTCTTTGGAGTACCGAGACAAGAGAAACTATTTTCGCAGGTTTCAGGGCATCATTAGTCATGCCATTAGAAATAATTCCAAAATCCCCGCAAACAACAGGCTTGTTTCTCTTGGCACAGAAAGGATGATAACTGTTTTTGTTTTTTGTTTCACATTCTTTAATCCCTATTTCACTCAGATATTTGTACTTGGGCTGTTTTCTGGCTTCAAGGTGATTCATTGGTCCATGGTGGCCTGGGTCTACTTCATCTTCCCTATTTTTCTCAGAAAATGTTCCATTTGCATTAAAACAACTCATTGGTCGACGATGCACCGAAGCCACAGAATTTTCTTCTCTCTCTTCTGAAAAGACTTCACTTGTCTTTGAATAGGTCACTAGTCCATGGTGGACCTGGTCCACCATGCTTTCTACTTTTTTCTTCTCAGAAAATGTTTGATTAATCCGAGGACGTTTCGCAGGTCCACCACGGATCAGGCAAACAGATTTTTTATTCCGGTTTTCCTCAAGATTGGCCTCATTCATCCCAGGACGGTCCTCCGGTCTGCAATGGGCCTGGTCCACCATCTTATCTTTTCTACTCTCCATGGAAAAGACTTTATTTATCTCAGAATGATTAGTTGGTTTATAGTGGACACGTTCCATCGTTTTTTTGTCTCTCTTTACTAGTCTAACATCATTGCGCGGCTTCTTGGCCAGGCTATCAGTTGTCATCACAGGTCGCTCTCTTTTAAGGGTACTAGATTTGTTGGTTGCACTTAGAGATGGTTGTATTGTTGTACAGATTTCATGCCTCTCATCAGACGAACCGCATTTCTCGACCAATGACGCCTCATCAGCTGGTACAGGTACCAAAACCCTCATGCCAGCAGAACCCAACTCCCAGTTTTTATCAGTTTCAACTGATACTTCAGTTACAGCAGGCGCTGATGACCCTGAAGATATACTTGAGATCACTTTATCACTGGTAAAGAGTTTTTCCGGCACATCTATTAATGGAAAATCTTTTCCCAAGAAATTCTTTCCGGGTGCATCCTTCCATGAGCACTCACACTGGGAAGAAAGCTTAGGTCTTTTGTTTGTATCTCCAACGATGCGGTCTTTGCCTTCTTCTAACAATAAAATTGCATGCTTATGACATCTCGAAATGCAGTGTGCCCCACAAGTAGGCAATGTGTCATGTGTACTACTGGAATAGATTTGAAAAAAAAAAAAAAATGGGTGAGCATCATGCTAAAATAGCACCCTTCCTGGAAGCTACTACTTGTACTAGTACTCCAGAACAGTAGAAGTTTAGAAAAGAAATAACCTGATGCATGGTGGTTTTTCACTGTCACAGATACAGCATGCACTTAACTGCTCTCTGGAACAAACCAGGCAAGAGGGTATGCACCTAACTGGAAATTTGCACACATCACTGTGATTACCGCATTGAAATTTGTGGACATGCTCCTCATGCAATGTTTTGTTGTTATTATCTTGGCCAGATGAGTTTTGGAATTTCAGATTTGAGAGGCAGCACATTCTTCCATGCAGATGGGTTGTTTCACAAACTCTTGCACATCTTTCGGGTTTATACCATGAATTTTCCGTAAGGTCAAAACCATGGTGCTTGAGGTTCTGTATCAAATAACAATGATATTTAATCAAAACAAAAGTTAGAAGATTCATGACTATCTTTGTTCTATGACATAGTGATCACTTATTAATAAATTACAAAATAGTGCTTTACCAGGCTCTCTGAATTTGGAGAACAAGTCCTCAAAGCATCGCTAACATTGCAAGTAAATCCACCAGCGCGAGAGATATTTGAGTTGGAGCCAAAGTTAGAATTCTCATCATCTATTCTGACAAAACCATTCTTGCATTTATCCAGTGCCTTTTCATCTGAGCCCCTTACAAACTCAGTACTATTTCCTAATATATCATCGCCTGATTCCACCGGATTTTTCCTCTCAAGGTGAGAGAGAAACAGAGAGATAAGTGAGTTTTTGGTTGGGTCGCTAGTAAAGTCATCAGACGGCGAGGTCCTATGCTGATGTGTATTTGTAGGAATTGTATTTACCAGAAATTGATTGAGGCGTGAGTCTTCCTTTAGAGGAATTTGCAAACGTCCTGAGTTTTCGTTTGAAGACAAACCTGCAGTCACAGTGCATCAAAGCAAATAAATCATCATTCTTTTATTTTTAAATGGTAAGCAATTGCCTACTTATTTTCGTTAAGCTAAATAAAAAGAATACAGATAGAGAAAGAGGGAAAAAAAAAAGAGAGGAGATAATACAAGCATTGTCCAAATCAAGAAAAAACACAAAAAATAACACATCATTCAACAATTGAAAAACTAATTTAGCGACAACTGGCAACAGTTTATCATATGATCTGAGCCCACTCTTTCTTTGGCTCCTTATTAGTAATGACAAGTTAGAAGAGGACAACAAACTTATATTTACAATTTCAAAATTCAGGGGTATTAGAGTTTCAATTTGGCTTAATTGAATTGGAGAAATGGTACCAAATTACTCTGACACTGCACTAGTCAGGCCATGTAGAACTATTCGAAAGAGTGTATAATTACACTAACCTTTACTCACTCCAGGCTGGGAAAAGTGTGTTGCTTGCACATCAAGTGCAGTGGTGCGTTGCAAGGAAGTTGTATTTACGACTTTTGATGAGTTGTTAATAAGGTTAGGCGGTTGTCCGAGCTTCAATTCAAATCTCGAAGCAAAAGGAGAAGAAGAGATGTTTTCTTCATTCCTGGCACTATTCCCGAGACTTACACCTTGTCCCATGAAATTGGATACATTTGCACTATGGGAGACCAACTGAAACCCATTTTTTGGTATACTTGTACTGGTTTTTCCTTTTTGTGCAGCTGAGGTCCAGTTTGGTGATAAAGAGCTGTTATACTCGTTCAGATTTCTATTTAGTGCAGTACTGGTCTCTGAATTGGTGGGACCTACCTTGTGGAGCTGGTTCTGGTAAACAGTTTTGTTATTGGATCGAAAAACAGACCCATCTAGAGAACTTGATTGAATCACAGATGCTTGTAAAGATGAGTTATTTGGCCAATCCCAGTAAGTGCTATGAACCTACAGGAAACAAATTAGGAAATTGGACATTACTTGAAAATATTATGAGTAGCACTCGTTTTCTTTCCTTATATTTTGTTCCAAATGGTTGTTGTAGTTGATCTAGTGCTTGAAAAAGGTCATGTTAAATAAGAAATAAGACAATTGAAACAGAAAGAAAACACTTACTCCTGGAAAATGTCGGGCCCAGCGGGAAATAGTCATGCCATTTTCCATGTACACACTTTCACCGGCCTTACTAGAAATGCCCCCAGAATGCTACAAAATGTAAATACAGTAAAAATGGTTCTTTTACATATAACGAGACTAATTACAATACACCATTCAAATTCAGGTACTTGCTTATTATTCATGAATACAAGTTTTACTACTGTAGCAGATTTTGATGCCAGTTAGATGTGGTCTGGGTACGGCTCAGCTGGACATATCAACTGATTATTGAATGCTATGCAGAGTACGAATAAGTAATGTGCGTGCACGTGCATGTTTACATATGTCTGTTAAGAGTTGCTAATACACCAGCTGATTCAGGTCCCACAAACAAAAACATCAAATGACAAAAAACAGATTCAGAAGTAAATAGCAACCTATAGTTTGGTAATAAAATTTAAATTCGCTAGATAACTTGTGCATACCTCACAAAACTTGGCCACGGACATTTTAGACCTATGACAAAGGCAAACAACTCCAAGATGTCCCGAATCAGCAAAAAACAACTCTCCAACTGAATTAAATTTGCAACAGTTATTAGCGATAATCTACAAACTAAAAAATTCTACACCCCAAGCCAACACAATGGAATCCTGGATTTAAATTGTTCATTGGTAAGAAGAAGACGCACTAATTCCAAACTGTACTCCCATCTGATTCCCAAATTTAAATTACTAAGAGAAAATGAGCGTCGCACGAACCAGTATTCATGCAAAAGACGAGTCGCTGGTCACCATGCCAAGATGACAATGTTGCATTAACGGGTGTTTTCTGGGGAGCCCGAAAATCCAGTGTTTGTACCCGATAAGCACTCTGGGTATGACCTATATTTCCTGATGAAAAAAAAGGAGATTAAAATATAAGCAATCTCTGAGATAAGCTCCGGCCAATCGAGACTGACAATTCTATGACACTAAGGAGAAGCAGTGTACCAGCACTAATTAGAACCACTGGTTACTGTTACTGGAGCAGTAGGGAACAGTTGATAACAGTACCCATAGTTGTAATAAACAGCAGGATGCTGCCAGCATACCAGCACAGGTATTAGTACAAAGATGTACCTGATGCCATATTAATAGTTGATTTTTTTGTTTGTTTGGCCTATTTTTTTACTGGAAAATACAATATTCTTTGATTTACATTCCTGGTCAGCCCTGTAAGATCTAGTAGCAGACAGCATGAGTATAGCACATAGACGTACCAGTTTTTGGGAAAGTGGTTTGGAAAAGCATGTTGTGGGGGTGTTTTGCATGAGTTTGGAGAAAAGGAGGAGCAGAAGCGAGAGCGACAGCGTGGGGATTGAGTTGAAGGGCATTATGGGAATGCAGGTTGGGAGATAATAGAGGAGGAAAAGGCGGGGTTTGAAAGGCGTTGAAGAGGGGTAGAGGTAGGGATAGGTCTTGCGAAATGGGAAGGCGTGCAGGGATTATGGAGTTTATTCCCTGAGGCTGGGAAGGAGCGGGGATCGCGGCCTCCGTCGGCACTGGCGACCAGCCGGAGCTGCATTTTGGCGGCCACGAACCGCCGTTCATGGCCCAGCGACACCGTGGCTTCCAAATTCCAAATTCCAATTTGCTTTAGGGACTGGGGGATGGTTTTGACAAAGAAACAGAGCAGGTGGAAAACAAAAGGGTCGGGTCTTTTGACTCTTTTCCAATCCAATAATTGCAGGAATTGCAGGAATTGCAGGGGGCAAGGAGGGAGAGAAAAAGACCAAATATGAGTATATGACTGACGATTTTAGAAGATTGCAGAGGAGGGGATTTTAGAGAGAGAGAAGGGGGGAACGGCAAAATGTTGATTGGCCTTCTGCTTTTTAGCTTTTAAGCTTTTTGCTCTCTCTCTCTGTACTCTGTAGTAACAGTAACAGTAATAGTAAATCCCTGTTCATCTGTCAGTGTGCAGGTCTTTTCTTTTCAGAAATTAAAGAGAGCGGTGGGACTTTTCGTCAGAAAGACCATGTATATCACTGTTGAATGAATCCGGTGTTCTGCACCGAACAGGTTCTTTTTAGATCTTATGTGACACGAGGATGTGGTTTTCACTGGAACGCCAACGAATCCATGTCTTTTTGGCATATGCAATGCAACATGCGATCAGGTATAGCCGTATAGCATAGCATAGAAAGTAGATGAGTACTGACTACGCTTTAGGGTCATGTTTGGTTGTGGAGTAAAGTTAATGAGAATTAAATGACTTACTCCATCTTACTCTACATATTTTACATCTTGTTTGGTAGTATAACTCGTGGCTTAAATTAATCCGCCTAGAGGAGTAAAGTGTTGGAAACTGAGCCTCTTCCTATGATAGTGGGCCCTACAGGTGGAGAAAGTGTGGAGTAAGTTAATCCACCTGAAGTGGTGGAGTAACTTACTCCGGATTAACTCACCTCTTACTCCACCTTACTCCTCTTCTTTTACTTCTCGTTTGGCTACCTAAGTGTGGAGTAAGGGGTTTACTCCACCTCTTACTCCACAACCAAACATGACCTAGGAGTTTAGGTGTATCCACTATCCAGTATCCGGATTTTCCAAGTTGCCTCTTCATGCATGCCAAGAAACCAGTTGACATACAGCTGCTCATTGGTTCACATCGGTTAAAATCCAAATAAAATACAAAAATTATTTGGTTTTTAAAAATACAAACTAAATCTACCGAATTAAATTTATCAAGTGAATTAAATTCAAATCAAATTAAATTTTGATTTTTCGGTTGAACTGAAATATAAAAATTAATAAATAAACAAACAGTTTCATTTTTTAATTTTTCATAAGCTCAAAAGAATTATTTATTTCAATACACAAATTTTAATTAGGATTTAGTGATTTTCATATTCAAGGTGAAAGAAAATATTCATAATTAATTTTTTATAGATTCAAGAGAATTATACTTCTCTTTTTTTTTTAGAAGTTTATAAATTGAACCAAATCAAATAATTAAACCGGTTTTAAAAAATGAACCGCACTGATCTATTTAACCGGAAAAACCAAACTGTTTAATCTGAATTTTCTCTGTTCGATTTAAAACCAATTAAACCAGACCCAATGAACACCCTGCAATTCAGCATCCCTCATTTTTTTTTTTTTTTGGAAGAATAAGTTCAGGAAGGCGGTCAAAGAAAATTGAGTTGGTTTTTATTATTCTTAAATTGTTCGCTGGTTTGTAAATTGTATTGAATGCAAGTTACTCTGAGCTGGAAGGGAAAAGAAGTAAAAGAGGACTTAATGGCAAATATTTCTTTATTTTCGGTACTTTTGACGATAAATTCAGTCAGCGATGATATATTTATGTTTTCATTTATTCGATTTTTTCTTCTAATTTTTTAAGGAGGAATACGGCTGTTTTTTTTTCTTTTTCTATTTTATATAAACTTTAGGTAGTCAAGGCAGTCTGGCTTTAATTTTCTTTTTCCTATTCATACGTCATTTAACATAATTTACCGTATTTTAGCACATGTTACACTGTTCTTGTTCTTGTTAAAGCAAAATTTACATTTACATTGTGATTTTATTTTATTTTATCATATGAATTTTGTATCCGGCGTGCAATCTAAAAAAAATAGAGAAAAATGACCATTGGCATGCTTGACAGAAGTATCTATATTAAATTTATTTTGCTTGTAAAAATGAGCCTTTCAAAATAAATAATTCCAGTCTAAAGCATGCAGTAAAAAATAAATGTGTGATTTTATCTATTATAAAATCGAAGAAATATCTCGGGTTTATTTCATTGCTTCCTTAAGCCCGCGATGGCACTATAATTGTATACATACAAAATAATGTTCTTCATAAAATGAAATACGTAAAAAAAATTATATACATACAAAATAATAAAAATAATCTCTAACAGTAAATATAATAGTGAAAACAGTTTTAAGGGTCATAAACAAGATGGCACTATAATTGTCGGTATTGAAGCAAATATTTCTCCAGATACGCTGCCTTCCTCTTAATTTCAATATCCCCGTGTTAGAAAACATCTTGGAAAAAGAGTAGGTAGAAATTCCGATAAATTCGAAAGAAAATAGAAGAAGGTAGAAGAAGGGAGTTTGTTTTTAGCCTTTTGAAAAATTTAAAATTCAGAGTGACATGCGGACTATATCTATTGTCTCAAAATAAAGTGCAGATCTAGTATGCGTGTCAATCCTCAAAGACATTGCATGTCTCCCTTTCTTTTTTTTGATAAGAAAAAGAGAGCTTACAATAGAGAGAAGATTTTTTTTTTTTTCATTTTTCGTAATTAAAAACAAATAATAATAATAATAATAATTGTGTCCAGCGGGGGTGCAAGAGAGTGTATCGAACCAAAGTTTCAGTATTTCTATTTTTTGTAAAAAAAAAAGGATAATCAATATCTTTTCCACTCTTAAGTTTTATATAGTATAAAATCAATCTGTAAAAAAAAAACTTTTGTAAGATATTTTAATGTATTCATTTTTCATTATTTTTTTATTATTTGATTTTGTACTAAATAAATTTAAAATTTTCAAATTTTGCACGTACATACAACACCTGTGAAGTAGACCAGTTTCAATAGTTTAGACTAATATTTGAAACTAATATGATAGATTTTGGATTTATGCTCATCAAACTCTCCTGATGAGCACAACACACAATGGCTTTGCTTTTTTTGAGATTGACTTCAAACAAAAATCTATCTACTTTACGAGTGATGCGTGTACATGCAAAATTTTGCAAATCTTCAAATTCATTTAGCACAAAGTGAAGCTGTAAAAAAAATGAAATGTCACAAGTTATTTAATACATTTATTTTTAATTATTTTTTTTACCGCTTGCCTTTGTATTATATGAATTCGAAAATTGCAAAATTTTATATGTACATACATCACTCGTGAAGTAAATCGATTTCATGGTTGGAGTTCTTATTTAAAGCCAATCTGATAAATTTTAAAATTTTGAAATTTTGATAATCAAATAACGATAAATCTAGAGCTAATATAATTCAAGAAGTAATGCATCCTCACTAATACACACGCAAGTTTTGTTCAAGTAAAAATAACAAAAAAATATAATAGAATAATTCAATTAGAATAAAATCTTTCTAATCTGCATGTAAAATATTTAAACGGATTGGATGAACTTTGAAAAAAAAAATTGAATCCAATATAATCGGTTTGAGTTTAGATTGAACAAAATTGGAGTAGAACTACTGTGTGATGTGCTCACTAAACATCAAATTCACTTCAAACGAGACGAATCCAAACCGTTCAAACCGACCTACTTCACGAGTGATGTGCGCACATGCAAAATTTTGAATTTTTTTACTTCATTTAGTCTAAAGTCAAGAGATCAAAATTGATAAAAAAATGAATGATCTAAAATGAAGTTTTATAAGTTATTTTAATGCATTCATTTTTTTATTAATTTTGACCTCTTGACTTTGTACAAAATGAATTCGAAAATTTCAAACTTTTGCATGTACATGCATCGCTTGTGAAATAGATCAGTTTGAACGGTTTGGATTCGTCTCGTTTGAAGTAAATTTGATAAATCATGGAGTTATGCACATCACACCTAGTTCTTCTCAACAAAATTGATTAAAATATTTAAACGGAGGACATGCTGTGAACAATAATATTTAAATTTGCAAATTGCAATGAAGTTAAGTTTGTTCATATTTTGAGTTGTAATTTCCTTGGTGTGGTGCTTATGGGTCGGAACAGGAGCCTATCCGAGGCAACTAATTAGCATCGAGGAGGAGCAGTCCCTGTCCCTCCAATGGCGCTGGCCCCCGCCTCGGCCTCTCTCAACCGCTTCTTCTCCTTCTCTCCTCGTCGCGCGCCTCAAACCCTAATTTCCCTTGCCACAAGGTCAAGGACCCCCAGACACTTCTCCTCTCCATTTCCATTTCCATTTCCACCACTATGCAGATGCAGCACCTCTTCATCTTCATCTTCATCTTCACCCCCTACCACCAGTACCAGTACCACCAGTACCAGTACCACCACTACCACTCCCGCCACCAATGGTAAATTTTTCAAGGAGTTGTACTTGTACAACACCATGACCAAGAGCAAGGAGCTATTTGAGCCCAGGGATCCAACCTCAAAGGCAGTGGGAATGTATGTATGTGGCGTTACGCCTTACGATTTCAGCCACATAGGCCATGCGCGCGCCTATGTCACCTTCGATGTCTTGTTCAGGTATCCATCCATATTCCTGATTCCTTCACTTTATTCCCAAATTCTTGCACTCACTCCTATCTAATTACAATTATCCTGTTTTCATGAGACAGGTACTTGCAATACCGGGGGTATAATGTATCTTATGTTCGCAATTTTACCGACATTGATGATAAGGTGATCTAAGTTCCTCAGTAATCAATCAATCTCACTTTGCTTACTGTACCAATTTCTTCATTATTATATTATTCCTTTAGGTTTAGGGTTTTAAGGTTATATCTCTTACTTCATAATGTGAAGTTGTTGTTTGATTTTGATTAAAAAAAAAACATATAGATAATTGCAAGGGCAAAAGAGTTGAGTGAAGACCCACTTGACCTAAGTGCACGTTTCTGTCATGAGTTCCATTTCGACATGTCTGCTCTCCAATGCTTACCTCCCACCTACGAGCCTCGTGTCTCAGATCATATCACTCAAATTATAGACATGATCAACAAGGTAAAATGTCAATTTTTTTTATTCAATATCATTTTTTCGTTTGTGTGCCTGCACAGGAAAGTGGTGTCACCCACAAGGATTGTGATATTTGATTTGGTTAGTATCAGACAAAATAGGTACAGGCAGAATAGGTCTAATAGCCTATGACGTGTTTTCTACAGTTGTTTACCAGTGTGACCAACTATTTCCCCTTTTTTCTTTCAGCCTTTTATTGGGCATCTTACTGTTTGTTTAAAAAGAAACTCGATACTAAATTGAGACTAATTAGTGGTAATTGGATCAAGTACAAATTTGAAGGTTTAGTTGGGTTTAAGTGGCACTCAATTGCTCAGTTCGAGTAACTCGTGCCTTACATGAGTTCTTTTTGCCTTCTCTTCTTTTTCCTGATTACAGATTATAGAAAATGACTGTGCATATGTAGTAGACGGAGATGTATATTACTCGGTCAATAAGTTCCCAGCATATGGGCAGCTGTCTGGCCGAAGCCTAGAAGACAACAGAGCAGGGGAGAGAGTTGCGGTTGATCAAAGAAAGAGAAATCCAGCTGACTTTGCTCTATGGAAAGTAAGAATAGTTGTCTTCAATTCTAGTATACTATATTTCCAAAATAGTCCCTTTTTGTCTTTTTTTTTAAGTATGAGTTGTTTATTTATTTTTTTCTTTTCACTGATTAAAGGCAGCTAAGGAGGGAGAACCGAGCTGGGAGAGCCCGTGGGGCCAAGGGCGGCCAGGCTGGCACATAGAGTGCAGCGCTATGAGCTATGCATACCTCGGCCACATAGTTGACATACATGGTGGTGGCCAAGACCTCATATTTCCCCACCATGAAAATGAGATTGCGCAGAGCTGTGCAGCTTGCAGGGAGAGCTGTGTACGTTTCTGGGTGCACAATGGTTTTGTCAATGTAGACAAGGAGAAGATGTCGAAATCATTGAAAAATTTCACCACAATTCGCCGGGTAATGTCTAGAAGAATCATCCAGTTATTTTCTCACCAGTATCATTTGGTAATGTGAAATGTGACAAATTGAAAAGCAAGACGGGGTATAATAGACATTATTACCACCTATGTCTCTGCAAAAACTGTAAAATATCCTCTAAACTCCTTATTTTCTTTTTTGGGCATACATATTTACAAAATTCACTTCTAGAGGGGATTGTGAGATTTGCTGCATTAGTATTACATTGTGAGATTTTCTGCATTAGTTTGTTCATTGTACTAAAACTCTACCTTTTTCATTGTATTTTAGCTTTTGTCGTGTTGAAAATGTAATTTACTCCTTTCAGGTAATGGAGTTGTACCATGCCCTGTCTTTGAGGTTTTTCTTGCTTGGTACACACTATCGTACCACTATCAGTTACTCGAACGAGCAACTTGACACCGCTTCAGATCGTCTATTTTATATTTATCAGGTTGGGAATTAAATTCTGTTATTAATATAAAATTCAATGAAACACCATCAGATGATGCATTAGTGTGTTCATGGTTGCTCTAAAATTATAGAAACTTCTAAATCTTCAATTGGCCTTTTGTTTTACCAATGTCAAATTTTTAATTGCCTATTGTTTCACCATTTAAAGGATTCTGGGACTATTTGTTTCAATATGGGAAAATCCATTCTTATCCGGACAGTATACAAACTTCTAAATCAATGGTTTTCTGACTCCCTATCTAGAGAATAGTGAAAAGAATCTTAAAAAATGTGAAATTTTGTTTTCTACAAAATGTTGATACGTAGATCAATTCAGCAGCTTGGATGGATGTTTTCAATATAAAAAATTGAGATCTGTTTCCATGGGGCTGGTCAATTGCTGCTATGCTATATATGGTGTGTGTGCGCGTGCGTGTATGTGTATTTTGCGACATCTGAAGCAAATCCTTTTATTTATTTTTATTATTGTAGACTTTACATGAATGTGAAGAACTTCTTTCGGCTGAAAAAAGATCAATTACAGAGGAATTTCCGCCTCCTAAAACATCGGAGTGTCTAATAAAATTGAACAAAGAATTGAATTACTGTATGTCTGATGACCTCCACACAGCCATGGTATTGGCCGCTCTTTCTGATCCATTGAAGCTCATGAACGACCTCCTACATACTCGTAAGGTATCACTTTGTTTATTTTTTACTGTATGTCTGATTTTGTAGGTATTATTATATCTAGTCTTTGAAGCTCCTACCAAGAATTCAAAAACTTCTATAAATCTCCTTTTATTATATTTTTTAGATAATATGAGTCAAGAGAATTAAAAGTGTTCATTGTACAATGGAACCGTATCTTTAAGGGATTATAATTATGTTTGCTTTTATTTGGGTTGACAGTTAACGCATGCATTTTCTCTCTCTTTTGAATAGAAAAACCTGATCATTACATACAGTGATTTATAATAAGTCATTAGGTTAATGATTGTCTTCTGTTTCTCTTTTGACTTTTTAAAATCTAAGCAGGGGAAACGTGAAGAAAGAAGATTGGAGTCGCTATGTGCTCTGGAAAAACAGCTTAGAGTTGTGCTTGGTCTTCTGGGTCTAATGCCTGCTAGTTATTCTGAGGTTGATGTTACAATATTCATTTTGTTGGATTAACTCTTTGATCTGCTTAAATCGTGCTATATTTTTTATTTTTTATTTGCTCTTGAGAAGGAATGGCCCTACCCTACCCTACCCATGGTGTCAGATTGGAGTATTAGCTAATGTCTTTTAGGTTCCAACTAAAAACTAGAATTAATCCTTTTAGGTTCCAATTTGTTTACAGGTTTTGCAAGAGTTAAGAGAGAAAGCATTAGTACGAGCTGGCCTGACAGAAGCACAAGTACTGGAAAAAATAGAAGAGAGGACTTCAGCAAGAAAACAGAAACAGTATGAGAGATCAGATGAGATAAGGAGGGAGTTAGAGGTGCTAGGCATTGCCTTGATGGATAACCCTAATGGAACCAACTGGCGACCCGCGATTCCTCTTCACATTCAAGAATTGCAAACTGCTCCATCTTAACTTGTACACTGTCTTTTTTTTTTCCTCTTCCTTTTGGCCATGCCTAACATTTTTGTCAGTTATTTCTATGGTTCAATTTTGAATGTCAGGAGGGAGGTTAAAACAGTGCTCCTTGGGTGAAAAGAAATAGTAGATTTACATATTAATTGAAATTTTGCCTGTTAAGATATATTTTCCATCATTTTTTTTTTCCTTTTCCGTTGTTTAATACATGAGCAGTTTGAGTAGCAGTCCATGAAACTGTTATGTAATATAATTTATTTGACAAATTTAGACTGTTAACAAGCATAAATCAGTAAAAAAACTTAAAGAATCCAATTTGATCATGTAATTATGTGTATGATTAATCATATGTTTATCAATTATTGTATAAAAAAAAAAGACAGAATGATTGATCACATGCAAGAAGAATCCTTGTATTCTGGTTGGTCTATAACAGCATTTTTAGCAAATATTTAAGGGGGCGTTTGGTTCACGGTTTAGGAAGGCAATTCCCAGGCATCCCAATGCCATATCATCTATTACCGCGTTTGGCTAAATTGACGAGGGAATAGACGTAGTAATTGCTGATTCCTTGCTATCGGAATTCCATTATTGATGGCTATTGCGCTAGCCATTTTAAACGTGGATTTTTTTCTATTACCGCTCCGCAGGCATCGTTTTCTTCATCTCTTCTTCTCCTTCGTTGCTAACTTCTCATCCTCCGCTTCTTTTTCTTCCTCTCTCTCTTCTTCTCTTTCAGGAATCACTGCTAACTTTTCCTTCGCTTCTTTAATTTTCTCCAGGACCTCTTCTTCCAATAGGTACGTCAACCCCTCGCTCTCCCCACTCTCCTCCTGCTCCTTATCTGACTCTAGTTTTTGTCAGAATTACCGAATCGACAGCTTTGAAACTTGCATGCTCAATAATTTGACAAATAGGTCGTCATCAATAACAAAGCAAAAGGTAAGAAAAACCCCAAATTAATCAGATCTAGAAAAACCTCAATTCTTTTTTATCCTTGTGGAAATGATAGATGAGACCTCGAGTTGGATCCAGGCACATCAAGCATCATCCCTGGTCAGTTCAATTACTTCTTCACATATGCTGCATTCCTAAATTACAATAAATTATAAGTTGCTACTTATAATTGCTTCTTAAAAGTATCACTGTGCACCGTGCAGTTATGATTTTTATTGAACATCAGTCTAAAAGTATGAAATATTGTCCCTTTAGCTGAATTGCTAGTTAAATATGTCCAACAAGCTTGTTTAAATTATAATAATGATTTCTTGTTAAAGTATCAGTTGTCATAACAATTTTTATTTGATTTTGACTCTCAAATCAGTTGTCATATTTTAACTGTTTGGTTAATATCAGTTTTGGTTGATTAGATTTGCACTGTTATATCTAGAGATGCAATATGGGGTGGGTTAAACCAAATCTATTAATCAGAACTGCTGTGGTTCTCGTTCTCGTTTCATACTTAAATTGAGTTTTATTATTTGAACTTTAGGCAGTACAACCATTTCTAAAAATAAAGGTTTAGTTAATAGGTTTTGGTAATATTTAAAATATTAGGGTTCCACTTAAAGTTTTGCATATCATTGTTGTCAGTTTTGTTTTCTTTTGACATTTCCGCTTCTTTGAGTCTATTAAATCAGTGTATATGTCTAAAAATCAAGAATAGCATATAATAGTAGAAAAGGACTATTCGATACAATTCTTGAGTAAGAGAATGTGCTGGTTTTGTACCAGTATTCTTCAAGTAATAGGAACAAGTCTAGTTTTCTTTTTCAGTATTACAATTTGGTGATGCTAATTGAACCATGATTACATGCTGGTAAACTTTGAAGTCTGAGAATCAAGCTGTGTCACTGTTTGTTTAAATAGAAGCACACACTATACTTGGGAATTAATTTGTACCAAGCAGAGGATGGCACACCAGTTATTACTGATCCATTTTCTTTCCTTTCTTACCGTAATGTATATATTTTGCATGAAATATGCGTTCTTTTCATAAATAATCACCGAGTCAATATGTATTGTATCAGATGTGACAATAAGGATGACACTTACAAAGGAGCAAAGAGCAGCCATGTTGATCATGCAATTGTAATATGGAGGGAACACTGTGCACGCTACTTTATTGTGGCAATTGATCATGCACTTCGTAATAGATGAGATATTGTGGTAATTGAGATTTTACGAAGAATGAGAAGGGGCCAACAAGAAATCACGAGAACAAGGAGCAATTTACAGGATCAGCACACTAAAATACCTTCTGCAGGGAGACATGAGTACGGCTGGGCTGTGAAAAGACAACAAATGGACTGGTACATAGCGAGTGGTATGCTGACAAGAAGATGTGACAGTACCGAACTGGTACTGGTACATTCTGGTATGAGCTGAAGCGGGCTCAAACCTGGACATAAATGTTCTGGTACGAGAGGGAGAGAATTCTGAGACCTAGGACTTCCAATTTAAAATATATTTTTTTTTTGTTTTGGTTTTCAGCTTTCATATTTATTTAAAGCTCAACTGTTTTGAACACATTGCATTTTTGTAAATTGTGGATAAAAATTTTTGTAACCGCAATCATCAATTAAATGCGGGTAAGACCCATATTTTTTTTTTTCAAAAAAAAAAAAGTATTAATTCCTACTGGTGCAGCCAGGAACTTTTGTTCATATAGCCAACACCTTTTTTTTTTAATAAGCAATTTTGACAAATTAATTTATTGATCGATATTGATGTGGAGGGAATAAATGGTGGATGTGTGTAAATGTACGGAAAATAAAGAAATAATTTTTTTTTAAAAGTGATAACCATGCGCAAACTAAATATGACGACAATGACACATTTTCTGAAATGATATTCCTTAATAATATATTCTCTAGAATTCTTCTATTTCTTGAAATGATTTATAACGCGAACCAAACGCTTCCTAAGTGCCCATTCTAAAAAAGTCTTCAAGCAAGTCACAATAAAAGAGTAGATCAAGCACCAGTTTCCATTTTTGTGCTGCAAATAAGTCATTTAAGACGAGTACCCATCGCTGAAATTAAAAATTAAGAGTTATTGCCATCCCATCACATAAAACTACCAACTGTCATAGCATTAGAAATTCATGTAACAAAGGGAACTTTTTAAAATAAAATAAAAGTGCCAACACAAACTCGTATATACTATCTCCTAATATTATATTAGCACAACTCCAGAACGCCCGTCAGATAAGTAAACAACTAGTCAATACCAAAGTTAAACCCATTGATACCTACTGATAAAATCAAGACAAATCGATTTTAGCTGCACGCAATTATGCTGCTCGGCCAAAGCCAAGGTAGTCCCAACATTATCCGCATCAACGCCACCAGACAATTTCTCCTCACAAGCTACTTTTAGTCTCTCCATCCCGTACCGATCAGCAGCTACAAGTAGGTGCTGTGCCATTGCATGTGATTCGACATATTGTTCTGGTACGGAATCAGTATATATGAAGTGAAGCAAGGCCTTGAAAACTGAAGCCTCCATATCTTGGATGTTTATGCAGTTGGTTTTGCTTTCCATCATTGGGCCGAATAACTCCGCCCGAAAAACTGGAGAACGGGCTGCTAGAATGAGCCTATGTGCATTAAATGCTGCACCATCACTGAGTCTGTAGTTCATTAAAAAAATCAAAATGAGAATAAAAGATGTTTCCATTACAGTTATTGGAGTAAATTAAAAAACATTCCCTACAGTTTTACATATTTCATACACTGTTGGTCAGGTTGGTACTGGAACAAAGAAGATAATGATAAAAAAGGATGAAACAAAAAAAAAAAGTTTCAATCAGCCGCAGAAATTCATATAAACCCAGAGCAATTTGCAAGATACCCCCTTAAAGGAACAATAATCAACACAGTTGGTTGGAAAAGAGTGGCAAAAAGTTACCTAAACGTGACATCGGACCCTTCTCCAGTCTCCAAGAGATAACCAAAGTGTTCGTGTAAATCAGGAGCAGGTACCAGCACTCTCGGCCTCTTGACTACCTCTTCATACCATGGTTTTATGACCCGTACTGTACACCTCACTGTAAAACTATCATCCTTAATGAAATTCGACGCCTCCAAGTATGAACTGTTAGCAAAACATAGGTGTAAGTATTTACTTAAATCACAATTTATGCATCTAAGGTAGGGTGGATAGTTGTGTCCGCAAATTTATACAGAAATTAGATGGCTTGGATCAAACTAAACCAAATAGCAGGTCAAAAAGTACAGGTTTCAATAGACATTTGTCTATACCTAGTCGTAGTCAAGAGAACTACTGAGACAAGAAAACATTTCATCTTTTCATTTCAACATAGTTAAAAATTAGGCTCCAACAGGTTTGGTGGTCTAAACTCAAAAAGGCAAATGGGCAGGCCTCAAAATTCCATATTTACTCTATAGAAAGGCTGTTTTCATAAAGTCAAATTACTAAAATCCACCTCTATCTAAACATAAGAATTAAGAAACTTAATGTTCTCCAAAGTACCGGTTCATAAACTCATCAAACCCCTTAATATCTCCTTTTTTCAAATATGTCGCTCGGGCACTCTTTGATGCATCAGTTGATGTTTTGCCTTTATCATCAAGTAGTCTAAACTCGAGAACAACCTTCATTTCACCTTCACCTATTTCAGATAAATTAATTCAATGTTATTTGCTATGTCAAAGTCAAACACCGACCTTTCACATTTAGGTACACTGAAAGCCAATGGAGTGTGCATCATTTTATTATAAAAGCTAATAAGTACAACTCCCACTCTTTGCTTAGTCAAAGCAATGAAACAAGAATCATAAACTTAAATTAAGAACCCTAGTCTCCACTTTCTGATTGCATGCTTGCCCAGGATAATTTGCAAAAGAGAAAGAAGAGGATTTGCTATGTTTATCGCATTTAGAAATAACAACCAATAAACCTTCTTATACCAACTTAACCAAATTGCAAATGCAGAATCTGACATTTGTATTTTTTTGTTTTTTGCTTGATTTTAGTTGAACAAGTAGTCAGCAAGAAAAAGGAAGCAGATCAATAGATACGGAGAACTGTAAGTATGTAATTGTACAAATGTACACTGAAGCAAAGCTATTGAGAGAAAATTAGGTGGCATAATTGCAAATGCAAAGATGCTGGGATAATTTTTTGAAAAGAAGAAAAAAGTCACTGTTTAGCCATGAATGAAGATGAGAAATGGTTTTACCTTCGCGAATTTCAGTGAGAAGCTTGAGATAGAAGGATATACAGTAGTTGAATTGTCGTGTGTAGATGCCATCGGGGTAATAAAGGAGGGCCCACTGATGGCCATACAAGGAGAATTTTGCACATTCTATTGAGTTACCAATGCCAAGGCCCTTGGAGAGGGAGTAGGCTACAATTTTGACAGTGTGGGTCCCACTTGCAGCTTCCATTCGGCATATCGTGTCGGCGGCGCGTGACTGGTTATGGTTTGGTGGAGAGCATCCAGCCATAGGTACCTACCTGCTGAGATATCGCCTAGTACTTATTTGAAGTGATTCTTGAAGCAAGCAAGAAAGAAAGAAAGAAAGAAAGAAAGAAAGTCGAAAGAACTTACGATCTAAAAGCTTTTCTTTGTAAGCTGTGGAGTATCGATGGATCGACGATTGATTGTGAGATGATGAGAGAAGAGACGATTGGGGTTTGTCAGATTGTGAATTCTTGGTTTGGTGAGGTATCACTTATCACTTATCACTTTATCAGTATCACTATCACCATTCACCACTTAAAATAAAGGAGCGGAGAGTACTAGAGAGAGACTAGGGCAGAGCAAGCTGGACAACTCCATTCTTACAAAAACAAGTTCACACAATCTCCATTCTCCATTCTCGACGAAACTGGAGATATCCGTTGTCTCCGTTTGAAATATTTACAGCACATTAATTATTGGACTAGTTATTTTCTTATTTGAAATACATGAGAAAATTTATGTAGATAGACATATTTTTAAAATAAATTAAGATTTTTCACAACTAATTTCACGTTACATCCGAACATTCATTTTAACATATTTTCATAATTATGTCCATGTATACTATGAGTATTGATTCCCGTAAATTAATAAGTGAGTTTCCAAACCCGTCACCAACAATCTTAATGCTTCGTTACTATATGAGTTGTCTAATTTTCTTATATTTATGTTTCCTTATTACATTCTATATTCTATAGTTTAGATTGGGGAAACTGAAATATTCATACCGTTCGTGTTAATCTTCTGAGCAGGAAATGCATGAAGAAATTCAAACGAGTGCGCTACGAATACAATTAATTGTTGTTTTGTTTAAAAGGCGCGGCCAAGGCCAACCAAAACCAAGTAAGTCGTAACTGGTGCTTCCTGTTAATGCACGTGGCGTTCTCTGTACAAATCAGACTCCACGCAACCTTCTCTTCACAGTTCACTCCAATAATATACGTTAGATCACCATTGGACGAAGAGGATGATCCCAGCTAAGCTAAGCAGTGTATTTTCTTTTAAAAAAATTGCAACACATCGCGAATATTATTATTCTAACACAAATGAAAGACGTCTATGTCTATTTCTCCTTCAAACTCATTTTGCTGATGTGAAACATTTCTTCCTCGTCTATTTCTTCCAACCAATTAATTTTAAAAAAATGGCAACGGCCATGGCGCTCCGTCCCTCTAAACTGTGTTTTCTTCCACTACAACACGCTCGCTACCGGCCTCTACTTGTACCTTGTGCTGCTGCTGCTACACTTCCTTACCTCAATCATCGGTTTAGGGTTTCGTGCTCCAGCGGTGAAAAATTGAAATCAGATGAGGTCTTGGTCGACAGAGAGGCCACTGGAGGCGTCCCAGTCCCAGTTATTGATAAAATTGACAAGGTTGAGGAAGAGGAGAAGACAGGTAAGTGGTGGTTGAAGGGGCTGCCGAAGCGATACAAGCTTATTGGTGCCACCTCTCTCGCCTTCGTCATATGCAACATGGACAAGGTAAACAAATAGAGCAAGAGAGAAAGCATTGTCCATACCAGTCGGTTAATCCAAACAGATACAATTTGTGATGTGTGAAAGTTTGTTTTTGTCATTGATGATTTTAGGTGAATTTGAGCATTGCAATAATTCCAATGTCACACCAATTCGGGTGGAATTCGACCACAGCAGGATTGGTGCAATCCTCTTTCTTCTGGGGCTATGCTCTCAGCCAATTACCCGGTGGTTGGCTTGCCAAATTATTCGGTGGAAGGTGGTCTGTTTTCTCCTTTTCAGTATATAGCTATGTTACCAGAGCCAAGTTTGAAGGGTTTCCTAAATTGATGGAATCACACCATTTGTTACTTTGTGTAATTGATTTTTTATCTTGTCTAGGGTTTGAACTTGCATGTTGCAACCCCACCTTTCCCAAGTTATACCTTAAAATTTTTTTCTTGTTTGTACATTCTCTTTTTTTCTTCTTCCTTTTTTTACAGTACCCTACGCAGCTAACAGTTTACTTTGAACATAAACTGTACAGTTTTATTATACATAACTTGATCATTCTCTCCTCCCAAATGCCTAAACTACCCTTATTGGTCATTATCCTAAGTGCACCAAGGTGTTTCATGAGCTTAATTTCAAAATCGTTGGATCGGGTTTAAAGAAAAAAAACAAAGTTCTAACAAGTTGATCTTCATATGCTTAAAAAACTGCACATTTTTGTTCAAATTTACAGAAAAGTGCTGGAAGTAGGCGTGGTAGTATGGTCGTTGGCCACTGCTGTTGTGCCAGTTGTCGCAGGGTTTATGCCTGCACTTCTTTTGTCAAGAGTTCTGGTAATCTTTTCTTTCACCTATTGCTTGTGTGTTTCTGTGAGACCTACCAAACAACCAGAAGAAAGTTTCGGAAACTAATTAACTGAGACCAATGATTACCCAAACCAGCAGTAGATATTACGTTACTGGTAAATTACATAGTATGTAATCCTGCTTATGTAATGAAAGAGAATTTCCATAGTTTTCGGAGTCTTGCTTTCTTCTTTTTTGTCTGTTTGATATATTTATTTATGCATTTATTCATTCAGGTAGGTATCGGAGAAGGTGTTTCACCATCAGCTGCAACTGATCTGATTGCCAGGTCGGACCCTGAAGGACCTCCTCGAAACTTTTATTTTTCTTCATTTTTTGTTAGCTTGATCAGCATATTTATCACGAATATTTCTGGGATTTGTTCATCTTTTCTTTCTTTTTTTCACCATTCCATTTTATTTTTTTATTTATATGCAGGTCTATTCCATTGGAAGAGCGCTCCAGGGCTGTTGCAATAGTGTTTGGTGGACTCAGTATTGGAAGTGTTTTGGGGTACATTTTTAATTATTATTACTTTTAAATTTTTAATTAATTTTACCTAATTTAATATCTTATTTGAATACCAGGAATTTGATATGAATTTTGTCCATATTGTTATGGTTGTAGACTATTGTTAGCTCCCTCAATTATTCAGAATTTCGGTTGGGAATCAGTCTTCTTTGCATTTGGGCTTGTAGGTATTATCTGGTAAGTAAAGGTTAACTTTATGTTCATATTAACTTTTCTCTGAACTCACAAAAAAGGAAGGAAAATCTATTCACAAAAAAGGGGTGACAAGAAGGGAGGGTGACTCTTGTCATATGTTTTATTAAATTGAATATCTCATCCCCTGTGCGAATATAAATTTAGGTGCTTGATATTTGAGCTTGTAAAGGAAGGCCAATCAATGGTTAATATAGAAGAGCTATTTAGTAAGTCACAATCCTGATGGTCTTTTCTTGTAACATTGTAAAATCATGTTATCACATAAAATTTACTATTTTTCCTTTAATTTTTTAACTTTGTGAGCAGAAATCAATGGTGATGTGTCCTTGAAAGAATCTTCAGATACATCTCTAAAAGAAATGGGCAATTCGCTAAAGGTTATCTACATCTTAAATATATAGTTCAGTAAACCAAGTTGCTCTTAGATTAAATTTTAGTTTTATTAAAATTAAATAGGAGGTACCATGGAAGGCATTTTTCAAAAGCGAGGCAGTATGGGCTATGATATATGCTCACTTTTGTGGAAGCTGGGGCCACTACACATGTCTCGCTTGGTTGCCTACCTTTTTTAGGTACATCTTTTCTTTTTTGCTCTTCATTTTTATTATCTGTACCCAGCTTGCCAGCAAATAGAGGGCATATTACCAATTACCGACACTAATGGTGCTTCTGGAGACATGACTGTACATGTACACGCTTGAGTCATACCATACTTGGCCCGACAGGACAAGAGGCGGTTTACCATTTCTGGTTAAGCCTCTCAAAGTTTCTTTTATATACTTGTCAGTTTAACTAAACATGTCTTAGTTACACTTGATGCAGTGAGGAATTGAACCTGAACCTAACTGAAGCTGCATGGGTTAGTTTCTTATACAGATCATTTTATCTCATTTTTTTTTTTAGATCTTTGTATTCTATTGACATTGAACTTCTTTCAAGAATAAATATTATTACTTTTTTTTAGTTGATATATATTTTTAATTTTCATTATTTAGGTATCAATCTTACCTTCTTTAGGCTCAATTCTTGTTACCTCTATTGCTGCCCCTTTTGCTGACAATTTAATTTCAAGTGGGGTTGAAACCACCAAGGTACATTTTATTTCCAAACAGAACAGTTTTCTTTTTCACATTTTTCGGTTATTTTGTATATTTAAAACACATGTTTTAATTCAATTACATATTACTTAATACTCACTATCTTTTTATAAAATAGGTCAGAAAAATATGCCAAACAATTGCATTTGTGTCCCCAGCAACTTTCATGGCTCTCTCCTCACTCGACCTAGGGTTACCTCCATGGGAAACAGTAGCTTTCCTTACCAGTGGTTTGGCTTTATCTAGCTTTGCTTTGTCAGGTACCATCTATTTAGTGGTGCAACATAATTGTAAATGTCTTACTAAAATTTTGATAATATGCCACTTTTTTGTTGTACATATTTGAATTATTAGAAAATAAGTATCTGCTATTTTTCCACTAGGAAAAGTAGACTTAGTAGAGCCTGCTATTACGGTTTGGGGCTTGTTCTAAAACGAACGGACCAGATCGACCCACTTATGTCATTTAAGGGGGACTTTTTTGTGTGAACCTGATCTGTTCGTTTCAGATAGGACGGTGCAAAGCGGGAAAGCAGGGTCGTACATTCCTAGACAAGAATAGTAGTAGAAACAAAGTCTGTCAGTATTATCTGAAAAAAAATCCCCAAATCTTGCAAAGTTGGCTATGACTTCTCTTTATTTGCGTCAAATGCAACAGCTCGAGTGCTTGTGAATATATAATACTTGGTGTACAATGTATCAAAGAAATATCCAATATTATCTGATAATTGGTTGCCTTTTTTTCTTGATACAAAGTAAATGTTACTTGTTTTTACTTCAGGACTGTATTGCACGCATCAAGATATATCGCGTGAATATGCAAGCATTCTTCTGGTATTTTCTCTGAAATTTATAAAACTTGGACAAATTGCATGTTTACCCTTCTTGACCATTGAATCTTTTAACTCTTTTTTTTCTTTTAACAGGGTATTACAAATACAGTAGGGGCCGTTCCTGGTATACTTGGTGTTGCGTTGACAGGCTATGTTCTTGACTCAACACACTCATGGAGTGTATGTGCTCCCTACCACCTACCCTCTGTCTCTCTAAAACATAGTTTATACCCTTTCCATATGTAGAAATGCCTCAATAAAAGTTTTATTGGGGCATTTTGCTCCTATAGGAGAGGATATGCAGGGGGGTTAATTTAGTCATTTTCTGAGGGAATTGAATTACAAGTATTTCCTAAGCACAATCTTGATGAAGATCTAACCAGTATGTTTTCCCCTTGTGCAGCTGTCATTGTTTGCCCCGTCTATCTTCTTTTATTTGACTGGGACTGTTGTATGGCTCTTATTTGCAAGTAGCAAACCTCAAACTTTTACTGATTGATTATGCCAATGGCATCAATTTTTTTGGTATACTGTATATATAGAAAATCAGGTTTTTTTTTTTTTTTTTTTTTTGTTTCTCATTTCTGCAGCTTTTTTTGCCCGGATTAGCTTGTAAAAATCTGTGGCACCGTTAATTTATAGTTTGTACTTTGTAGCAAGGTTACAGTAGAGTTACTCGGGAGAACATTAGGACAAACTCTAGTCATTACTACTGGGACAGATTTATATCTTGTAATTTATGCTTATAATAGTGTTTCTAATATGTGTACATTTATTCTGTTTAAAGCAATTTCGATAAAACTGATTCCTTGTTAATTCATCCCATAACTAACACACAATAAAGGGATAGATTAGTAATTACATGGCATAGTTTGATAATTCATATTTTGGAAGCAACAGGCCCAATCACCAGAAGAGCAAAAGAAGAACCAAAAAAAACAAGAAGGAAAAAGGAACCTCAAAAACAATTAAATACAGTACAATTAAGCTCCAGAACGTATTCAACAGCATGCAAGGAAATAAAAAGAAAAAAGAAGTACGGAGTTGATATCCATACAAATTGCAATTATCCTCTACCCTACAACATCAAGAAAAATAACTGATAGCATACAACCACCGAAACAAGCCTGTCCAAAAAGAAACCCTAACCAACACACAACCAACCCTATATAATTAAAATCCCTACTCGTCTACAACACCTCTTTTTTACTTCTTCTTTTTCTTAGGAGGTTGGTCTTCCTCTTCTTCTTCCTCTTCCTCATCATCTTCCTCATCGTCATCATCATCCTCCCCATCATCATCGTCATCATCATCATCATCACCCTCATCGTCCTCTCCATTACCCTCTCCATTGGCTTCTGGGTCTTCGTCAGAATCATCATCATCATTCCCCTCCTCTGCATCTTCATCGTCATCAGCGTCGTCATTGCCACCTTCGTTGTCCTCGTCTTCATCTTCCTCGTCATCGTCACCATCCTCGTCATCATCCTTGTTTTCTACAACCATCTCTGACTTGGTCTCCTTCAGCTGCCTGTCAGAAACATCAAATCCTTAAATCCACCAAAAAGAATTTTGTTCTGACTTTTGTTTACATGGGTTTCCACCAAAATTTGAGATGAAGTTATTTTTACGAGCAGATGTATAGATTGGATTGCAACTGGAAGCGGGCTTGGAGGGGTTCTGATCAATATAGATGAAGCAATGGCTTGACACCAGTCAGGGGTTCCACAAAACTTTGAAGTTTAAACAGTTGGCTATTGCTAAAGTATACCACGAAGAATCAATACTGTACCAAATAGGCAACTACAAAAGTTAATATTCTGAGTGAGCAAGAGACCTCTTTTGTTCCAGATAGCATAAAGAATTTGAATTGTACCTATGGATTGATTCTGGCTCTTCCAAGGATATACCTAGATTGACTTGCAGTGATGCTATCTGTGAATTAAATGTACACAAAAAATCATTATCAAACCAAGAATAAGCAAATCAAAGTACACAATTTAAAACTCCTACGTACTCTAATGAAGGAAACCGAAAACCGGATCTTCGGCACCCTTTTCCCCTAAAACCCCAACTATACACACACAAAATAAAACCCCCTGGTACCTTGTATTATTTAGGCTTAATAAAGGCTTGGGTACGATTTAACATAGTAAAAGTTGTAAAATCTAGAATCCCGATTTCTTCTCAAATTTCAATATTTCTCTGTTTCTTCCCAACCCTAACAATGCATATAAGGGAAAACTTTTGAAACAAATGCAGAATTTAAAGAGAGAAAAAATACTGGTATACTGTACTATCCAAGTAAGAAAAAATTACCAGGAATAGCGTCAATAGCAGAGAGCTCTGGGCGGCCAAGGCCATGAGGTTGGTGAAAACCCTAACCCTAGTTTCCGGTTGCATCTCGCTTCGGCTCTGTACTTCCATCTTTCTCTCTCTCGACAACTAAATTACAAAAATTGAAGCAATTATACACAAAAGACCCCAAAAAAGCCAAAAATTGACAGAAAAAGGTGGGTGGAATTCCGTACCTAAAGAGTGATGCAGCGCTCTAGAAAGAAAGAGATGGAGGTGTGTGCGCGCAGCGTGTTGGAGAGACACCAATTGATTGCTTGATTGATTGGCTTTTAATAGAGGTGTGCGCAGTCTAGGGTTTTGGTTTTTTTGAAGGGTTTTATTGTTTTTAGGGTTTTGTTGTGTTGGTGGCTCCCTAATCTCTATCTCTTCTACTGACAAGTGGCTCCCTCCCCTCCCATATACTCATATAGTCATATAGCTGAGTTGAGTTTGAGTTGAGGATCTAGGTCGGTCGGATCACATTCACATCAACAGCCAACCTAGTCACTCCTACTCGGATCTGCTCCGCTGCTTATTTTATTTTGTCCTATCTCATCTATTTTGAGTTTATCCCCGGATCGTCCGATCAGAATCCAGATTTAAATCGGATGGTCCAGATCTAAACTCAAAATTGGACTTAATCATACGAATTGATCCGATTAAACGGACGGATCATATAATATTAATTAATATATACACCACTGGCACTGATCTTCTGTTGGGACTGTTCGTTTCCAACTGGACGGATCAGATCAGATCAGATCAGATCTTCATTCATATATATATAGTAGAATTTTTAACAGAAAAGCGAATCAGCCGGAGAAGATTCGGACAAGTATCATCTCCAATACTGTAAAAGATTCCCTTCACTTTACGGTTTGAGATTAACTTCCAGCCGCTTTGAGATTTGAGCTAGCACAGGGGCAGTATTATTGGGCTTTGAGATTCGTTCCAAGTTAAAAAGAACTGTCCAGATCCAGTAGTTGTAAAAGAGGAGAGGATCTGAATTCAGAAGATTCCAATTTAAACAGTGAAAATCATACAGCGCAAACGAAAATATGATATTGATGAGGGGGAAGGGAAGTATTCATGTGAGCCATCATCATTTGCTAAATTAGCAATTGCATTGCATCCTTAGTCCTTACAATTGATGTTCCAATTATTGACAATAATACTTTTAAAAATTTACATTTGGAATGCACATGCTCTTCATCCTGATTCCAAATCAATTGCAATTTTATAATTACAAATCAATTACAAATCTCAAGGCATTCCTTGAGATGGGAACCAATCTTATTTTAAGCTTCCAAATTCGAGAGAGAGAGAGAGAGAGCCCTGCATCTAACAACTCTACATCAAAGTTTCAGCAGTCAACACTCAAAGGTAATACTACTAATCTTGCGACAAGAAACTCTAAATGTCATTCATTAATCCAACAATACAAAATACAATTAATTCACTTCCACACAGTCACCATCAACTCAATAATTAATTGACATAAATAAAGATACTAAAACAAGGCCACCAAATTATCAAACCCCTAACCAGACAAAGATCCAATCCAACCACTATAAAAAAACCTAATTGTCTACCTAAAATGATGCCACATCATTTCTTCTTTTTTGATGGAGGTTGGCCCTCCTCCTCATCCTTGTCATCGTCATCCTCGTCATCATCGTCATCACCATCATCGTCATCATTGTCGTCATCGTCGTCATCATCGTCCTCGTCATCCCCTCCATTGGCTTCTGGGTCATCATCAGAATCATCATCAGAGTCATCATCCTCGCCATCTTCGGCGTCATCCTCATCATCATTGCCACCTTCGTCATCATCATCATCATCATCATCATCGTCATCATCTTCACTGTCGTCATCATCATCATCATCCTTATTTTCTTCAACCGTCTCGGACTTGGTCTTGTTGAGCTTCCTGTTAAGGGTTAAAAAAAAAAAAAAAGATTCTTTAACCTTGTGCAAGTTTGATAAGTAAAATCAAAGAAAAAGTATTTTGCAGTCATTCCACAAAAGATCTCTGACTAAGAATTGCAATTTCAGATACTAGTGTAATAGTATTAAGGTATCAGTTAAGGCTAAATTGTTCTGACAAAAAAAAGGGGGCTAAATTGTTGGTAGATACTTGGTTGACTCTTGGAATCATGGGTTATTTGGTGTTGCAAATGACAAGTGAGCAAGGTGAGAAAGAAAGAAAATTAGGAATGCACGTGCCTATGAATGGGTTCTGACTCTTCAAAAGATATGATACTGGCATCTACTTGCAGTGATGCTACCTGCAAATACGAAATATCTATCTTTATGAGAAAGAGAAATCACATTTGGAAAACAAGCACAGATTGATTTGTTAACATCCCCTGATTTGACAACTGAGAGCTGAACAGAACAAGTCTACTACTGATTCAACAAGAGATGAAAATTAAGGTACCATAAGAAGCATGAAGAGGAGAGATGCTTGAGCAGCGAAGAGGCTCTCCGCCATGAGGTTGGTCGAAACCCTAACCCTAGATTCCGTCGCCATCTCACTTCGCCGCACTACTTCCATTACTCGCCAAAACTATGAAAAGAAGTACAGTGAGAGAGTTCAAGGAATTAAACAAAAAGGACCCCCGAAACTATTAAAATTGCAGAATGGTATATTAGCCAAAGACAGACTAAAAGGACTACAGAGAGGATCCGAGAAACGAGAGCAATGGATTGGGATTGGGATTGGGCCGATCGGGGCTTTTAATAGGGGCATTCTAGGGTTTTCATCAACGGGATTTTAGGGTTTTACACTTTTACTGTGGCAACTGGCAACGACCTTCAAAACTTGGCGATAAACATTTATGAGAACAATATATTTGTTATAAGGTTGAAGGAGTAATATCAAAATATTAAAAGGGTCTATTTATAATTTGGGCTGCATTTTGCCCTGTTAGCAGTGCCCTGCTGTCTATTGATACAGTGGTTGAGGCTTTACATAAAATTTTAGTTGCAAGAGAGGACTGAGACAGGAGGATCCTCTATCCCCCTTTCTATTTGATATAGTGGCTGAGGCTTTACATAAAATTTTACAGAAAGCTAAGATGGCAAGTTTTTTAATAGGTTTGGGAAAATTTTCAGGTGTTGGAGATATCTTGAATCTGCATTTTGCGGATGATACCCTATTATTTTTAGAGGCTAGTGATAAGATGGTAGAAACACTTAAATTATTACTGTCAGGTTTTGAGCATATGACTGGTTTGAAAATTAATTATCACAAAAGCGTTATGATACCATTGAACTTAAATGAGTTGGAAAGTAAGAGATTAGCTGATAGGTTTGGTTGTATTATAGGTCAATTGCCCATAACTTACTTAGGTGTCCCTGTGCATTGGAAATCTGTTCCTGTTGAGTGTTGGCATGTATTAATCGATAAAATTGAGAAAAGGTTACAAGGATGGAAAAGTAAATTACTTTCTATAGGGGGTAGAGTCACATTACTAGATGCAGTAATTTCTGTCATTCCTTTATATTGGCTTGCTTTGTATAAAATGCTTGTTCAAATTAGAAAGCATATTGACAAACTTAAAAAGAGATTTTTATGATATGGGGGTAGTTCAGTTAGAAAAAAGATTTCTTTAGTTTCATGGTCAGTTGTTTGTGTTAATAAATCACAAGGGGGTTTGGGTATTTTAAACTTGTCTACTATTAATGTAGCTCTATTAGCTAAATGGTGGTATAGATATAATGACCCTACAGTTATAGGGATGTGGAATGATATACTTTTAGCTAAATATGGGTTGCAAGGGTTTAGTTCTAGGATGTCAGCCTTTTGGAGGAATGTTTTTAAAATAAAATCAATTGTTGAATTATGTTTTAGGAAAACAATAGGTAATGGAAATGAGGTTAGGTTTTGGACTGATAGGTGGATGGGAGAATGTCCTTTAAGTGATTTATATCCTCAATTGTATTCAATAGCAACTGACATAGCTATATTGGTCGCCTCAGTTCTAGATTCTGGTAATATTAACTTGGCTTTTAGGAGGCAACTAACCGGGGAACTTAGGGAAGAATGTAGTAGGTTAGTTTCTCAACTTAGGATTGTGCACTTGGATATTGATCAGACTGATACTTTGAGTTGGCGATGGAATACTAATGGTAGATTATGGTGCATTCTTTTTATATTTGACTTGAGTATGGATGATTAAAAATGTTACGTTTGATATTATTTGGAAAACAAAGATTCCATTCAAGATTAAAATTTTCTTGTGGCTTGTTAAGCAAAAAAAGATATTGACTAGAGTGAATTTGAGCGAAAGAGAGTGGTCAAGAGATGTAGCTTATCTATTTTGTGGGGCACCTGAAACAATAGATCATTTATTTTTTACAATGTTCATTTTTTAGAACAATTTGGCATTGGATAGCTGATTATAACAATTTTACGTTTGATATTATGACTTTGGAGGAATTATGGTTTATTGATGCTCTAATTCCTTTTAAAAATAGGTATTTGATCGAACTTGTGCGAGGAGCAGTACTTTGGATCATGTGGTTAACAAGGAATAAGCTTTGTTTTCAGGGAATTCATACTTTTCTTAGATCTATCGGATCTCAAATTATTTCTTTAGCACAATTTTGGATGAGATCCAAAGGAAGAGGTACTCTTGTTACGTTATCCTTAGTTCTACCTAGTGATGTGATGCAATTGCCCGTTTTCTTTGATAATTTTCTATTGCAGGAGGAGAGGGTAGCTGGAACAAGTGGTATAAAGCATCCGAGTGATGACGATAGTTTACAGATAGACCACTCAGCAGTTTTTGACATTTAGCTATATCTTGTCTATGTTGTTAGCTGATGATTTTATGTTGCAAATTGTTTAGCTTTTCTAGTTTCCTAGTGCAGTGGGTATGTGAAGGCATTTGTTGTACTGGTTGATATGTTTTGAGATATGACCGACAGGTACCAGAGGTTTGGTACCATGTCTGATAAACCTATGTAGGTTTCGTTTCTTAATGAAATCGGTATTATACCACTTTTATCAAAAAAAAAAATGTATATATGTATATAATTAAAATAAATAAATATAGCTGATTTTGAACCATATGAAGTCCAAGTTTATCTTATAATAATATAAAGAGAAAAGGTTTCGGTACCCACACCTTTGTCCCCACTTTTTACCCACACTTATCAGATGAGTTTTAAACTGTCATTAACCGTAATTAACTACCACCGGTCCCCACTAATTAACAGCCATGTCCATGTACGCTTTTAAAACCTTCCTTCCCCACTTATGTTTCCTTTTTTAAATTTCATTTTGAATTCCGATCTTACTCTTTCCATCTGAGACGATTTTGTGGCGATATTATATTTTTCTTCGATCTTTCCTTTTTTAGTTCGCGATTTATACTATGCTTCTTCCCAGCTCGTGTCATATGACGGATTCCACTCTCGTTCCTCTTCTTTCGGACTGGAAAGTGCCAGTATGAAAGGGAGTGTGTAAAGCAACGAACAGTCAGTGTTGAGCTCCATAAGGCTGATGAAAGAAGAGCAATTCTTTGACCACGAGCCATACGCATTTTAACCAGAGCTTAAACCAAGAGTGACTTGTCTCTCCTCGGGAAAAGCACCAAGTGATGCAGCAGATTAAGTAAGGTGCGGCCCATGTTCAGCAAATCCTGGCGAAAAGTATTTAATTTAAATTAAGCCGAGTTTTCTCAGTTCTTTATCAATGTAAATAGAGAATTGGATCCGTTCATTAAGGGGAAATGGCATTCTCTAAGAAGCCTATCACTTCGTCCAATCTCCACTTTTTACTTAATTAAGAAAAAGGATCGAAGCTTACTGTCGCGATCTCCTTTTCCTTCTGATTAGGGAAGCTTCAGGCGTGCCTTAAAAAACAGGTCAAAAATCAAAGTTTTGCTCGTTTCTGATCTTCATCTTCTCCGATAGGATTGAAGAGCACAGGGAAATCGAATTTGAGTTAGTTATTTACTGATTTCTATTGAATTTTTATTTGAATTTCTATCGAACTTTGATTTGAATTTCAACTGTGTTATTTACTGTTCAATAACTTCAGGCGTGTCTTCAATCGAAGCGATAATCGAAGTTTTCATCATCTCCGATAGGATTGAATAGGACATAGAAATAGAAATTGAATGAGTTCTTTACTAATCTGTTTATGTTTCCTTCATTCTATTGATTTGAATTGATAATCGCAATTTCCTTTCTTTTATTGAAGTTTTATTTGAATTGATGCAGTATCAGATCTCGCATTATAAAAACTTTGATTTGAATTTCAATTGTTTTATTTTCTGTTCAATAACAGATCTCGCATTATCTGAATGTCTGATTTGAATTTTTACTTAGAATTTGATATTTAAAATGAAAATTATTACATAGATCGTTTTCTTAATGTCGTTTTTTTACATGATCTATTGTAAGAAATAACAGGATTTGATATTTTGTTTTACAGTATTTGATTTCAATTTCGAAAGAAGAACCTCGCCTATATCCTGAGCCTACACTCTTATCAGATTTTGGTCGCGTTCCTCTGATTTACCTTCTTCGTGCTTCTTTCGATTCCTTATATCTAGAAACATCTTGTAAGTATTTTTCTTGTGAAAATAGAAATTTTTATTGAATCGATCTTTTTGGTTTAAATTCGTATTGAAATGAGCCAAATTTCAACTATCCAATTGCCAAATGTGTACTACTGATTTTCTTTATTCCTTCACGCACACAAGTTGTTTGATGATATGCTTGAGTTAACTTACAACCTCACTACTCGTGTGCAGCTGTCAACAACACATGCTTCTCTCTCTACTCAGTTGACTTCAATCAACCGTGTCGAGGCCATGTAAAGCTCAAGTGACATGGATGAACTGTACATGTGCAGTCCATTGCTCATGCAAGGCTCTGGATCAAATGCCTAGTAGAGCCATGGAAAACACCTTTAGTTTGATGAAATTTCTTCAAAAATAAATTAAGGAAACAAACAATAACTCACCTTGTTTTCCTCTGTAAATTCATGATCTACCGTGCTTAATTTAACTGTAAAATTGGATTTTAATTTTGGTTATCAGATCAACCTACATTGGCTGATCTGTCAACAGAGGTCATTCAGTGGTATTTTGGTACCAGTTGGGCATTTCTTGTGAATTCCTTGTTATTTACCACTGGTACACTGTTAGGTATGAACTTATACATTGACAGGGAGGCTGGTTGAGCATCCCTCATCTTAGGTTGTCTTATCTTAAGTTTATAGAATTCATGCATTAGGTTTACTGTATTCGTGACTTAGGTTTACATAATTCTTGCCCTGTTATTTTGGGTTTTAAACACTTGAGATTATCTTAGGTTTATAGAATTCATGAATTATGTTTACAGAATTTCATGCAATAGTTTTATAGGATATAATATTTATTTTACAGGTTTTATGCAATAGTTTTATATGATGTATAAGTTATTTTACATGTTTTATGCAATAGTTTTATAAGATGTATCAGTTATTTTACATGCAATATTTTATAGGATGTATCATTTATTTTGCTTTGTCGATCTTTTATTTTTACAGTAATGCACTGATATTTTACCAGTTTGTTACTGAAATTGGAGAAATTGTTATTTAAATCCCTACAATTATTAATTCAAGTTTCCATTTGGTATTTTAAAGTATTGATCTGTTAGAGTTACAGTATTATTTTACCTGATTTTTTGATCTAATGTTTTGATGTAAATTTGTTTGTCAGATGCATCGGAAAAATGAACTCATTCTTCTCCAAGATTTGCTAGTAAGCAGTCTAACAATTCCCAAGGTTAGGGTTATTCTTTTTATTTTCACCAGATCTGTAAGATTTTACTTTTTATAGTTGTTATTTTTACAGTATGCAATATAATTTTGTCAGTTTTTGTAATATTGTTATTATTTTGCTGAAATGCATAAATTTGTTTCTTAGATTAACTGAAAGAAAAAAAAAGAAAGGAAATGATACATCTGCAAAAGTTCTCAGTCAAGATTTGCAAGTTACAAAAGGTTTTGCTTATTCTTTTTATTTACAAGATTATTTTTACAGTGTTAGTTTTATAGGATATATCAGTTATTTTACAGGGTTCATGTAGTAGTTTTGATTCTATTTATTTTACATATCATGGATTGAATTTGCAGCTTGTTGAAATGGTTAACAGTTTTATAAGATATCTCAGTTATTTCACAGGTTTCATTTAATAGTTTTATAGGATATATAAGTTATTTTACAGGTTACATGCAGTAGTTTTGATTCTATTTATTTGGCATATCATGGATTGAATTTGCAGTTCGTCGAAATGCTTAACAGTTTTATAGGATATCTCAGTTATTTCACAGTTTTCACTTAATAGTTTTATAGGATATATCAGTTATTTTACAGGTTTCATGTAGTAGTTTTGATTCTATTTATTTTACATATCATGGATTGAATTTGCAGCTTGTTGAAATGTTTAACAGTTTTATAGGATATCTCAGTTATTTCACAGGTTTTATTTAATAGTTTTATACTATATATCAGTTATTTTACGGGTTTCATGCAGTAGTTTTGATTCTATTTATTTGGCATATCATGGATTGAATTTGCAACTTGTTGAAATGCTTAACAGTTTTATAGGATATCTCAGTCATTTCACAGGTTTCATTTAATAGTTTTATAGTATATATCAGTTATTTTACAGGTTTCATGCAGTAGTTTTGATTCTATTTATTTGGCATATCATGGATTGAATTTGCAGCTTGTTGAAATGCTTAACAGTTTTATAAGATACCTCAGTCATTTCACAGGTTTCATTTAATAGTTTTATAGGATATATTAGTTTTGTAGGATATGCAGCTTTTTGAGATGTTATTAAATGTAAAATATTTTACATGATTTAAAAATTATCTATGCAACCCTTTTACAGTATTCTTCAACTAGTTTTTGATGATTCTGCCAATGATTTACAGGATTAGGTGTTGAAATGCATTAAACTATTACATAATATACTCAACAGTTTTGTATGATATATGAGTTAGTTTACAGGATTTGTACAATAGTTTTATAAGATGTATGAGTTATTTTACATGATTCATGTCTTAGTTGTATAAGATGTATGATTTATTTTACATGATTCATGTCTTAGTTTTATAAGATGTATGAGTTATTTTACAGGATTAGGACTTGTGAGTGTTTTCTTTAAAAATTATCTATGCAACATTTTTACAGTATTTTTCAACTAGTTTTTCATGATTCTGCCAATGATTTATAGGATTAGGTGTTGAAATGCATTAAACTATTACATAATACACTTAACAGTTTTATAGGATATATGAGTTGGTTTACATGATTCATACAATAGTTTTATAAGATGTATGAGTTATTTTACATGATTCATGCCTTAGTTTTATAAGATGTATGTGTTATTTTACAGGATTAGGACTTGTGAGTGTTTTCTTTAAAAAATTTCTATGTAACCTTTTTACAGTATTCTTCAATTAGTTTTTCATAATTCTGCCAATGATTTACAGGATTAGGTGTTGAAATGCATTAAACTATTACATAATATACTTAACAGTTTTGTAGGATATAGGAGTTAGTTTACAGGATTCATATAATAGTTTTATAAGATGTATGAGTTATTTTACAGGATTCATGCCATACTTGAAGTTAGCAATGAAGCTTCTCACATATCCAAATAATGCGCATCAGCGGTGTATGAAGTAACAGTCCTAAAGTGTTTATGCGCAATGATTGAACAGCTTTTTGTTGTGGTTGTTTTATATTGATGTTAGATGCAGTTAATGCTTTTGTGAATAGTGAAATGATAAATGGTACAGTTGATGGTGAAATGGTGAAATAAAATGGTTAAATGGTACAGTTTATTTTAATGAACTTTTTGTGGTAAAATGGTACAGTTTATGTTGTGGTGAAATGGTACAGTATATGAATTTTTTATGACTGGTGACATTTTATAGTTTATATATGATGTTTTTATAGTTTCATGTGTCAAATTTACAGTATTGAATCTTGTAGTTAACATCTGTTAGATTTATAGTTTGCATCTGCTAATTTTATAGTATTGAAATCTTATTTTACATGATATATATCCATGTATAAATATTAATAATTGAAGAAAAAATGATGAATTAAAAAAAAATTAAATATTTTAATTTCGATTTTTTTTTAATTTTGATGCAAAAAAATTAATTTTGCATAATTTTAAGTGTAATTTGTAAATAACAACAAGTTTTAGAAGTGTGTTTTTCAAATCTTCTAGAAGCTTGAAGTACAGCTGTACAAGTTTTGGAAGTGGTTTGTGTTAAATCTTCTAGAAACTGAAAGTACAGTTACTTTTCTAGTTACTAACAGTTTTTAACTAACTTGGGTAAAAACTGGATTGTTAGAATTTTGAACTAGGTATTATGCATGATTTGTTGTTGAAGTTACAGTATTGATTATAGTATTTTACAGTATTCGCGCAAGTCAAATGACAGTTTTTTTGGGTAAAAACTGGGTACAACTCTTTGGGTACAATTAGTCGGACCCTAATATAAATTGGCAGGTTGTATTTGAGAGGTGGGCCAATAAAGTGTAATGGACGGCCCAGAGAAGCCTGTTTGTGTATACTATAGAGACCACCTCGGCTCCCATGGGATGGGATCCCAAAGATATCAATTCATCTTCTTCCTCTTAATTAGCGAAACCTACCTCCTCATCATGCTATCAATGAATCGGAATCGCAATCGCAATCGCATCCACCTTTCAATCAATCGGTAAAAATAAATCAAATCTGAACTGAAGGATCCATATATCAGACAAACAACAAGCAAGGAAGAATCGGCTGAGATAAGGTCAGTCCATCTCTCTCTCTTCCCAATTCCGAATTCCGAATTCCGATTCATTCAAGTCTTCTTCCACCCAAAACGCAAATCTATCACTTTGGGAAATCTATCTACAATCGGATCGTGGCCTCACCATAGATATATAGATTTTAGACCAACTATCACTTGATGTGGTACAAGGTCCTAATTTTGATGAAAAAACACAAAAAACAAATTCACAAACAATAGCATAGGGGGGTTCTGGTCGAAGTGATTGAATTGAATTGATTTATTAGATTTTTTTCCAAAAGATTAGGCGTCTCATTATTGTCTAAATTTCTTTCTTAATTTTTTAAGTCCTTTGCCAGGTATTTCTTAATTTGATCTGAATGCAAGGTGAAAGGAGCACTGAAATGACTTATAACCTCAGGTCTACCTCAAGCCGAACTGCTATGAGTCTACCAGGTCTCATTTCTCTTTCCCTTTCATGCTTTTCTACTTGCAAACTGGCAAGTGGTGTACATGTACTGTACCACTATCTGCAGTGTTATACAAAATTCTGCTATTCTTTTCAAGTCATCAGTTACTTTTTAATTGCCTAAATGGTAATTTACCTCTTTCACTGCCTGAATTAAGCAATTTACACAGCAAAAGTCAATTAATTAACTAAAATTAGTTTTTTTTTGTTTTGGCTTCTATTGATCTAAATTTTGTGGGTACCCAAGTTGTATTTCCTCTTTTGGAAAAGACATATTTTTAGATTTGAAAAAAATAAGTTTTTACCAAATACCACATCCTGAAAGGATGGTATATGATACTTCCCTTTTTGCAAGGGATTGTATGTAATTCAATAGTGAAACCATGATATCTATGAGCAGCTGTGAAGAACATAATATAAAAGTTTGAATTATAATTTCAGGTGGAGGATCTAGCTCTGCTGACAATGAACATTTTGCCCCTCCCCAAGAAAATCGGCGTAAGAGAAAGAATACCTCCCCTCCTGCATCATCTTCTAATAATAATAGCAATAATACAACAGATGTTTCGTTAAATAGTCAACAGGCCTCAATGAATAATCCCGATTCTTCAGAAACAGAGAATTTTGTCAGAAGCACCCGCACGAGACCTAATTACTTTGTAGTCGAACTTGAAGATGACGGGTCTGATTCTGACCAGCCTTCTACTGACCCGCCGACCCTGACCCGTTTGCCTTCACCTGGCATGGTTGACCTGCCAGGGGATCCAGTGGAACCTAACGACGATATCAGTGAAAGAACAGTAAGGCAAACCCTAACCCTAGAAAGTAGAAGGGATAGGGAGAGGGAGAGGGACGGAGAGAGAGACAGATGGTCCCGGTCGGACGTGGACTATTCATCACTGATGCGGGCTCTTGTGGCAGTGAGAGAAAGAAGTGAGGAGAGAGGCCGGGTTCTCTCTGAGGTACAATAGATGTGAACTTTTTACTAATTTGCTTATCTGTTCATATTTTGTAATAGTGGTTTTAATTTTTTTAAAGACTAGATGTCGGTGTAGCGGCCGGGTTTGATAATAGTGTCTATTTACCAGATGTATAGTATATGCTAACCCCCTCCGAATTCGGATCCTCCCCAGTACCATAAAAGGGAATCTTTTAGAATTAGTGGATCCGGACCGTTCTTTTAACTTTGCACGAATCTCAAAGCACAAATAATACTGTGCCCCCCTGCCCTATCCCGAATAAGCACCGGCTGAGAATTAATCTGGACCGTTCTTATGGTAATTGTAAAAGATTCTTTTTTATGGTACGGAGAGGATATGGATTCACCCCCTCCCCCCCTCCAACAGCAGAGTTATCTTTAAGTAAATTTGTTTGAGGTTGATCAGTAATTGAGACCAAATTGGGCTCACTTGTAACTTAATTGAGGCAAACTTGAGTTATTTTGATTACAAAATTAGCGTTCTTTGATGCTGCTCATATGACATCTTAGAAGGCCCTGTTATAATGTGTTAAACTAACTCTGTTTTTGTTTAACTATTTCCTTTTTCTATTTGCAACAGCTAAGAAATGTGTTAGATATTCTGAGGAATTCAGATAATGTTGGAAATGAGGTAAGGCTTTTAACTTTTGATAGACCTCAAAAAAGGAAAGAAAAACCTGTAGTTAAGTTTCTATGCACCCCCCCCCCCCCCCCACCACCCCAATAAAAAAAAGAGCCTTAAACATATGTATTGTCCCAGTGATTGGTATTGAAATATTTCGTTTTGGTGCTAATAGTTGTTAGATATATTGTACGTCCTGCCCTGAACGTTCATACATTAGGGAAAGGAAATAAAAGAAAACTTGAACTTCCAAGAAACGAGCTGCATTTAGTTTGGCACTATACTGATTGATGTTGCATAGTATAGTTTTTATGTCAATAAAACACACAAGTCCTTTCTCTTACACATTTGCTAATCATTATTAGCACCCAAATTTAGAAAATATTTCAGAACTCAGTTACAGTCATTCTGAGCTCTACAATAATTCATAAATTAAAACTGATCGGGTAGTTCTATCCGCTTCCGTCTATCTTTTACTCTCTCTAACAGGATCTATTATTTGTGCACCGAGTAATGTCAATGGCTAGAGGAAGTTTGTTTGATAGGCACAGAGATATGAGGCTTGATGTGGATAACATGTCTTATGAGGTACATTCATTTCTTTTATTAACAAATCATAATCACACGACATGAAAAGAGAGGGGGCTGTGGTCATGAGATGAGAGAAAGGTCATGAGGCTCCATAATTTTATTGTGTAACCTTGGTGATTCCAATTGAAGTTGGTGGGGTTAAAAAGTTTTTGAACACAAGGAATAGAATAATAAAATATCTTCTCATTACTGGACCAAACCTGAAATATTATGTAGATTTTAGGCCTTGATTAGCCTGTGAAAATAATAAAATAGTAATAGAAACGAATGATAAGTACTGGAATAATTCTTGATTTAGACATTTACTGCATACATACTTTTATGGCATATCAGTCTATTTAATAATTTCTTGTGCTATTAATAAAATATTGTCCTTGGGTAATGTTACTTAGTCACTGTAATCCATTCAAATGTTCAAGGAGATGATGTTTCGACTCTCATTTTATCTTATTCCAATTTTAGGAGTTGTTGGCATTGGAGGAGAGGATTGGGAATGTCAACACGGGTCTAAGTGAAGAAAAGGCGATGACTTGTCTGAAGCAAAGCATCTTTGTTCCTTCCAAATTATCTGATTCTGTCATTGAACCTTGCTGCGTCTGTCAGGTATTTTTCTACCAGTAGTTCTGTTACCTGTACCCCTTGATGCCTATCTGCTTTGTGTTTTATTGGACTTTTTGGAATCTAATCGGGGGCAGCAAAGATTGCAACTCTGTATTTTTAGGTAATTGTGACCTATGTTGCAGCTTGTCTGTACTGGTACTTGCCGTTACTGAAACAGTTCAATAATTAGAAAAAAAATGCATTTGGTATTTGCTTCATGTTCATTAGCTGGTCAGCTTTTTTTAAAGACCCATAATAATTTGCCACATCTCAGTAACAGTAACTACCTATAATAACTTGCGTAAAGACCAAAAAATAACAGTAATTGTTTATGGGCTTCACCTCAGTTGGGTCCTTTGGAAACTGTCAAATTCTAATTGGTCGTATAATCTATTGGTTTCTATTTAGTGGTTTGATCACATTGGTTTGTTTCCCAATGGATTTCATCTGATGGTTCTATCATGACGGACTTAATTTTATATCCAGGAGGAGTACGAGAAAGGGACTGAGATTGGTCGACTGGACTGTGGGCATGATTTTCACCTGACGTGCATCAAACAATGGCTTTCTCACAAAAATATGTGCCCTATTTGTAAATCTGCAGCCCTAGATGATTAAGCTTTCTAGCTTAGGTTTAGGGTTTTTTACAATATAATATGTGCTATATCTAAGTCGTAATTGATGCTTTCTTGTGCTAGCACCATGTGGAGTTCACCATTGACCACTGGAAACTTGGTATCTGCATAGTAACCCCTGAAAATATGTAATGTAGATTGGTTCAAATGTGCCATATTTTTTATTGTCCTTCAGTGTGCAATAGTCAGATTTTCAGGGGCTTATGTAAAATTAGATTTTGCAATACATTCTTTTCTCATAATTCTTAAGTCAATATAGCTCTCTTGCAAGGATTAATTTATGAAATAAACATTAGTCTTTCTGTCATTGAGGGCTATTTTGCAAATCTATGCTAATGCCAAGCTTTGAAAGGAGCATATAAAAATAGGTAACTCTCCATGGTTCTAACAAGAAGCTCATTAAGGATTTCCATTTGCTGGAAGATTTTTTTTGTTTTTTGTTTTTTAGTGTCTTGTTAGAATCAAAATTTGATCTGCTCGAATATTTCTTTCATAGATTCATTAGTAATGTTATCTTTGCTATCTTTCAAATATAGTAAAAGGCTATTCATTTTCTTGATGAAGGGCACATTTTTCATTACTCTGCCTGTCTTACTTGCAATATGTTTCGTACATGCATCTATATTTCCATCACCCTGTTAATTAAAATTGCAATATGCTTTGCATCTGTTTGAGATAACATGACGTGTTCATCTTCAAATAATATAATTATATTTGTGTTTGAATTGCGTTATGTTTGGGACCGAAATTCAATTGAATTATGAGTGGGGTTAGCGAGGAGAGCTAATTCAAATTTTCAGAATAGCCACTAACTAAATATTTCATTAGAATTGCGGAATAGTAGGGGTTAGCAAGGAGAGCTAACTCAAAAGTTCGGAACAGTTGTTAACTCAATCTTTCATTGAAATAGCGCAATAGTATGGGTTAGCGGCTATTCCGAACAACTACTCACCCATCCAAACACAAAATAGAGTTCAGAATAGCTCGTATCCGAGTTAGCATTATATATAGGTCATATCAGACTGGGCAGTGGATGGAGGAGTAGAACTAGGGTGTTCCTAAGCTCACCAAGCCCTTCCGTGAGCTCGACTCTAAAACCTATCAAATTGACTTCAAACGACATTTCCAAACCGTTAGATGTTCAATCTATATTAAAATGTGCTTGGAGATCAAATTTTACATTTTTTGGAATTTTTTTACTATTTATTAAGATGGTTTGAAAATCGCTGTTTTCCAATGGTGCAGAATTTTAATAAAACAGCGATTTTCAAACTATCTTAATAAATAGTAAAAAAATTTCAAAAAATATAAAATTTGGTCTCCAAGCACATTTTAATATAGATTGAACATCTAACGGTTTGAAAATATTGTTTGAAGTCAATTCGATAGGTTTTAGAGTCGAGCTCACGGAGGGCTTGGTGAGCTTAGGAACACCCTAGTTCTACTCGTGGATGGAGAATATTATCAAATTTAAGGCCGATCTGATTTACTTTATTTCAAATATTATCAAATTTAGTTCTCAAGTGCTAATTCTGAAAAATAAAAAAAATCAAACAAAAAGAGTTTCATGTGGGTACCCCTTTTGGCAATTTTGGGATCTTCAACTGTTTAGAAGTCTCAAATACTGATAATATACGAATACATCATGAATCAGAAACCGGAGTACACTGCCATTTCATCAAATATAAACTCAAAAAACATTTTATTAGAAAAATGCAAATAAAATTGATCAATTAAATACTACTATGACTTATTTATACACATCAAAGTCACCTGATAAAAAATATCTTGAATAAATGAATATTAACTAGAACCGTTATAACCGAAAAGAACAAGAGCGGTGCACATGCTTGCAATTGGGACGGAAATATTATCATCTAACACCTCTGTTATCGGAAGAGATTCGACGAATGTAGCCACCAATGATACCAAGGCCACTTTACGAGTTGTTTCATCCCAGTCCAAATGCAGGTAACCAAGGATCGAGAAATAGTATAACATCCTAGGTAAAGAATGAAAGCGGTGTAAACAAACTTTCAAAACCAGTAACACCAAGTTTCTTTCAATATATCCTCCGCAAATTTAGTCCTAAACTTAATTCAAAACCAGTAACACCAAGTTTCTTTCACAGGGTTAATTTGGACATTGGGATATTAAAGAGATATCATTACAAGTTGTACATGTATATTAATATAGATTAAATAATAAAAACAAGGATATGACCAATAATAACTGGTGCGTATTTAAAAATGACATACCCTATTGACAAGAGAAAACCACAGACAAACATAGAGACGCTCCCAATCCAGCTCTTGTTTCTATTGTATGGTAGCTTTGTTGAACCATATTTTCTTCCAATTATATCAGCAACTCCTAGAGAATGACAAGTAACAAAGTTTCATATCAAATGGATGTCAATTTTCCTGTAGACCCAATTAAATTATCGTTTTGTAGTATTTCTAAAAATTACCTGACCAGTCTTCTCCAAGATGAAAGTTAAAAATACTAAACAAAAATATATTAACAAGGACCAATATTTTTACATTGAAGCTGGTGGTATTTGACAGCTATCACAAAAAAAAAAAAAAAAAAACACTAGCACAACAATTCATAAAAAAATGAAAAATGAAAAACACTCCGTGATCATATTAATGGTCTTAGTAGATTATCTCTGAATATGATAAATCCAATGAAAGGTTGCAGATACAAGGTATCCAAGAATTACAATGTTCAATATTGCTTGGCGAGCCATATTCCAGTAAGGTACTAATGGTCTGGTATCATCGATGCAAAATCAACCTGACATGCCTTTTTCTTTGCTTGTTTTTGTTTGAAATTTAATTGTGTGATCAATTCCAGTGATGGCATGTGTTGTATGGTAAGTAACCGATCAGGATTGAACTGGTATGTACCAGTTGGCAAGTTAACATAAAAAGATACAAGGTACTTACCATCACCACCAGTCATCATAGATAAAGAAATAATCCCAACAGGAGAATCTCGCCAGAATACCAAAACAGAAAGCAAGAGTGCCATTACATAATACAAGGGACCCCGCAACAATTCCCTAAAGAATTAAAATAAAAAGAAAATGAAACTTACCTATATGTCGGTTAAGCTACAAAATTAAAAATAAAATAAAAAGAAAGACAAAAAAGAAGGAAAGAGAGGTCTTTATGGCACCTAGTCACGGTTATAGTACCTATAAGTATAACAAAAAAATGACTCGCGCCTTGCTTTGAAAAGTAAAAGCAAAGGCATTCTTGTCGAAGGATGATTGTAGTGCACATTTAAAACTTACTGTGCATCCAATTCTACAATACAATCGATGGTTTAAATTGCATAAAGATAATAGATACAACAAAGTTTCTATTTTTGTTTTGCAGCTTAATTAGATAGGGACATGTGGAGTGAATTAAAAAAAGTGTGAATCTGAGAAAAGAAAAAGGAAATTTGTAAGAATACTGATTCAAGTTATACGGAACGAAGATTAAGTAGACGGGACATAATAGCTCTTATGATGATTTCCGTGAAAGCTCTAATTAAACTCCTATGAAAAATTATAAAAATGCATGTTGTATTTTTTAGGAGGCACGAACCAATAAATGCATTTTACCAAAGATTTATCCTTTAAAAACGATCAATGCAAACTTAAAAAAAAATTACCAATATCTAAAATTTGATTTCTTTGAATAAAATACTCACTTAAAATATGACTCAAATACCCTTTAAAAATCAATGGCTATGATTTTGGATGTAGCTTGGATCTACACTAGAATTATCCATTGTCAAATATAAATAATAAATAAAAACAAACAGAAAGCCCCGACATAAGCTTGAATGGAAACCCCTGACTTTTCACTATTGCAAATATGAATAGCAGGTGCTTTCTACAATTTCTTGATGAATATAGATTTTCTTTGGAACTTTTCGTGAATATGTAAAGGGGAAATAAAGCTTACTCAGGGTTGCCTTCACGGGTAACAGATTTGATAAGAGCCTCATCTTTAAAAAGGCGAGTACCATAAATGATGAGCCTTGCACAATTCAAAAGGGGTACGACAGCTGCAAAGTACCGTGCTTCAGGAGAAGAACTGCAGTTTATGTACCAACATTGTTTGAGATGCGCATCTCAGAAATTGTAACCAAATGTACTGGTACTGGCAGGTTCAGGCCAAAACCTATTAATGCACAACCTCTTTTGAAGTGTTATATATTAATACAAATGATTTAGCCAGGTAGGTTTAACTATGTTGGTATGATACTGAATCAATATCCCATACAGCATTTAGCAGGTGAGTTGCAATTAATTAATTTACCTGAATATAGGCCAAGAAGACATGAAAAGAACTCCAGATAAAATATGTACAATCTTTCTGCTCAATTTCTGCTTTTGCATAAACAAAACAGGAGTAACATTCAATTTCAGTAGAAACCTAATGCAAGAGACTCAACTGATGAGAGAGAGAGGGAGAGGACCTGTTGGATGAATTGGCGCCGAGTGAGGTTGTCGAAAGCATATACGAGGGCGTAAGCACCAGCCGTGACTGCAACGGTGGCAGCAGCATCCTGTAAAGCGGCCGTCGTGTGGCGCAGTCGTAGAGCGGGTCTACGGAAGTGGGGCAAAGCAAGAGAGCGAAACTTTGAGAGGTGATTCATATGAAAAGGGGATACAAGAGATCTGCTTCTGCTTCTGCTTCTGCTTGTGTTTGAGGAGAAATTGGAGGTGGTGAAAGGAGAGGAGAAATGAGGCAACACCCAATCCATGCTCGCTCACTCACTCGCTCTTCCTCTCTCGCTAACCAAATTTTACCAACAACAAACATATAGCTGTAGACTCTAGTGATCCTGATCCTGGTCCATGTGGACCGTAATTCACTTCTTCAATTTAACAATTCTTTCTTAAAAGTCAAGTGAAACCTATCTATCGGATTGGCTTCAAACAACACATCCAAACCGTTGAAACCGATCTACTTCACGAGTGATGCATTTACATGTCAAATTTATAATTTTTCAAACTAATTTAGTATAAAGTCAAGTGGTCAAAAAATGATGAAAAAAGAACTCATTAAAATTAACTTATAAATCATTTTTTTTTACCGCTTGACTTCATACTAAATTAGTTCAAAATTTAAAAAATTTGACATGTAAATGCATCACTCATGAAGCATATCAGTTTCAACAGTTTGAATGCGTCGTTTGAAGTCCATCCGATAGGTTTTTGAGTTAAGTTCATAAAGGGGATTGGTGAGCTTAAGAACACCTTAGTTTTACTCATATATATCGAGAGAGAGAGTGATGCTACGATGTTTTGAGAAGTAAATAATGTATTTTACTTCTCGCTTATATTTCTATTTTCAAATTTTAAATAGTTGATCCAAATTTCTCAACACGATCTTCATATTGAAATGTGATTGGAGATCAAATATAACATTTTTTTGGAAATTTTTACTAATTTTTTGAATTTTATAAAATCATTGTTTTTTCTAAATTTTTTTATTTTTTTTATTTAATGAAAAGCTTTGATTTTCAAAAATTCTAAAAAATAGTAAAAAGTTTCAAAAAATATAAAATCTGGTCTCCGAGTACATATCAATATGTATATCAAGTTGAAATTTAAAAATGTAAAAAGAAGAATGTAGATCAATATGTAAAAATGTAAAAATGTATATCAATATGTAGGTACGCAATTATATTTTTTCTTAAAGATATAAAAATGTAAAAGATCTGAACCGCTCAATGTGATATTCACATTAAAATGTGCTTAGAGATGAAATTTTCTTTTTTGAAATTTTTTTACTATTTTTTAAGATAGAAACAAAATCATTATTTTTCAGAAAATTGTGGACCATCTAAAAGTAGTGATTTTGTACCTATCTTAAAAAATAGTAAAAAAATTTCAGAAAAGAAAAAATTTGATCTCTAAGCACATTTTAACGTAAATATCATGTTGAGCGTTCAGATCTTTTATTTGAACTTTGAAATCAAAGATAAAGATGTCGATCCGAACATCTCAATATGATCTTCATATTGATATGTGCTTGGAGACCAAATTTTACATTTTTTTTAATTTTTACTATTTTTTTGAATTTTTTAAAATCACAGTTTTTTATTAAATAAAAAATTTAGAAAAACAATGATTTTCAAAAATAAAAAAATAAAAAAAAATTTTTCAAAAATTGTAAAATTTAGTCTCCAAGCACATTACAATATGAAGATCACATTAAGAGGTTCGGATCGACTATTTAAACTTTAAAAATGAATATATGAGCGAAAAGTAAAACACTATTTTGAAATCAAATTTTTTATCTTGTAAAAAATTACAGGAGAAAGATATTTTGGAGAAAATATATTAATATTTTTTTTATCGTCCTCCATCGATCAATATTCATTTTTTCAAATTTGAATACCAAAGTACAAATAAGTAAGTTTGTTTAATTCTTGTTCCCTCCTCTCACATCTTTCACCATAGAAGCACCTTTTTAATCGTTTGCAATTATGAAGCTAAATTTTATGAGGAAAAAAAAAATACTCGCCTCCGCTTTAATTTCTCTGTTAAGTCTGAAGGGTATGTTTGGTTGAGTTGAGAATAGGTTATTCTTAAGATTAAGCTATTCGGAATAGCCTATTCGGTGTTTAGTTGGGTTAAAATAGCTAGAATAGGAAATTTAAACTTTTTGTCTTATTAGAATAGATTATTCTTAATAATTTTGAGATTTTACTATGCTAATAAGACAAATAATAACTATTATTGATTTGACTATTCTAGTTATTATTGTTTTGTAACCAAACATACCCTAAATGAATGAGGGTAAAAAATTAAGTTTGTCCATTGGTCGTTGGCTGTTTACTGTTGTAGGAGCTCTTTAATATTCATGTAGATCTAGTTCGTATGAATCTTGAAACATATTGGACAGTCGAGATTCATTGACTAAAAATTGAATCTTTTGAGTTAATGCAGAGGATATGAATTCAACTCCAAGCCGCTTCGCCAGACGAATTGGTAACTCACATTTTTAGTTTGGATCCGGACCGTCCGATCTTCTCAGACACGAATCGAATTGACTTGTCTTCTGATAGGACGGTCAGGATCTAAACACAAAATTTGTGTTAGCTGTATGGGATGGGAACCCGCGTCAGACCACCCATGACATAACGTGATCCAATCGTCTCAGTCTGGGTTTGTTAGTTCCAAGACGGCCTGAACGGACCGCACGCTTTCCTTCCTTCACTATTCATGTCTACCATTTTCTACTTAATAGCGTTGGATTCCGATCGTCCCATCATCACATAAATATATAAATGAGAATATATACTTTTATCAAGGTCACGAATAAACGAGACTGCTGCAAAATAAAATTGTTTAGACTTGAATTGTTTTCTTTATATTATTATATATGATTGAACCGTAATAAGTCCGTAAGTGGTCGTAGAAGTGAGATGTCGGTTGCTCTTATTCCAAGCAAGTTTCCACCGCCAATCTCTGATCCTCTTGCAACTGTGCATTTTTTATTCGACTCCCAATTCGTCGTTGCACAACTCAAGAAAGAGAGACACGCGTGTCGCTCTTTCTCCCAAATTATGTGTCTCTACTCTTAATTAGGATGGCAATAGAAAAGCGTTATTTGCTGAAGGATGATGGAGATTTGATTAAGAGAGATACTTCGAAAAGATGGTATTTGAGAAAGACAAAAGTTTTATTCTCAATTTTGAACTGCATTAAATCAAATTTACGTCGAATAATAATTTGTATGAAAAAAATCATACAGCTAAGTAAATTTTGAACATAAATAAATAAATTTTGTATGAGAAGATAAGAGTTTTTCAATTGTAGATAAATAATTGGTTGTATGTACATACAAAAGCACATAAGAAGGGTTTTCTTTCTTTACATTTTTACAGTGTGCAATTAATAGTGTTTTTTTTTGCATTCAAAGTAGGGGCGAAAACAGAGCAGATACGGAGCAGATAGCGGATATCAATCAGATATGGATACAAATACAGATCGGATCGGATACTTATTAAAATAATATAAAAAATACTAAAGTTTATAATATTTATCTAATTATAATAGTAAATAAGATAATTTTTTCATAATATATGTAAAAATATATGATATATATCTACTATTTGGATATGGAGAATTAAAACCTTAAACCATATCAATATCCGTATCCATTCAAATATTCAGATATCGGATATCCATATCTAATTTTTCGAATACAATCAAATACGGATAGAATATTATCTATACCGTTTCCCCCCTCATTCAAAGCCCTTGGGCAGCAATTAATAGTGTTGCTTCGGGTAAACAGGGATCGTATTCGTATGTATCCTCATGCCGAGAAATATATATATATGAATAAAGTATTGGAAAAGCAAACGCACCGTTTTGTCAGCATTAAAATACGATACTCTCTCTGGTCTCTAGTCTACACAAGATAACAGATTCACTTATAATGCCGAAAAGTGAGAACTCGTTATATTTTTTATTCTTCTGCTAACATGCACCGCTTTCTTTTTCAGGTTCACTTTCAACTCTCAACTCTCACCAAACACAAAATACGTACGCCTACGCCTTTCAATTCATCCCAACCCAAAATAAAAAAGAAAAAGAAAATTGCAATCTATATATGTTGAAATTTAAGTAAATCTTCTTATTCAAGTCACGTCATAAACTCTCAATTATACCTTTTTACTTGCCATTTATTCTAATATAAGAACTCGTATATATATTTATTATCATTTTAATTAGATGCATGCATGGCTAATTAAATCAATTTCTTTTTCTAAAATTATAAAGGGCAAAGAAAAAAGTTACTCGTCTCGTCTGTTAATAGTTGTAACTTTACACAATCCCCCTCAAAAGTTTGAAGTATTGTAACGACGCCCGCACGCCTTTTCAGAACTTATATAAACTGTACCTTGATTCATGTCCCAACTCGCTCCATCAAAGCCAAAATAGCAAAATGAAATCTCCAACCCTATCCATGGCATTGGCCCCTCTCCTCCTCCTCCTCCTCCTCCTCTTCATTTCCCTTTCTACCGCTCTTTCTCTCCCTCACGATTTCTCCATCATAAATCATAACCCAATAATCCGCGCTGAATCGGAAGTGCGCGAACTGTTTCATTTATGGCTTTCCGGCCACAAAAAATCATACAACGCATTGGGGGAGAAAGAGAGACGCTTTTCCATATTCAAAGACAATTTGATGTTCATCGATGCACACAATTCGAACCCGGAGCACACCTACCAACTTGGGCTGAACCGGTTCGCTGACATGACCAATGAGGAGTTCAGGCGGCATCTTGGTCTGAGAAGCGGTGCGCTCGAGAGGAAGAGCCGTGCAGCAAATGGAGAGGCAACTGGAGGTTTGGAAAATGTAGACGATGATGGTGCTTTACCTGATTCCATCGATTGGAGGGATCATGGCGCTGTTGCTGCTGTCAAAGATCAAGGAAGTTGTGGTACGTTTTCTTTATTTTTTATTTCTTGCACATATTAGATGTATATCATTTCATCTATTTTAGGAGGTTTCTTATGCAATTGTTCATCGGAAGTTATATTTGCGTTCAGTATCAGTACCTTTCTTACGCTCGAAGCAAAGGTGGTGTGGCACAACTTCTGGATTTGAAGATTTCCTACTGATGTAAACTTAGTGGGGCGGTTCAATTTTTTATAGTTTGGGACTTTGGGGACTCCCTACACCGGAGTTTACACGTAAAAGAGAAATAAAAAGTCCCTCGTCTTTATCGGGAGTCGTTCGGTCATTCGTTATTCGACCCTTTTAACTTTTTTGCTCACCGGTATCCAAAAATGGATATATCCATTTATCCTTAACTTGAATTTAGTATTGGTAACAAAAATAAACGGTACGGCAGGTCGTTATCTTATCTGAGAACAGAACAGCGGGGTTTCCTTGGTCTCCGTTTCGGTATGAATGGAGAAGAGAGATGGTGCTAAAATGGGAATATACTTGACTTAATTGGCGCGGCGCGTGATTTGGAACTGACGACTCCTCCTGTCCTGTCCTTATCTCGTATTAGACGGTTGCTGGAAGATGCATTGAGATTCGTGCTCAAGTCCATCAAAGCCGCGTTTTAAGAGATTATTTGTAACGGAGTCCATCTTCTTTCACAATTACGAAAGCAACCATTGTAATTTTTTAATTGCTGTTGTACCTTCTGTTCTAATAATTAATTAATTAATACTTTCAAGTAGGGTTAACACTTAACCTTGTTAGTTGATCTAATTGGAAGGAACCTAGCTATTTTAGTGTCAAGTTGAAGGGTACCTCATCACGTTGCTGAATGCTGTCATGCTGAGACTGTTAGGCGTGTGAATGGTAGCATAGAATATATATATCACAGACTCATAATTTTAAATGGCAATAATTATGTTAATAATTGCTGGCATGTTAATTGAAAAAGAACAAATAGATAATTTATCAAAAGCACCCATACAACCAAGGCATTCATTATGGAGCTCACAAAGGAAGGAATAGCCGAATAGTGCTAATATATTTTTGGGTAAATGCAGGGAGCTGCTGGGCATTTTCCACAATAGCTGCTGTGGAGGGGATAAACAAGATAGTGACGGGAGAGCTGATCTCGCTGTCAGAACAGGAGCTTGTCGACTGTGACAGCACCAGTAACCAGGGCTGCAACGGTGGTTTGATGGATGATGCCTTTGACTTCATTGTCAAGAATGGCGGCATCGACACTGAGAAGGACTATCCCTATTCTGCGCGTGACGGCAAGTGCGACATACTCAGGGTATGAATTTCATATTGCAATTTACTTTAAAATCTCTGTTGGTATTAACATATTTATTGTGTCATTTCTTTTGTTCATCTGAGCAGAAAAATTCCAAGGTGGTGTCGATAGACGGCTACAAAGATGTGCCACAGAATGATGAGAAGGCGCTAAAGAAAGCAGTGGCCCAACAGCCTGTCAGTGTAGCCATTGAGGCTGGTGGTCGCGAGTTCCAGCTCTACAGCTCTGTCAGTCTTTTATTTCAATATTCATTTTTTTATTTTTATTTTTCCTTCCAAAATTTTGAAACAGTTCTAGTAGTACCCATCCTTAATTTTGTAGGAAATTCCAAACTCTTTTTAATCTTTTACCCAATTTATATATTTTTTTTCTAAATTTGTCATGCAGGGTGTATTCAGTGGTCGTTGTGGAACTGACCTGGACCATGGTGTGGTGGCAGTGGGCTACGGCACTGAAAATGGGGTTGACTACTGGATTGTTCGCAACTCGTGGGGTCCACATTGGGGGGAGAATGGCTATATCAGGATGCAACGCAACGTTGGTTCTGCTGCCGGCAAGTGTGGTATCGCTTCCATGGCCTCATATCCTATTAAGAAGGGAAGCAACCCTCCCCCAACTCCTGGCAATGCCCCACCTTCCCCTTCCCCTTCCGAGCCTGTCAAGTGTAGCAAGTACACTACTTGCCCGGCCGGAAGCACATGCTGCTGCATGTACCAGTGGGGCCGCAAATGCTTTGGGTGGGGATGCTGCCCGATGGAAAGTGCTGTTTGCTGCGCTGACCACACTAGCTGCTGCCCGAGTGACTACCCTGTTTGCAATGCCAAGGAAAATACCTGCTTGATAGTATGTTATTCTCTCTCTCTCTCTCTCTCTCTCTCTCTCTCTCTCTCTCTCGTTTTTGTTTCCTTGAGAAAAAAAGATGGAATTACTATACCTGATTGGTACTAAGTAATCTGTGGGTTAACTCTTAGATTGCAACCTTGGTCCTTGGCTATTTATATGCTCTCTAATTTTTCCAATGCTTTAGTAAATTTGTGATACATACTCATTTATAATAAAAATTTAATGCAGAGCAAGGGAAAACAAATGGGAATCAAGGCACTCCGTCGCACCCCGGCAAATTACCATTTTTCAATCACAAGGTCTGAGCAAAGCATTGCTGTGGAATGATTTCTAGGCTATAGCTGTGCGCATCAGCCTCTATTTGGATTCCGATTTACAGAGTCGATTATTGTAGCACCACGTTACGATTGATGGAATGCTCTTGTACATACACTTCTCTAATGTATCAATGATCAATATTGTATCTTGAATTTGATATGAAATGAATTTGTCTTTTGCTTTATTTGGGAAATGCTGTGTTGATTTTATGAATGCATGACGATTAGATTTTATGAAGCTCTTGAGTAGTAACCCAAATTGAAAGTATAAAACCACAAAGTGTAGATATATAATTCCCCCAAAAATTATTAAAATTGAAGAAAAGTTATGTTTGTCAAAGTATCTTTCAAGTTAAAGGTAGCATAAATTGAAGATGATTATTATAATTTCAGAATAATCATATGAAATCAAATCTTAGAGAGATGCATATATTATGGCAAACACGTACAGGCGCTGCTTTACATCATATAATGAAATAGAAAGTCTGGATCAGACCCAAAAAGCCTTGATCGATACAAACAGCTTACAAATGATAGGTGCTATCTTAGTCAGTTTTGTATCAATTTCCTCCTTTCCCCTTTCCAGGTTGGTTAAAGGTTGCATAGTGAGGCAGGAAAGGCATTGGAGGGTTATGGTCAAAATGCGAAAACCAATCGTTGTAACAAGTTGTGTTATGTCGACCCGGATGTGCTTCACATGGCATGTATGGCACCAAGGGGCATAACTTGGGAAGAGTTGAGAACCAAGCACATTCTTTGAATGGCCTCTGATGTGGCAATCCCAGTATGCAATTCCTACGCACATCGAGCACATTGGTGTGCAATAGATCCCAGCAACTGGCTCCAATTGCTGTGAAGTAGTTGTCAGAGAGCGATAAGTTGACCAGATTTCCTGTTTTGGCCAACTGGCATACTACGTCTGGTACATATCCATATAAATAATTTTGTGCAAGGTTTAGCTGCTGAACATTACTTAGGCAACCGAAAGATAGTGGGATGGGACCGGTTAACTTATTCGATCCGACATCAAACACATCAATATCTCTCAAGTATCCAATCTCATAAGGTAAACAACCTGACAGTTGATTATTTAAAAAGAGCACTTCAAGAAGTGTGCTTGATGTGTTGCATATCGAGACCGGGATGGGGCCGGTGAAGCGGTTGTTGGCCAATGTTAGGTACTCAACCGGTGAACTACCGAGGTTTGATGGAATGCACGAGTCAAAGAAGTTATTATTGAGAAATAGCGCCTCATAGCCAATTAGGAAAATGGGAGGAGGAACGGGTCCTTGAAAGTAGTTATAACGAAGGTCGAGGAATGCAAGGCCGCTTAACGGGATTACATTGATAGGAAATTCACCAAAAAATTGGTTGTTACTAAGATCGAGCTCGTAGAGGTATGGCAATCCTAAAAGGTTGGGGACGGTGCCTGAGAAGTTGTTTGAGTTGGCATGGAAAAGCGCAAGGTCAGGGAAATTATTTATAAAACCATCGATTGTGGGTGCGCAGAGGTGAAAGCCGTTGAAGTCAATGGAAGCAATTGTGAGGTCATTGGTACCCGGCGGGGTGTCACAAAAGAATCCTCTATACGTGTTGATGTCATCATTGTCGCAAATTTTAGTACCGACCCATGTTTTGGTGATGCTTAGGGGATCAGATGTTATAGTGAGCTTGAAGGCTTGGATGACAAGGTATGCTAGGTACTGTTTGATGTTTGGGAAGTCGGTTGGGTTCGGTGGCAGGCTGGGAGAAGGGGCTTGAGCATAGCCATTGGATTGAGCTTTTAGTTGGCCGGCGGAGACGGAGAAAATGAAGAGAGTGATGGCAAGGAGCTTTAAAGGTGACATTATTATCATTAATTGTACTATTCTTTTTTATATAGTTGTTGTATCCTAATTATAATTAGGCAAATGATATATGTTGGGGGTAGTGAGGAAGGGTGCATGAGCTTGAGATTTATAATAAATAGGGGTGAGTGCAAATGGCAATGCGGAGGAAGTAGTGGATTATATTAGTTAGACAGTCTTGATCAGAGAAGAGATGTTGTAAAGCAAAAAAGCACAAACTGAAACACTAGTACCAGTAAGCAGTATATATTAATTTCTGAGTGGGTGGAGAGTATGTATGCATTGTCCAATAATTAGTTCCGACTCCCAGGCCCCATGCTGCATTGCTGCTTTTAGTTTTTTATCATGTTGGAAAAATAATGTAGCATATTGGTTATAACAATAGAATGATACATTGTACATAAAAAAGAATCATGGTATTATTGTGTTTCATACAGTTCAATTTCTCTCTCTCTCTCTCTCTTTTGCTTATTGGGGTCAGGTCAATATATAGGTGATGGTCCTTACATGCATATTGTTGTTTAGAATGTGTAGTGGAGTTTTAACAATCATGGCGCACCAATCCGCCATTTTAGACAAATATATATATATATATATAAAGCAACACATTAAATTCATTTTCTTCTTCATTCTTCTCCTCACTTTTTAATTAATTCTCATTAATTGTACTTATCCGTTATATCTACTATACTTTGCCTTGTCTTATTTAGACTTTTTTTAAATAACAATTTCATGAAATCTTATTAATTAAAAAGAAAACTAATTTTGTACAGCAGTCCAAATAATATTTTTAACAGCAGCTTCTTCTTCTTTATTTAACACCAATTACGTACATTAACCATCACCGGAAACTAATTAATGGCTAGCTTGCTTTATAATTATAGACTGAAATTAAGTAGCACTTGTGAGCATGAAGGGGGAGCACCTAAACAATTAAACATGCATAGCCATAGCCATAGCCATAGCGAGTGGTTTTGTGTTCACACTCACACATGACAAGTGCTCTCTGTCTCTGTTCATACTTCTTTTGCATATGTCAGCAAAGAGTCAGCTCTCATCATCACAATTTTAGAACCATATAATTATAAATTCAATAATATTTGCCATTTTATAAGTATGCATGGAGTTGAAATGAAAAAGTTAATCATAAAATATGGATGTCAAATTGAGTACATATAATAAAATTCTCTCCAAAAATAATGACAAATCCATGTATGGAAATCGGAATACAAAATTTCATCACAAAATATGAGATCAAACTGAATATATAAAACAAATTTCCCCCAAAAGATTATGCAAATTAATTAAAAAAAAAAAGAGGTTAGTTACCCCCATTCTCCAAGACTGTCTAAATAGTTCATTCTAATAAACTATTTAAAAAAATAAAAATAAGACAACTATCTAATAGTAGGGAGTAGGGTAACCACAACAGTAATGTTTTACCCTTTAGATGAAGATAGATCATTCAAGTACTTACCGTAGAAACCAACTCAGCAATTCATCACAAAACAGAGGAACCAGTACATTTATTAGTAAAACTGAGGAGAGAAGAGTTCACTCACTGAATCTGAATGCCAGTATATATTATATATACAAGTTGAGTCAAATTTACTAAATACATGTACTTGAGAATTTTTTAAAACTTTAGGTTTAGCGCTTGGTCTTGTAATTCGCCTGGACCGGTTAATGTAATAATGTTAAAACACCCTAATTATAATTATAATTATAGGTATGCTATGCTTCGTGTATTACTATCATATTAATTAGTTTCAATATAGTAAAGAATCACAACTTTTATTTTATTTTAGTAACAAAGATAAAGATTATACATTCGGAACTTAATTAAAGAAGATAAACTTTTATTAAGTTTCTATTATAATTAGAAGAATTTATAAAAGAATGAGTTAGGTAGGAAGAGAAAAAAAATTCTCAATAATATAATTGTTGCTTTGAAAATAACACCGCCCAATTAAAATCTTTCAAATTTATTTTTTTTACTCGTGTGGATATTTATGTATAGTTTCCTTCTTTGTTTGTTTATTTATTTATTTATATACATATACAACGTGGCAAAGTGCCATTATATATTCAAGGTATGTTTGGTTGGGTTGAGAATAGGCTATTCGGAATAGCCAATTCGGTATTTGGTTGGGTTAGAATAATTAGAATAGGGAATTCAAATTTTTATCTTATTAAAATATATTATTTTTAAAGATTTTAAAATTTAACTATTCTAATGAGACAAAAGATAACTATTCTAGCTATTCTTATTTTGTAATCAAACATACCTAGATGTGCTATCGGGTCGGGTAGGGTCCGGATACTATTATATTTGGACCCAACCTCTAAAAGTGTTTGGGTCTGAATTTCGATCCATATACTTATTTGTTTCAAACCGGGTCGGGTTCGGATCCGGATACCTATCTACCCGTAGATATTTTGGATCCAATCTTTCGATTCCGGGTAGATATACCCCCATAACTTGTTTATGAATTATCGGATCCGGTTCGAATCCGGGACGGGTCTGGATCCGGAGCGAGTACATGTCGCAACTCACAAGTATTTGAGAAACACTTTACGTTTAAATATAATTATAATTTCTTAAACATCTCACATAATATATTATTATAATATAAATTAAAATTTGCTCCAAAATATTGAAGGTGAGATAATTTTAGAAAGTAAAATATTGGAGATGGTGATTTCATTATATGGTTGCGAAATTCAGGAATAAAATATTAATATTAATTTGTTTCAATCAGCGAAAGGGCAATAAATTTCAATAATCCGTGCAGAAAAGTAGATACATGGTAGATAAAGAGATCAAGAAATGAATTAATTAGTTTCGAAAATTTATAGGTAAAAGGTGAACATGACATTTGATTTCAATAATCTGTGTGAAAAGAGCAATAAATTTCATTCAAGAAATTAAAAAATACAGCAAATGATTATCTTTTCGTAGTTATTAATATATGTGTTTATATTAAATAATTATAAAGAAATGGTATTATCATTTTATCGGGTATTTATACGGATATCGGGTCGGGTTCGGTTATGGGTCGGATAACTAAATCAAACCCATATCCTATTTATTACAGTATTGGTTCCGGTTCAGATCCAAGTCGGATATTAAATTATTAATTTTGTAACTGTATCCATAATTAACCGGTTATATTTTTTAAACCATATCTTATCCAAATTAATCGGATCCAGATCGGTTCCGGTTCGAATCCTGATAATCGGATGGTAATCGGATAAAAGCAGCACCTCTAAACATACCCTTAATATTAAAATATTAAAGTTGTATCCTTTCAAAGAAAGGGGCAGGAATAGGAATGGGTAGAGGTTGTGGGACCTACATCTCAGAAGTTGCGTCGTCTCTTCGGCTCTTCCTCTTCGAAAGAAAAAGAAAAAAGAAATGGCGAAGAACAGGAAGGTTGCTGCTAAGGTCCAGAGGCTGCCACGCAATTCCGTAATTTTATTTCTTTCTTTCTATACTTTTCCCTAATTCTCTTCTCTTCTCTTCTCTTCTCAATATAGAATACTTAGGCGGCATAGTTCAGTTAAGTTACTGGTAATCTCAATTAAGCAGCATAAGGAGGGAATAGGGATCAAGAAAGGGGAAATCCTAATGAACTCAACTCAACTCTGTTATTTGAATTAATAAATGAAGCAAGCAAGAATAAGAATTGATTTCATGCAATAGTAATACCCAACTTGTACATATATAGGTGAAGAAGCATGGAAAGAAGGTCAATTTATCTGAACTTCGATCTCAACTTGATTTGTTGGGTTTAAAAATAATTGAAGTTGTAGCTGATGGCAACTGTTTTTTCAGGTTCTTTTCTTTATCCTTCTTTTTACTTCCTCTCTATCTGCTTGCTATTGTGCATACTAATTGCTTCCACTTTTAACCCTTCTTATTCACATATATATTACTTTTAGATCTTTAGCTGATCAGCTCGAGGGAAATGAAGAAGAGCATGCCAGGTACCGTACCATGGTGGTACAATATATTAGGGTAAGTCTAGCTTTATTCATTTATATTACCTCAATTTGAATCTTTTATTTAGTAACAACTAACAATCTTATCCTTCATATCATGTTGTGGTATTTTTGTTATAGTAGAACCATAGGGAGGATTTTGAGCCGTTTATAGAGGATGAAGTACAATTTGATGATTATTGCAAATCAATGGAGGAGGATGGCACCTGGGCTGGTCACATGGAGTTACAAGCCGCCTCTCTTGTCACCCGTACCAACATTTGCATCCATCAGGTACTCTTATCACATGGAGTTATTTAGCTGTAATTTTGAGAATAAAATAATAAAATTCATATATTGCATACTTGGCCTTGGATGTGCTATTTTATTTATCATTATTTTTTTGTTGTTATCTCTTTGTACAGCTTAACTCGCCGAGGTGGTACATTAGCAATTTTGCTACCCATGAAGTCAACATGATTCATTTGTAATCCTCTGAATCTAGAAACACCTTCATTGATGCCCTCCTCAAAATAATCAAATTATACTAATCTTATGATCAAATTAGAACATATTACCAACATATATTTGCATTAAATGGGGAGTCTCTAAATTTTTGGCAGGTCATATCACCATGGAGAACACTATAACAGCGTTAGGTTAAGGGAAGATCCTTGTGAGGGTCCTGCTAAGCCTATCTTCATCAAGGTCTCTCTCTCTCTCTCTCTCTCTCTCTGCTTTGTATAGGAGTGCTGAGGCCTAGTTGCATGACTTTGGTAAGATGAGGGTAATTTGGTTATTGACTTATTGTTGAGGATTGAACCTTAGTTAAACACAGTTGTACAATTGATGGTAAATTTGGGTTGTTTTGCTTCAGTTGTGTCAAAATGTGAATTAGGATTTGTGCTATCTTTGAAATTCTGATATGCATCTCAGTTTGGAATTTTTCTCTTAAAGATGTCTTTCTCTAGCTAGCACATCTCTACTTTCTCACTGTGGCACATCTATTTTGGAAAGTTTGTATTTGGTATTACACAGAATACAGAAATTGTATTATGGTAGTAGATATTCTTCTATAAGAATATGTTGTAATTCATATATATGAACTCAGGGTATTGTCTTTGGGTAATAGAAAACTTTTGAGAATAATTATTATTTTTCTAGTTTCAATTCTATCTAAATCTTCTCAAGATGATGATTAATTTGAGGCTTAGTTGCACAGCAGTAGGTCTAGCAGTAAAATAAGTTTTAAGTACCATAATTCTCTCTTGTTCTATCTGTACAGCTGGATGCCAATATTTCTAGAGCAAGCGATAGTTCTAAAGCAACAACTAGTGATTCAAAAAAGTCCACTCAAGTCAAGACAGTCATGGATGCAACCAAGTGCTATAATACCATTAAAATTCAAAAGGTTGGTTTTAGTACTAATTACTACCTCCATATTCCTTATGTTTCTTTTCATACGAGTCCTTCACCTAGATTTTTTATGAATTTAGCATTATATTGATGACATGACAATTTAGGTTCTTCGAGAGGTGGCAGGTGATGTTGATGCAGCAATAGAGTACATAATTGCAGAGAAAGAGTCGGCCGATTCAATTTGCATTGAAGAAAGTTCCTTTTCTGATACCAATGGTATATGGCCATAATGAACTTATGCTTTCTTTTATCATGCAACGACTGTTTTAGAATTTTTTGTCATGTTATGAAATTTTTGACAATATAATTCCAGAAGACGTGGATAGTGGTGGCTGTTCGCCGAGCAATTCTCAGAGACCAAACAAAGAGAACCAGATAAAAGATAAGGTATCTTTCTAATAATGCACCAAATCCAAGATCAAATTGCTTATCTCTGTAGGTGTGTGCTGCATCAATCTGTAAGCATACCAGTATAATGGTAAAAACTGGAGTATACTGATATTTTGTATGGTATACTGCATAGATGTCTATTTACTTTGTTTCAATTTTTGTTGGGTCTTTTGTCTGTAGAAATTAGCAAGAGATAAGGAATTGCAGCATGGATCGGCAAAGCAACGAAGGGCATCTGCTCTAGTAATGTATAATCCTCTCTTCTTGATTCCTATTTTAAATTCATTAATGTGTTTTAGAAAGACGAACTTTATGATTTAATCATTTCGGGCCCCTACCAAACTTCGAAATGTCTTGTGTACCTTGGAACACAACATTCTTCTCTAAGATTTTTTAGAAACATCACCTATTTAAGGAAATGCCTAAACTACCCTTTGGTTCTACTTCTTAGAGAGATACTGATGAAGGGTAGTTATGTCATCTTTAAAGAAAATGATGAATGGAGGTATAGATATAATTTGCAATTTGTTGGGCTAAACATGATATTTTTACTCTCAGAAAAGTTTTCTGGTAGTTATGTGTCCTTTTAAAAAGAAAATGAGAATTGAGATTTCTAGTTTTTCAATTTTAATTGTCTTATAGTAAAAGCAAAGCTGGTAGTAGGGGAAAAGAGAAGAAAGGAAAAAAGCAGAATAAGATACGAGATCAACTCGAGAGGGCACCTCCTGCCACGTCTAGATCATTTCCAGACATGGGAGCCCTTTGCATTTGATGTAGTGCTTGTGTTCTTACCTTCTTATCTAGAATTTTATCCTGGAGATATTGCTAGGTAAGAAATGACCGTATTCCATTTTTGTTTTATCTATTAATTGTATGATTAGGTTGGGTTATCTTAGTAGTATGCCTAGGTGGATCCGATAAACCTACTATAGGGCCACACCATAGGTGGAAAGCCTCCCTCCTACCGTATCTTACTGGTATAAGTGATTTATTTCTGAGAAACCAAAATTAATGTTTACTAATGAGACATTTGCAAATTGCCCCCCTGTGTTAATGGATATTACACAAAGGTCTTTTAATTGGATCCTTTGTGGTTAGTTTCCTACTGATCTTGTCAAATTAGCACATGTTTGAGCATTAATTTCTTTTTTTTGTTGTATATTCCGCCAATGAATAAATTTTGACTTTTTAGATGGCTTATTCAATTAGATAAGAAAATATTTTCATAAAATTTAAAATGTCAAGTTTGGTCTCTTTGGTTTGGAGATTCCAGAGAATCCAGGGAGAATTTTAAATATGGATTGATCTGAGGTAAGGAGATTTTGACCTGTCTAGGTTGCAGTGAAGCTATAAAGTATCAGTTATGTGGTAAAAATAATTGTCAAACCATTTTTTCATTAATGATTGATTTAGTTGCTCAAATTTTACTCTGCTAACACAATGTAATGTTATTATTTGCACAGGAATTGAGGGTCTCTTGCAATTTAAAATTTGCAGGATTTTTTTTTTGGCAATTTAGGCATTATTAAAGTCCCCCTTTTTTTCATTTAATTTTCTTTTTAAGTTTAGCTTTGTGTTTGTAATTTCAGGATAAGTAAACATCTTTGGAGAGGAGAATGCTGCTACTGCTAAGATTAGTTTTTTCCAACTGCCAGTTACTGTGCTTGTCTTTTTTTTCTAGATACTGCTTTTGTAAGATCAATTTGAGTCAATAGAAAGCAGGATGCTTATATGGTACCAGTCTGGTCTTCTCACTGACAGTTGTTAGTTAGCTTGTAACGACAGAATCATATGATATATAGTCTCCTTGGATTTTTTTTTTCCCATTGAGTGATCGTTCTAGGTTGGTTATAAATACACACAAAATGAAATGGTTTTCATGAAAACTTGTACGAAGTTTTTGGTTTCTCTTCTCCTGCTGTTTTTTCTTAATCCACACTACTGAACATAAACTCTTTAACATGAATTAATATTTAGACCATTAAATTTTAGACAAATCATGGCATCAATGCAAAGAGTCGTTTGACCAACAAAAAGGTTGCACAATAAAAAGCACATCTAGCAATCTTCAAGTTCTCAGGATCATATTCACTTCCTAACCACAGAATAACATCATAATGCACAAGTACTAACAAAACTGTACTTGGCAAATATGCATAAATTGCTAAGTATCATTAAGATATAAATTTTGTATGCAACCATCCAAGGGGAGATCTGTGATTGAGAGGGGTCTTGCAACAAGCCCTGAAAATATAAATGACGTTCGTGGTTTAGAAAATTTGAAAGAATTTTACAGTTGATAAAAGAAAACTCTGCATGTCATTGTAAGCAAAAAAAAAAAAAAGTTCATGGATCACATAGCCATATGGACTGAAATTTAAGCCGGTTGATGCCAGATTAACAGTAACAGGGCGGACTGGCATATACTTGATCTCCCAAAATTTGATTGCAAGTCCATTTGCAGTGCAATAGAACCCCATATCACGCATTAATTTGTGCAGTTTAAGGCAAGACAACCCTTTTTTTGCCTAAACAACCCTTAAAAGTATTGCCTCAATGCAATAACCTTCAAATTATACATGAAACAGAAAAATAAGATGAAAAAAAAAATATTATCAAAAGGTCTTCAAAAAAGGTCCAACCCAAGTACAGGTATCGCATTGACCAGCAACTACTAGTACCAGAACAGACAGGTATTACTATTGGTAAAGAAATTCTTCATTTATACAAAGATGTCAATCAACCTTTTTTAAAACAGAGATTTTGAATTTAGTACCTAAAGAGAATATCAAAATGTGCAAAATGGCTACTCGGTTTTCTTCTCCTTTTGGGGCTGTCTAGTTGTGGCAACAAAGCTGTCAAAATGGCGTGACAATTGTCTGTGTGCAATCACTACTTTTTCATCGACCTTGTCCTGGTGCTTATCGTAAATGGCTGGTAGAACTAGCAACACTATTGTACCTGTATCAATAGACAACAAGAGAGCGTGGAATATCTCATAAACTTGATAATGTGCCATTGGTGCTTAAAATAAACTTCTTTGTATTACATTCACTTCATCTGATACTTAACTCCATAGATACACTTGTAGTTGAGATTGGTACCTCCGACTCATTGCGACCACTTGTTAATTAGTAAATTGGAAGTACATATAGAAACAATAATGAAATAATGGTAAAAAGTCTCTGCTACATACATACCAATGTAAAGAAGAGTGAGAAAGTTGAAGAAGCTGCCAACGTATGCCACTAGCCATAGTACCACAATCACCTTTCATAAAAAAAAAATGAGAAATTGTCAAAGAAGTAAAATAAGAATTAATTACACAATAGGGCACAAACTGAAATTATGGAAGTTCAGATCAACAAAAGTAGAAGATAACATCTTAAACCCCCATAAGAGATGGAAATTTTCACATATTTCCTACCTAGTTTCTTTAAAAACAATATACCAAGTACTCCTGTTGATTGTTTATACATGCACAACAGCAATCCAGAAGCACAGAGATGGGGCAAAAATACAAATCTTTTATGGTTTTACATAAAGGTCAAAGAATATAAACAAATAAAGAAATTAGAAAGTTACCTGGAGAAAGAGGGTTCTGTCTCTCTTAATGGCAATGTCATGAGCTACGGCCAAGAGGCGATTGAGCCAGACATTGGCCTTGCTGGCAGCTTTGTCCACAAAAGCATCTGAGACCTCCATATTTGGGAGAGGAGGCAATGGTCGACTGAGGAGAGAAGCAGATTTGGCCCAGAAGAAGAGAATAGAGACAAGGAGAAGGAAAGCATTAGCCATGACAGAGAGGAAGTTGTATCCAGCTCGCTCGAACAACACCCACACCGCGGTGGACCCCACAGCAGCAGCCACAGCAACATTCCTCCGACGCCACAGGAGAACATCAGCCACTGTGTATAGAATATAAATATAGATAGAATTGATGATCAGCAATGCATTACCCAAACAACGAATTCATGATCTATATCCATCAAACCAGAAAGAGAGAGAGAGAGAGAGAGAGACAGAGATAAAGAAGAGACCTGCGCCGCCTCCAAGGGATCGGTGTACGGATCGGCGAGATGTGACGTCAGCGCCAGAGGTAGCCATGGTTGGGGCAGTTGAAAGAAAGAAAGAAAGAAAGGGGTTGGTTGGGTTGGTAAATTTTGCCAATAGAAGAGAAGAGAAGAGAAGAGAGGAGAAGAGGAGATGAATCTTGCGGATGGATCTTTGATTCTCAATTCTCAACTGCTCCCGTTTCCGAGACTGGAGATGTCCATTTATCGAATTGGGAAATTTTAATCTCCAATTTCCTGTTATCTCAATTGGGCCTCTTTCATTCAATTCTAATTAGTAATTAGAGGTCAAAAGTAAACTATGGACTTCACCCAAACTTCCTAATCAACTAAGATGCATATTTATTCATAGTTTGATTGCATATATTATAATATGAGTTGGGTTACATTACTTCGCCAATTAAAATGAGTATTTTACCTCACGTCTATATTTTTAATTTCAAAGTTTAAAACATTGATCCGAACCGTTCAAGTTGATATCCATATTAAATTGTGCTTGGAGACCAAATTTTATAATTTTTAGAAACTTTTTACTATTTTTTGGATATTTTTAAAATCACTGTTTTTAAAAAAATCGTGAACCATAAAAAATAAGTGATTTTATAAAAATTCAATTTTTTAGTGTTAGATTTCAGCATTTTTGCTATTTGTCTCTAAAAAAAAAATTATTTAGTACCGGCTATTTTTTGGCCGGTACTGAAAAAATGAAAACCGGCCAGAAAATAGCCGGTATGGATAATTTTATAAATTCCAATGATTGTTGGGCATATTTATTAATTTCTAATTAACTTTGGATATTAATAAAAAATCACGGAGTAACGTAACCCAACTCATCATAATACATAATATTGTGTATATAGTACGGATTTTAATGATCACTTTGTTACGCATACTCCATTGTACAAGACAAATTCTTTTAGCATATATGCATAAACATAGTTTGTACCTGCATTTTTCAATAAAAAAGAAAGCCAGTAGCAGGTATATATATTTAATAGTGACTTTTATAAAATTAATTATTTTCAATAAGTTACTAGTTACAAATAATTTGTTAGATGTGATTTTAAAGATAATCACTTAAAACTACATGCATGTTTGCATTAAATTTGAGAAAAATACATGTTAATGTGACTTGAGCAAGAAGCGCGAACTCAGTGTAGTGGCACGAGCTATCGTTCCTCTACGGAGAGTCAGAGAAACAAAAGTTAAATTCTCAAAAATAATATTTAAAATATGTTGAAATGTACCAAATCTCTTCAATTGAATGATTTGTTAGGGAGAATTATTGGTATATCATTATTCATTGAAATATTTGAAATTACTTATTTTTATATCAAAATACTCAAATTTAATATTAATTCATTATAATTAAAATACTTTTCTATTTCTCTATCAAAACACTTACTATTTTATTTCTCCATTTTAAATTAAAATACTGTTTAATTTTCTCATCAAAACACTCAAATTTCTTATTGTTTTATTTTAAATTAAAATATTTTTTCTATCCATATTCTTAAAATCTGAAATTTTTAAATATAATTAAGAATTTGCTCTTGTATAATGCTCTCTCGTCTCGGGATCACGTGTAAATTTGAAACACAACAGTCTTACTAGAGCATCATACCACCAGTACTCAGAGGTGGATTTCGAATTTTCGCCAAGAGAAACAAAAAAATAACAAATGGATTTAAACACATTAGTTAATCAAATATTAGATAAATAATAATGTTTATTTATAATTTTCAATGTTCAAAATTATTTCTATAAAGAAGAAAATGAACTGTGGTGTTTTAGAAAGAAGCGCATGCAATAGAATATGTACGCAGATCATTGTATATTCGTTTGACTTGTTATCACTTATTAAACAGAAACAAAATACAATGAAGTCAACTTATGAAGAAAATGAAAGTTGACGGTAAAATTTGTTTAGAAAAATTTCTTATTAGTAGGATCGATCTCTTCACTCTTCACATCTCGGAGCATGAGATAACGACAAGCACAGAGGGTGTTTTACTGTTTTATCTTGTTGAAAACGACACAAGGAATCAATCTGGACTGTTGAAGTTTCAACTTTCGACTGAATTGGATGGAGTCCAGGTTCGACGAACCCAACCAACACATTCGCTTTCTCTCCACGCAACTCAAATTTTGACTTTAGATTGGGGCCGTCCGATCAGAATGATTGAATGCACGGTCCCTTCAATAGTCGTGCCAAAACAGATCTGACGGTCAGGATCTATACTAAAAATTTGATGTCCAACTCCAGTCCCCTCCTTCAGTCTCTCTCTCTCTCTCCATAAACCCCATCTGACCATCTCCTCGACTCCTCCTAATAACACACAGACAGAATCCATGGAATCTGGCGACAATGGAGGCTTCCACCCGCTTGACGAGAAATCTCTCGTCGAGTACATCAAGTCCACGCCATCACTGTTCACTCGCCTAGGTGGCCAGGCGGAGCTTCACCACCTCACCATTAAAGAGGTCGGCGATGGCAACCTCAACTTCGTCTACATCGTCACCTCCCCCAAAGGATCTTTCGTCGCCAAACAGGTCTTCATTCACACTAATCATTTATAATTCACCAACACAGATCTAAACAAATACGGATCAAGCAAAACATAAAGAAAATTTTCAATTATCTCAGTCTCTCTGACAAATATATTTATTCATTTGTACCAGTCAGGTCTTCACAGTTCATTCTACACTGCTGTAATATTAGTATTAGTATTAGTATAGTATTAGTATACCCCTGATGATATCTGAGCCATCTGAATTTGATTTAGAAATGATTACTGTAAATATAATACCAATTACCATACCACTATAGCATTACTATTCTTTTCTCTTTACTTTTTCCTTATTCTATACCAACATAGGCTTTACCGTATATAAGATGCATTGGTGACTCTTGGCCAATGACACGAGAGCGTGCATATTTTGAGGCACGAACTCTACAAGAGCATGGTCGCCTCTGCCCGGAGAATGTACCAGAGGTCTACCACTTTGATAGGTCAATGTCTCTCATCGGCATGCGTTACCTGGAACCGCCTCATATTATTTTAAGGAAAGGGCTCATTGCTGGAATTGAGTATCCATTGCTGGCACAACACATGTCGGATTACATTGCCAAGACACTCTTTTTTACTTCTCTCTTGTACCATACCACTTCTGATCACAAGAAAGCTGGTAACATAAAGAAAGAAAATGTTCTTATGTTAGTTAGCCTTTTTTAATTCATTTTCTATTATAGTTCCTTTGACTAATTGGAACTGGTACCGGCACCTGGTGTTGGATTGTATGGGTAATGACAGGACTGGTACACTACCAGATGTGTTTGGTCTTTTGATTATTGTCATGCCCAAATGTAAAATGATGAACGTGGCATTATTATCATGCTGTACCTGTACTGACATGACTGGTGTGGTAACTGGCAGTGGGTATTCCTCTATATATCTCTTTTTGATGCTTTCCTGTCGAAATTCTAAGCATAAGAATTGGATGGCCACATGGGTTAATAATTAATTCTCATAGAATCCTTGTCTATTCTAAAATACAGTTGCAGAGTTTTGTGGAAATGTGGAGATGTGTAGACTTACTGAGCAAGTGGTTTTCACGGACCCGTACAGGGTTTCTGACATAAACCGCTGGACCTCACCATACCTTGATCAGGATGCTAAGTCAGTCAGAGAGGACGATGAACTAAAATTACAAATTGCCGAGCTCAAATCCATGTAATATTCTAATTTTCCACTACAAAATGACATTTGAAATTTATTTTTTCTTTTGTGCTCCACTATTCTCGTACTGAGGGGAAATTGTTAAATTTAAATAGTTAATTTCTCAAGTTGTACTATTGAGACTCACAATAGAATCTTAATACAACTCAGTTTTTTCCAATCAAATACAAAGCAGGACATGAAAAAAAACAAAAATAATAATAATAATAATAACAATAAACAAATAAAAGGAACAAAGAAGCTAAAATGTGGTTGAACTGGCAGATACAATTCAGGCAGTGATCTTAACTAATGGTAATTTGCATAAAAAGAATGCTGAGTTAGATTTTGCTATTTTATGTATAGGTTCTGTGAGAGAGCACAGGCTTTGATACATGGTGATCTCCACACGGGATCGGTGATGGTAACGACTGACTCAACCCAAGTGATAGATCCTGAATTTGGGTTCTATGCGCCGATGGGCTTTGATATAGGAGCATTTTTGGGAAACTTGATCCTGGCCTATTTCTCACAAGATGGCCATGCCACTGAAACAAATGATCGTAAGGTATGTGTATGTTTGAATTGGTTGGTTACAAGTACATATACTGGCATTAATAAAACAATCAATTATTGACATCAGGTTTGTAACCTGGTATACCTCAGTTACAGACAATAAAATTTTGAAATTTCTAAAACTGATTTAAAAACATTTCAGGCCTACAAAGAATGGATCTTGAACACAATAGAAGAAACTTGGAGGCTGTTTGAGAAAAAGTTTTGCTCTTTTTGGGATCTACATAAAAATGGAAATGGAGAGGTGTATCCTTTAGATGTATACAACAATGCAGAGCTTTTGCGTACGGCACAGGAAAAGTACATGAATAATTTGTTTCATGATTCGCTTGGATTTGGTGCAGCCAAGATGATTAGGTAACTAATTTGTTAACTTTATATATACTTGCAGAAGCATACTAAGTTGCTCTTTCTGTCCCATTTTTTTTTTTTTTTCCACAAGTGTTTCTGCAGCGAATGAATTCTTCAAATTACTCCCTTTTAAATTTCTTATTTAGAGAAACACTAAGGAGGGGCAGTTTGGGTATTTTGTATGAACAGGAGGATAGTCGGGATAGCACATGTTGAGGATTTTGAATCAATTAAAGACGAGTCGAGGCGAGCAAGCTGCGAAAGAAGGGCTCTCAATGTTGCAAAGTTGTTGCTCAAGGAAAGGCGGAAATTTGATACCATTGGCCAAGTTATCTCAGCAATTAAGGAAGGAAGCGTTCAATAAAGCTAGCAATGTATTCTAGTATGGATCTCAAATTCGAATAATTGTAACTGAAAATTCGAATAATAGTAACTGCGAATTTGAATTATAGTGCATTTCGATGTACGTAAGAAGGTACTTTTTGTGGTTTTTGGCCATGCATGCTATTTGACCTTGAATAAGAAACAACCTTCTTTCTGTTACTTGTATGCAATTAAATTGCTATAGAGGCAAAACGTCACTCTGTTTATTGGAATGGAAGGTTGAAATTGTTGTACAACATAAACATTATGCATTTATGCTGATAGGATAAACTTTATACACTTAATAATCTAAGAGCAAACACGGATGGCAAAAAAAAATGAAGAGAAAATTAGTACATTTCAGCTTGAAAAAAAGAGAGAAGGTAAAATTAATCTTCAGATACTTGAAACTCAAAAATATAATAGATGATCAATCCTCTACTAATTATAATTAACATATCATCTCTAAGCTTTAAGAGGATTTCTCTTAATTAGTGTCCGAGAACAACTTTCTCCTTGTTGTACTCGTTCAATTCATCTGAGATATCGTCATTAGTAGTTGGAGTTTGGGAAGCGGGAGGTGGGGCAGCTTTTACATTGACTGCGTTGGCCTCCTCCTCTTGATCCTCTGGTGCTTGCCGGTCAGCCGGGCGGCACGTCTTGTCATTCAACTGACACTTTGGTTTATGACCAGTAGGTGCTGTCTCGGCAATAGCATCTGCTGGCTTCAACACTAGAACTACAACCAGGATTGCAACGATGAACAATGCGCGGAAAGATGCCATGTTTTTTTTTTTTTTATTGTTATTTCGAAATGCTTACAGTTGAGGTTAGAGGCTCGAGAGGGGGTTAAATAGAGCTAGATTTTTTTTTATTTTTAGGTAATGAAGATTAATCTGTGGACTGTGGTTCAAAATGAAGGGGCCAGTTGTTTCTTTGAATTTGACTTGTCCTTTTTTAGGAAAAAAAGTTAGGATAACAGAGCATCAACAGCACACGACATATTCTATTATTAGTCAAGATGTGCAATTGTAGAATGAATGAATGATAGTGTGCCTGTTGAATCCCATTCAAATATTAATGAAGCTGTTCAGCAACAAGGGATTAAGCCTCCTTAATCCGCTTTTTTTAACTTTCTTAGTCGCTTAATTCTGCCAAACACCGGTATCTTAGCGCGGATTAAGATCACCTCCTTTAGCCTCCTTTTGTCCGGATCTTAATCCTCTGCCCGAACCTTAAGGCACCTCTACCCCTTCTTTTAGCTTCCTTAGCTTTCACCCATAGATTAAGATAACAGAACATCGGTTTCTTAGCGCTCCTTAAGCTCTTAATCCTCCACTCTTAATCCCTCGTTGCCGAACGGCCCCAATGTTCCTGCAATCTTTAGTCAAGAATATGAAACGAGTCAATTAATGCTCTAGATAACTAGCATAGTGACAAATCAATTATTCGGGTTCTATTCGGCGAGGTAAAAAATTCATGATTCGGAAATAATTCGGATATAATTTGAGAATAATTCGGAATTATCCGGATTAGAGATCTCAGTCTTACAAGGAAGTAAAAAAAAAAATGTTCTCGGAAAAATTCAGAATTTTTTTGTAAAATTCGTGAATTATTCAGAAATAATTCGATAAAAATTCGGTCAACTGAATAATTCGACGTTCGATTCGTTATTACAAAAAAAAAAAATAATTCACGAATAATTCACGAATCTTGTAACTATGATAACTACAACCTCAAGTAAAAGTGAAAGTAAAATTAAATGGGCCCAGTCCATTATAGCAGAAAGAAGTCAATGGACAACTTCTAAGCATTTTCCTCTGTAAAAGAAGTCAACAATCTATCTATCTCACCCTCACCTTTAAAAATTTAGAAACTAAACCAGCTGCCATTGCAGCTTTCAGGAGAGCGTAGACTAGCTCTGTTTAAAGTTGCAGAGTCAACTCAACCCTACCAAAATCAAGTCTCTAACCAACCCAACCCTATTGCAATTCATTCTGGTTTTCTCTTCAAACCAGTCCATGGCATCTAATGAAAGAAGTTTTGTGCTTTGGTTGCATGGTCTTGGCGACTCTGGTACAGCCAATGAGCCTATTAAAGACCAGTTCACGGCACCAGCTCTGGCCGGTACCAAGTGGGCATTTCCTACGGCACCCTCCGCTCCCGTCACATGCAACAGTATTTAATTTCACTCTCTTAATTTGATTACACTGCACTAGTGCTACCAATTGGTACTGATTGTATTTCTCTTTTCTGGTTAGGACATGAATGGTAAAGTCAGGTACAGTGATCCTATCTTTTGGATATTAACTGTTGTTCAATTTTTATTCAGATGGTGCCATCATGAATTCTTGGTTTGACATCTGTGATACACCAATCACCTCCGTAAGTCAAGTCGTATTTACTCACTAATTATATCATTTAAGCATGTTTTAATTCTAAATTTTCACTACCAACCACTTGTCATTGTGATTTTGGGATTATTTTTGTTTTATATATGTCCAAACTGGATATGAAACCTGATTGATACGATATTATTATTGAATTTGATTTTTACTAGAAATCTGTGAGAGGCTTGGACGATGTGCTTGAATCAGTGCAAAAAGTTCATGCAATTGTCGACAAGGAAATATCGGATGGAACAGAGCCTAAAAACATTTTCATTGCTGGACTTAGCCAAGGAGGTAGGTATCATCCTAAATGAATTTTGAATGTGATTATTCTGATACTATTCATTTATAAAAGTGTTTAATGGCTAGGTGCCATGGCCATAGCAAGTGTTCTACTTTACCCAAACACTCTAGGAGGAGGTGCTGTATTCAGTGGTTTCCTTCCCTTCGATTCCTCCATTGAAGATCGCATTTCTCCTCAAGCAAAGAAGGTACCAGTACTAGTACTATTAATTCTTTCTTCAATTTTTTAAACTTTAAAGGAACAAGTATGAAGTATTTCATTTTCATATCAATCTCTGACAATTATTATAGACTCCAATTTTGTGGTGCCATGGAAAGCTTGATACGCTTGTGCCATTTCAAGCTGGGGAAGATGGGAAACACTTCTTGCACAAACTTGGCATCACTTGTAAATTCAAGGTAGCCTCTATTTTCATATATAATTGTAACCATTGGAAATATTAGTAATCATTTTTTCTTTCTTTCTCAATTCTCATCTTGGGTTAAAAGAAAAAAATTATTATTTCAGGAGTATCCTGGTCTTGGGCATTCATTGGATGAAATGGAATTGGAATGCTTGGAGGCATGGCTCAAACATCAACTGCAGAAATCCAACAAAAACTCATATTTCTCCAGTTGTGGTCTCTTCAACAATTTCTCTTCTTAGTTTCAACAAATTCTGTCCTTTTGTGTATCGTAAAAAAAGATAATGTATCAATGTGCATTATGTTTTAAAAAACAAATTAAATAAACCTGATTGGACATTGCAGCTGAAATCGAAATCAATCCGATGACAAGTAGCTAGATTGAAATCCGAGCTAAGGATTTTGATAGGGCCATGTTCCCAAGACTCTTAAAATACCTTCTTGGGCTATGAAAAACCAGAATTTGGACTTCCTTCTAGAGGTCAGCCCGGGGTCCATATAAAAAGGTCCAAGATCCGAGATCCATACGAAAGGGTTCGGGATCAAAAAGAGGCCCAATGAACGGCCTCAGAGCCCCACGAATATAGGCCTGACCCACAATCGGTGTGCACCGCCTCCGCGCAGGGTAACTACCGACGTGGCTAAAGTAACTGCTCCATCTCTCGTGCGGTTATGAGATAGCTTATATAAGATAAAAAGACCCATTAAACAGGGGTCGCATTTTCACTAAGAGAGATATCGCACAGGTCAGAGTCCGAATATCTCTCAAACCATCCCGAGTCACTCACATCTCGACCTGCCATCCCGCGGCAAGACGAGCCTAACTCGGAAGCTTCACCACATCTGGCCTACTCTTTCCGAGATAGGACGTATCAGATTTTAACAACTTGACGATCGACCGATCAAACATGAGAAATTCATATTTGAAATTTTTTAAATAGTCATGTAATTTTCTTTAATTAATTAATTTTTAATTTTATTAATAAAAATTTCGACCGAATTGGCCTCGGAGAAAAAAAAATACAATGTAACTCCAATCTGACTGCCTAATCTACCTAATAATAGTGACAATAATTAGAAAGCAAAAATGAAAGCAAAAAGAAGAACTCACATGACATTGACATTGACATGAGAAACCGGGTCCGCAGCTTCCTACAAGGAATCGTACAAACACAGCAAACCCTCTCAGTCTCTCTCCTTCTCCTCTTCGCCGCCGGCCTCTCCTTCTTCCTCCTCGCCGGCGAATCTGATTCTGCGCCGTCGACGGATCGCATGGCTGGGAGGAGCTTCGTTCTGTGGCTTCACGGGCTGGGCGATTCGGGCCCAGCAAACGAACCAATCAGAAGCTTCTTCTCTTCTGACGCTGCGTTTAATCTCACCAAATGGGCCTTCCCTTCTGCGCCTAATTCACCCGTCTCTTGCAATTTTGGTGCCATCATGCCCTCTTGGTTTGATATTCATGAGATACCTATTTCTTCAGTAACCTCTCTCTCTCTCTCTCTCTCTCTCTCTCTATCTTGCTTACTAATATATGCTGCTTCTGCTAATTAATGACTTCCCTTTGGTACAATTGGTACTTTCAAACTATTAATTATTATGTCTACTTAATTATTGCGTTAATTAGGCTTCCCCAAAAAATGAAAAGGAAGTAATTGAAGCTGTGCAAAAGGTGCATGCAATCATAGACAAGGAGGTGCAAAATGGAATAAGTCCTCATAATATTTTTGTTTGTGGATTTAGCCAAGGAGGTATTCTCATTCTATGCCTGTTTATAATACATATATATTTTGTATTCACTATTCACTACTGTTTTTTTCTTCTTCTTCCTATACAGCACATGGAGTAATCCTGAACCAAGTTGTATAATATAATAATTTTTTTTTCCGTTTTGGTAATCTACCTCTTGGTACAATACTGGTACCTGTCACTGCTCTAATCCTAGAATCAATTTTGATGATACCAGTATATCTACTTTGTTATTGCTCCTGTATATAAATAATTGAAACTTTTAGTAAAAGCTAACCAGTATCAATTTTTACCATGGCATGTCAGGTGCACTGACCTTGGCTAGTGTACTGCTCTATCCCGAGACCTTAGGTGGTGGTGCTGTTTTTAGCGGCTGGGTACCTTTTAATTCAACAATTATTGAAAAAATCTCTCCAAAGGCAAAAAAGGTTTTGTAGCTTTCCACTACTTTTTTTTTTTATATATATTGGGAATCTGTTGGATGCCCTTAATGATTCTGCAATTTCATCAATGCTTCCAGTAAAGCAAAAGTCTCTTTACTATCTCCTATGTTCTATAATTTACTTTGTATTTGATGCCAAACTACCCTCCTCGTCCATGCAGAGATATACAATGGAGGGTTTGTTTGTGCATGAAAAGTGAGGGGCGAAAGAGAGATTTTTTTTTGTTTGGTAAGATAAGTGTGATATTTTTATGGTTTGTGGGAGTATGCATGACATTTTTCTGAGATAAGCATGAAACTTTATGCAATTTTGTATACTGTTTGTGCCTGGCTAAGGAATGCTAATAGTTGGTTTAAATTGTTTCCAGACACCGATCTTGTGGTCCCATGGTATGGCTGATACCACTGTGTTATTTGAAGCTGGCCAAGCTGGCCCACCATTTTTACAGCAGGCTGGCATGACTTGTGAATTCAAGGTAATAATTTTTATGTGCATAAGAGCCCACTGTTTTAGTTTGTTTTTTTCGTACAAGGACAGCAAGTCTGTTATGACTTATGAGAGAGAATTCACTTGTAGTAGACACCAACAATAGAATGACAACAAAACAAAATTAACATATATAAGCCTGAAAAAAAGAATAATTAGAGAGAAATTCTGGCAGTCAATAAATTTGTTTGATGGAATGTTGGTTCAAATCTGAACCAGTCATAACAATAAATGGAATTGGGTGTGGAGTACTGTTCCAAATGAATTTGCCTCTGCTGCATTACCAAATCCGGATAGTAATTAAACAAAGTTGATAACTGATTAAACAATGAATTTACAGGCATACCCAGATCTTGGTCATACAATTACAGGTGATGAAATAAATTCGCTTAAATCATGGATCAAGAGTCAACTGAAAAGCTCCTCTTGAAGTGTTCTTAAGAAATGCACTGAAAGACCAGCTTGTTTCTTTTTAGGTCATGCATGTAATTTGTATGGATTAAAAAGTTCTCTGATATTTTTGGCTGAGCTTGTTTCCTGGCGAAGTATTACTGCTTCAGCTGAACTTCATTGATTTTTTTTTTTTTTTTAACATTGATAACTAAACTATAAGTGAAGCAAACTTTCATGAACCTCAATGTATACCATTGTGAGATATCAAACTACAAAAGTATTGCCTACGCCTATTAATTTAGACTAAGAATTGGACAGAGCAAAACCAAGTTCGAGATTTGTTAACTCATAACATGTTAAAATCAGAGGTGCAAGGAATAATGGTTTCTTCCTCCAAAAAAATTAAGACAGTATTATTATTAGTTTAATGGGTGCACGAAATTAATTATATCATGGAATATTGGACTCCATTGTACATATGTTTGTTGGAAATATTATTTGTATATTTTCATATGCAAAATTAAAGTGAATACATCATTGGTATTTACTACAAGTAGAAGTAGGTCGGTGCTTGTAATTATTTCGGTGTAGCGCCTTTATGGATAATGGATACTCAGTTTCAGGCCATGTAATATCTGGGCCGGATAGAATGATTTGGGCTTTCATGGGTTTATGGAGAACGGACTTCTGGCTCCGATGGGTTCCATCACCATCCAATAATCTGTGCGCACGCAATTCGACGCGACCATGCACGAATATTAAAGCGGGACAGTTATAGTAACAAGTGCTTTTTTAGCTAGTCTCTCTCCCTCTCCATCGTGGCCTCCTCCATCTTTCCGTCCACCGCCTCAGGATCTAACAGCCTCAAGATACCTTCTTTGTTGACATGTCTACTTCACAGCAATGTGAGAGTGCTAATGTTGTTTAAAGTTATGGACTGACTCGCACACATCAATCTACAACTTCGTCATTGAATTTAACAAAACGTTGAGGGCATATTTGCAAACGAAGATGAAGAGGATTTTAAATCTTGCACAGAACAGTTACAACTATGGTCGTTTGATCCAATAGAGGTTGAAGCACGTCAGGTTTACACCAGAAAAGCTCATTCCCTGTTTAAGAATCTCAAAACCAATGTTGAGGTAAGTTGTAATTGCATGGGTTTTCAATTTCAAGGCCTTCTATATTCACATTCCTTAAAGGTCATGTTTAATCTTGGGATGCGCCTTCATCCTCGTTACGTGCTCCCGAGGTGGACCAAAGAGGCGAATCAAGGGGTGAAGAAATATCATAGTGATGTTGAAAGGTACGACGTGTGGTACATTTTCTGTTTATATTTCACAAATTTCTATATTCTTGCTAGCACAAGTTAATTTTGATTTCATTTTTATAGGTATAGACATCTTCACACGAAGGCCATGAATTGTACAGCATTGCTTGCACAAAGCTTGAAAGATGCTACAACGAAATAGATGAAATTGCAAAGAGCATGCGGGTTGATATGTCAACTAATGAACTATAAAGATCCCCCTCAAATGCACTAAATGTGCTAAATGTTTGAATGGTGAATGTTGAGGGCATAACAGTCCTTTTATTTTAATTCGGATTTTTATGCTGTTGCTGATCTCAAGCATAGAGTTTTTCGAAATTTAGACTAAACTGCGTAATATTCTGGATCAGAGGGTTGGTTGGATAAAAAATCAGGAAATGAAGGTAAGATTATGTTTCTGATTTCATTATGGTTGTCTGGTACCGAGATTTTACTGCTGCTGTGCTAATTTTGCATGTACCAGATATGGCGCTTGGTTTTGTGCTGAATTGTTGGCTTCATTTTACTGTTTGGTAAAAATGCTTTTTTGAATGTTTGCACTAATTGTGCTTAATGTGCTTGTTGTGCATAGTTTAATTGATTTCTTGAATATTATAATGTATACAAATGCGATGATTTTGAATACTGGTATACAATATGTAAGACTTCCTTTTGCCAGAGGCAATGCGCATGCCAGTGTTGTTTTACTTCCTTTTTTGCTGACATAAGTGTACTTCTTTTGTTGGAACAAATTTATCTCCTTTTGCTGGAATAATCTATGCACTAAACTTCTTTTTTGTTTACATTTTTGTACCAATCATTGGTAACAACTTAATTCTAAATTAATTGAAAAGATCTCCAGTTCTTTGTAACTTGGGCATATTAGCAAAATTGGAAGTAGAACAGAATTAACAAATCAATAATACACAAGGGCCAATACGAAATATAATTGACAAAATTAACATTTTTTAGCTTCAATTTGCCAAAGATAAATGGATCGGTGTACTTAATACAAATAATTTGCTAATTCAAACTAAAGTAAAAAGATTAATTTTCACAAATCAGGCAATGCAATATCTTAAATTAGGATTGATTCTGAATTAATATTTCTATAACATATATAATTGTAGTCTAATATTTTAAACTTTTTATCAAAAATAATTAGTTTCTCAAATCTATATTGCAGAGATTTTACCGTGCAGTGACTAAAAAAATGAAGTAAATTTAGTTCTGAAACAAATTAAGTCTTAAACCAAAACATTTTGAATCATCAAATCAACAGATCTCCTATTTAAAAGAATCAAGCAAGCAGTCTTTTCAACCATAGTTTACAAAAAACTTAGTCCGAACAACAACGAATATATAACTTAATTTGAGGCATCAATTGATTAGTAGCTTTTCAGAGGCAAAATTAGCAAGAAGAAAAACTAGAAAAAGATTGTACAAGTCTACTTTTTCTTCATTTTTGCTCTCTATCTTACAGTAAAAAGTACAAGAGCAACTAATTTCAGTTGTCAAATGTAAAATAGGATTGAAAGCAGGTGAAAAATTAAAAATCTAATTAAAATGTAAATCTTTCAGTTATCCCAAAGAAGCTTTTCGCCGATAAACCTAACAAATCTACCAAGGACGCTACTCTTACCAGCATCAGTGCAATGATCATGATCATGATCATGCGCAGTGCATCCATCATCATGATTTTGATGATCAATATTGCAATATTCATCGTGAGCATGATTCGCATCCTCGACGAGCATGATCTCCTCCTCTTTCTTTGTTTTGTCGTCCAGTTCATTGAACTGATCATCTGTTGATCTCTTACGGTCTTTACCTGATCGCTTGCGACGAGACCTACGACCACCTTTTCCTTCTTCATTCGCCTCCACTTTCTCTATTATCTCGTGAATAACCTGCCGGTTTGGCGAAGCATCCCATCGCTCCCAGAAGACCTACACATAATGCATGCATGCAATTTTTAGAGGCCTACTTTCATAATTATTAATTACTATAATGGAAAAATTAAATAGGGTAAATTTCGTCGGAGGTCACTCAACTTTGTTCTTTGTCACGAATTTGTCACTTAAGTTTGATTTGTTCCTCGGAAGTCACTGAATTTTTTATTTGTTCCGATTAAGCCACTTCGTAACTTTTTTTATCTAAAAGATTAACGGAATGACACATAGACGTCCAACTCATCATTTTTTTAAATTATTAAATCCTTTAATTTATTTGGATAATATCTGGGGACACCATTCTATTCCCACCCTTTCCCTATTCCTTTTTTCTTTTCCTATTCTTCTTTCTCTTCCAGACTTCGTTTTCGCTCTTCGTACCAATGCATTTTTTTTTTTTTTTTTTGCTTCATTAACAGCCCGTAGGCCTGTACCAATGCATTATAGTTGACATCTATGAAGTGTTTTACCACAAATACTAGCAAAAATGAATCCAATATTTGAGGTTTGAGGGCCACCAAAACACAATTCAATCCAAAGAAAATGTCAGAACGCATTTGGGTGTGCTTTAATAGATATTAAAGGGAGTTAGAGGAGGGAGAAGATAAAAATGGGGAGACATGTGTCACTGAACCTTACTCCAGCGTTTAATTTGAGAAGGTTATTGATGGATAATGTAGGAAATCGGTAAACTGATCAAATTATTGATGGATAATGTCAGAAGAAAACGAAGGAGAGAATGAAAGCCAAGAGTCTGGAAGAGAAAGAAGAATAGGAAAAGAAAAAAGGAAGAGGGAAATGACGTGGGAATAGAATGGTGTCCCCAGATCATATCCAAATAAGTCAAAGGATTCAATAATTTTCAAAAATGATGAGTTGGACATCTACGCGTCATTCCGTTAACTTTTTGGATGGAAAACGTGACGGAGTGACTTAATCGGAACAAATTAAAAGTTCGATGGCTTTCTGGAGATAAATCAAACTTGAGTGACCAATTCGTGACAAAGAGCAAAGTTGAGTGACCTTCGACGAAATTTACCCAATTAAATATTATGGACATAAAAATTCTAGATAACATATATATCAAAAAGGCACAAATCATAAACATTAGGTAAATAAAAAATATATATGGTATATAGACTCATTGTGAAAAAAGGAAGAAAATACTAATTCGGAAGGAACTGGTATGAATCAAACTCAAAGCCTTAGAATTTTCAAGACAGAACGAACTGGTTTGCTAGTCAAACACTCAACTGAAATGCCTTGTCTGAAATTTCACCTTGAGAAATATATTAGTATTTCAAGGAGTATAAGAAATTAATTAGACAAATTAAGCTTATTTTTCTTCGTAGAAATTAATTGGGGCTGCTAATTATCGCCAATAAATGGCAAGAAGAGTATATATGCATGTGTAATGTGTTACCTTGTAACAACTGAAGCAGCCACAAGCCAAATCCGGTGAGTGCTCTGGCGATCGCCGGAGATTGGAGGGCTCTCCAGAGGCAGCAAAAAGGAGGTAAAAAAGAACGTCTTTCTCCTGAGGTGAAAGTGCTGTCGCAAGTGCCGCTACTGCTACAGGAAGTACAGCAGAAACTTGTGCCGGCGACGGCGACGGCGACGGGTGGATGCGCCGAGGCTTTCCCATTAATTGTGTGTGTGTGTGTGTGTGTTTGGTGGTTATCGTTATGGATTGATCCTTGTGAATTTTGTAACTCTAGAGAGAGAGAGCGGTTGGTGCGCTCGAGATGTCTTTAATATTTACTTATTTAGAGAGAGAGAGAGAGAGAGAGAGAGAGGTAGGTGAATTGTGAAAGAAGAGAAGATGGTTTTTAGTCTCCAAAAAGAATTTAGAATCTAGAAAGAGAGAGAGAGAGAGAGAGAGACGGTAGTTGATTTCAATTTGTCTTGCAAATAAGTAAACTGGTTTGGTTAACTTAAAGAGAGAGAGAGAGAGAGAGAGAGAGAGTCACAGAAGACGGTTTCAACGAGGAAATTTGTAATGAAAAAACAAAAAAGGAGCAATTAACAATTAAGGGATCTTTTGTGCTCACTGTAAATCGGTACCAATGTGTGCAACAACTCCTGTCCCTGCGCATTTGAACATGAAAACATACTCTATCTATAAAAGAGTAGCTGAAAATAATTAATTGTAAGTTTGTAACACCACACCAACCAAATAACTCACTTCATATTGGACAACATTGTTAATGTCACAATGAAAAATGAGGGATATTTTGAACAAATACGGAAGAAGTAGTCATTGGTCAGAATTGTTGACTGATTCCGCGTTCTCCATCAGAAAATTAATTTATTCTTTTCAGCATATTCTCCTTTGTTTTGTGTGAAGCTGCTTCTAGATATAATTATATGATGATAAAAACATTTTTCCTCTGGTACTGTTTCAGTTCAAAAGGCTGCTTGAAAGAATTTGCAATTGTTGGTCACGAGTTCATAATCATTTCAACCCAAAACTCAGCATTATATGAAATATCCTCAAAACCGTAAAATAATTAGGTATAATAAAATATGCAATATTCAAATCCGAATGAATAATATTTTTTATTAGTTGCCCACTTAACCTCAACTACCACGAAGAAAGGACAAAAGGAAAAGAAGATATTGTTATAACATCACTATTTTCATTTTTTTTTTTCAAAAGAAAAACAATATGGGTTGAACAGCTTTTTACATGCACTGTACAAATATCTCAATTTCCCCTAAAATTGTGTTTTTATTTTCTTTCTCTTTCTCTTTGTAACAAAACCAGACTTATTCAAAACCATCCTTCAAATGTATACAATTTACAAATTTACTAATTAATTAGAAAGTTCCCCCTTTTTTATCACCAATTAGACTCCTGTTGACTCTTGATCCTGTAATGTAAACAATGAATCGGAAATATATATATATATATATATATATATATATATATATATATATATATATATAGATGGGCTAACTTGCTTTGGGAATTAAAGAGGGCGTTTTACTTTGCGCTCATATCTTCATTTTCAAAGTTCAAATAGTCGATTCGAACCTTCCAACATGTTCTTCATATTAAAATGTGCTTGGAGACCAAATTTTACAATTTTTGGAAATTTTTTACTATTTTTTCAGAATTTTTGAAAATCATCACTTTTCATTAAATAAAAAAATAATAAAAAATTCAGCAAAGTGATGATTTTCAAAAATTCTGAAAAAATAGTAAAAAATTTCCAAAAATTGTAAAATTTGGTCTCCAAGCACATTTTAATATGAAGAACATGTTGGAAGGTTCGAATCGACTATTTGAACTTTGAAAATGAAGATATGAGCGCAAAGTAAAACGCCCTCTTTAATTCCCAAAGCAAGTTAGCCCATTATATTATAGATATATATATATATATATATTAACATGCTTGTATTGTACGTACTTAAATCTGTATGACCAATGTTGTCTTGCTGTCAATGAAAACAAATAGAAATGAAATTACGGTTTTACCCCTTCATCATCCATAAGGATTTCTGAACCTCTTCAACAGCTCAGGTATGTCATAGGCCAACATGTTATCGATCAATTGCACCATCTTCTTATTCAATTTTTCAAATTTGTCAAAGTTGTAACCAGTCAGAACCTCTCTGTAATGCTCCACACTCGGTAAATCACCCGGCGGTAACTGGAACTCCTTTTGAACCTGTTCATTCAAATATTGCATTATTTTGCAATTACACAGATGTCACTGGATATATATATATACACACATAGATTTAGACATTATAGCTAGATACCTTTGTGAACTCATCCTGTAGATTATCTATGAGTTTTTGCTGAGCCTTAGACTTTCCAATTATAGAAGGCATCTCCTTTTTTAAGTGGCCGATTATGCATGCATGTATTTTCACGGCCCTTGCACGCTTTACAAACTCATTTATCTGATCATGTCAACAAAACCAAAACACAAAAGTTGAATCAAGTGAAAATACATCGGCCACATCGGTCACAAGCCTTCTTAGGGATGCAATTTGTCTTACACATCGGTCATTAAACACAAAAGTTGACTCATTATAGAATGAATGAATTTGTCTTACACATCGGTCACAAGCCTTCTTAGGGATGTCTTTAAGATCCGAAATAAGGTTATCCTGCTCCTTTTCAAATAATTCCTTCCCGATGGGTCCCACTGCAGATTCATTTACTGGTTTGTCATTAAATGAACTGTCAAAGTAAATAAACATAAAAATGTTATTATCACTCAATTTGAAGAAAAAAATATCTGCTTTAAAAAGGGAATTAAATAATTATACCCAATATAAACCCGCATAACCTCAGGGGTATTTAAGACCTTTCCAAGAGACCACAATAATGCTCCATACACTCTCATAAGCTGCATTTATTTCCAGTAAAATCAAAATTTGCTATTATGTAAGTCATAACAGATAATAACAGATCATGTACCTGTTGAGTGTCGACCTGGTCGGCCTTGTTTAACACAACACGAATTTTGTCATCGTGGCCTCGAAGAGCAGTGATGACACGCTTGAATTCGTCACTAATGTCAAGTTTGTACGGGTCAAAGAGGAGCAAAATGAGGTCACACTTGGAAGCAAACCATGATGTCACCCCAATGAAATCATAGCTGCGCTGGGTTCGTTGTTTCTCTCCTGATAACACGCCCGGTGTGTCCACAAATGATATGTGTTCCAGTAGCTATATACAGATCATATATTTTCAACTCATAAATTAATACCAACTAAATTGAATATTTTGTGAACAAAAGGGGAAGAGAAAAGAAAAGGGTAATACCGGATGATGCATTTGAGCGCATTCGAACTTAGACAAGAAGGATGATCCAAAAGCAGAGAGGCCATTGAAAGGCATGTCAGCTTGCACTGCAACAGTATTTCCTGGAATGCTTCTCTCATCTGACCCATGCTACATTAGAAAACCCGTACAGTACACACATAATTGATAAGCTTGTTAGGTTAACAATTGCAACAAAATTACATCAAAAATTTAATTAAAAATAGTTATCTCAAAATGAAAAGGAAGAATTACCGTGACAACTACGACTCTGTCAGTTGTAGGTTCTGGCCCGATGTGAGCACCTGTTAATTAGCATAGCATATGCCTGTGACGGTTATATGCTTGTTTAACTGTATGGAAACTTGAGAAATGGCATTAAGTTAACATAGGTAAATAAAAAAGTATAGACTATAGACTAACCTGGATAGCCAGAGCCTAACAAATGCTTGATAAATGTGGTTTTTCCTGTAGAGTATTGACCTAAGAGCATTACCATTGGCTTCGCATCAAAATCGCTATTTGTCTACAAGAAAAAGATTTGTAAATGTGGTTTTTCATGTCAACATTTTTGTAAACAAAATCAAATCCAGCCCCTTCCAGAATCTTCGAATGGATACAAAATCAAATCCATTGCATTTGAATGGTAACTAAAATAAAATAAAGTTTAGGAAGTATATGAGTTAACCACCTATTGGATTTAAAATAGCACAATCAAAATAAAGGTGCTTGACGTACCATTAACGGGGAGGCAAAATCACTGTAGTTATAAGTCATTTCCAGAGGCCTGAGCTTTTCAATGTACAGTTTCTTTAGCCCATCGGTAATTGATGTCACACTCTTTAGGGGTATCTACATGGAGACCAATATCATAGCATTATATAAGTAAAAAAATTGTTTGTCCAGGTCTCTGATTGTCAGACATGCGAATGACAAACACAAAACATATAATTTCAAATGAACAAGATATTTCTACAAGCAAGACATGTCAAAACAAAAATTAAAAAAAAAAATACCTTCTTTGCAGATTTGGAAAGGAACCATTTGGCTGAGAGCAGTGACTCAGTTGGGGAACTGTAAGGATCACTTGATGATAATTTCTTTTTCTGTAAAATTTGAAATTAAAAAAAATAAACATAATCATATAAAATTTTTATGCTGCATATGGGGGCCAATTTTACAGTACCCATAACATTTTACTCTAAATTATATAGAAAATCATGCACAAGTACAAAAATTTTAAAAATAAATGGGGGTCAATTGACCCCCATTCACTTGGAGTGAATCCGCCCTGATTCCAAGAGAGAGAGAATATCTATGTTGTTGCATTTTTTTTTCATCATTACTTAACAAAAAGGGAAGTAAATATACAAAGACATGAAAAGGAGACAGGAAACTTACAGAAAGTAGCTTATCCAAACCTTCCATTTTTGGAAGCTTCAAGTTCCCCAAATCTAAAATATAGCAATTTCAGATGTCTTTTTCCTTTTTTCTTTGGAAACCAACAGTTTAAAGTTTCATATAATGAAAGGTGAGTCGTAGTTTTACCTGAGTTAGAAAGAGTATCTTGGTTAATTTCACTTCCTGATTGAGCCAGAGAAATAAGCTGCACCACATGAAAAGCTTAAGTCCCATATATGCTACTTGTACTAGAGCTTTCTTAATAGAAAGTGAGAGTGAGATAGAGAGAAAGAAAGAGGAACCTGCATGGCAGTGGTGAATTCTTGGAGGCCAAGATAGCCTTGTCTTTTTGAATCAGCAAGGGCCCAAACCTTTCATGTTTAGAAAGTAAAATTGGAGAAAAAATGAACTATATATATCAGTATAGTTTCATTTTTTTTTCTCTCAAGGAAATATGAAAAGAAGCAGTATACCTGTTTAAGCTGAGAGCGAGAGAGATTAGACATTGAGAAGAATTTAAGTGCATCATTTCCTGTGATACGCCCATCCCCATCTACAACAATTAATACTGTAAATTGTAGCTACTACGTACATACATTGGCAATTAATTAGACATTAGAGTAGATTAGAAGATGAAAGACCTGAATCAGCGGCGGAGAAGTAGAGTTGGTAGTCCCGTTCAAGTTCTTTTGCTGAGGAAGAAGAATAAGGCACCAAATCCATGTTGAAATACTAGGGTTTCAAAGGATGAGGTGGAGATGAAATTTTATACAACGGGGGATTCGATTCGATTTCGATTTCGATTTCGATCTGGCCAACGACGAATTGTAACAAGGTCTTAGAGGTGACAAGGTGGCGCCCAATTGCATTTGCCTTTTTTTGGAAGCGGGAAAGAACAGGTCGTTTTGGTACACGTAATTTTTACGAATACTTACGTCATAAATTTAATCAGTTGGGCAGTGCGGTGGGTCCTAATAACGCCTATCTATAGATACTGTCAAGCCCATAACGGCCTGTAGGCCCAATATTATCTTCTTGTCAGTTTAGACTTTAGAGTAAGATCATAAAGCCCATTCGGGCCCAGTAACACTTCCTTCTCAATTACAATTGTCGTTCTCTTTGATTCAACTTATTTACTTACACACAGTAGTCAGTAGTAGTCTAGTCTGTAAGCAATGATCTCTTTACTTACCTAACCTCGTCTCCCTCCCACCCACCTCTCTCGCTCAGGCTCAGCTCCGATCAAACTTATTCGAATCAAATTTGTAGCTAGCGAGATTTATTTATCCCATTGACTGGATGTGAAGATCTATCTATACTTTCTTTGATCATGCGAAAGAACAACTGGGTCTTCCATTCGGGCCAAACGAGGCCATTTAGTGACCGACTATGGCTCGTGCCATTTTTGGCGAGCTTACTTGTCACAATTACACTCCTCCTTGGATGTGCATTTGGTTTGTTTGCTCCTTTTTATGGCGGAGGTGACTCCGTGTTGTTGGATGTCATTTCTCTGACAAATTGGGACGGGCCTGACAGCTACTTGAAAGATTCAGATTCAGAGGTCACAAGTAAAATTTCATTTACTAATTCTACAGATTCTGGCAGTTCTGATTCTGACAATGGGCCCCCACGAATCGCATATTTGATTACCGGTACAAAGGGCGACGGACAAAGGATAAGGAGGACCTTACAGGTACACTGCTACTGTTTCATTAGCTGATTTTCATGGTACCAGATCCCCAAATTGGCAATTATTGTTCATTTAATGAGTTCCGCTTCAATTTTTTAACCCTCAGTTGTACAGCTAAAGACTCAATTAGACCAATATGTTGCTCCAAATTAGCTGATTCGTATGGTACCAATTTCCCTATATTATCAACTAATCACCAAATTAAGCATCAATTGTACTATAAGAGCCATTTATGATAAATGTCTTATGAATTCTCATATTAACATCCAGTCAAGTCTCAATTTGACTCTATTTTACTTCAACTCTTGATCATAAAGCTAGGCTTCAATTTTACCACTATGTTCCCCAAATTATTGCACATCCAAGTACAAAAAATTTCCAAAAAAGTGATAGCAGATTGAACCCCTTGGTATATTTTCATCTTTCAAGGTCTAAGTTACAAAAACCTTCACTTATTCTATCGCATTCCACCAAATGCAGGCAGTTTACCACCCTAGGAACCAATACATACTCCACCTAGACCTAGAAGCACCGCCTAGAGAGAGAATTGAACTCGCTATGTATGTAAAAGGGGACCCCACATTCAGTCAGGTGGAAAATGTGCGGGTTATTGTGAAGGGAAATTTGGTGACGTACAAGGGCCCCACTATGATTGCATGTACTTTACATGCCGTCTCTATCCTCTTGAAGGAAAACTTGAAGTGGGATTGGTTTATTAATCTAAGCGCATCTGATTATCCCTTAATGACACAAGATGGTTAGTTGTGATTGTTTTTCTAAAATTTCATTAGGCAAGTAGCTTTTGTTTTTTGTTCAATTCATTTTTGCTTTTGGAGGGAAATTTTGATAAGTATTCAGATTAAATTACATGTACCAAAAGTATCTTGTAAATTCATATTAGAATATTCATTTATTTTTGTCTTAAGAATCCACTGGCAGCAACAAATGGCTTTAAGGAAACCCAGAAGGCTGTGATGCTGTATTATAGTGAAGCTATATATGGAGGCTGTTATCAGGTCCCTTATTTTATTAAATTGTCCTGTTTAAACATAAATATAATAAATAAAATAGTAATTAAAAAAAAAAGGATTGTTTTAAAACTGCTAGTCCAGCATATACTATCACTCTATTAGTAACTGGGTTTTGCTGCACTATAATATATATGTTGCCGACTTGATTGTTATGGTATCTAATCCAAGACAGTTTGGTTGCACATGTTATGGTTTGTGTTTTGACTATTTTTAAAAATAATTAAATTTTGTGGTAATGCAGATATACTTCATGTTTTCTCTACTGTGCCCCGAGATCTCAATTTCATAGAACACATGAAAATTGCTGGGTGGAAAATGTAAGAGACATTTTCCCATAGACTTTTGACTTCTTCTTTTTTCTAAATATTCTAAAGCAATTTTCTTCTACATCCTTTAAAATCTGGAATTAACCCCAGCAAATTATGACATTCCCATATACCAATATGAAACTTAAGAAAATAATTTTGTGTACTTCTCTATTTTCTAATTTCTTGAAATTTAGCTTTATCACCTTCCTTTCTAATTTCTTATCAAGAATGAGTGGCATAATTGAAGTAAATTGGGTATTCAATTTGGAAAATGAGTAGTTTAACTGTTTCTTTGTTGGCAGCTCATAATTTTCTGATTTTGTGGCCTACAATTTACAGATTTTGTTCCCAATATTTTTTAGGTTTCAAAGAGGGCGTCCAATTGTCATAGATCCAGGCCTCTACTTGTCAAAGAAATTTGATTTGATGACGACAACTGAGAAGAGAGAACTACCTACGTCTTTTGAATTATACACTGGTAAGTATAATATCAGTTTCAAATTTGCAGCCTGTGTAGCACATTCACTTCTGGCAAAGACCCATACCCATGTCACACACCTGTCGGATATGGACCCGCTATACTTTATTCTGTACTTACCTTAAAACTGTTATATTTATTTCATTTTTTTTAAACAATGACAACTTTTAAGTGAGTTCTCCAGTTAAACCAAGTTTCCTAAATAAAAATGAACATATAATAAGACACCTGATAAAAGACGAACCATTAAACAATTGCTTGAAATTTGATGAATTCAAGAAGAAATTGCTGTATACTAATTGTCATATTATGACAAAAATGCTATGTATTATATCAATGGGCACAATATTTGCAAAGAATGATGGATAATAAGGAGGGCAACAAAGTAATTACTCAGCAATCAGCATGAAGAAATAAATGTTTTTTTTTTGTAATTAATGCAGGATCAGCCTGGGTTATGCTTACACGCGCGTTTCTGGATTACTGCATCTGGGGGTGGGACCAGCTGCCACGCAATGTGCTGATGTACTACGCCAACTTCATCTCCTCCCCTGAGGGTTACTTCCACACTGTCATTTGCAATGCACACGGGTTTCAAAGCACTGTTAGATATTCTTTCTCTTGGAATACATTCTTTTTACCCTTTTATTTCTTTTTCAATAAGATCTGTCCATTTACAAATGGATAGGTCGTATTGACAACAAAATTATTTGATAACCGTGACCACCGGCTAAACTGTTAAATAAGTTAAAATAATTAAAATTGTATATATATTCTTCGTTATTTTGATACACTATTAAATTAGGTGCAATTTGAAAACTGCTAGTTATTTATCAAGAGATATGAAAATTTAACAGTTTAGTTTTATCCGCTTTTGATTAGCAATTAAACAATTGTCAAATTGCTCGAAATTTAATATACAATCTATCCAAATGATAAATAAACATCCATATTTTGATGAACTTTGACATAGGTTGTCAATGAAGTAAACATATTTCTTCCGTTTACTAATTTCAAGTTGGTATTTGATGTTTCTACACATTTGTACATGTATCCTAGAAATTTCATTCTTGCACCCACCTCACTAGAAGTGTTTGCGTGAACGAAGAAAGGACACATATTCGGCACGACTTTTGGCTGATGTTGTTGGGTTAGTTTATTTAGGGTTTTTAAGAAGATTAGCTTAGAGAGAGGTGAGGACTGAGGATCGAACTAATCAGCACTTTGACAGAATGTAACAGTTTAGCGTAAGTCGAAGATGAGCAATATTGGGGATTTTGCAAATATGACTAATTTTTTAGTGTGGTTCTGTAAACAAAAAACCATAAGATCTAGTTCACATTTTGGAATACTGAAAGTATAACGTGAAAAACAAATCTTTCACTTTTATTTATCTCCTTCCTTTTTGTTTCTTGAATAACTTCTCAGTAACAAGCCCAAAAAAAAAAAAAAAGTTTCACCGAACTATTACCAAGTAATAAGTACATACAAAAGTTATACTACGTCAAACTGTAATTACTGCACCTTCACTACGAAGAAAATGTTTGTTCTCTCTTTTATGTTTTCTCGGCAAGAAGTTGATTTAAATATGAAGTGCATTTGTTATCCTTCCAGGTTGTGGGTCATGACCTTCACTACATTGCGTGGGACAACCCTCCAAAACAGCACCCACTAACCCTTTCCTCAAAAGACTATGACAGAATGGTTAAAAGCGGGGCACCCTTTGCACGCAAGTTCGCACGGGATGACAGAGTATTGGATCGGATAGACCGAGAGCTGCTGAGACGGTCAGAGGGGCAGTTCACACCTGGTGCGTGGTGCACTGGAGAGACTGATGGTGGGGCCGATCCATGTTCTGGTAGAGGGAATGATTCAATCTTTCGGCCTGGACCTGGTGCAGAAAGGTTGAAGGGGTTGATGGCAGGGGTGTTGTCAAAGGAGTATAGAAATGGGAGCTGTTCTTCATTGCCTTATGACCAATCTAAGAGAAAATGGGTAACCAGGACACGTACATAAGTCTTTTTTCAGACATCATATAGTTTCAGATAATAACTGTAGTTGTATTCAGGTTCAGAATCAGATTATGATGGGTTTGGAACATCATCTTCTACTTGTCTAAAAAAAAAATAGTAAAAAATGAAAAAATTGGTTTCCAAGCACATTTTAATATGGAGATTATGTCGAACAGTTCGGATCAATTGTTTTGGACTTTGAAAATAGAAATATGGACCGAAAGTAAAACAAAACTCTTGTTTCACAACTCTTCAATATATCTTGTATATCATTTAACTCTTCAAGTCATATGTGTACACCTTAAGTTAAATTGATATAATAACTTTAGTTAATATACATCAGACCCATAGTTTATGTGTACTTGAAAAATGAATTGACGTAAATTTCGTTCTCTCTCTACAAAACTGATTTTTTTTTTTTTAGATCTTTTTATTTTATCTTCTTGAAAAATAAATTTTGTTTTCACTAATTACTCCTTTGTTTCGCGAAGAAATTAACGGGAAATTTTACAAAATAACCTACTTCCAAAAAAATTAGGACAACATACCCTCTCTTCAAATTTCTTGACAAAATACCCCTGTGGGCCCCATATTCTCTTTCCCTTCCTCTCCCTCTCTATTTTTAGATTACCCACCCTCCATTTATGATAGTCATTAAGCACAGTCATTTACTTTTTATTTTTTTAAAGCTATCCTCACGTTATTTGCTGTTAGGTTTTCCATTTATTTTTTTACGCTATTATTTCTTTGAAAATTCTATTAATTTTGACTTTATTTGACTATATTTAAAATACCAATTTAATAACTTCTAACATGCTAAATAAAACAGATCATATACCAGCTGCTGGTTCTTATTTTATACACTGGAGTAACATAAACAACATAATTAACATATACCTTTGTAATGAGATTGGTCTGGCTACTTTTTCTAAAACAAACAAACATGTTGTAGAAAATAATAATTAGCCACATTAACCCAAATTTCAAAGCCGTGTATAATTTAAGACCTTCTTAACCCAAAGAAAGAACCGAAAAATAAATTAGAAAGGATAAGTGCGAAAGATCGTTGTGTAACTTATGATTTAGATTAAAAAAAAAATCAGAATGTACTCAATTGATCTATATTTCATTTTCTGGCACTTGGTATCAGCAAAGTGACATGCGGAGGAGAGGAATCGAACCAGAGAGGCGGATAGTGTAGAGACGCGAAGTCGAACCAGAGAGGCGGAGAGCGACGTGCGCAGTAGAGCTAGGAGGCAGAGAAGATGCTTCAACGTATAAACTCATAAAATAAAAATAAAGGGAACAAAATCTTGGAGGCAAAGAGATCAGAAAAAGAACTTAGAGTAAATTGAGGGGAGGAAATAATTTTATTCTGGGTGGGTCCCAGAGGGGCATTTTGACAAAAAAATTAGAGAGAAGGTATTTTGTCCGAACTTTTTTGAAAGAGGGTCATTTTATAAAATTTCCCGAAATTAACACTAATTTATGTTTAAAAGAAGAAGATACTTGTGTTATTTCACTTTTAAATCAATCATATACCATATGTTTCACTAAATACTCCATTTATTCTATCTTCATTGTAATTATTGGATATTTCTATAAGATTTCACATCCCTTTAGTTGCGTGACTATAGTGGCAATCTTTAATTTGTTCATTACAACTCTCAAAATTGATGATCTTTGTAAGTATGGAAATATGAAATAAAAATGTTAGTTTTTTTTTATTTCCACATTATTAAAAGGCATGGGTGAAAACAGTATGGATAATATTCGATCCGTATTTGAAAAATTAGATGTGAATATCCGATATCCGAATATCCGTGTGGATATGGATATTGATATAGTTTTACGTTTCAATTATTTGTATTTGAATAGTAGATATATATCATATATTTTAATATATATTATGAAAAAAATATTATTATTTACTATTAAAATTAGATAAATATTATGAACTTTAATATTTTTTAATATTATTTTAATAAATATCTGATCCAATCCGTATCCGTAATCAGCTGATATTTAATCTGTATCCGTATCCAAAAAAATTAAAAAATAATATAAATAGTGTTTTATCACCGTCCGCTCCGTTTTCACCCTATTAATAAAAGGTATCTAAATAGGAGATCCGTATCCTCTGCATTAACTCAAAAGGGAATATTTTGAGTTAATGAATTTCAACCGTCTTATTTTAAACGGAGCCAATCCGGCTCGTGCCTATAACATAGGGGCCCTTTAATATTAGTGCAGATCTAGTTCGCACGAATCTCAAAACAAATTAGATGGTTGAGATACATTAACTCAAAAGATTCTCTTTTGAGTTAATGCAGAGGATACGAATTCCTAAATATGATATGTAAAATCTGACAATACTTCTCAACAAATTTCTCACAAAACATTTGTAGAAAATGGAGAGTTATTGCTTCTCCACCGTGTCTCATGTTTCATTCCAATATTTCAAATCTTTAGAAAGCAATTTTATTTGTAATTTTAGGTTACAAATAAAAATATTTTTTTTAATAAAATTATTTTCAAATGTCATGACAAAAATATTAATTCGTATGAAATATATGAAAATTATCTTTTATGAACGTTAAAAATAATTTAAGTTAATTGTACGAATGTAAATTCTTTTATTTTTAATTTCAGTCTAATTTCGTATTTAACGCTACATAACAATATAAAAATATCTAACTTCTTACTCACTCCAACCGCTATTAGAAAAGACTTCTTTTTAAAAAAATAAAAAATAAAAATAGAATGAACGAAACCGAGTCGGCTTCGCCAAATAAACTTTGCTTTGCTTGAGGAACAAAAAATTAATAAGAAAATTTCGCCTGAAAGAAAAGCAAGAAAGGAGGAGAAAGGGAAAAAAGTGGCGGTGGGCTATGGTGGTTCACCGCCTGAGAAGCGCCGGGCCGGGAATCCTTTCGCTTGCTGCTCTGAGGCGCAAATCATCAAACACCGTGTCTGCTGTCCGAGACACCTATCTCTCCACCAAGGTCTACTCTCAAATTATTCGTAGTTTGATAATTTCAAATTAATGAATTGATGCAAAATATTTTGATGATTTTGCCAGGAGGTTTTCGAGAGACACAGAGTAGTGTTCACAGTCGGTACATCAATTGCCTCCGTTCTCACTGCTTGGGCAGGTATATGCTTCTATTATAATTCAGATCTGTACCAGTACCAGTACCCGTACCAGTACCAGTAGGGAACAAGTTTTGGTAACATTAGATTTGGTTGTAAAATTCTGCGCTCAATGACAGGTTACTCTATTCGCTATGCGCACCAAAGCAATGTTGAGAAGAGGCTACAATCAATTGAAGAGTCTGTGAGTAGTGTTATAAACTTCCACTGATATGCATGATATATTATGTCATTTAATATGTCTTTCTCTTTTCTAACTATTCAATTTTTATACAGTTGAAAAATAGTTCTGGTGTGGAGCATGAAGAGATTAAAAAGATTGTGAGCTCTGGCAAGGTCGGCATGTCTGCTTGTGTCGCTACTGCTTGGACCACACTGGTAATTGGGTACGCTTCTTTTACAAAAGTTATTTAATGCATCAAGGATCTACTGTACCAGTGGTACCACTTACTGGCCATTGTTTGTACTTTGTAATATCCTAAATCAGGCTGACCCAAACTCTTAACCTATCCCTATTGCCCTCTACCTTTAATGGCCAGTATGAAGTAGGTTGGTATGATTTTACTTCCAACAGAAAAATTTAGGTTTTGGTCCTTCAATTTGCCTTAAAAAAAAGCAACCTTGAATTTCGAAATAGAACTAACTTGGTTCTTCAAATTCTCTCAAAACATCCAAATTAGCCCTTCTCAAAAGGACTAATTTGGTTTATTTTGAGAGAAATTCACGGACCTACTTAGTTCTATTTCGAAAAATTCAAGGCCTGATTTGTGCAAATACAAGTCCAGGGACAAACTTGGTCCTTTTGGGGAAGTTTAAAGATCAATTTGGTGCATATGAAACTTCATGAGGATCAAGATCTACTACTGTTTTCTTTTTTTTCGTTTGTTATTTGCCATGTTGTTTGTTTGAGTATATTTTGACCACTACTGCACAAGGCTGTTTGTCTCCAGCTTTGCCAGCCTCATTACTGGTATCTGCTGGTGGATGGGTACTGGTATCTGGTACTCAAATCCTTGGTATGGATTCTTTGTTTTGAGCTGCAAAAACTCATCTCTCGCTCTCTCTCTCTCATGGCAGGTATGCACTCGGTTGGCGAGGTGGTGCATGGTACACCAACCGTCAGATTCAAAGAGAACAATTGAGAAAAATGGGTCAAATTAAGCCACGCAGGTGGAAATTACAATTGCCGAATCGACCCCTTATTCAACCATTGCTCAAATTTAGGGCTTCTCGAACCAACATCAAAACTGCAAATTCTTCTCCAGCTCCTACATCCTCTCCAGTCTCCAGTTCTGAGAATATTACAACCTAAAAGAACTGTACATTGCCTTTTTGTTCGTCACCTAGCAATTTTACTATTTTTGGTTATATGAAAACCTATGAAATGGTATAGTGAGGTCAAGGAAAACATGTGGTATTCAAATGTGGATGTTGTTGTTAATTTTGGTTGCAAACTTTGTTTACTCTTTTTCTTTTTCAGGTTTTCTTTCTACATCTGTAAAATATTACCAACTAGTTTTGTGCTAACTATTAGATGGTTTTATGTTTATGACATCAGCTTGCAAGATAAACCAAAAGAAAGAAACTAAATTCAGTAGTTTAAATGTTGTTTTCCTATTGTGTAAAGAACCAACTCAAATTTGGGAAATCCTCAATCTTTTTAGTTCATAAAAAGATACTATCAAACCCTATGGACCTTATCTGAATCAATTGAGTGTTATGTGGTGTTATGAGTCAAACTAGGGCACTCTTAAGCTCACCAATTATTTGGTGTGCTTAACTCTAAAATTTTTCGGAATGATTTCAAATGATAAATCCAAGTCTTTGTAATTGGTGAGCTCTAAAATTTTTCGGAATGATTTCAAATGATAAATCCAAGTCTTTGAAACCGATTTACTTTGCAGTGATGTGTTTATATGTCAAATTTATAAGTTTTCAAATTATTTAGTATAAAGTCGAGCGGTAAAAAAAATTTATAAGTTAATTTTAATATGCTCATTTTTCATCGTTTATAGACATTTCGACTTTATACTAATTTAATTAAAAAAATTCTAAATTTGACATGTAAATGCATCACTATTTAAATAGATTGGTTTTAACGATTTGAATTTGTCGTTTGAATTCAATTCGATAGGTTTGAACTCGTGGTGTTCCTACCTCCTCCCCTTACTTGGAACCAATTTGTAGTGACTAATTTTATATAGCATATATCGACACATGACTTGCTATTAGTGTAGAGCCAATTAAATACCATTCTTTATTTGGAATCTGAGAATTTTGTGAAAAGAGAATTTATGAAAAAAAACTGTTCTTATTTTTTTAATGCAAGTACATTCCTAGAGCTGCCTGTTTTGTGAGAAACCATGGGCCATGGGGACCAGTATCCTCTACGGAGTTATCCCTGCGGAGTCGTGCGGAGCTTTTAATTTGATCCGTTCGTTTTGATCGGACGGACCAGATCAGATCTTATCAAGCAAGGGAATTTTGTTTTTTTGTTTTCAATTTGGACAAGATCTAATCTGATCCGTCTGATCAAAACGAACGGACCAGATTAAAAGCTCCGCACGACTCCGCAGGAGATAACTCCGCAGAGGATACGAATTCTGGGCCATGGACCATGGTACTAAATTTACAAGCAAGAAAATAAGAAAAAAGTGTCCAGATGTGGGCCTGTCGCTAATTAATTGAAGTGGAAGGGCCATGTCACAAAAGTAGTGAATAACATAAGAATATCTAATTGGGTCGGTCTTCTAAAACGAATTCGCATCCTCTGAGATATCTTATATTTTGCGTGACTTTTTGGAATATCTCAACCGTTCAAATACATTCTGCACGAATCAAAGATCAAATAATAATGGCCCCCGCGCTATTCTAATAGGCACCGGACACGTCGGTAACGCAAAATATGAAATATCTCAGAGGATACGCACTCTAAAACCCCTCGGGCCCGAATCCGAATCCTCTCAAGTAAACTAAAATTTTGTGTTTAAATCAGTACCGTCTGATCAGAATCCGGGCCAATCCGGCTCGAAATGGAATGAACAGATCCCTTAATATTCGTGCTGAATCAGATCGTACGGTTCATATATAAACTCAAAAATTGAGTTACTTTAGGTGATATGATATGAATTCCCCAAGCCCCAGGTATACCAGTACTATTCCTTTTTGTTCTCTGTCAACTCTTAACAGAGGAGAGAGGAAAGAGTAGGATTCATTCATGGCGACCTCACTTCCTTCTCTGTCCTTTGCAAAACCAAACCCTAGAATCGGAATGGATTCCTCTCTTTGCAATTGCTCCTCTTCTCAATTTCTATACTTTCGCTCGCCTCATCGTATTTCCTCGAGGTATCTTATTCCTCTACCCATTTCTTCTTTAGATTCAACATTTACTTCAATTGCAGCTATTTATATTAGTAATTTCTCTTTTTCAAAGCTGAATAAATAGTTCATTTCCTCTGATTAAATTGAATTGTAGGTCTATATGTAGAGTAAAGGCCTCAACTTTGCAACAGAAGGATAAGAAGGTATCTGTCAAAGAATCTCTCAGTACCAAAACAGGTCTAAATAAAGATGGCTTACTGGATTCGGGTCCCATAACCCGACCTGGATTTGTTGAAAAGAATGTTATCAAAGTTGAACAATCTATTAACAGTTTTCTTACGGTAAGATCAACTTATATGTTTCTTCTTTTTTATTCTATTCATTTTCATTTTCTTGTATTTCTTGGCCAAACTTATTACAAGTATCAAAAATAGAGTACCTATACCAGTCATTTCTTGTAAATTCCAGTATTACAATGATATCAATACATACCAGTATCAAACCTGTAACAGTGTGTACCAAAAAACTGTTTTGTATGAAATACTACTGCTATGGATATTATCTAATTGTTCAATAGGCATACGGTTCTTATTTTCTGGTTATTAATTGCTAATTATTTTTCATAGGAGGCAATAATACAAGTGTTAGACGCATTGTATCATGATCGGCATTATGCAAGGTTTTACGTGCTAGAAAATGTTGCTAGGGTGCCTTACTTCGGTAATATTTTTTCTTTTAATTTATATAAACCATAATTGGAGTATTTGGTAATTTACCAAGAAAAGAAAAACCAAAAGAGAAAAAAAGTAAACTATATTCTTAGCATTTATATCGGTGTTACACATGTATCTGATTTTTGAAATCTCTTTATTTTGTTACTTTTTGTTTGTTTGTTTTATGTTTAGCATTTATATCGGTGTTACACATGTATGAGAGTTTTGGCTGGTGGAGAAGATCCGATTATTTGAAAGTGCATTTTGCGGAGAGTTGGAATGAGTTGCATCATCTCCTTATCATGGAAGTATGTTTTGTTGTATTATTATATACATCATGGCTGGTACAGCATGTTGTATATTTTACTGATATTTACAAAAAAAATTAACCTGAACCAAAGTATTGCCTTGCATGATCAAACAATTCTGAGCCCAGTAAACTTGAAATCAAACCCAAACGACCTAAACATATTGCTGTGTACAAATATTAGCATTTAAGTAATGTGACTTTTCATTGTAATGGTAATAATAAAATAAACTAATGTAATCAAACAAAAATGAAGTAGGTTATATGCTGGTGATTAATGTTTTGAGTTCCTTTTATTATTAAATTAGGAATTAGGAGGGAATTCTTTCTGGTTCGATCGGTTTTTGGCGCAAAGCATGGCATTTGTATATTACTTCATGGCTGTTTTCATGTACATGCTTAGCCCTAGAATGGCATGTACGTATTTTACCTTCTCCTTTTCATTATTTTTTTCTTTTAATTCTATATTCTTCTGAAAAGATATTAAATTCCTTTTAATTTGTTATGTAATTATGTTTACTGTGAGAATCATTTCCTATGAATATCTTGTTATCAGATCACTTTTCAGAATGTGTGGAGAAACATGCCTATTCAACCTACGACAAATTTATCAAATCGCATGGAGGTGAGATACTTTACACGCATGAATTTGAGATCATTATTTTCTGGCATTCCTTCTTAATTTTATTCATGATGTGTGAATTTAATTATGGTGTTGCAGAGGAGTTGAAAAAGTTGCCTCCAGCAGAGACAGCCGTAAAGTACTACATGAATGAAGACCTTTACTTATTTGGTAAACTTCATTATTTATTTTGTAATATACGTTAAGGTCCACTAAGTTCTAAAAATTCTCTTTTTACCCTATATTTGTAATTTGAATAAAATCATTGCGCTGTGTGAAATTTTTTTCAGAAAATTACTATGTTGGGGAGCTGTTTTTTCCAATACAACATTACATTACTACATAGGAATTGAAAAGATACATATTGGAATTTGTGTATGGGACTAAAGTGAGAATAATATAAAACTGTTTTTTTGTTCGTTTATGTTTCTACAGATGAATTTCAGACCGAAAGAGTGCCTTGCTCAAGGAAGCCTCAAATAGGTAACAAGCCATATATGCAAAACCAAAAAAGTATAAAAAGACAAAACAAAAATAATTTATTTTACCAGTGAGTACAGTCTTTCTGTCTAACTCTGAAGTGGTAGCCACCTTCAGTCACTTTTATTTTGGAACTATTTCATATAACTCCCATAGAAAACATCAAAATATAATGCATACATGTCATTTATTTCATTACAAGTATGGGAAATGACATGAATACCTCCCAATTTAGATTTCTTCAACAAAATATAGAAACTGTCTTCCTTTATCCATTGTTTATATCAAGTAAAATATATATTGAGGAAAGATTAGTAGTTTGTGTTATCTTTTGAGAAAAAAATGGAGATGTGTGAGGGTTACATGTTTCCTATGGATATATATTCTCTTCCTATGTTTTGTATCTTGTATATACATGATAGTTTGGAGATTAACACGATACGCATGAAAATTTTCCTTTACTTTATTCGTTGTTATATAACTTTTTGTTATATTATTAATGCTTAACTCTGGCAGTATCTGCCATGATCTTTCAAAAAAACTTTTTGTTATTGTACATTGCTTGAGATATTTTGTCTATGATTAATTTTTTTTTTTTTTGCTTTACTTTTAGAGAATTTGTACGATGTATTCATGAATATAAGAGATGATGAGGCTGAGCACTGCAAGACCATGAAAGCATGCCAGACACATGGCAGTTTGCAGTCACCTCACACAGTTTACTTCTCCAATTCAAATGCCGATTCCGATTTCGATTCTAGTTCTGATTCTTCTTGCGTTGTTTCTGAAGGCGCCGATTGTGAGGGTATTGTGGATTGCATTAAAAAGTCGTTTACTAGTGATAGGTGAAGAAATGCGTATTATTCTCAGCTTTGTTTTCTCTGATTTATAGGCGACTTTTGTTCAATGTATATATAAACTTTTGGCTTTTTATTTTATTAATAATGATAGCCGTTTCAATTTTGTTATTTCCAAAAAAATATTCAGAGGCATTGATGCTGGAAGAAAAAACAATAAGAACTGCATGATAATTAAAAAATGAGTAGATATTTGGGTTAGTGGTTAAGAATAGTGCTAACCAAGTGGTTTGAGAATAGCGCTATTTTGGACTATTCCGGGTTAGTAGAAATGTTGTTTGGATTGTATACTTGGAATAGTGCTATTTTGGACTAATATCGCTAACCTAACAATTGGAGAAATTCACTAATCCACCTTTTCGTAAGAATAGCAGAATAGCGCTGTTCCTGCACTATTCTTAATTTCTATTTTACGTTTGGATCACAGCTTTTAAGAATAGCGGAGCTATTCTCGGGTTAGAGCTATTCTTGCACGATCCAAACGCAATGTGAACTTATGTCACATTCATTTTGTTCCAATAATATTGGTGCCACACTCTAATTTTAAAAGGGAGTTTGTTTTTCAAAACACTTTCTAATTGTTTATTAAGCATTTTTCCATGATTTAACCAATCATGAAAAGTACTCCTAGAAAAGATGCTTAGTTTATTTTATTTTATTTTTTGCTTTACAATGGATGTTTACTTATTGTAGTTTGTTTTTTGTGGTGTTTTGTTTTGGGCGAATTTTTCATGTTATTGGTGTGTGTAAACTAAACTTATCACAATAGCTGTATGAGAGTCGGGCAAATTTCTTGTGTTGGTGAATTCACAAGTAATCACGAATGATATCATATATATATATATAAAAAAAAAACTAATTCATCAACATTCTTCCTACATTTTAACCACATTAATTGGCAACGAGAAATGAGTAGGTTTCAAAATTGCCTCCATATTTTGAATTCTTGGTAATAAAAATTTAAATTTCAGAAAACTTATATAAGACCTGTCAAATATGACTTCTGTTGTGTCCTTTCGTTCAGTTTTACTTTGATGGGTATTAGATGCATGAAAAATCAATGCTTAAATTTTTTTTCAATCAGTTGATATTAACAAATCTCTTTATATATATCAACACAAAAGTAGAATGCTATTGAATTTTAGAATATTTGTAATTAAAGATTTACAAAGTGAAAATATGAAAATTGTAGGTATTGAGATCTTTTACTTCAGAAATTGAAAGAAACTAAAATATATCATAATTGTCAGATATGATTGATGTTGCGTCCTTTCGTTCAGTTTTACTTTGATGGATATATTAGATGTATGAAAAATCAATGCATGCTTAGAAATAATTTCTATCAGTTGATATTAACAAACATCTTAATGTATATCGATACAAAAATTGAATTTTATAGAATTTTACATGCATATAAAATATAATATACGATAGCATCTATCATTTATTTTGTAGTTTTGTTTTAGAATATTTGTAATTAAGGATTTACAAAGTGAAAGTATGAAAATTGCAGATATTGGGATCCTTTACTTTAGAAATTGGAAGAAACTAAATAATATAAGTTGCAACTTGCAAGGCTTCATGGTGAAATGTTAGACTGCACAATGAAGCAATCAAGCAAAGACAAAAGTGTGAGCCTTCTCAACAACAAAAAAAATTGATATTCAAATTCAAAGATTTTTGTACATTTTGTAACATATTAATTTGTTTCTATCAAGTTGATGAATTTGTTTATATTTTTGGTAATAAGATTTTTAACCAATATGAATACAAGTCTACAAGAGTAAAAAGATGTTGTGTGATATTCTTTGTTTCTACTTTTCCTCACTTCTATAGGATCTGTTGTCATTTGAGAGATAAGATTAAGAATAAAAAGATTTTGGGTTTTATGTTTTATGTTTTATGTTTGAAACATTTAAAAAAGAAATGAAGATATGTTTTTAGCAAAGTTGACAGTTAGAACATGAAAAAAAAATATTTAATTTTTTTCCAAAAAAAAGTTATTAGTAGAATATAAAAAAAAAAGCAGTAAACTATTTTGATATGATTTATTATCAATGCCAAAATGTGAGCACCAATATTTTTAAACGACGTTGTGTGATTTGGAACTTAATAATTTAAAAAAAAAACAAGAAAAGAAATTGCAGCTATAATTTGATTTAAAAACTCAGCAGAAGAATTAAATTCTGGAACAAAAACATTCATACATTTAAAAATAGCGTTGACAAAGTTGGGACACGCGTAACTGGTTTATAGGGCGAATGCACCGAAGTTTTTATAATATCCAAACAAAATATTAAATTTCAAAATCTATACCCTATGCCGAGGAATTTCGAAATCCGTTCAAAAACGCAAAAATTTTCTGCAGTTTAACAGTTTAAAACCGCAGAACAAATTTGCGGTTTTGGTTTTGGAATACCAGAATCGCAAATGTTTTTTGCGGCTCTAAGTTTTTTTTAAGTAAACATAAATGTTTATAATTTTTTTTTGTATTAAAATATTAGTAATATTTTATATATTTCTTAGAAAATAGATGGAATACTATATAATTTGATTTATTAGGAAGATTGCGACAAATAATCCGGATCAACATTTTTCAGGCCGGATTTTTTGCGGTTGTAAAAAAAATTAAAATATTTCTCTGTATGCTATTGGAAAAAAATAAAAATATTTTGAATATGAGTTATTGATCCCGGTTCAAAAGTCACTTCTAGGTAAATACAGAAAATATTGTGATCCTTCTATTTCCAAAAATCTTTGACAAAAATTGTTTGAAAAACTTTTTCTGACACATTTTTTGTTTTTTCAAAATAGAAGAATTCAAATATTTTCTGTATTTCTATTTAATTAAAAAAACTTAGAACCGTCAAAAACATTTGCGGTTTTGGAATTCTAAAACCAAAACAGCAAATTTGTTTTGCAGTTTTAGACTGTTAAACCGAAGAAATTTTTTGCAATTTCGACAAATTTCAAAATTCCTCTGCACACGTGTAGATTTTGAAATTTAATATATTTTTTTTTGGATATTAATAAAAATTTCGGGCGCATGCATGTTCTCAGAATTGATACTCCTAAATTAATTATTAATATACACTATGCTTTGATAGAGGCATAGAGCACAGTTCATCTATTAATTTGAGAAATGTTGTCAAACAAAGTTTCAATTAATTATTCTATTATCAACGGATCCATCCATATCGGTTAATTATGTAAGAAATTACTAATTACAAAAAAAAAGGGATAATAGAAACAAGAAAAAATTATTGAAGCTAGATAGAGTTGGTAGATTTGATGGAACTTTATTGACTATATAAATACCAGCATTTAAGCAGTCTGCATTTACCATCCTCCTTATTTTGATATGTTCTGTATATTACACAACAACAAAACAGCAACACCAAAAAGGGTGATCCATGGAACTAAATATAAAACAAAAAAAAAAAAAAAAATCAAAAGATGGGTGCGGGTGCACATGTCACAACTTTCCTTTCATCATTTCTCAATGCTTTGAATAACACTAAATTATTTCCTCAGAAATAAAATTAAACCCGATTTAAATCCATCGATCCAAAAAAATTTCATCCTCATAAAAATCTAATTCTCATCTGAGGGCCCTGACTGAGGATGTGATGTGGGCCCACTTTGAACTTGAAGAGCCTCTGACGAGGGGTCACTTTGATCCTCGTGAAACCCTAACCCTAACCCGAGATGTTCCATAGGTGGTGTGGTTAGGAGCAGCTGTGAGTTTCTTTGATCAGTGTAAGTTACATATGGGTCTGGAAGTGAAAATGTGGAAACTGGATAATTGTAGTAACTCATGACCGGGTGGTCATATTTGCAACTGGGTCCATACTTGCATGTGCCATACATCCCGTAGTAGCTGCACATTGGTTGACCCTGCACCATTCAAAATTTAAAACCACCCATGCTTTCAAATCAAGATAATAACAAAGTTAAAATATTAGTGAAAAAGATTAGACTTCTGTACTGGTAATGTATAATATATCTGGTACACAAATTTCCATTCCAGTGGTGGGATCAGGTCATACCGAGTATAAATCTAGAGGCAATTATCAAATGTTCTTTGTCCAAAGCAATGGTCCCAATTGCAACCATCAGCTGTGTGCGTGTTTTGTGTGTGAGAGAGAGAGAGAGAGAGAGAGGGAATAAGAAAGCCGTTACAGGTCTTAGAGGAAAGCCCAGAGGTCCAATTCCAGTGACTCCAGCAGTGTTGATAGCCTGGGCCTGGGCCTGGGCCTGGGCTTGGGCCTGGGCCTGGGCCTGAGTATGTGCTTGGACCTGCGCATGTGCCAGAGAAGTTCTCTCCTTTGGATGGTTATACTTGCATGTAGCACCATACTTGCAACCTCCAGTCTTCATGTAGTGCTGGCAGTCGGGCTGATCAGGTCTCTCTGGCAAGTTATTATTTAAGTTTGTTCCTAAATTTAAAGAACTCGACGAAGTCTGGTTTATCATGCCTGAAACTTCCTGGCTCAAATTTCCTGGCTGCTTTGTAAGATTATAAGAATAAATTATTTAAGTTGCCAATTTTCAAAAGGAAGAACATAGTTCACACTGTTTGAAAGAACATAAGAGTGAGGCCACGTTACTATGCATAGCGCATATTAGTTCGTACTATGGATCAATATTTCTATTTTCAAAGTCTAAACAGTCGATCTAAACTTTTCAACATGATCTCCATATAAAAATGTACTTGTATATCAAATTTTATATTTTTTAGAATTTTTGTACTATTTTTTTAGATAGGTAGAAAATCACTTGATCTAAAGATTCTAGACCATTCAAAAGAAGTGATTTTTTACCTATCTAAAAAATAGTAAATAAATTCTAATAAAATATAAAATTTAGTCGGAAGTACATTTGTGTATGGAGGTCATGTTGAACGGTTCCGATTGACTATTTGATCCATAGTATGGACCAATCTACGCTATGCATAGTACCATATCCCCACTAAAAATATATCATAACAATAGGTATATCATGGTACCAGGGTTTACATACTGACTTGTACTAAAAGAAAAGAAAGAAAGATTATCAGGTAGTACTTTACAGTAGCAAATATAACCTGTAACCACATAATATATTTTACTAGTGCAGTTTGGGTCTGATGCGGGTGCGCACGCATTTTAAAGCGCATCGGACCCAAACTTTTATCATATTTTACACAATTTTCTTTTCACTTTACTTTGTTGTCTGCTTAGAATAGTACAAGAAACCTAGCAAAGAACCAAAAGCTAAAACTACATACCACATAAGAAGCCCAGCCGGGTTGAATGGGTTGCGAGTTGGGGTTGGTCTGGAGCATGAATGGTGTATAAGAGGACATGCCTTGAACCCGTGTCGGACTCATCACATAAGGTGCTCTAGGGACAGGCCATGCAGGATATCCACCGACTAAAGGAAACCCAGCAGGAGGTACTACTTGAGATGATCCATTTCCAGTTTGGTACGCTGTGGCTCCCTGAACAGGAAACACCATTCCCGAGGGTGTTGCAAGCTCCGGGTGGCTAAACTTGCAAGCGACACTGAATTTACAGTAACCGGTCTTCATGTAGTATGGGCATGGTTTCTCACCCTGCAAATTAATTTAGAATAATGTGAAGTTAGTAGTTGATCCGATACCAGTATCAGTATCACTATAATGCTGGTACATATCAGACAGTCCACTGTATATGATAGAACATTAGGTGATTTATTTCTTGGTGCTGTTCTATTTATTTAAATTTTCTGATTTTGTGTGATTTTGCAATATATAATATGATGTTACTGTCTAAACCTCTGGCAAGTCAAATGCTGCACACTTACAAAAAGAAAATTACCAACATGCCACTACACATATGAAGGCATCAAATATACCACTTTTATTCAGAAAGTATAAGTATGGTCATTTTGAGGGAAAAAAAACAAAGAACTTCGGAGATAGTGGTGCATATTTTCATCTTTTATACTTTGAAGAAGAAGTAAAGAATTAATATTTTTGACAGTTCCGAAGGAAATAGTTATTAATAACAAAAGAATGGTACCTCACGTACAGGAAGACCAAAACTGTTAAAATAGACGGGTCGAGAATTTATCTTCTCACGCGGATGGTGATATTTGCAAGTCGATCCATACCGGCATGTACCTGTCTTTAGGAAAAACTGCCAAATAAAATAAAGAAAATAGATTTGTCAGAATATTCTTTATACATAAGATCCTATGGAAACATATCGAATGATTCAGAGAAAAGAAAAAAGGGGACAAGAGAAGATGGAATGATTTCTTAATCATGGTTAAATTAAAGTAAGAGACTCAAAGCAACTATGTTATGTGCATATACATCTGCTATGAGTTGGAATATTTGTATGTTTTAACAAGTGCTTCAGCCTAAAAATAAATGTGTAAGAATTTACATTGTTGTTATAGATCATTAAAAAGGACAAATCAAAACATGAATACAGTATATACTTAATAAATATTACTTCTTTCTCATGATCCAATCCATAAGCAAATACCTATATTATGAAGTCTTGTACTTGAATGGAACAAGAGATTGATGTCAAGACCAAATACCATCTTATGAAATTTTGATTAGACAAAAATAAAAAGAAACTGCTATTTTAGTTACAACTGTAACTTTGGTACCTGACATTCCGGCTGTCCTTCTCTTTGAGGAAGATCCCCGGTATACTGTGCGCCCTGAAATATGTTTGTTGCAAAAAAAAATTAACATTTTTGTTTAAATAAACTCAGGTTGGGTCCATTCAGTCAAGTCGAGCATGTTTTAACCAAACCTGAACTTTGATTATGAACTACATTTTTTACCAGAATGCAAGGCATGTTTGAAATTTTTTAATTTTACATCGAATGGGAATTGTACTGCCCTAAAGAAGACAATCATGTAAACCTAAATTATAAAAGATCTTTGCACAAATACAATATAACTAACACCGCAAGACAATATTCTCTTTTCCTTTTTTCTTTCAATTATACAAATAAGATCACTACATTTTCTGAACACGGTATTTACCGCATTTCTTAACACAGTTAAATTTAAATATTGTGTTAAGAACTTAAGATAATACTAATTCATGACACATGACATTAGGTTAGTTGATACCAATCATGAATGGAGCCATCTTAAAATAACTAACTTTATGTACAACATGCGAACCAAATGCATAAAAAATAGAAGGTACAAGCAGATACACAACTCCTAAATAAATCTCCCAAAAGCACAGAAGAGTAAGAATCAATGGTTACTTAACTGGTACATAGGTAGAACTACAGAAATAGTATAGCCTTAGTATGAAATCTTTATCCGTACCTGACCGATGTAAGTCGGGTGATTGTACCGACAATTGGAACCATAGGCACAAGTGCCGGTTCTCATGTAGTAACTGCAGTCGGGTTCGCCGGGACGATCTGGGTACACATTTTGGGCTGTGTTGCTGCCCTTATCTGGTCCATCACTTACTCTTAGTCGTGCCATTGATTCTGCACAAGGGACCAAAAGTAAAAGTATCATGTGAAAAAAGAAGAAGAAGATGAAACTGTCAATGATTCAGTTTTTAGTGTATCTATTACAGCATGAAAAGGATAAAACAAAACTAGGAAAGAAACAGAAAGTTAACAGTTTTCAATAAATCAACACAAATAAAGGAAACTAGGTCATATTACAAAACATTTCCATATCAGAAGATGAGTTTTTTTTTTTCTAAGCAAATGATGCAAGAAATGTTCTAAAATAAAAGATAAAAACAAATAAATTTCCTAAGACTTGGGGAAATTGATCTGAATTGACAAAACACTTGATAGATTGTTCCATCAGAGTATTTGGTGAGAATAAGTTGAAGTAAAAATAGATAGGTTGAGAGATCGAAGGAATCTGTATATCTCAAAGAAAAATTACCTTGGAGGTGATGATCAGAGGGAGAATCGACAACATTAGCAACCGCATTACTTCTTTCCTGCCCCGTATCCGCCATTAATCCCCCAATCTACTTCTTTTTACCCGATCTCGCAAAATTATATATGAATGTGAGATCAAAAGATCTCTGATTCCAACCCAAATCGCCACAAATTGATCCTAATTTGGAATATGGCGCAAAAATCTGATTTATTTCCCCAAACGAATCGGATCGAATTCTGGTTTTGTTTCCTTTTTGTTTTCTCTTCTCTCTCTCTCCCTCTCTCTCTCTCTCCAAAGAGATGGGTAATATGAATAAATAGGATTCTATTTAGTTAGGCAATTAGTTAGTGTTAATTAAATAAATAATCATGATTTCAATACAATTAGATATTTCTCTTGTCGCGGTATATTTTTATTTTATTTTATGTGTACAGGGGAAGGGGGGACTGGGAGTACGATGTAATTTCCTGTTCGGAAAAAAAAAATAGCTTATAAAAGGAAACAGTTTGCCACTTTTACACATACATCCTATAACAAAGTCTAAATATAAATATCAGGCCAATTTCAGTGTAAACTTTTTTATTACACTGGGAGCCATTCATTTATTTTTGGGTCTTTTCATCTCGTATTAGACAAACTAATAAACTTGCCAATTTATTAGTAAACATTTTGGATATATTGTGTAGATTTAGAATTTCGAATTGTAATGTGAAAGAAATATTGTGCCAACTTGTGTTTGAATTTTTTATCACGTCTAATTAAACAAAAAAGTGTAAGCTATCATGTGTCTTGTAATAGATCGATGATTCAAACTTTTTTTTTCATATTGAAGTCTTATTAGAAATAAACTATTTTATTGTTTCAGATTTTTTGGCCATTGATCTAATTTTTTTTAATTTAAATAAATATATAGAATGTAAAATTTTAATTCCATCAAAAATTTCAGTTTGTAAATTACATTAAGTAGTTCGAATTAGCCGTTTGAATTTGGAAATATTATACATAATATTATTATGTACAGCTTCATGTATTGTGCATTACAATAAACATAGGATGTGAATGCATTTTACAAATTTTTTTCTCACTTGGAGGATGTGTTTTCTATAGATACAATTATAATTATATCTCTCGAGGGGCTAATAGCTTAATTCATCGATAAATGTATAAAGTAATCCGTATTCGAAATTTTAAAAAGAAAATTATACAACTTACTTTATGCGGTTTACGGTACTAATTTGTTAGCGTAAACAACACAAAAAAATATTCTACCAAATTTACATGCAACTGACCGACATTTTTATTTATATCCAAAGTTAATTACAAAATAATAAAACTGCCCAGACCCGTTTGGTTTTATTAAAAATGCCCAAATTGGCCAGAAAATGGCCGGTCCCTTATTTAAATAGGAAACCGGTCATTTTTTGGCCGGTTCCCTATTTTTTTGTAGAGACAAATAGTTAAAATGCTGAAATATAACACTAAATCGAATTTTTTTTTTAAATATTTGTTAGATTACTTTTTTCTTGATATATAATTAGCATATTTATACTAAAATACGCTAAATTACTTGAAATTATACGCTGAATTACACTAAATTACGCTAAATTACAATAATTATGTAAAATTATGCTAAAATACGGTAATTTATGCTAAATTATGTATGAATAGAGCCGATTTTGTGTCATCTTTCATAAATCATAAAAAATAGTAAAAAAATTCCAAAAAAATAAAAATTGGTATTCTACAAGTTCATTATATAATTAATTTACTGAGCTACATAGATTGAATAATAAAAATGAAAATCTTAATTTAACTGAAGTTTTGAGGTCATCCCTTTATTTTTTGGCAAATCTGAATGTCAAAATCTAGCATTGCTAGCACTGATGTATGTGTATTTTCACAAGTTTTCCGAATAAGTGGTCATTTGCTGAAATCGGACACTCAAGCGCCATTTATGGCCGTTTGAAGTTTCGTCGTCATTTTTCGCCTTCCCAGTGAAGATATCATCCCTATTCATACGAATTTAGCGTAATTTACCATATTTTATCATAATTTTACATATTATTGTAATTTAGCGTAATTTAGTGTAATTTAGCGTAATTCAGGGTAAGTTAACATAATTGCAAGTAATTTAGCGTATTTTAGTATAAATAAATGCTAATTATATATATAAAAAAAATCTAACAAATATAAAAAAAACAATTCGATTTTTTAGTGTTATATTTCAGCATTTTAGCTATTTGTCTCTAAAAACAATAAAAAATAAAAATAAAATTAGGGAACCGGCCATAAAATTTCAAGTAATTCAACATTTTCTGGCCGGTTTAGGCATTTTTAATAAAACTAAACGGATCCGAGCATTTTTATTATTTTGTAATTAACTTTGGATATAAATAAAAATGTCGGTGCAACTGATATCAATGATCTTCTATAAATGTGGTACTTTTTGGTTCACCAAGCAATCAATTTTATAAAAATAGATATGTGAAAAGATGAAAAAGTAAGGTCCTTATCATAAAACTCTGCTAACAATAAAACATCGCTTATTTGGAAAGGTAAGGAAAGAGCGAAAAAGAAGTATAATTAATAACCTCAGTTTTTGCTATGAATATTAATCTGTAAAATTTATGAAGCAGATCTCTGTCACGAGCAAATGTCACTCGCGACACGATACACAGCATTAGAACTACACAACAAAACAGAACCATAGGAAGGAAAAGCGAAGGGGAAGGTGCGATCGCGGGCGTAGAAACGCGCGAACGCAGTCGGAGTCGGAAAGTAGCGCGCGACGACGGTTTGCCCAATCGGCTGTCTGGTATGGAACACGAAACACGTAAAAAGCAAGGATGTTCTTCTATTCTAATTTCTATCTATCTAACATGCACCCACATCTTCTACCACATTTTACATTCTCATATGTGTAATGTGTTAGCTCTTAGGTGAAATTGAAGTACGTAGTGAATTAGGTGCATCTCACTTAAAGCTGTTTCTTAATTAATTTTATAACATGGTACTGGAGCTTCTTTATTGTTAACTCTAATGTACATTCAACTTTTTTTTTTATTTCATATCTTAAAACAAAATATTGTTCAAATTAAAAAAGTTAATTTAAATTTGATTGGTAATTCTAATTCATCATAAATCTATTAAAAAGATATTAAAAAAAACAATAAATGACTTTCAAACACATGGGCAATTTGATTTTATAAATTTAATTAATATTTTTCAAGATAAAAAATAGATATATTTAATTAATTAGAATAATTAAAACAGAGGTTATGCGATTAAGAGAATTTAACAAGGACCGCTAGTCTAATTGATTAATTAGTTGAGTTGTTGGTAAAATTAAAGTGTGAAGAAGCCGGTGACTGAACTTTCAATTTCATCCATCTTGTAATAATTAAAAACTAAATTAAAATATGATATAAGTATCATAGTACACAAGGGTTTGATAAAATAGAAAATTAATTGTTGCGGCTGATCAATTGGTGATAATGAAATTGGAGAATTAATTTTGACTTTGAAATTAATTAGTGCACCGCTAGCTACTTAATTAGTTTGTGTTGGGACCACAAGTGGACGGTGATGATGACTGATGTAGTATTAGTAATTACTATATATATATATATATATATATATATATATATATAAAGGTTAAAGGTTAATGCTTTTAATTTTGGTAAATTAAATTAGAGTCAAATTAAGAAGCATAAAAATGAGACAGTGACAGTGACAGTGACATTGACAGGACAAATAATTAATTAATTGAATGTGTTTGTGTTTGTTCACTAGTTTTTGTTATTAGAAACTTAATTTGAGAAGACAAGCCACGAATCACTTCTCTTCTCTCCAGCAAATTATAAAAAATTGAGAAAAGGAAAACCCCCTCTCTGTTCATGCAATCAACATTCAACACATATATTAATTAATTAGGTGGAGAATTAAATTAATATTGGAGATAGCTGCTACTGCTAGATCACTTAATAGAAAATTAGAAACAGACTCATGAGTGAGGCTACGGTACTATGCATAGCACGGATTGGTCCGTGCTACGGCTCAATATTTGAGTTTTCAAAATTCTAACGGTCAATCCGAACCGTTCAACATGATTATAAAATGAATATGTACTTGAAAACCAAATTTTATATTTTTTTGAATTTTTTTACTATTTTTTTAGATAGGTAGAAAATCACTTGATCTGAAAATTCTGGACCATCCAAAAATAGTGATTTTTTAGATAGGTAGAAAATCTACTTCACGAGTGATGTGCGTACATGCAAAATTTTGAATTTTTTGAATTCATTTAATCTAAAGTCAAGTGGTCAGAATTGATGAAAAATGAATGATCCAAAATGAAGTTTTAGAAGTTATTTTAATGCATTCATTTTTCATCAATTTTGACCGCTTGACTTTGTACTAAATAAATTCGAAACATTCAAAATTTTGCATGTACGCACATCACTCGTGAAGTACATCGGTTTCAACGGTTTGGATTCATCTCGTTTAAAGTGAATACGATAGATTATGAAGTTATGCTCACCAAAGAATTTGATGAGCACATCACACCCTAGTTCTACTCCTATATCTATACCCATCTTTAGGTAGATATGCTTTAAGAGGAGGATAACTTATAATTAATTGTTTTGACTATCTTAACAATTGATTTTTCAATAATAAATAAATAAAATCAAACAGTCAATAGTAAATTTCTGATAATTAATGGCCTTAATTATCTATTGAATGATACAGCCGTTGTTTATCATCATGCACCACTTAATTGTTAAATGAATATGAATAAAAATAAATAAAGCACGGTTGGGAATTGAGATACGCATCCGACAAGTAGTATTATGCCACAGAAAATCCAATGCACCGGACATCTCCCGTCCCGACTCTCTGGAATTCACATCCTCTGAGATATCTCAACTTTTGCTAGTTTTTCTGAAAAATCACAACCATTCAAATAGTTATGCACAAATCTCAAAGCACAAATAATACTGCCCCCTGCGCTATCCCCGAATAGGCACCGGACACGTCGGTCACGCAAAAGTTGAGATATCTCAGAGGATACGCACTCGATTCTCTGAGGCCAGGTCAATTTGAAATTTTAGTTTTTTTTTTCTTTCAACAAGACTCAGTTTGAATTTGATTTTCAGTTGTGTTTAGTACGAATCTCGATACAGATCAGGTGGATGGATGGATGGATGGATCTGGTTTGAATTTGATAGAACTAATTAAGTAAGCTATGGGAGTGAGCGGTGACGGTACAAATAAAGGCTGTTTGGTATTGTGAAGACAACAGCTGATCTGATGGAAAGGAGATCATGTACCTAATACTTGCCATTAATTTGGGCCCACTCAGTCAACCTTACGTACGGTGGGGCCCACTCTTCCTCTTAAGAGTTAAAAGAGGAGGACTGGAGGATTTGATTCCCTGTCCCCATGTTATGTTATTTGAATCCCCATCCTCTGAGATATCTCATATTTTGCGTGACATCTTGGAAAATCCGAAACGTTCAAATACGTTCTGCACGAATCTCAAAGCACAAATAATATAGGCGTCGGACACGTCGGTATATCTCAGAAGATACGCACTCATGGTATGTTCACTACAGAAACCATGCTATGCTATATTGCTATATTGCTATGTTGCTACTGAGTCACTGACATTGATTGACCCATTTATTCGACTCCACGTGCAGCCTATCTAGCTTTTCATATCAGCTAATGCGCCTATTATTGTGAAAGTGTCACAGAAAATCCTCACCTACTGTTTACTACACTCACTCAGTTACTCTCTCTCATATTCCTTCCACATTACACATACATCAAACATTCAGACCTCCTCAATGCTATTCTTTGTTAATCTACCAAAGGTATTAGAGATACACTGGAACAGCGCCAGTACAAGAATAGTTAGTTAGATAATTCTGTACTTATGTTTCTGCTACACAGTTATTAACTTCTGTAGTTACAATTCTGTTAGACAGTTAGCAATAGCAGTATGTTGTAAATGAGATTAAGGTATTCTCTATAAATACCAGCCAGTGTAATCATTTTCATTCAGTGAGCAATATACAAAATACAAGAAATTCTCTCTTTCATAAAATCCTTTAAAAGGTCAATCGTATCAAAATTTTGCTTAACAAGAATATATTATATGGTTTAGTCAAACAGACAGTAAAAGGGCGAGAAACAGTAGCACCCCCTCTCTCTGCCGGATGATGCTCCATCTCTATATACACCTCAGATATCTCAAGGACCATCCAGATCCAGCCCTTCAATTTCCACTTCCTCCTCTTGCTGCTCATCTTTCCGCCCTTTCCTCTTCTTCTTCTTCTTCTTCTTCTTCTGTCACTACTCTCTTTGCTCCGCCTCTCTGCAAGCGAGGAAACACCAATAAGAGGTACTTGTCTCTTCCCAATAATTCCTTCTCTCACTACTCTCTTTCGTCATTAATGACGTTCTTCAGCTGCAATTAGCCAATTTATTATTTCCCGTTGATTGACTAATTGAGCAGCTACGAGGTTATACCTAAATTTTATAACCCTGCCATAAATCCTCAATTATTGTCTTTAACCGTTGAATTTCGCTCAAACATAGTCGTCTGGAAACAAATTATTGTGAGTCATTATCTTGTGTCCTGGCCTAAGCCAAATATATCTCCATATTGTACCTTCTGTATTTATTTGGAAGCATCTCTCAATTAAAAAAAAGGGGCACTATTTGCTTGCAGCCTTACACAACAGAATTTCTTTTCAAGGTAATAAATTTGATTTCAAGTCTAAATAAGGAAACCCTTTTGTGAATCATCTACTCCATTTACCTTTCGGTTTTATCCACAGAGGTTCATTTGGAGTAGCCAATTATAGCATTCACCCTTTTGTCAATCTTGATAGTTTACCTCACTCATTAACAGATCTTGAAAATAACCAAAAAGAATAAGGATTTCCATGTCAGATACTATGAAGAGAGGATGCAAGGCATGATTTATAAGCCTAGTCCAGTTACTGGATTCAATAAAAACTTAGACATCCTATGACCTTCTAATAAGAATATGAACATCCCTATGTATTTCCCTTACTGTTCGAAAGAAATATTAAAAAAATAGTAATAAATAGAAATTATGAGGACCTGTATGTGAAAGTATATGAGATGAAGGTGTAATAGTGAACTTGATTTGATAATATCATGATTGATACAAACACCTTATGATTCTCTAAGTACATCTTACCATTTTGACTTCACAACCTTGGTTTCTTATAAGAAATATGGACACAAGAAATAAAAGCAAGGTCATATGTGTAAGTCTCATAAGCTCACAGGGCAATGAATGACATATGTGAACTTGATTTCACCACTCTGAGTCTACTGTCATGGGTAAAACAATCACATGTTCATCATTGTAATTAAAACATAAGCAGGGACTAAAGTGCATAATTACACTCTCAGAGTCTGACAAAAACAAGTCCTGCATCTCTCTTTACAATTTTTTATCCTTCTTTGGTATACTGTCTTCTTTTCTTTTGTGTATAAATGTGTGAATAGGTGTTAGGTACTATATATCAACTTCAAGCCACTGTACCAGTTGTCACATATACTTTCTGTTGTTAGGTACTATATAAATCATTACTGTACCACTATCAAATTGAGCATTTTTTACTATGTGATGATGTTTCTAACTTGGAGCGCACGACTGGGAAGTTTATCTTTCATTTTATTTTATTTTCCTTTTGAGATGATGATTATATTATGGATGTTGGATCAGTAGTTCTATGTTTTTTTAGGTAATGATTAGAAAATGGATGTTGGATCAATTGGAGTAGTGTTTTGGTATGTATCAAGTGTTGGCAATTACTAATATTTCTCTTCTCTGTCAGTAAGGAGAATTAGGAAAACTGTTTTATCATTTCTATGTAAAATGATGCTGTATTGTTAATATTGCCTTCTTCTTTTGCGTTGTTCTAACTTAATAATGGCAATTAGACCAACGGGCATGATAATGTGTTGATTTGTTTAACCTCTATCAAACCTTTTTATTTATGATAATGTGAAAGAAGTATACCCAGTAGAAAATAATTAAGTAACTTAATGAATGATCAGAATCCCAATTTGAAAGAAGTAGAGCTAATAGAAAATAATCAAGCCATTGCAGTATTTTTTCTGACACTTTTAACAACTTAATAATAATATACTTATTAATTTGAAACTTCTTTTAAATTAAATGAGACTAACTTGAGTCGTAAATTTAAATTTGAAGTTCATGCCAAACATGAGCATACCCTTTCTTTCATGCTTCTCTTTTTATCTACTTTCATTAGTTATAATAACACATATCGTAATAATATAAACACATGCCATAATAATATATATGAATACCTGATTTTAATTATTTATTCATCTTGCGTTCCTTGTTCTACACAAAACAAGTTTACATATCATATTAGATTTTTTTGTCTAAACTAGCTCTTGAATCTAACATTTGTTTTTATTAGGGTAAAATATAAGAAATATCTTGTGAAAGAACTAAAATGTCTTTTCTTTTCAAAGCGTTCTAAAATTCACAAGTAAAAAATCCATTTCGTTTGATTTTCACTTTTCACTTTTCACCATTCCCACTTTTTCCTTTTTCTGTTATTTCTTTATTCAACAAATTAAACTCTATTTGCGATATCTCTCCAGTTTTTAGTTCAGAGGTATTCTAATTCTACTCATTTCCAAAATCAAAAGATGAAAATACTCAAGTAAAACACACAAGTTCCAACACACTTAACTATGGTATCAAGTTCTTACAGTAAATATATGTCATATGAGATATCAGATAAGAATAAGATTCTATATGAAATATTACATAGTGTCTTTGTGCAATTTTCAAATTTCAGAAAATGCATTTTTTACCAACCAAACTACTACTATTTGTATGTAATAATACAAAAAGAAAACATGGTTTTCTAAATCTTTTGGAATCCTAAATTTCATCAACTATTTAAGGATCTATCAAATACAAAAAACCACCTGTACATTAGGAACATTGAGTGATACCACTTCACAGTTTACACTCTTTATCATTACTACATCCTTCCTGTTCATAAAAAAAGAAAAAGAAAAAAAAGAAAACAGATTAGAAGCTGAGGTTGTGTAATTCAGGTTAGGTAACCTCAGTTGCATGCGAATATGTGATTTCCATTGTCATAACAAAATATAAAATCATTTTCAGTCAATATGAATTAGAAAGCTCAATAAATTAACTCCAATCACTAATCTAGCAAAGAGAGAGTTAAATAACTTTACCGCAATTTTTCTTCTATTTTCTAGAACTACTTCTAATGGAGGTCGACCTGCAAGAAAAGACAGTTATTTTTTATTTTGACTTCTTGCTTATAGTATTGTGCCTATTTGAGGATATAATTTTTGAATTTCTGCTCTTAAAAAGACTATTATTAGCTCAGTTCACATATTTTTGAATTTAAATTTTAATGGCATATACTTAGCCTTTTTTTTTTTTTTAAACTTAAGAATCAGGCCTTGTATACAATAGAGAAATATCAAACCTGTAATTTGCAACCGGTACTTAGCCCATACTCCATATATTGCATTTGCTATGATAGCCACCTTTTAACAAAAAGAATAATAAAAATGTAAGAAGAACAAAAGTAATAGTTAGAACAAATTGCTAAAAGATACTAAGAAATGACTATAAACTGCAAAATACAAAAGAGTCTTCTAGATTGTGATTGACAAGTTCAACTTAAGAAATGCATCGCTAAGAAAACTGATAATATGAAAAAAAAGGTAAAAAAATAACCAGATATTAATTGCACGATACTGCAGTACTGGTCCTAAGTATAATAAAAGACTTACTGGTTCAAATTTTGTAATGGCATAGACCCATCCAAGCCCAACTGCCTCATAGAGCTTTCTAAATGCCTATTTTTAAATTTTAGCAAATTAAAGCTCTTCTTATTCTTGAATGAAAAGAATTAATTCCTATATGATTTATATAAATATATCTATAGAAAGAGTTCAAAATGCATACTTCGACATCAGTAACAACAGTGCCATCTGACATAATTGCATGAATCCTCCCCATAACCTTAAACAAACACAAAAAACAACAAGAAAATGTGATTTGACATAGTAAATTTGTCAATGCAAAAAAAAACAATAGTTGATAGATAAAAGGGGAATAGATTAAATGACTCACAGTTTCATATTCAAGGCCTTGATTTTGCTGAGGAGAATAATCTTTTGAGCTTATATCTACAAATTTTATTGCCCCAAATGATTTGTCCTTCTCCTTTAGCATATTCACCTACCAAATTAAGAAAAATCAAGATTGGTATTCAAATAACAACAAATTATGCTAAATGGTAGTTGCCACTGTTTTCTTGTTTCTTTATGTTGAGAAATACTTGAATTGTAACCTTGTGCTGTTCTTTTCTTCCAATCATTTTTAAATAATTAGCTTGTAAATATTTTGTCTCTGAAATTAATGATGCAACACTTTGGAATACAAAATAAGGATATATATATATATACAGAGAGAGAGAGAGAGAGATAGAGAGAGAGAGACCTCACGCATGCAAAGGGGGCAATCGCCGTCATAAAGCATTTTTACTTTCCATGAACTATTGTCCTTTAATTCTGTAGAAATTGGATCTTTTACGCTTGAGTGAACTTTGCACTTGAAATCTGATGCAAATGTAAATTACACATTAGATTCAGAGGAGGAAAATTTAACAGTGAAAATAAAAAAAAATTGGAAAAAATTGGAGGTTTTGTGTTTGTTTTGGATTAAGAATGCATTTCTGACAGGAAGGTTCTTAATCTAGAAACTCTGATATGTATTGGTCTATGAGACTATGACTGTTTTATACCAGCTGATACCTACCAGTAGAGGAATACATTTCACACAAGATCTAACATTTAACAAATTTGAAGGTAGCAATGCCAAATTCGGGTAATTGGGAGGTAGATTGTGCAAAACTAGCACAAAAGAAGGATATTCTGGTATCAGACTGCATGTTAGGAATCAGATATGAATGTAAAAGAAAATTGTTAAAAAGGTAAGAATTAATTTATACCAAAGCGAGAATAGTTAGGAAGGAATTGTCGTTGTTTAATAGTAGATAATTGAGACGAAGCAGAAGAAATCGAATGGCGGAGGTGGATGTACCGTGGAAGTATGGAACCTATTCGCGCCATGGATGCCATCTCGCTACCTCAATTCCTTCTCTCTTTCTTTCTCCTCACCGCTGTGTGCTGTGTGCATTCAAAAGAAAGAAATATGAGGTGCATGCTCTCCATTTTCTAGGAACGGGACATATCCTTTTATGGTACGTGGATGCACTGGAGAGCATTAATGGATGGGTGGATGGGAGGGAAACACGGAGGCTAGGCCGAGTCCGGATCCCCTAAAGTAACTCAATCTTTGAGTTTGCATCCTTACCGTCCCGACTCCCGAGGTAGCATGCACAGAACGGGGTCCTTTAATATTCGTGCCAAATACAGATTGGACGGTCCGGATCCAAACTCAAAGATTTTACCCGCCAAATTCAAAGCTAGTCAATCAATTAACCTGGCCAAGAATAAATTTGACTACTAAATTAAGCTTCACCACATTCCAATCCCATCCTTCGTTTCATATTATCATATATAGCAACCCCATATGGTAAATGTATATATTACTATATAGTAGTAAACATAATATTTATTCATTGATGGAAAAATGGGACATTAATTAATTTAAGAATTCAACAGTAAGTGGCGAAAGGGAAATATATATATATATATTATTGAGAATAAATGCAAGCATATATATGAAATAAATAATGCAGATGTTAAGAATATGTAAGATATATGACTCGGTACTTAGATTGGTATTCAAAGCCAGTCAATCAATTAGTCATAAAAAAAAAATGATTTCTGTTATTCGCTTCTGCTTGTATTATTTGTGTTAAGTATTGCTCTTAATTTTCACAGATACACACTCCACAAAATGCCATGGAAACGGTGATACGAATAGGATACATTCAAACTTGAAACAGGGGATATCCCTATATAGAATATGCATGCCATGCATGGGAACTGTAATTAATTAATTTGTCAGCGTTCCTAGACTATATATATATATATATATATGAGGGATGCTTCTATGGACATAAGGACCTATTTGTAAAATGAACATATTTTCATTTTCAAAGTTCAAACAGTCGATCCGACCGTTCAACATTATCTCCATATTAAAATGTACTTGGAGGTCAAATTTTACATTTTTTTGAATTTTTTTACTATTTATTAAGTATTTTACAAAAACTAGTCAAATTTAGACCATTGAATTTTGTAAAATACTTAATAAATAGTAAAAAAATTCAAAAAAATGTAAAATTTGACCTCCAAGTACATTTTAATATGGAGATAATGTTGAACGGTCGGATCGACTGTTTGAACTTTGAAAATGAAAATATGTTCATTTTACAAATAGGTCCTTATGTCCATAGAAGAATTTGCCTATATATATATATATATATATAGATGGACTTAGCTAAGCCATGGTGTAAAACGATTTGGTACTCCACGTCATATTTCCATTTTAAAAATCCAAACTACCGATCCGAACGCTCAAGTTGTTCTCCATATTGAAATGTGCTTGGATATCAAATTTTATATTTTTTGGAATTTTTTACTATTTATTAAGCCACTTTGAAAATCGCTGATCCGGGTGAACAGTAGCAAAACAGTAAAAATTTCTGGACTAATGGATCAGCAATTTTCAAAGTGGCTTAATAAATAGTAAAAAAATTTCAAAAAATATAAAATTTGGTCTCCAAGCACATTTCAATATGGAGAACAACTTGAGCGGGTTCGGATCGGTAGTTTGGATTTCAAAATGAAAATAATGAGACGTGGAGCACCAAATCGTTTTACACCATGGTTTAGCTAAGCCCAGCACAAACGAACTAAAGACAATGATCTTATGGCGGACAAACGAACTAAAGACAATTTTCAAAGTGGCTGTATATGTGCTGTTTGGCTGTAAAATCATACCGTTGAACAATTAAAATATTCTTGTCTGTTTGGCACTCAGTAATTAAACTGGTTGAACCACCAGCCCGTGACAAACGAACAGGCTCTAAAATAATAATTTGGATATCTCAGGTTTGGGATTGTTATCCGTTTGGTTATTGTGACAGGCGACTCATAAAGACAATGATCCGAATCAAGAGTAGCATTACTTTTTTTTATTTCGCTTTGACATTCTCATTTATGCTCACCATTTGCTTTTTCCATTTGTTAAACAAAAAGATCTCTTTATCCTACTCCATTATTCCTGCTATTCCTACTCCATTATTCCTGTTGTAATTTTAATGTCATCATTGACAATAAATGCACTGTTGATGATTTGTTATGACGGACATAATTATCATAAGGTGATGTATAAAGCAATAGGAAAAACGAGGCCACCCAAGAATGATTTTGAGGAGCTGTCATCTCATGACATTATTATTTTTTCCTTTTTTATTTTTACTTACATTTTTTTTTCTTTAATCTAAAATATGTAATAATGTTATCTAGCTATACGAGGAGGATTCAAATGCACCATAATTTTTGTGCTCCTATATACTCCACATTCTTTATTTTCATTTTCAAAGTCCGAACAGTCGATCTGAACTACTCAACATGATCTTCATAATAAAATATGCTTGGAGACCAAATTTTATATTTTTTTTTAGCATTTTTTTACTATTTTTTTAGATAGGTACAAAATCATTTTTTTAAAGAGATTATGGACTATCCGATAAAGTGATATTGTACCCATGTAAAAAAATAATAAAAAAATTCTAAAAAAATATAAAATTTGGTCTCCAAGCATATTTTATTATGAAGATCATGTTGAGTGGTTCGGATCAACTGTTCGGACTTTAAAAATGGAGATAAAGGATGTGGAGCATATTGGAGCACAAAAATTATGGTGCATTTGAACCCTCCTCCTAGCTATATATATATAGTGCTGGGCTTAGCTAAGCCATGGTGTAAAACGACTTGGTGCTCCACGCCTCATTATTTCCATTTTGAAAATCCAAACTACCGATCCGAACCGCTCAAGTTGTTCTCCATATTGAAATGTGCTTGGAGACCAAATTTTATATTTTTTGGAATTTTTTTACTATTTATAAAGCCACTTTGAAAATCACTGATCTGGCGGTCCAGAAATTTTTACTGTTTTTTACTGTTCACCCGGATTTTCAGATTTTCAAAGTGGCTTAATAAATAGTAAAAAAATTCCAAAAAATGTAAAATTTGGTCTCCAAGTACATTTCAATATGAAGAACATGTTGGAAGGTTCGAATCGACTATTTGAACTTTGAAAATGAAGATATGGCGTGGAGTACCAAGTCGTTTTACACCATGGCTTAGCCTAGTCGGACTCTATATATATTATATATATATATATATATATATATATATATATATATATATATATATGGAAGTGGCTACGGTGCTGCGCGTAGCATAGAGGGCTGCCGTGCTACGGCTCAATATTTGAGTTTTCAAAATTCTAACAGTCGATCCGAACCGTTCAACATAATCTTCATACGAATATGTACTTGCAAACCAAATTTTACATTTTTTAGAAGATCATGTTAAAATAAGATGTGATCTCGTGCAACCAAGTCGTTTTTGGATTTTCAAAGTCCAAACGGTCGATCTAAACCATTAGATGTGATCTCTATATTAAAATATGCTTGGAGACCAAATTTTACATTTTTTGGAATTTTTTTACTATTTAAATAAGCCACTTTGAAAATTGCTCATCACATAGTCCAGTTGCACTGTTTTTATTGTTCATCCGGATTAGCAATTTTCAAAGTGGCTTAATAAATAGTAAAAAATTCCAAAAAATGTAAAATTTGGTCTCCAAGTAGATTTTAATATAGATTGAACATCTAACTTTTGGATCGACTGTTTGGACTTTGAAAATTCAAAAACAACTTGGTTGCACGAAGGCCTTGGTGCAAACGTTTTGATATTAAAATAGAGATGAAATAGCTAACACCTAAAGCCCTTATTCCACTATTTAGTTCACAATCAAACATCACCCTAGGACTAACCGAAATTTGAAAGTAAAATGGATAAATTTGATCATTTTTACTGCATCAACCTTGAAATTAAACATTTAACGTGATAATTGAGTTGAAAATAAATATATGGAAGCATGTTTCTGAAAGTGGGTCCCACAACAATGATGTTTACTTTAATATTTGAATTATAAATATGTATAAATTAAAGGTGAAACAGTGAAATTAAATGATCAAATTGAAAAATTACAAAAACTTAATTAATAATTTGAACATATAATTGTGTACTTCTTACTTTTATAATTAAGTATTTAGTTTGAAATGTAATTTGTATAAAAAATAATAAAAGACAAATTAGGAAATGTGAGAACTGAATAATTAATATTTTCTATTACATAAATAAATAATTATAAATATTGCAAAAAAGTAAATTATAAAAAAATGTAACATCTCTCCTTGTAGTCATGGCAAATATTTAAGGACAAGGATATTTTGTCAATAAATTTGGAAAAATAATATTTTGTTTGTTGGTTTAAAAAATTAGAATATTTTATAAAATTTCCCACTCATAAACTATTCATTAGTTATATTAATAGATTGTATCGCCATCAAATCTTTCTTTCTATATAAAGAAGTTGTTTACATATATGATGTAATGTTTCTTTGTATTTAAAAAAATATTGTATCATTGTATCTATATTAGTATGATACTTATCCGTATCCGTATAGCATAACTTGAAACATGCAATTCACACACAGTCTTGAATTGTCACACACAAATAATGTTGAAATAAGCATTATATGATAAGTCATGCAAATTTGCTTAGCAAGGAGTATTGTTGTGTACAAAGTGTGAAAATCATATATATATAGCATGTTCAATCTATTTTTATAAATGAAGTTTTATCTCTTTACAAAAAATAATGAAACATATTCATAAATTAAAAATCTAGAGCTATATAAAACTAGCTAGCGTTTTATTATATTGAATTTAAAAACGTATATGATTATTTAAAAAATATTATTCCAAATATAATGAGATAATGGACGACACTAAAATAATGAAGCATATTTGATCTATTTTTATAAATGTAGTTTTATCTCCCTACAAAAATAATGAATCATATTCATAAATTAAGTATCTAGAGCTATATAAAACTAGCTAGCGTTTTATTATATTGGAATGAAAACATATATGATTATTTTAAAAGATATTATTCCAAATATAATGAGATAAAGGACACGAAAACTGAACTTATAATTTATCATCAGCTTTTTCGTGAAGGTATATACATTACAAGGGGCATGCCGTTTTGCAACATGCGGGTCAGTAAATATGTTTATGTACAGATGTTGAATATTTGTTGAATTATAAATGTATATGCATAATTAATGTTCAATATTGAATGTATTGTTTTATGCGTGTTGAATGTTAAATATTGGATATTATTTTCTGTGTAATATTGTATATTTAATGTCTAACAAATATGCATGTTCTTTCATTTATAAATTGAATAATAAAAAATAACTTATAAATCATACATGATTCTTAAAATAAACCGTGCATTAAGGATAATAAACACAGTTTATTTATCAAAGGCTCTTACGGCACCCAAACCGCTCTCACACCATCCAAACGAAAAGCTATGTAACATATATATGTTGCATAATTTGGGCCGGATGGGAGGGGCAATTGGGCTATAATTATTGACCGTACTGAACGAGTGCCTGTGTGAACAAAATTAATAAGCAAATGAGATGGTGTTTAAACCCTTTGATCGATGTGCAGCTAGCTCTAAGGATGCTTTTAATAACAGCTCTTTCTTTTACAGTAAGGGTTTATGCTTTGGTAGGGAAAAAGGCACCTTTACTAGTTATTGTTTTGATGCTTTTGTTTATGTTAACTTGAAAAGTACAAATTTTAAAATATATATATGCATTCGTTTATGAATAATTAAAAAGTATTGAATCTGATCTAATAATTATTTGTATAAAAAAATGGTGTGTTATTTCAAAATCACTCCAATAATTATTTGTGTAAATATTATATAACATCTTAGGTATAATTGTCAATTTTGATTGTTAAATCACTTAAAATATCTTCAGAATTTTAAAAAAGAAAACATTTATTATACATGCATTTTGCAGTAGATGCCATGCTACACTTATTTTTGGGTCAACCTCTAAATAAAAAAACATAGTGCTATGAAATTTAGAGAGAAGTTTAAAAATCAAGGAAGCAAGCTAGGCGAAGAATTGCCAAGACCATGCATAACCAAAACTCTGAGTAGACACAACCATGTTGCCAGTTTCTTCTCTACTGAGTAGTGACAAATCCAATCCTAAATCAACCTTGAGCAAACTTAATCCTGATGATGATGAACGGACTCGAGTAGAACTAGGGTGTTCCTAAGATCACCAAGCCTCTCGTGAGCTCAACTCTAAAATCTATCGAATTGACTTCAAATGATATTTCTAAACTGTTAGATGTTCAATCTATATTAAAATGTGCTTGGAGACCAAATTTTACATTTTTTGGAATTTTTTTTACTATTTATTAATCCGGTTTGAAAACCGCTGTTTTTATTAAAATTCTGCACCATTGAAAAACAGCGGTTTTCAAACGGACTTAATAAATAGTAAAAAAATTTCAAAAAATGTAAAATTTGGTCTCCAAGCACATTATAATATAGATTGAACATCTAACGGTTTAGAAATATCATTGAAGTCAATTCGATAGGTTTTAGAATTGAGCTCACGAGAGGCCTTGGTGAGCTTAGGAACACCCTAGTTCTACTCGAACGGACTCTTCATAAAATTCAAATCAATAACGGTCACTGACGAGATATGGTCCACTTGTCAGCAACCCACGCCTGCACGGATCTTTACATATAAGCCCTCTTGACAAAACTAAATCCCAGCACCATCCTTAAAAAAAATATGAAAGTACCCCTGGCGATTAATAGCCCTTGCAAACAAGTCCTTGCCCCGTATAATTTTACCTTGAACCCTACAAAACCTCAAAGCCACAAATCTAGTCCCTCTAAAAATTATAAATAAGCCCTGAATCCAAAAATCTTTACAAATCAGTCTTTTTGGCTCATAACTTTCTCGTTTCAAACCCGAATTAACTCAAACCAACTTCAAATTGACCTAAATAGAAATCTACACAACCCAAATCCAATTTAGAACAATTCCAAAGCCAAATTAAAAACATATCCAAATAAATCCCGAACGACCCCACATCAAGCTCATATCCCTCAAAATGACAAAATTAAACCAAGTCCAAAAATCAAACTCAAGCAAAGACTAGTCAAAGCCTCAAGGCTACAAATCAAGCCTGATTCAATAATCCTAGTCAAACTCAAAACCAAATTAAAATCCAAGTCAAAGAAGCACAACCTCAAGTCATAAGTCGACAACGGCTGGATCCTTACAACCATCCAATTAAGTAGCCTGAATGCCCCCAATAACCAATCCCCTCAAGTCCTAAATCTCGGAATGACAAGTTGTTCAAAACTATAAGCGTTATTAGGGTAATTAACAGTGAGGGCTTGCGCTCATCGGAAGTTAAATGTCCCCACAATCAATAAACAGTAAGCCGTCGAGAGTGAACCGAAAAGAACAAAGAAATACCTAAGCTCTCTCTCACTTTCCTCACCGCAAAGAAGTGGAAAGCGTATAAAAACACATAAAAGAAGAACCAATGACTTAGACAACTTTTTGTCCCCTACAATAACAACATAGATTAATAATTATGAAAAGACAACAATCCGTAACATTTTTTAAGAAACAAATCATAATATCATATCAAACATTTATAATTAATTTCTTCATTGGTTGTAAATCAAATTTACGAACTCACCTTCTCTCTCTATTTTTTTTTTTGCAAAAAGGCTCGTCCGCTGATTTAGTAAAAAAACACTCAATTGCTGCAGCTAAATTAAGGTTTAAATAGCGTTTATCGCATCATAGCGGAATGACTAAAAAAACGACGCTATAGCCATATATATTGTGCCGCTATATATAGTGCGCTATAGCGTGCACCATAGAGATCATTGGATTCATTGCTCTCTTTGTTGATAGTGTACTTCATTGAGAGATCATTGGATTCAAATGCTTGTGAATTGTGACATGTACTTGATTCGAATCCGGACCGGATCCGATAATTCACAAACAAGTTATGAGTACCTATTTACTGGAGCCGAAATATTGACCCCAAAATATCTACTATTAGATGCGATATCCGGAACCGGACCCGATTCAATTTGAAACTAATAAGTATATGGATTGAAATTCGGATCCGAATATTTTTAAAGTACAGATCTAAATATAATAGTACCTGGACCCTATCCGACCCGATAACACATCTAGTGCAAATGTAAAAATGACTTTGATATTACTAATTAATACGGACACAAATTAAAACATATATGCTCATGATTATATTTAGAAAAAATGTGAATAATATTTTAAAATCAGATCTGTTCTAATTTGAAATTTGCAACAAAGCACAAATATTAAATAATTAGACGATGAATCGAACATGCATGCTTGCTTTCATACGCGTCGTCTTCTAAAAAAATGACTATATATAATTAGACGGAAAAAATATATAAAAATACATTGATATGCATTAATTGTAAATTAAGCGTGTACTACGTGTCGAATAATGAAGTTAAGAAAGCGAGTAAAATTAGATTGGTAAACATAGTTAAAATGACATTTAAAAAGGCTGAACCAAATTAAATCACATCTTCTAGGTACATTTAATTAATTGAAAATTAAGATGGGTGTTGAAGCTAACACGAAGGGAAGTATTAGTAATGAAGCTGATCATGTACATGTGGATGAATTAGCAGCTGGAAGTCGTGAAACGAAGTTAGCTTATTTAATATCACTCCTCTCTTTTTTCTGCATTATTTTTTGCCCAGTGATGATATATCACGACAGCCACAATCACAACCAGTTGTTGATGTGGATACCTCAAGCTTTGGGATTGTTATCCGTTTGGTTGTTATGTCAGGCAACTCATGAAGGCGACGATCCCACTGAAGATAATAATTTGTATGCACTTTGGTTCTCTTTCACATTCTTATTAATGATCACCATTTGCTTTTTCTACTTGCTCAACAAAAAGATCTCTTTATCCTACTCTTCTATTATTTCCGCTATTCCTATTCCTATTCCTATTCCTTTGTGGTGCTACCTTATTCCCGTTGTAATTTTTGTTTTCCTAATAGCGGCAACTGCAATGTGCATGATTTATTTTGACGGATCACGTCATAGAGCTCCCCCTCACATCAAACGTTATATCATTATTGTTTTTTTTATTTTTATTTTTACTTTTGTTTTTATTTTTAATCAAAAATATTAATTGATGCAGAATTTGAATTAAGGCTTTTATTTAATTTGCTTGTGGGAAATGTATGTCAATGAGATCATGCATGTATTTATATTATTCACATTAATTCCAGGTGCTTGCTTGCTTGCTTTATATATATGTATAATTCCCCATAGTTTATAATTAATGTTCGTGTATTATATTGCTAGGTGCTAGCCCATGGCCTACTCCAAAATTAAAATTAGAAAATACTTTAGGTTATTGTAATTCTTCGGAATTAGAATTGGTACACAGCGAATGCAACGGAGACCGCTCAATTAATTAGTTGCATGCAAATAAACGAGGTAACAAGGGGTTTGAAACAGTCCCTGGGCCCTGGCTAGCTAGGATTTATTTTTCTGTTTAAATTTAAGGAATATCGCATGTAAAAATACAAATAATTTCATATTTTCCTGTTTAAATTTAGACTTAAAGCAAATTTCTGTAGATTAAATAAGACAAGTCGATCTAATTAACGCCCAAACTGAAATTATCAGACAAATAATTAAGTCTATTGTCCACTTATTATGTCAAAATAATATTTAGGCCATTACCAAATTAACTGACAATTTCAGTCAATATATATCCAAACTAATTCCATTCATATATGTGTTCTAATTAAACGAAAAGTTCCATGGAATTAAGTACGTACATATATACACTTATATATAAAATATCTTCATTAACAATGCATTTGATGAACAGGCTATCTCTAAATTAATTTAGTACCCTTCTATTGAATTAAAATTCACAATTAATGCCAAATGATCCTAATAATTGAAATAATTAATTCAAAATTATCAAAAATATATAAGTTATATTTATGAAGAATTTAGGAAATATATAAAGACCAATACAATAATAAAAAACATATATATATTAGGTATAAATTTTCATATTCCTACTCCATTATTCCTGCTATTCCTATTCCTATTCCTTTATGGTTATGCCTTATTCCTGTTGTAATTTTAATGTCATCATTGACAATAAATGCACTGTTGATGATTTATTATGACGGACATAATTATCATAAGGTGATGTATACAGCAATAGGAAAAACGAGGCCACCCAAGAACGATTTTGAGGAGCTGTCATCTCATGACATTACTATTTTTTCCTTTTTTATTTTTACTTACATTTTTTTTCTTTAATCTAAAATATGTAATAATGCTATCTAGCTATACGAGGAGGATTCAAATGCACCATAATTTTTGTACTCTAATATGCTCCACATTCTTTATTTTCATTTTCAAAGTCCGAAACAGTCGATCCGAACTGCTCAACATGATCTTCATAATAAAATATGCTTGGAGACCAAATTTTATATTTTTTTTAGCATTTTTTTACTATTTTTTTAGATAGGTACAAAATCACTTTTTTAAGGAGATTATGGACCATCCGATAAAGTGATATTGTACCCATGTAAAAAAAATAGTAAAAAAATTCTAAAAAATATAAAATTTGGTCTCCAAGCATATTTATTATGAAGATCACGTTGAGTGATTCGGATCAACTGTTCAGACTTTAAAAATGAAGATAAATGATTTAGAACATATTGGAGCACAAAAATTATGGTGCATTTGAACCCTCCTCCTAGCTATATATATATATATATATATATAGAGTGAGGCTATGGTACTTCGGCTAGTGTACTATGGCTAGTGTACTACGGCTCAATATGGTACTTTTCAAAATCCTAACGGTCAATCCGACCGTTCAATGTGATATCCATATGAATATGTACTTGCAAACTAAATTTTATATTTTTTCGAATTTTTTACTATTTTTTAAGATAGGTAGAATTTTCAGTGTTTTATACAAATTCTGGACCATCAAAATTCTACCTATCTAAAAAAATAGTAAAAAAATTCGAAAAAATATAAAATTTAGTTTGCAAGTACATATTCATATGGATATCACATTGAACGGTCGGATTGACCGTTAGGATTTTAAAAAGTACCATATTGAGCCGTAGTACACTAGCCATAGTACACTAGCCGAAGTACCATAGCCTCACTCTATATATATATATATATATATATATATATAGAGAGAGAGAGAGAGAGAGAGAGAGAGAGGGAGAGCTGGGCTATGGTGAGTTACGAAGTAAGATGTCATTTTTACTTCACACTCATATTCTTATTTTGAAAATCTAAATAACCGATCCGAACCGCTCAACATAATCTCCATATTGAAATGTGTTTGGAGACCAAATTTTACATTTTGTAATAACATTGACATAGAACACTTTGAGATTCGTGCTTGATCTAAAAAGCAGACGGAATGGAAAACTGAAAAAAGCAGGGCTCATTGCTTATAGTAGGGTTTGGGTTTCTCTTCTCTCTCTCGTGCTCTTCTGTCAGATGCCGGAGCGAATTTGGGAATTATCAGGTTCAATTTTGACTCAGTCAAAGGAGTTGAAGGAGAAGTAGAGACAAAGGGCAAACGCTCGTTTAAAAGGAGCTGTCGCTGTTTAGAGAAATGACCATCGAAGAATAGCAGGACTCTGACAAGAGGGTCCCTAATAGTCAGAATAAATAGAAGTAGTTTTGTTAGTTGCTCCGAATAAGCTGCAAAACGCCACGCAGGCGCTGAGATGACAACTCGTGATTCAATTGACGAATCTGCTGAGTATAAACTTGTAATTCTTTCTCATTTTGAATCGCCTATATAAGGCTGATAGTTGTAACCAGTTGGATTGTGAAATATAATATCAATTTTGTTCCTCTTTCCATTTCTCTCTTTCGCCATTATCACTGAGTTCAACTCAAATTGTCGAAATTCGTTCAAGTAGCTGGATCTTCGGCTCAATTGCGGATTGAGACTTGATCGTCAGATTGTGTATCTAACATCTTCTCCTCCACCCTAGATCGCCCTCGATCCCCTCCCTCTCCCTGTCGAGTCCTCTCCCTCCCACCCTCTCTGTCAATCCCGACCTCACGTGACCTGACCAAGTCATAGATTCCGGATAGGAGAGCTGGAGGCGCACTTCGAAACATCCCCCGACGAACGAGAAATCTAATAGGAGAAGCCTTCTCCTATTAGATTTAGGTCTTTACAAGCAATTTTTTTTGTTCATTTTTTCATTTTTTGTTGAATTATTTCCTAACAAACTGAGCTCCTATGAAAAGATAGTACTAGCACATTTTGGTACCAGCTGTGAAACATGGTACTGGTACAGTACCGGTTTTGGCGCGCGTCAAGTATTATTTTTACTTATATTTTTTATCTTTAATCTAAAATATGTAATAATGCTATCTAGCTATATATATTGTAGAATGAAATCAAATCTCTGCATGCAGGATTTGAATTATGGATTTATTTAATTAGCAATGAGATGGATGTATCTGTTTATTTAATTTTTAAATCATCAATCTTGACTTGCCTCTCGATATTATTCATTTTTTAATATTAATTTATTAATAATGGTTTCTTCTCTTTTCATTCATTAACAATACTTTTCAATTTTCATTAAATGTAATAACATTGACATAGAACACTTTGAGATTCGTTCTTGATCTAAAAAGCAGACGGAATGGAAAACTGAAAAAAGCAGAGCTCATTGCTTATTTGCTTATTTGCTTGTGGTAGGGTTTGGGTTTCTCTTCTCTCTCTCGTGCTCTTCTCCTTCACCGCAGATCGCCCTCGATCCCTCTCCCTCCCACCCTCTCTGTCAATCTCGACCTTGCGCCCCCTGACCAAGTCATAGATTCCGAATAGGAGAGCTGGAGGCCCCCACGACGAACGAGAAATCTAATAGGAGAAGCCTTCTCCTATTAGATTTATGTCTTTACAAGCAATTTTCAATTTTTTTGTTCAATTATTTCCTAACAAACTGAAAATGAGCTCCTATGAAAAGATAGAGTTCTAGCAAATTTTGCATGTGGTGAACTGTAGGTATATGCAGTTGCGTCAGAAGATATGGACTCTTTCACATTTGGTGTACTGAGGATTCTGAGGCATTTGATGGAATTTCAAATACCCAAGGTATGTGGCAGTGTGTTAGTATGAGTTTTGCATTGTTAGCACTTGGGTATTTATTTCCAAATGATTCATAAAGGAACACTTGGGTATTTAGCACTTGGGTATGTGGCAGTGTGTTAATATGAGTTTTGCATTGTTAGCACTTGGGTATTTAATATGAGTTAATATGAATTTATAGACTTATGCATGCATACTAAGCTGATGCGACTACTGTGAGAGTATCAAAGGTTCAGATATTAATATAATCCTTGTAAAGAAGCGTTAATTTAGGGGTGGTGTATAATTTTGCAATGGTCTCTATGACAGCACTCAAGCTGATTAGGCAGTACATACAGTTGCGTAGAGACCATGTTGGAAAAGCATCAACAAAGAAAGGTATTCATCCTGATTCATTCATTGGTTCGTTCAATTGTCTCCTTTTACTATTTCCAAGATGTTAAGGTTTTAGAATGATATTTGTGCATATGTTGATTCCTTTTTTTAATAGGCAATCGAAAAGATCAAAGCAGCCAAAACTAAGTCTTCACAGGGATGGTAAGGACTAAATAAGTCTTAGAACTTATATATTTGTGCATATGTTATTTTCATTTCTCTATGGTTCCAGATATCTCAGTTCTTCTTTTTGTTGCATTCTGTTTCGTTAAGGTTCTTTTGTTTTTTTTCTTTATTTTTAACAGGCTGGAATCATTTTTTAAACCGATGGCTAACACATTTACCCCCCTCAAAAGAAAGGTAAGTACTGAAGTTTTTTAGAAAAAACATTACTTCCCTGCCACTTTTCTTAATTGAACCGGGTGTCTTAACTATATACCTAACACTGACAACTGCACTTGAGATACTGAGAAAGTTTAGGCTAATTCACGAGAGATTCATAAAGGATGAAAAGTAGCTCAAGAAAGCATCCTAGCTAATACATGATTAATTTACATCTTGTGGAATGAAGAATAAGCTTATGAAATGATTTTTCTCACATCTGAAGTACAAGTAGCCAACATTTTTTACACGTTCTATGAATGTGTATTCACTGCAAAAAGCTAGCTAGCTAACTTCTTACCATCATTACCAACTTGCAGGAAACAGATTACTGGAGGCTACAAGCAAGAAATCTAGGTAAGCCTGCTGGAGGCAAAAAGAGATAGAACCTTAATAGTTTGCTTCTTTCTTTGTGTTATATTAGGGTGCTACTTGCTAGATCTGTGTTATATTAGGGCCTTGATCTTGATAAATGGTTAATTGTTTTGGCTTTCTAGTTTAGCATGTAGCGTTTTCGAATTAAAGTCAAATGTTAAATGGTTAGTTTCTGTTGGGGCTCCCATTTTTTATTTGCTGGCATTGTGGAAATACAATATCTGTGCTTAGATTGTGCCCTCAATCAAGTTTGGGAAGGAGAAGAAAAAAACGAAAATGTTTGTGAGAGTTTATCAGCCTAGCGAAAGGCCCAATTAGATGGCGTTTAAATGTTTGTAAAACGCAAAGGCAAAAAACAAGTTAGATGAATATTAGAAGGGATAATTCAGATTTTATCCCAAACTTTCTTAGAAAAACTAAATTGGTCTCCAACTTTCATTTATACTAAAATTGGTTCCTGAACCTTTTCAAAGAAATCAAATTGGTTCCAAAGCTTTATATGCAGTAAATCAGTCCTTCAACGTTTGAAAACAAAAAAAAAAACACCAAGTTGATCCTTCACTTCTCAAATAGATCCTTCCCCTTGTGGCTGCCTAACTCTGACGGGAGTTAATTCTATGAAATTAGACCACAGGTATTTGATTCCCGGCCAAATCAATTTAGACCACAGGTATTTGATCCCCGGCCCAATCAATTCCAAACACAGGTATTGGATCCTCGGCCGAATCAATTCCCAACACAGGTATTGGATCCTCGGCCAAATCAATTCCGAACACAGGTATTTGATCCTCGGCCAAATGTAATCGACTAGAACAACCATACACATATACAGAAAGCTTCGGACATTCGAAGGCCATGTCTTAATGTAATCGACTGGAACAACCATACACATATACAGAAAGCTTCGGACATTCGAAGGCCATGTCTTCATCTCTTTCCAAACTGGTTTCCATGACGTTGCGGCTCTTCCTGCTGTAGTTGAACGGTAGCGCAACAACACGCAGTATAAACCACGGGCTATGATGGCAACTACAGTCAGGACCTGCAATTAAGAATGATAATGAAAGAAAATACAAATTCAAAATTCTTTATATTTTAATCAATTATCAATTTCTTTATTTTAATTAAAAATAAAGAAAGATAGTGAGAGAAAGTAATTACCATTATTTGTAGCTGACAAGTTTTCAAATTAGGCACGAGACAAACAGCGGCTAGAAAAGCGGAATAAACCTCTGCTGTTGCGTATTCCCAATTCTTGAACCACAAAAGACAAATGATCAAAATCAAACTCGATAGAAAATTTGTTCCAACATCTACAAATTGCGCGATGTATGCTGCTTTCATCTGCAACATCTGGATAACCCCACCACCTATAAACAATCCAAATATAAACCATGTAGCCACCTGATAATTTGAAACTTAATTAGTTTAGTTAGACTAAAGTATAGAGTATATAGTATTTAAACACTAATTAACTTAAAAGAAAATTGACACTAATTAATATATATATATATATATATATATATATATAGTGCTGGGCTTAGCTAAGCCATGGTGTAAAACAACTTGGTGCTCCACGCCTCATTATTTTCATTTTGAAAATCCAAACGACCGATCCGAACCGCTCAAGTTGTTCTCCATATTGATATGTGCTTGGAGACCAAATTTTACATTTTTTGGAATTTTTTTACTATTTATTAAGCCACTTTGAAAATCACTGATCCGGCGGTCCAGAAATTTTTACTGTTTTTTACTGTTCATAAGGATTTTCAGATTTTCAAAGTGGCTTAATAAATAGTAAAAAAATTCCAAAAAATATAAAATTTGGTCTCCAAGCACATTTCAATATGGAGAACATGTTGGAAGGTTCGAATCGACTATTTGAACTTTGAAAATGAAGATATGACGTGGAGTACCAAGTCGTTTTACTCCATGGAGTAGCCTAGTCGGACTCTATATATATATATATATATATAGGGAGTGGCTAATATAAAAAAGTTTGCACCAAGCCTCTCGTGCAACTAAGTCGTTTTCGGATTTTTAAAGTCCAAACGGTTGATCCAAACCGTCAGATGTGATCTCTATATTAAAATCTGCTTAGAGACCAAATTTTACATTTTTTGAAATTTTTTTACTATTTATTAAGCCACTTTGAAAATTGCTGATCACATGGTCCAGAATTTGGTTGCACTGTTTTTACTGTTCACTCGAATCAGAAATTTTCAAAGTTGCTTAATAAATAGTAAAAAAAATTCCAAAAAATGTAAAATTTGGTCTCCAAGCAGATTTTAATATAGATTGAACATCTGACGGTTTGGATCGACCGTTTGGACTTTGAAAATCCGAAAACGACTTGGTTGCACGAGAGGTTTGGTGCAAACGTTTTGATATTAGCCACTCCCTATATATATATATATATATATATATATATATATATATATATAGGGATGGGCTATGGTGAGCTATGGAGTAAAACAAGTTTTTACTCCACGCCTCATTATTTTCATTTTGAAAATTCAAACAACCGATCCGAACCGTTCAACATGATCTCCATATTGAAATGTGCTTGGAGACCAAATTTTACATTTTTTGGAATTTTTTTACTATTTATTAAGCCCCTTTGAAAATCGCTGATCGAATGGTCCAGAAATTTTTACTGTTTTGCTACTGTTCACCCGGATCTGCGATTTTCAAAGTGGCTTAATAAATAGTAAAAAAATTCCAAAAAATGTAAAATTTGGTCTCCAAGCACATTTCAATATGGAGATCATGTTGAGCGGTTCGGATCGGTTGTTTGGATTTTCAAAATAGAAATATGACGTGAAGTACAAACTTGTTTTACTCTATAGCTCACTATAGCCCAACCCTATATATATATATATATATATATATAGTTATTTACCCGGTGATGGCCGAAGTCAGCATAACGTGCTACGTCCAATAAAATGGTACATGTAGATGCCGCCACTCCAGTCCAAATTTTTATCATGTCCCAGGGTTTAGAATCGTCATCGAATGAAATTAGAACGAGAGGGATGCAACTGAGGTATAAGCAACCCAGGTACATCCAGCTCTGACCTTGTCTTTCACCTCATAGCGCATGATAATAAACCTAAGATGTAAATAGTAGATATATATTAAAAAATGGTTTTTTTTTTTTTAAATGGTGAAGTTAAAAAGGATTTAGAATTAGGACGTACCAGGTGAAAAGGTAGCTAATCAACAAAATTATGTACGATGCGACATCCACTCCAGTGTTATTTAGCCAATCTCGCCAGCTCGGAAAAGAACACACATGTCTGTTACTTTTTGATTGTGCATGCGGAGCATCGGAAGACAGAGTGGCCTTAGCCTCAGAAACGCATAATAGGATGACAAAAATCACGATCGCTCCAGTTACTACTCTCTTCTTTCTACTCGTTGGACCCTAAAAAAAATTGAAAAAATGCTTTAGAGATAGGGGTGAAAACGGAGCGGATACGGAGCGGATAGTGGTAAAATTATATCCATATCCACATTTTAAAGAGCGGATACGAATACGGATACGGATAGTAAATGAATGTCAAAATTTAAAACCAAATCCACTTTAAACGGATACGGATACGAAGCGGAAAATCTGCAAATACGGATTCAAATACAGATACAAATCGAATAATTGTCGGATAATTGAGCTATATGAAATTTAAGATATAATTAATAATTAATAAAATTTAAATATGAAAATAAATGAATAATTGTAAGTTGATGAAGATATCTATGTTGGAAAGATGGGAGATATAAGATATTCATTCCATTGATATAATATATAAACAAAATAAAGAAGTAAAAAAAAATAGTGTGGTGTAGTGGTTTGTAACTTGGTTGCTTAGACTTTCACTTCACATGACATGGGCTCAAATTCCATTGAAGGCAAACAATTTCTTTTATACTAGCGGGTATGAAAAAAATTATTGGGTTTCGGATGGTCTGGATATTCGCTCTGTTTAGGTATTAGTAATTGATAATTATCTGGATCGATCTTCTGTGGGTAATTGATAATTATCCGGATCCGTATCTGTTTAGATTCGGATTGGGAGCCGTTTAGGTATTAGTATCCGTATCTAAATCCGGATGGATCTTCTGTAGGTAATTGATAATTATCCTGATTCGGAGCGGATATCCATATCCGTTTACAGCCCTATTTAGAGATCTACTGGGCCCAGTCGGGCTCGAACATATGGGCCGAGTTTAGTATGAAAATTATTACATGTAACAAGAATGTTAAAAATAAATGAATTTTTATCAACGTTTTATATTTTTAAGGAAATGAAAAGTTGGTAGTGTCAGAGAAAACACAAAGGGCAAATAAGCATACAAATAAGAAGCGGTACTCACTGGTCTGACGGAGCTGGTAACATCATTGAGCTGGCTTGCTAGTCCTTTAGGTGCCGCCACGGCCTGCCTCTCAGCCGCATGGTGCAACAGTTGGTTCTCATTTAAAGGCTGTAACGGCAGCACGCTTGTCAAGCTGGTCTCTGCTCTCAGCTGGATGGCCAAACGGCTCGTCAGATCACCATTCCCTGCTTGCTCTGTCGCCTCTTGGAGGTGTGAGAGGCCACGCTCATATCTGATATGTATACAAATGTTTGCACTGGTTGTCATTATTGAAATAACAGCTATATATTAAATTGTTATTAACCAGGACCCATTTATTGCTTCCATTATAATATGACGTATCCTACACAAACAGCAGAAGATTTCATAAAAAAAAAAGGAAATTAAACCATGAACTGAAAATCAGTATTTGTACTAAACTGTAATTGATTACTTGGTGTCAGACCTTAATACATTCCCCCTATCTAGACTAAAAACGACACACACAATAGCACAACATAAAAATCATTCAATCCGACGGCATTTCAGAATATAAAAAAATGTATATGAAGGCAATTTAACCTTAAAAATTTGTTTTTAACATCTGGAGCAATCTGAGAAGGCTCGAAAGACATGAGAGGCATAACATCAACAATATTATTGTCCATATCAGCAGCAAGCTCCATGCTGATCGCCATGTCATCAATATTGTCTCCATCGTCGTGCTTTGGGTTCGGGCGACTCCTGTTGGAAACCATCACTTTCTCCCTCGAACCGGATCCACTAGCCATCACATTAATGTTCCACCATTTATCCTGCTTACAAATAATGAAGCTATTCAATCTCACATTTCCCAAATTACATACCACAATGTATAGAAACAAAGAATATACATTAACAGTACCAGCATCCAAAAAAAAAAATGAAAATTTCCATATAGCGCACAGAAAAATATTTTACTTGTTAGGTGCATCCTTTTACATGTTTCAACTATAACTATGTCCTTTATTCAGTTTAAGTTGAGAGTGTTTTAAAAGAAAAAAGAAAAAAAAAAGTGCTGGTAAGCATTTTCAATATACCTATACCCGATACAGCAATCCTTGAGTTGGTAATATAAGATAAAACAGAAAGGGGAAATAAGCAGAAAAGGTATAATGATGAAGCCGCAATTTTGTACTCACTGATCCAGGTATAACGGGTCTGGTACCACGAGTCACGTCATTGAGCTGGCTTGCTGGCTGATTCATCTTCAGATATCCACTTGATAGAATAGATGTAATCTTGGGCAGCACGGCCCGCCTCTCTGCCGCATGGCGCAACATCTGGTTCTCATTTAAAGGCTGTAACGGCAGCACGCTTGTCAGGCTGGTATCTGGTCTCAGCTGCATGGCCAGACGGCTCGTCAGATCACTATTCCCCTCATGCTCTGTCGTCTCTTGGAGGTATGAGAGGCAACGCTCATATCTGATTTGTACACAAGGGTATAAGCCTAAATGCTTATCTAATTGGAATTGATACCTAATGCATTTTACAAGCTGAAGCCCCCTCCCTCCACTGTTGTACACTAATTGCTTGATCTTTTAAAACTCTGGTTAAATCCCCCCTTGATTTATGAAAGATTCTGATAACAAGGAGCTAATCTAATCACCTTCCTATCAAGTTAATCCTATATTTCATTATTACAAGGGGGGACTATCTCATCTAGCTACTTGAAATTATAATAGAATATAATATATACTTGTTTGCATACCTGTCAGTGTCCATCTCACGGTACTGGTACTGGAGAGCAAGGCGAGCAAGGTGGAGGCTAATTTCTGTGGCAGCAGGATCATGGCCACCATTTGTAGAGACTGGAGATAGGGAAAGCGAGATAGAGGAAGGGGAGGAGTAGAACGGATCCCCACTGTTAGATGGGAGATAGATAGAGGAGAGTAGTGGCTGCTCCTCTTTTGCTTCTTCTCTGGTAGATCTGAAGGGATCACCATTGACTGGGCCGATCAACTCGTTCTGCATTGCTGAGTTTCCTCTGCTCTAGCTTTTTCTCTGTTTTCTCCTGAAAATGATGAAAAGAAAATCGTAAAGAGTAGCTCATGTATGAAGCTTACAGTAAATCAAGTTCAACACACTAAATATTAGTAGATAAATCAAGATCAACTCATTTTCAAGATCAGCATGTATAATGCCCAGCTATGAGCTCATTCATTGACTCGAGTTCAGAAGAAGAGGTGATAACCTTACTGAGATTGATAGTATAATCATTTGGTGCAAAATATAACTAGATTTACCTTACAAATCAGAGAAAATATAACTGGATCAAAAGATCACTTGATTTAATCAATCAAGAAAAAGAAAATTAGAAAATCAGTGGATTACACTGAAAAACAAATTAAAAGATGAACACAGCACCGCCTGATCAAGTTGGAAACCTGATTAGCCTAATGAAAGTTCCTGATTCACTTTTCGCTCACCTTATAATACATAATCCATTAAGGATCTGATAAGAGAGATAGAGGAAGATCAATAGAAAAGAGAAGAGAACAGAGAGAGAGATACGGGAGATTTATTCCAGTTATAAGTGAGGAGGAAGAGCGACAGTACGTGCAGTTGAAATTTTGAAAGATTGTTATAACCGAACGTAAATGTGGTCCCCACTCGCCTACTGAACAAGTATCCTCTCCAATATGTGTAAAAGATTCCCTTCAATTTACGGTTTGAGATTTATTCCCAGTCGCTTTGAGATTCGGGTTATCGCAGGGACAGTATTATTGGGCTTTGAGATTCGTGTGAAGTTAAAAAGAACGGACCAGATCTACTAGTTTTAAAAGATTCCCTTTTACAATACGGGGAGGATGTGAATTCCTCGCGTACTAGACTTAGAATTTTTGGAGTCCGAATCCTCTGAGATATCTCAACTTTTGCGTGACCGACGTGTCAGGTGCCTATTTGGGGATAGCGCAGGGGCAGTATTATTTGTGCCTCGAGATTCGTGCAGAACGTATTTGAATGGTTACAATTTTCCATAAAGTCACGCAAAGTTTGAGATATCTCAGAGGATGCGAATTTGAATTTTTGTGATCATCTATATCCATCTCTAATATGTGTCATACAACTAATTAATATTAAATTCCACACTGCAATTTTTACCTTTAGTATTCCGTAAGAAAACAAACATTTTGAATGTTTTTTTTTTAAATGTCTCAAAAATTAATTAACTACAATTAGTCCTAGATAATTAGTGTGGTTGTTCATATTTTCTATAACTACTTTATTAGGCTTGAAGATTTTAAATAATAACTGACTACATTTTAGTTTCATTTCGTAAAAAAAAAATGCATGTGTATAATTAACTATTGTAATTTTTCTCCATTATAAAATAAGAAACCAACATTATGGATTTCTTAATACGGCTCAAGATCTTGTCATGGAACACGCCATTCTAAATTGAGCCAAGAAGAAGAATGAAGAAAAAGTTACCAGGAGGGGGGCCCACTTGACGGTTGTAAGTGTTCCCTTCACAAGCAACTTTTTTATAAACCATGCATAATTAAAAAAATTATTTTATGAAATTTTTTTTTTTTTACAAAAATCATAAGAACGGAATGCCATTTCGGTCCGTCATTTTTTTTTGGATCAAATTGTCATTTCGGTCCGTATTAGTTTCACAGCTTTTCAGATCAGCGGCCATAGAAATCCAAAAACGTCTCCGGACCGAAATGCCATTTCGGTCCGGGCTTAAAAAATCATTGGACCGAAATGGCATCTCAGTCCATGGGTATTACACCAACGGCTACACCTATTTAATCTGAAAAACTGTGAAACCAATACAGATTGAATTGTCCCTAAAAAAAAATAACGGGCCGAAATGACATTTCAATTCTTATGGTTTTTATAAAAAAAAAAAAACAATCATGTTGGTTTCATAAAATTATTATTTTTAATTATGGTTTATAAAAAAAAAAATTCCTTCACAAGCTCAGTTAACAGAAATTTAAAAATTGAAATAGATATAATTAGTTGTGACCCTGAAAGTTAGTTGTGTTTGGGTCGTTACTCGTTACCCTGCTAAATGCCCACTAGAACGAACTGAGTCGATCGTCCTGAGAGCTGACTATAATGAATCTGGCGCTGGCGTCGAACAGTCACAGACAGATTCAGTCAACAAAATATATTTAGAGGAGAACTAGTAACAGTTTAAGCGAGCGGGCCATAATGCATGGGCCAGCAAGCGCATGTCAAATCCTTTGCATAATCTCGATGTTTGAATTTAAATAGGACCGTCCAATCATAATTAATTGGAGCTAATTTGACTCGAAGTATATATAGAGAGAGTGTGTGGGCGTGTGGCTAAGCTCAAAACGTTTGTTCCTAGCTTTCGAAACAAACAATTTAGTTCTCTGATTTTTAAAATTCAAATAGTCGATCCAAACGTTAGATATTCAATCTATATTAAATTGTGCTTGTTCACCAAATTTTACATTATTTGGAATTTTTTTACTATTTATTAAGCTGGTTTAAAATCACTGATTTTATTATACTTTTGCACCATTGAAAAACAGCGATTTTCAAACCAGCTTAATAAATAGTAAAAAAATTTCAAAAAATATAAAATTTGGTCTCCAAGCACATTTTAATATAGATTGAATATCTAATGGTTTGGATCGACTGTTTGGACGTTGAAAATTGGAGAACTGAATCATTTGTTCCGAAGGCTAGGAACAAACGTTTTGAGCTTAGCCCCTCTCTCTCTCCATATATATATAAACGTTTGAGATTAACTCTCAGCCCCTTGGAAATTCGGGCTACTGCAGGGAGCAATATTATTGGGCTTTGAGATTCGTGCCAAATTAAAAAGAACGGTCCATATTCAGTATTTGTAAAAGATTCCCTGTTACTCCTGTGGGAGTGGGACCCACTTGATGTCATAAAACAGTTTCAGCTAGCTGTCAGTTGTCTCAGTTCCCGTTCCATTTGCTACTATATATATATATATACACTGTCTTTATGCATGCAGTGTTACACCTAATTATTCCTAACTGCATGCTCCTCTGGCTACTCGATCGTGTTGCAAATAGCAAATAGCCAAATAGCATGGAGCAGAGGCATCCGAACAAATATAAATTGAATTGTTCTTCAATTTTCATGATCCGATCGAGTCGGCATCCGATCGAATTAATTGAAGTGGAATGCATTGTGCATGCATGAGCCCCGTGTCACCGTGTGGAATCATTCTGACTCCCTTGAGCTATCCATACTATACGCACGGAAGCACCGAGATTCCACGGCTGCGCGCGGTCTCCTACATTTGATTCTGATTCTATTGAAGAATGAGAACCAGCCGTTGCACCATGCGGCTGAGAGGCGGGCCAATGATGGTACCAGCCCCTTCTTGAAATACACCGAGACTAACTTACTACAGAAATATTGCACTACCAATTATAGGTACAGTTAGAGAGGGAAAAACGTGCCGTGCCGTGACTAACACGCGGTGACTTTGGTCACGTGCCGTGCCATGCCGTGACCAAGTAAATTTTTCACGTGCCGTGCCATGACAAAAATTACGAGGGGTGGTCATGGCGCACGAATGGTCACGGCACGCGAGTCACGCCGTGACTCGCGTGCCGTGACTAAGACGTGCCGTGACTAATTCGTGCCGTGACCAAACGTGCCGTGACCAAACGCGCGTTAGTCAAGTTTGATCACATTTAACGTTTAAAAAAAAATATGAAACGATTCTTTAAAATTTAAATGTTTTAATTGAAATTTAAATGTAAATATTTTAATTAAAATAAAATTATACCTTATAGGAAGGTATGTTAGTGTATTGCTTCGCTACTGCTGTGACTGGCGTGTCTTCCGTTCCGTGACTCGCGTGTCCCGTGCCGTGCCATTTTCGTGTTCCGTGCCGTGCTGTGCTGTGACCAAGACAATTTCCGTGCCGTGCCGTGCCGTGCCGTGCCGTGTCTTCTTTGTCAACAATTGGTCACGGCACGGGACACGCGAGTCACGGCACGTGACCGACACGCGTGCCGTGCCGTTCCGTGCCGTTCCGTTACCGTGCCGTTCCGTGACGGAGCCGGCTCCGGCGTGCCATTTTTCCCACTCTAGGTACAGTGACTGAATCTAAAAGTTTAATTATTTGTAATACATTATTATAAAATATTTTATTCAATTATTTTATAAATTGTATATTTTGTTAATTTAGAAATTTAATAGTTATAAGTTCCTTTATGTTTAATTGGATTGCTTATTTGCATTCTTTAAAAAGTAATTGAAAATAATAAAAGAAAAATAAAAGGTCAGGCCTCACACTTAAATAAATTAAACCACCTTGAGAGTAAGAGGTGGGTTAGTTTAGGCCAATTTAGGCTAGTCCAAAAGTTGGCTTATTCGATCTTAGTCATGGCAAATATTTAAGGACAAGGATATTTTGTCAATAAATTTGGAAAAATAACATTTTGTTTGTTGGTTTAAAAAATTAGAATATTTTATAAAATTTCCCACTCATAAACTATTCATTAGTTATATTAATAGCTAGATTGTATCGCCGTCAAAATCATTTTTTCTATATAAAAGAGTTGTTTACATATATGATGTAATGTTTCTTTGTATTTTAAAAAATATTGTATCATTGTATCTATATTAGTATGATACTTATTCGTATCCGTATAGCATAACTTAAAACATGCAATTCACAGTCTTGACTTGTCACACACAAATAATGTTGAAAATAAGCATTATATGATAAGTCATGCAAATTTGCTTAGCAAGGAGTATTGTTGTGTACAAAGTGTGAAAATCATATACATAGCATGTTCAATCTATTTTTATAAATGGAGTTTTATCTCCCTACAAAAAATAATGAAACATATTCATAAATTAAAAATCTAGAGCTATATAAAACTAGCTAGCGTTTTATTATATTGAATTGAAAACGTATATTATTAATTTAAAAAAATTTATTCCAAATATAATGAGATAATGGAGGACACTAAAATAATGAAGCATATTTGATCTATCTTTACTCCTTATAAAACCACGTTAAATAAAGAGGACTGAAGAACCTATCTGTCCAGAGGAGATCTCAACCTTCTATTCAATCAATCTCAACCATTCATTACCATCTGATTTTGTATAACCTTTTTCATATAGTCTTATGTGTAGAAACTGTTGAAAATATCATATCCAATCTGATCCAATTAGGATCCTGACAGCACTCAACCTTACAATTATAACCCTATAAATTAGGCCAGCTGGTGTAAATCTGTTGTAATCAAGCAATACAAACAGCAAGAAATTAGATTAGGAAACTCTAACGGCTAGTTGGCCTATATATACTCTTGTAAAGCTTGTAAACAAAACATACTCAATACAAACAATTTATTTTATTTACTGTAATTTGAAATATGGTATCAGAGCAATAAAATTCTAGCAATACCGGATCTGCTCAGAGAGAAGTCAAAATCATCACGATGAGTGAAAACCAAACCACAATTGTTGACGAGGCGACATCTGAGATGTCTGGCAACACAAGGGCAGTAGTCCAAAACCACACCAGTAAGCCCAATGTCAATCAAGCAACCTCTAATGGCGGCCCGAGTGCTGACAGCAGGGGGAGAGAAAAAATTGAAGCAAATTCGAGTGTCAGGTGCGATCGCTGCCACCGAAAGGGACACGCTAAAAAATCCTGTTGGTTCCTGTACCCCCACCTGCGACCAACAAAGAAGGAGAAGACAAGAGGCATTCTGCACACGACTACTGCGCGAGCGAGCGGCTCGGGACATGAGGCATCCAGTTCTCTCCTTCTCCAACAAATCGGGCAACTGATTCAAGCGTTCGGTGCAAACTTGAGTGGTGGGCAGGAGATGAGCGGTGATCACCGCGCAGCAGGTAATTTCAAGTCGGACATTAGTTATTGGGGAAGAAAGGATAACGCTGTCATGGATGGGAAATGTTCTAAAATAGCCCCTGAAATTGAACCAAATAACAGCGAACTCAATAAACCCAATAAAACGTATAGTTCGGACACAAAAGTTACCCAATTTATTGGCACCCTTCCAGAACAGAGGCAATTTTGTAAATAAGACCCTAAAACTGTCCAAAATCTTGTTCCAGAGCACAATTTACATAATTCCAGCACATATTTAGCTATAAACAAAGATAAATGGATCATAGATTCGAGAGCAACTGATCATATGTCTGGAAATATTAAAAATATTCAAAATCTAGTTAAAAATGAAATATCACCACATGTTTGTGTTGCTAATGGACATGAGGTACAAATCAAAAGCATAGGACAAACCACCTTATTTTAAAATAATATTTCAAATGTGTTGTACATGTCCACATTCACCTCAAATTTACTTTCTGTTAGTAAAATAACTAATGAATTAAATTACAATGTAACTTTCTCACCAAATAATGTTATATTTCAAGACCGATTAACTGGAAAAAAAATTGGTGAAGGAAAATTAGAAAATGGACTTTATGTTTTCGAGTCAACCAACCATGCTTTTCTCAGTAGTAACAATAATGAATTATGGCATCATAGATTAGGTCATCCTTCAGACGTAACCTTAAAGAAACTTATGCCATCTTTGAATTTAAATTCTAATAATTGTGATACGTGTCGTTATGCTAAACAAATTAGAAAACCATTTAGTATTTCAACTAGCAAAACTGTTGAACCTTTTGAAATTATTCATTCTGACGTATGGGGCCCTGCTCCCATAGAGTCCTTTAATGGTTATAAGTATTTTGTAACATTTATTGATGATTTTTCGCGTACTACATGGTTATATTTACTTAAATCTAAACAACATTCAAGGAATTTTCAAATATGATTTCAAATCAATTCAACTCAAAAATTAAAATCCTAAGATCCGACAATGGTACCGAATATATTAATAAGGAATTTTCAAATTTTCTCAAAGAATATGGAATTTTACATCAAACATCTTGTGTTGGAACACCTCAACAAAACAGAATTTCAGAAAGGAAAAATAGACACTTACTTGAAGTTACAAGAGCATTATTATTTCAAACAAATGTACCTAAACATTTTTTGTCTGAAGCGGTTCTCACTGCAACATATTTAATTAATAGGACTCCTAGCTACATCTTAGAAGATAAATCACCATTGGAAGTTTTAAATAATAAAAAGATAAATTTAGATCACTTAAGAGTATTTGGGTGTACCTACATTGTACATGTACAAGAAAAATATAGGGATAAATTAGAAAAAAAAGCAATTAAAGGGATTTTCTTAGGATATTCATCACAAAAAAAGAGATATAAATGTTATGACTTTAGAAAAATGCATATATCTAGAGATGTAACTTTTCATGAAATGGAACCATACTTTAAAGAAAGTAATTATGAAACCAGAGTTGAAAGTCAGTCTGGTAGTACCCAAATAGAACAACCACGTCCTATACTAACCATTTCAGGACAAAATGAACTTCTTGAAAGGAGTCATGATCAACAACCTGGTACGGAAGGTACTTCTCAAATTGACACAAGTCATGCCACAGGTGATACAAATCAGCCCTACATACACAGGTCAGTTCGTTCCACTAGACCACCTAGTAGGTTACAAGATTTTGTTACATATCATACTTCCTTATACCCTATCCAAAACCATCTTACTTATGAAAATGTTTCTCCACATTACCAAGCCTTTCTAAGCTCTATATCAAATAAAACCGAACCATCAACCTATCAAGAAGTCCAAACAAATTCTATATGGAGAAATGCAATGAATGAAGAACTTTAAGCCCTCGAGAAAAATAAAACTTGGACCATTATAGATCTACCTAACGGAAAAAAACCCATAGGATGCAAATGGATCTATAAGATCAAGTATAATAGCGATGGTACTATTAAAAGGTATAAAGCTAGATTGGTGGCCAAATGTTTTACCCAAACATATGGCATAGATTACACCAAAACTTTTGCACCAGTAGCCAAGATGAGTACTGTTAGAGTTTTATTATCAATAACAGTAAACAAAGGCTGGGATTTATTCCAAATGAATGTCAAAAATGCATTGGACTTACCACTTGGTCATCCTAGTGAGTTTAATAAAACTCTTGCTTGTTGTTTGCATAAATCTATTTATGGTTTAAAACAATCCCCTCGTGCATGGTATTCCAAACTAAGTTGGGCCTTGTCAAAACTTGGATTTACAAAAAGCTCTGCAGACTCATCCATGTTCACCAAACAATCAAATAATTCAACAATCATTGTATTGGTGTATGTAAATGACATAATCATTACTGGAAACATGAATCATGAAATTCCACTTTTGAAAAAGTGGGAACCCATAAATAAGGTACGACGGAATTGATTATGGAAATATACTGAAATGAGTGTTTGGTTGTACTGCGGGAATAGTTGTGAGAAATCTTGATTTAAAAAAAATATATGTTTCTCATCTATTTAATATAAGAAAAAAAATTGATTAAAAATTAATTAGACTAATAATAAATGTTCTCATAGATTAAAATTTTAATAATATGTAATGTAAAAAAAAATTTACAACATCCGGATCCAGACTTTTTTATTAGTCCCATGATGAAAATGAACAAATGAGAGAGGTGATTATATATACAACTCCCCCGTGAGTTTGAGAATAAAGTTGAGGGAGGAGAGTAGGGCTGCAAACGAACCGAACCGCATCGAACTTACCTCCAGTTTGAGTTTGGTTTGAATCAATTTCGAACGAACTCAATTTCGAACTTTTACGAACTTTGTTACGACTTACGAGTTATGACTTATGGCTGGGTTATAGTTCGAAATTACAGCACTTCCATAAAAATTCAGACATTCTAAATTCTAATTACACAGTACACCAAACTTTATATCAAAGTTCATTACAAATATCAAAATTTATATCAAACATCAAAGTTTAATATAATCAATCAAAGTTCAGTACAATCACAGTATCCAAAGTTTTTCAAATAGCCAACATGAGCAACATCACCAAAATTTTCAAATATTCAAAGTATTCAAAGTATAATTTAAGTTAGAACTGAGAGCAATTATGAACTGGGCGGCCTTATATTTTCATCAGTGAACATAAGTTATTAGCGAAAATCAACGGTTCATGTTTGAGTTAATTTCGAACTAAGTTTGGTTTGCGAACCTATTTCAAACGAACTAGGTCCAGTTTGAGTTTGGTTTGAATTAATTTCGAACGAACTCAATTTCGAATCGATGTTTTTACGAACTTTTTCGAATCAAACTCGAATCGAATTACGAACTACGAACTTTTTGTGCAGCCCTAGAGGAGAGACAAAGTGATATTTGTATAAAAAAATGTGGAGACTAAATTGGAGAGAAAGATTGTGAGGAGACGGTGAAGAGAGAGAGAGAATGGGAACAAAAATATTAGGATTCGTTCGAATTTTTTACTGTTCACGTGGGAAAAAAAAATTCACTCAGAGTTAATTTTTTTTTCCCATGTGAACAGTAAAAAATCAGTTCAAATTTGTCCATTCATGTACTCATTCCCAGCAGCCGAACTGGGCCTTAGGCTCTGAGTTCGGGTTTTCTGCTTCAAAGAATTGAACTGAAAAGGAAAGGATTGGAAAAAACCCCATAGGTTCATTTGAGAAAAAAATTGACCTGCTGAACCCAAGTTGGGGAAATTACTACAATCAATCCCAATTTCCATATATTTGTCCTATGCCTTATAATGATCATATTCCTGATATATCATCACTCGACGTATCAATTATTTTTCTGCTTAAATTGAAAACACATAAAAACTAGACATATCAATTATTTTTCTTTCTATCTCATCACTCAATATTTTTTACGCGTTTTTAGAGTTGATTTTTTTTCTTCTATTTAATCTCGTTCATATTTTTGACAATATATGATAAATTTTGCGATTTTAAAATCACAAACGTTTTTTACGGAATTTTCTTTTCAAATGAGATACACGAAGCCAAAAAAAAAAAAAAAGTTGCTTGTAAAGACCTAAATCTAATAGAAGAATTAAGGGGTCCGGAGAAAGAAACCTTCCTAATTTCGAAGTGCGCATCCAACTCTCCTATTCGGAATCTATACTTGGTCAGGTGGTGCGAGGGAGGGGAAGGGGGGTCGGGTGAGAAGGCGCAGTTGTGTCGCAAGGGAGGGGGAGAGGGGAAAAGACAGAAACTATATTCAGTGTGAATTATATATATATGTGACACACATACTGTAATTGATTGTATGACGACTGATCCGGGGTGGAGGAGAAGAGCACGAGAGGGAGAATTCGGGTTCAGGAGGGGAGAAGAAACCCAAACCCTACTATAAGCAATTAGCTCTGGTTTTTTCAGTTTTCCATTCCATCTGCTTTTTAGATCAAGAACCAATCTAAAAGTGCATCGGAGGATGATGTAGAATTTGGTATAACCAAGTGCTCTATGTCAATGTTATTACATATATTTTATGGAAAGTATTATTAGTGAATGAAAAGAGAAGAAACCATTATTAATTAATAAATATAAAAAATGAATAATTTGGAGAGGCAAGTCAAAATTGATGATTTACAAATTAAAATTAATTTTCATGCACCTTCGCTAGCAATTTCGTTTTTTCTTCTTTGAATACAAGTTCTTGGTAAATAAACAGATACATCCATCTCATTGCTAATTAACTAAAGCCATAATTCAAATCCTAGATAGCATTATTATATATATATATATATTTTAGATTAAAGATAAAAAATATAAGTAAAAATAAAAAAGGAAAACATAATAATGAAACAACGTCTATCATGAGATGACAGCTCCTGAAAACCATTCTCGGGTGGAATATTAAGGCATGCGCAGCTCCTTTTTCCCGTTTCTAATTTATTCTTATACATCACCTCAATCATATTAGGATTATATCCGTCATAATAAATCATCAACAATGCATTACATGTCAATGATGCCATTATCATTACAACAGGAATAAGGCAGAACCATAAAGGAATAGGAATAGGAATAGGAATACCGGCCGAAATAACGGAGTAGGATAAAGGGATCTTTTTGTTCAACAAATGGAAAAAGCAAATGGTGAGCATAAATGAGAATGTCAAAGTGAAAATAGCAAAGTAATCAAACTCTTGTTTGGGATCATTGTCTTCATGAGTCGCCTGCCACAATAACCAACCGGATAACAATCCCAAACCTTGAGCTATCCAAATTATTATCTTATAATGATCATATTCATGATATATCATCACTGGACAAAAAATGAAGCAGAAGAAAGAGATGAGTGATATTAAATAAGCTAATTGAACTTCATGATCATCTGCACTATGAATTATACTGTAACTAACTATTGGTTGTTGATCATTAGTTTCTTTTTTGAAGGTTTGTTCATCATCAGCTTCATCCACATTTTGTTGTTGTTGTTGTTGTTGTTGTTCTGGCCCTTCAAAACAGAAAAAATATATCAATTAGTTATATATATCGATCTGCACTTAATTAATTTCAAGTTCATTTATATATGAGGAGCGATCTAATTATACCATTTTATAGTAACACATCTTGACACCATTTGTTATAAGTCATTTTTGTGATTTCAAAATCCAAACAGTTGATCTGAACCATTCAATATGATCTCCATATTAAAAGGTGTTTGGAGACCAAAATTTAAAATTTTGGAATTTTTTTTATATTTATTAAGATGGATTTTAGACAATTCTAGACCATTGAAAAACAACATTTAAAAAAAATTCTAAACAAATAATAAAAAATTCCAACAAATGTAAAATTTTGTCTCCAAGCACATTTTAATTTGGAGATCATGTTGAATGATTCGGATCGACTGTTGAGACTATAAAATTACAAAAATAATTTATAAGCATATGATGTGTTGCCATAAAATAGTGTAATTGGATCCCTCTGTATATATATAGTCACAACATTTTATATATACTGACTCTTCTACCTAGTAAAATATATTACAATGAAGATATATTATAAAATTCTTTTGCAATTGAAAATTGCCATTAAAATAGACTAATTATAAGCAAAGCAGAAGTCGTTAAAGTGTACCTATACTTGGTTGTGTGGACAAGTGTGGGTAGTCTTTTTGAATTTCATTGGTTGGCTTCGTGTTAGCTTCGAGATCCATAAACCTACAAAAAAATTTCCGTATAAATATACATATATATAGAACAATGCATGATATGTATGGTTGTATGTATACACTTGTTAGATATAGGTATTATATATTACCCTTTTGCTAATTAATTGATGGAAAGAGAACAGCATGCAACATGCATGGTATGAAATCTACGTACCTATGATGAAAACAAAATTAACAAACCGAGATGAGAAGACGTGATCGATCTTGGTTCAGGCCTTTTAAATGTGATTTTAACTATATTTACCAATCTAATTTTAGTCGCTTTCTTTAATTACAATGCATGCATATGTGTCTCAATGCGGTTAATTAATTTCTATATATCTAATTTTTCAGTCTAATCATAGTCGTATGTATTTTTGGATTGTGCATGTTATATTTAGTATATATAATCAGTGTTATTAAATGCGGTTTTGATACAGTATGTGGAAAGCTACTGCATACCGCATATGCGGATTTTAATGCGGACTTATATATGGAGTTTTTTTCATTAAATACTTCATATATATTTAACGTGGAGTAAAACTAGGCTGTTCCTAAGTTTACTAAGCCCCTTTGTGAACTCAACTCTAAAATCTATCGGATTGACTTCAAACGACAAATTCAAACGTTGAAATCCTTCTACCTTACGAGTGATGCGTCTACATGCGAAATTTTTTAAATTTTAAATTAATTTTGTATAGAGTCAAGTGGTCAAAAGATGTCCAAAAATGAATGCATTAAAATTAATTTATAACCTTCTAATTTTGACCACTTGAGTTTATACTAAATTAATTCAAAATTTTAAAATTTTCACATGTAGACGCATCACTCATAAGATAGAAGGATTTTAACGGTTTGAATTTATCGTTTAAACTCAATTCAATAGATTTTAGAGTTGAGTTCACAGAGATGCTTAATGAACTTAGGAACACCCTAGTTCTACTCATTACATGCATATTAAAATAGAACAGCTTAATATTTTTTATTTCGTAGAAAAAGATTAGGGGTGTCAATGGGTACGATACGGGTAGGGTGGAACCATTTTCATACTCATACCCACTAAGAATTGATCTACCCATACCCATTAAGAATTTGTCTTACCCTACCCTACCCATACTTGTTATGATTAACGGGTAACGAAACGGTAGTGGGCGAATAACGAAAATACTAATCTAATGGCTTTACTATTTTTACAAATAAACCATCTAAATTCATCATGTCATACATACGCCATCACAATTACTAATATAAAACTGAAAATACAAATATGCAATCAATTCTAACCAATAGTTTTTTATAAAGCAAAAATAAAATAAAAATCACAAATATCTCTTCTAACAAATTCAATTTCAAAACATTCATCAATATGGAAAACAGGAAAATAAATAAATTGAATATATCTATATATAATTTATTTCATATAATTACCCGTTACCCAATGGGTACGAAATAATTTTTATCCGTACCCATACCCGTTTATTTAATGAAAAAAATCTTTACCCATACCCATACCCATTAAGCTAACGAAAAAAAAAAACTTACCCATACCCGTCTTATCGAATACGATACGGGTAGGATAAATGGATAAACGGGTGTCATTGACACCCCTAAATTTTTAGATGTATCTAAGGCTGTAACCAAAGTTATATAAGGGCCTATTATGATACTCGTTGTAATTAATTGTATGTATGGATCAGATTGTACTCGCTGTAATTGCGTCAAACACATGTAAATATAAAAACATTGATATAGAGTATAGATGCGATTTACAGGGCCAGTTTGATTAGGCTGAAAATATGCAAAATTGGTTATCAAATGATAACTCTTATCAGGTTCATTTTATATTTGACGTGATTTACAGGGCCCAACAAGCAGCCAGACTGTCCAGTACTCCGGTTTTTATGTCCATGATTTAGACCCACAACATTTAATAACAATAAAGAGGCAAGTAGAGAGGCTATAAAACACCTGGACGGATTCTGGATCTGGATATTTTCGGATCAGGGACTCAAATAATGGGCTATGGATCTGAATATTTTCGGATCTTGAGAATCCGAATTTATTTTGTTAATAAATAAAATATTTTAAGTGGGTTGCATTTGGTTTTGATTAACTCTGAGACTGAATTCGTATTTTAAATCTGCATAGTCTGATTTTATGCGGCTGAACACCGCAAATGCATATGCGGCCGCTTAATATAATGATATGTTTTTATGTGAAAAAAAGGCGGCTATACGCGATTAATGGCAGGTGTTCCTTGAAGGAGAGCCCACATAGACTGGGCCTTTTAATGCTCAAATGGCAGCTGTTGTTTGTAAAATAAATAAAAATCAAAACATAGATTAATGTTGAACCCAATAAAACTGAAAAGTGGGAATGTAGATAAAAATGGCCTTATATATATTACCCAGTGTTCTAAATAGCGCACTATAGCGGTGCTATAGCGGTGCTATAGTGTTTTTGGACCCCAAACGCTAAGCTATAACATCAAAATGCGCTATTTGCGCTACGGCCGCTAAGCAATTTATATGGGCTTTAAATAAAGACCAAAAAAAGCACAAACCGAAATTGAATTTGTTGCTACTTGCTACAGATAAATCAATTTGAAATTGGGAATAGAAATTGAAATTTGAATAGAAAAAAAGTCCAAACCGAAATTGAAATTTGAATAGAAAGAAAAAATAGATTATGTAATGAATCATGATGCTTAAGATATTTTTAATAGGAAAAATCGATAGTTTATGATATTACTATGGATATTTTGAACCGCAATTTGGACTTTGTACGGGTTCAATATTAATATTATAATTTTTTAATTACTTTAGTGTTATTTATTGTTCTATGAGACTTTAGATAATGTTGATATTTAATACAAATATTGAATATACAGAATGTAAAAAAAAATGTTATGTGACATAACTTTCGCTATAATTTTTTTTTGTAACCTTCCTGCTATAACGCTATAAACGTTATTTAGAACCTTGATATTAACAGACCCAATTTGTAAAAAAATAGCAAAAGCGTGAATGCGTGTGCAATGACGTCAAAGAAATTGAAGTTTGTTGGTTTATTCCAAGTCAAGGCCAAGTCTTCCTCAATTCATTATTTTATTAACCCTCGAATAATTGGGGGCCTTTTTTTTGTCGTTTTGGTTAATTGAAAGCCTACTACTAGTGGTTCTCATGAGAGTATTGAAGAGATAAACCATCAGCCTTATCGCTTGTTCAATTAATGAAATGGTTGCTAATTTTAGTGTATCATTTTTGACTTGAAGCGAACAAGGAATTCTATTTCTCCCTAGTCCCTAGTCCTGGGAGAATCTAGATTTCTTTTTTGAAAATTTCAATTTGAAATTCACCTTTATAAGTTGGATAAACTTGAAGCGAACAAGGAATTCTATTTCTCCCTAGTCCATAGTCCTGGGAGAATCTAGATTTCTTTTTTGAAAATTTCAATTTGAAATTCACCTTTATAAGTTGGATAGTTAGAACTAGTGTTGTAAATAACGATATGCGCTTGTCGGACGGATGAGGTACCGCCAAATAATCAATCAGTATGTAACTGATATAATCATAATTATGCAGCCAATTAATTGTTTTTATTAAAATTATGTGTATATATTCATAATTTAATAAAAATGATTTATTTAACTCATCAAACTTATCAAAAAACTTAATTTAACTTAGTTTTATTATTATAACATGACACTACGCTTATTTCTTCTTACATGCACATTTTATATTTGTAAGTAACACATTTATTTAATGCAAAAATAAATTCAAAAATTAAGCTTTTTAAAATACTAATAATATATTATTTGAAATAAATGAAATATTTCAACATAAAATTACTAAATTTAGTTTATAATAACAACTTAATTTCATATATGAACATATCGTACTAATTAAAAAAATTACATCAGTAAGTAAGAAAAACATATGCTATATAAATAATAGAAGAATTAATCAATTTCAAAATAAGTAAGAAGAAAAAACATATATAAAAAATATTGGATGTATATCCAAGTACAAATAAAATTACAATACATAATTTATGAAACTTATTATCACACACACTCACAGAAAAAAAATAATGTGAAAATAAATATTCACTGGAATAAACGAAAATAAACAGGAATAAATGATAATAAAAGGAAATAAACAGGAATAAATGGACAATTAAAAGGGAATAAACGGAATAATCGGCCGATTAATAAAAAAAATCCATTAATAGACCTCTAATTAGTGTATTCGTAACGGTTTGACGCCGTTAACAATTAAACGGACGTTTAATCAGCCGTTAATACCTTTTTTTACAACACTAGGACTTAGAACTAGATATAATTAAACAGATAAAATTGATTGGATTTGTTCAAATAAAGAAATCACCTTTTAAACTACTTCACTTGGCATATTAAGAATAACACAAATTTTCTCCCTTGTTAGGTAAGTAGTACATGTAGTGCCCTTATTAAAAGATCAATTTAAGTAATAAAACATTGACTCCTTTTACCTTTACCACAAAAGTATAAAACACAACACATGCAAGATTCCCAACTAGTGGGGGCCGACACTTTAGACCAATTTAATCCGACTGAACTGGAGTGGACTGCTTTTCCGAGAGAAAAGGAGGAGCTCGTTTTCTGAATCTAACTATTCAAATTTGTTAAAATTTGTGCATAAAAAAATTTCTTTATCGAGATACATGAATGAAAAATTTTGAATCGTTAGATTCGGAAAAAGAGGCTCCTCCTTTTCTCTCATAAAAGCAGCAGAGTCGGATCCGACTGAACTATCCATAGATTGAACGAGTGTGTATCCCTGAGATATCTCATATTTTGCGTGACCGACATGTCGGGTGCCTATTCGGGGTAGCGCAGGGGCCAATATTATTTGAGCTTTGAGATTAGTGCATAACGTATTTGAACGTTTGTGATTTCTCAAGAAGTCACGCAAAATATGAGATATCTCAGAGGATGCAAATTCAGATTGAACTGTACCCAAAACAAGATTCGTTTAACAGTGTCCTTTTAGTTTACTATCTTCCTTTTTTTTTTTTTTACAAAAAATATTAAGCTTATTTTTTTTTCACTAGGGACCTATTTGATTTGTGATAGCCGGAGTGGTTAGGAGATTTACTTGTTATAAATTTAATGATTCGAATATAATATATCATATTGTTCACAAATATTTTTTTTTGTTATAATGCATTTAAGTGTATAAAAATTCTGATGTTTTAATGAAAAAACGCAGTTTTAGAATAGTCTTAGAATAATTTGGATATAATTTGTCAACGACACAAAAAAATTCAGAAAAAAATATTGAGATTCATTGACTTTATCTATTTATTCAAAAAGGTACGGAAAATGAATTATTTACAAATTATTCGCAAATTTTGTCATTATGTTTGTCCCAATTGAAAGTTTCCTCATCTTAATTTGGTCTGAAGTATATAGATAACTTAATGTGGTTCACCAAACTACAGTTATTACCTTTCAAACACTTAATTCTTTCATTAAAATATTTAAATATTTAGTATTTCAAATTCCAATATTCATAATAAACTCTTTATATCTGATTCGTTCTCTCACACAAAAGACATTATCTTTTGCTGCTAAGTCAAATTAAGGTCTGTTCTTATATTTGCTTTTGTTATTACCCTATTTCATGTTGTTGAATTTCAATTAGTTTGGTTGTTCTTTGTTTTTTTTTTTACTATTTAAAAGGTGCATGAATCTTGGACTTGTATTCTATCTAATTTACTTGAAACAAACAATAATGCATGAAATTACGTACTATATATCAAATGTTAAAATATCGTTTATCGCGTTACAGAGGAATGACTAAAAAAATAGCGCTATGTCCATATTGCACCGTTATAGCGTTTGATAGCGTCATAGCTTTAATGATCCGAAAACGCTCTATATATATATATATATATAGTTTAATTTGTTTTCAATGATTAAGAGATGGCTCCAATTTTTTTTTTGAAAGAAACAGTTATACCCATTCATTTCATTTGAAACCACAAAAATATTGTTCATCTCATACAGAGATGGCCCCAATTAATAGTTATAGCACCGAAACAGGTACAGTATAAGTATCTATTAGCAACATAACCTGTGGTCCCATAAAAAAATATTTTGAGTGCGCAAGTAAACCTAAAGCTACCTAACCAATAACCATCAACTTAAACAAAACAAAAAGGACAAGGTCACTTAGCTTATTGAGCTTTGGGTCTTTGACTATTCAAACAGAGCGAGCTTGAGTGAGACTGTGTGTGAGAGAGAGAGAGAGAGAGAGAGAGAGATGTGGTGAAGATGAGGAGAAAGAATCAATTGCTCAAGATTTCCCCGGGAGAGCTCAAACTCTAAATCCTAAAGTACAGGTACACTGTCACTACTAAATATTATTAATTTCCTCTTAATTTTAAGTTAGAATTGCTTGCTTATGTTTTAGTTTTTAACTTAATTAGATGTTAAAACAGAACTGAATTCGATCACTTCCTCTCTAGAGAGAAACTACTTGCTTATTCAGTTCCCTCCCTTTAATGGAAATGACCGTTATTTAACTGATGCAACCTATGTCAGCACACACTGACAACCAATTCATATCACCTAAGGTAACTCAATTTTTTAGTTTCGATCTGCACCGTCGGATCTGCTTTGGCATGAATATTGGGCCCCGTGCATTCCACCTCAGGCTGGATTTGCCCGGATCTAAACTCAATTTCAGTTACCTCAGAGGATCCGGACTGGTACACATAACCCTTGAAATTTTTATTTGATTTGGAAAATTATCCTCTCCGGTTTGCAAAAATTGCTTACCCCTACCCCTTTTTCAACATGATTAATTATAGATAAGATCAAGAGAGGAGAAATGATGTTTTATTTGTAAAATAACTTTAAAGCATGTATGCATTGATTTTTGTTTAATTGTCAGATAAATTTTAAAAAATAAATATGTACTTAATCGTTCTTTATTTTTGGTGATTAGCTAAACAAACAAGAAAGATCAGATTCTCTGTTTCAATAGGAGATGCCTATTGACAGTACACTAAAAGCTACCTTTGCATCATGGAATTCAAACATAGAATGAACAAACAAAGTATTAGTAGCATCTGTGGTGCTGTACATAAGATTCTTTTGCTTTTGGTACTGATGGAATTAAAAACAAACTCACAATTTATAAATTTTCGTTGGCACTGTTATCTTGGAAAATTTTAATTTCTCTGATACTACAAATAAAGCATTACATAGATGCAAGAACACAGTACTTACAGTAGCAATTATCTAAAATAAGAGTACTGAGTTCCTTTTTTTGCTCATTTTTCTTCAGGAGGGACTTCGTTTTGCACATCCACCATGGTTTACGAATTAGCGGGTGATTAGATATCAAAATTAACTCTGTTAATAGAGGGAAGCATAACAACAACAACAAAAAGTACTCTACAGAGATATCAGTACTTTGGTAAAATCTATAAAGATTCAGAGATGACACAGAATCAGCACACAGCTATCCAAATAAGAATCGGTGATCCTCTGGCTTTATCTATCCAGAAAAAACTTGATAAAGTACCGTATCAATCAACAACCGCAAAGAAAGAGATCACTATTTTCCGTGTGCCTTCGCACATTAGAGAGAGAAACAAGAACTTCTATGAGCCACGGGTGGTCTCAATCGGCCCGTACCATAGGGGGCGTAAAGACCTAAAATGTATGGAAAGCGAAAAATTGCGGTACGTAAAGAAAATGCTCGATGAAAATCCTGACGTGACCCTGGAAGATTATCTGAAGGAGTTGAGAGAGTTGGAGTCGACAGCACGAAAATGCTACTATGAGAGCGTTGACATGGAATCTGACGAGTTTATCGAGATGCTGTTGTATGATGCCTGTTTTATTGTTCAACTGATTGTGAATTGGAGTTTTCCAGATTCTGATATTATCTCTGAGATCAGCTGGAATGTTCCTCTCATAAAGAGTGACCTCCTGATGCTCGAGAATCAGATCCCTTTCTTTGTGCTGCAGTGTGTGTTCGACCTTTTTTCGACCAGAGATGAGGATACCTCTAACTTGATTTCTCCGTCCAGTGACAATTCCATGACTACTGATGAGTTTGATAAGGCATCTACTGTAAGCGAAGAGAGTGAGCCTGAGAAAGCAACTCTCTTTGATTGCTTAGTTGAGTTCCTGCAGCACGGGAGCGAGACCTTCTTGGTACCAGAACGAGACAACTCTTATTACCATTTGCTCGATTTCTACTACCATTGCTACATGCGCACACAAGGATTTCCCACAAAGACTAGGAATAAATTCCTAATTCTGTTCAAAATTCTTGGGCAAAAAACAAAGGTGTTCCCCCTAATTTCCTCTTTTAAAAAATTAACAATGCGAAGGCATCGTCTTCCCAAGACTGCGAAGCGTAAACCGCGAATGATTCCCTGTGCAACCGAGCTTCAAGAGGCAGGGATAACTTTCAAGAAGGCCAAAGCGGAGAGCATCTTCAGTGTACACTTCTCCAATGGTGTGCTCACGATCCCTTACAGCTCGGTTGAGGAAGCGAGAAGGCCACAGATAATGAATCTCATAGCTTTCGAGCAATGCAATGGTGAGAACATCAAGCCCTTGACGAGCTACGCAGTGTTCATGGATTGCATCGTGAACACGCAAAGGGACGTGACGATTCTACAACAGAATGGAATAATAGAGAATAAGTTGGCGAATGAAAACGCGGCCGCTGAATTTTTCAACCAGCTCAGGTATTGTTCTTACCCCGACTATGAGAATCACCACCTGGCAGAGCTGTTTAAAAAAGTGAAGAACTATTGCGACTCCCATTGGCAGAAGTACAAAGTAAAGTTGTACCGAGATTATTTCAGCAACCCGTGGTCGATTATATCGTTAATTGCTGCTATAGTGATTTTGCTCTTATCTTTTTTGCAAACTCTGTATTCTGTTATGGCATACTACCGTCCATAGCATTAGCGGTTAATGCGTGTTGTATGTGGTGTGTTTGTAATACAAAATAATTAGTGGTGTTAATTAAAACTGTTATGTTGTGATGAACCTTAAATAAATTTGGAATGTAATGAGACTTGCACTAGTGGAAAAACAGGAATCGGGATCGGCCTATCTGAATCGGCTATAATAAATAACCGATCCTAATAAGTATCTGGATCCGTTTACTTAACAAAACCGATCTTAAAAACTTATCAGATCGGGTTGTAACGTTAACCGATCCTAATGTCATACCTATTAGGATCGGTTGTAAATAAAAACCGATCCTGATACTATCAGAATCGGTTTTAATACACAACCGATCCTAATAAGTCAGAAATTAGGATCGGTTGTTTATATAAAACCGATCCCAATAGTATCAGGATCGGTTCTATCTTACAACCGATCCTAATAGTTCAGAAATTAGGATCAGTTGCTTGTTAGAACCGATTCGGATACTATTGGGATCGGTTTTTACTATTAACCGATCCTAATACATGATTTACACTAGTAGATGTACATTTTTTCAGAAACTAGAAATAAATTTTTTTTTTTCATTCCATAGAAAAAACATATGAGTTATACACATTAAATGCAAAATTGGCCGATATCACATATTTCACTTGCTCTCTCTCTCTCTCCACACTCTGAATGGTTGGAATGGCGAAAAAATTCGATGTGGGTGCATGCCGTTACTGCTGCAATTGAAGTAGTACGTCCAGAGAATAACAGTGGAAAAAAAATTACTTGATTAATGGAAAGTACATGAGTTTGAAGCAAACTGAGCTCTCCAGGAAGTCGGTATGGATTGTGGCTATCTCATTTACTTCTCCAGTCTCGTTTTGAGGAGATGTAGGACTTAAAGTCTTTCCTCCCTTGGTTTTACTCTAAGACGGAGGATTCAAAGTCTTTCCTCCCTTGGTTTTACTCTAAGACGGAGGATTCAAAGTCTTTCCTCCCTTGGTTTTACTCTGAGAAGACGAAGGATTCAAAGTACTTATTTTCTCCGCTTGGCCATTTCGCCTTCGCCTTCCATGTCGTCCGAGAATAATTTCTCAATTGCAATCGTTCAGAGTGTGGAAAGAGAGAGAGAGAGAGCAAGTTTCATATGATTATTCTATGGAAATAAAAAAAAATTATATCTTTCTAGTTTCTTAAAAATATATCTACTACTTAATTCTCAAATGTTAAAAAAATTGCATAATTTATATTAGGATCAGTTGTTTCTGAAAACCGATCCAGATAGTATTAGGATCGGTTTCTTAGCTTAGAACCGATCCAGATAATTATCTGGATCGGTTCATTTAAACCGATTCAGATAATCTATATGGATTTTAGTTTAATTCATTTTAAAAAATCCTAAAAAACTATCTAGATCGGTTTATAAACTATAAACCGATCCAGATAACTATCAGAATCGGTTCTGAGCTAGAAACCGATCCTGATAGTTATCTGGATCGGTTTATAGTTGCAGAACCGATTCAGATAGATTAGCAAAAATTTTGATTAAATTATCCTGTATGTGTATGCTGGTTTATAATTTATTTTAATAAATTATCTTAAAAATTATTTTAGTATAGTAGGTTATAGTATATTTGTATAAATTATCTTGTAAGTAATTTTAGTATATTATCTTCTAAATTATTTTCGTATATTATCTTAATATCTTGAGAATTACTTAGAACATGAAATAAACAAAAAATGAACCTTAAAATTTTTAACCAAAAACTAATGAAAATAATAATCTGGATCAGTTGTAGAGGTAAACCGATCCTGATGGTATCAGTATCGGTTCTCATGATAAACCGATCCAGATTTGATCCAGATTTATATGCATTAAGATCGGTTTTTTTATTATGAACCGATCCAGAAACTATCAGGATCGGTTTTTAACATAGAACCGATCCTAATAGTGCATATAAGTTTAAAGTCCGATTCTTGACAGAAACTTTCTTTCTTCCTCAGTCCTCGCCTCCATTAATTATCATAGCAGCCAGCTGCGCGCTATCTCGCCATGCATTAATTCAGCTATCTAGCTCAGCTCCCTTTTCTGATCAGGTACATTAGTTAATTGGTCATCTCTTTTATCAAGTTTGCTTTTAATGGAGCTTATTGGATCCGATTTGGCTCAAAACCCTAAATCCCTAATGCTTTTAATGGAGCTTATTGCTTTTAGTGACTATGATCCCGGCTCAAAATCTAAATATAGGCCTTGATTCAGCTCTCTTATTGATTACACCCGCTTTTAAATTTGAATACCTCTCCTAATATCAAGTTTTTCTTTATATGTGGAGATTGACATATATATGCTATATATATATATATATGTTAAATATATGATGAATATGCATATATTATATGCATATGTGCTATATATGAGCTATATATATTATATATGAGCTAATTTATGCTATAAATGAGCTATTATTGAGTTTCTTTTTTATTTCAAGTTTTAGAATAGCATGATATATATATACATCTCTTAATTAGGTTCCGATCGATGGTTTAATTTGTAGATTGGCTATTATTGAGAGATTTGGTGCATCGATCTTCATCTCACTCGATCCGACATCCAAAAAAAAGTTGTAAGTACAACCTAAAACTCATGTTTAATTAGTTTTGTGCATGAATGTGTTTTTTTTTATAAGAGTATAGATAGCTAGAGTACGTAAATGTGTATTTGTATTATGTATGTGCCTAGAGTATTGTTTTATGAGCCACAACCGCATGGTTAATGCCTTTAGGTCATGATACCCGTTCAAAATTAATCCAGTAGGGATTAATTTTGAATAGTCCCCGATTTGGGACTGCTCTTTGAATACTTTGTCTCAATTAGGAGGTGACCACGTGTTAGTCGTGTTTTAGTATCTAAGAAAATTTCGGCAGCATTTCCTTATTAGTTCCCTGACTATTCGGGGAACTAATAAGGAAATGCTGCCGAAATTTTCTTAGATACTAGAACACGACTAACACGTGGTCACTACTGAGACAAAGTATTCAAAGAGTGGGATAGGATGGTAACCGGCCCAATGTAAGCCATATTGTGAACGGAATTTAGTACACCAACCTTGTTCTTAATTAATTGTGTTTTATTATAATTGCAGATGGACCGCAGTTGGATGTACGAAGCATCACGTCTGTCGGATGAATATACGACAGGTGTCGAGGAATTTATCAGAGTTGCTATGGAAGATATGGCGAATAAGGGGAGTGCACTGATGTCGTGTCCCTGTCGTGATTGTAACAATGGTCACAAATTTTCCAACCCGAACCAAGTGAGAAACCATTTAATCCGTCGTGGATTCAAGCAAGGGTATCAGTGTTGGATATGGCACGGTGAGAGTTTGCCAACCGACATAGGTACTGGTTCTGAGCATCAGGAACACCATATCGGTGGAGATGACGGGAATGATCTACGGGGATTGGAAACCCACGTAGGCACTCGTACTGAGCATCAGGAATACCATACCGAAGAAAATGATGATACGGTGGTAGATAAATGTGATAATTTTGATCAAATGTTACGTGATTTAGAAGAGGATTTTGATAATGATAAGCAGTACTGTTTATTTGAGAATTTGTACGAAGATTCTAATAAGGAACTGTATCCTGGTTGTTCTAAATTTTCAAAACTGAAAGGTGTATTAAAATTGTATAACCTTAAAGCATCTAACGGTTGGAGTGATAGAAGTTTTACTGAGTTATTACAGACTTTGAAAGAAATGCTTCCGGATGGAAACGAGATACCACCTAATGTTTATGAAGCGAAGAAAATATTATGTCCAGTGGACTTGGAAGTTCAAAGAATACACGCGTGTCCAAATGATTGTATATTATATCGAAATGAGTATAAAGATTTTCACGAGTGTCCAAAATGTGGTGCCTCACGTTACAAACCAAAGCAGTTAACCGGCGATAAAAGTGATGATTGTAAACCGAATAAGGGACCTCCGGCAAAAGCATTGTGGTACCTCCCCGTGAAACCGAGATTGAAACGCTTATTCTCAAATGCTAAAGATGCGAAACTAGTGCGTTGGCATGCCGATAACCGAAAAAAAGACGGAAAATTACGGCACCCCGCTGATTCTCCTCAGTGGAGGAATATTGATAGAGAGTTTCCCGAATTCGGACGTGACCCGAGAAATCTAAAGCTTGGGCTGAGTGCAGATGGAATAAATCCGCACAGTAGCATGAGCAGTAAGCATAGCAGTTGGCCGGTTCTGTTGTGCATTTATAATCTTCCGCCTTGGTTATGTATGAAACGCAAATACATCATGTTAACCTTGCTCATATCAGGACCCAAACAGCCCGGGAACGACATAGATGTGTATCTAGCGCCATTGATCGAGGATTTAAAAGAATTATGGCAACCCGGAGTGCAGATATTTGATGCATATAGGAAGGAGAAATTCACTTTACGGGCCATGATTTTCTGCACCATTAATGATTTTCCGGCTTATGGAAATTTGTCGGGTTACAGTGTCAAAGGAGAGAAAGCGTGCCCCGTTTGCCTGGACGATACAGTCGATCTGTGGCTACCTAATTCCTCTAAAAATGTGTACATGGGTCATCGTAGATTTCTTCCTGCCAACCACGCACACCGAAAGAGAAAGATAGAATTCAATGGAAAGACCGAGAATAACAGGGTAAAGTATCCGTTGACCGGTAAAGCTGTTTATTCGCAAGTGAAGGATATCAAAGTTCAATTTGGAAAATTTAAAAAAAAGGTGGTGAGAAAGAAAGGGGCACCGAAAATTATTTGGAAGAAGAGGTCAATATTCTGGGATCTACCGTACTGGGAGCACTTAGATGTTCGACACTGTCTCGATGTGATGCATGTGGTTAAAAATGTGTGTGACAGCATGGTTGGAACATTATTGAATATTCCGGGTAAGACTAAGGACGGTATCAATGCTCGGAAAGACATGCAATTCTTGAACATACGACCGGATCTACAACCAGCAGAGAAGGAAAGGACAAAAGGGAAATTTTGTACATATCTAAAACCCGCAATGCATACGCTGTCGAAAGAAGAGAAAAAAAGCTTATGTGGATGCCTTCATGGTGTCAAGGTTCCATCCGGGTATTCGTCAAATATTAAAAACCTAGTTTCACTGGAAGATTTAAAATTGACAGGAATGAAGTCTCACGACTGTCATGTTTTAATGACACAGCTTCTTCCCGTTGCAATTCGGGGCATATTGCCACCTCCTGTTAGGCAGACCATCACGAAGCTTTGTTTTTTCTTTAACGCTATTTGTTGCAAAGTAACTGATCCTGACACGTTAGATGCTCTGCAGAAGGAGGTTGTCGTCACTCTTTGTCATCTTGAAATGTATTTTCCACCTTCTTTTTTTGATATTATGGTTCATTTGACCGTTCACCTGGTTAGAGAAATTAAGATGTGTGGACCTGTTTTCTTGCGGTACATGTATCCGTTCGAGAGATACATGGGATTGTTAAAGGGATATGTCAGGAACCGATATCGTCCTGAGGGCAGCATTGTAAGATGTTATGCTGCCGAAGAGGTTATTGAGTTCTGTACTAATTATTTGGATGATGTCAAAGCTATCGGCATCCCTAAATCTCGGCACGAGGGTAGACTTCACGGGGTAGGCACAATCGGTGCGAAATTATTCATGCCCGATAATAAAACCATGTCACTAGCACATTTCCATGTTTTGCAACACCTCACTGACGTTCATCCTTTCTGGGACGAGCATATGACTCTCTTGCGGCGACAGAATCCTAAGAAATCCGACAAGTGGTTGATCGGCGAACACAATAGCAAGTTTCTAGAATGGTTTACACGTAGAGTCATGCAAGCTCCGAAAACAGAAAACATTAAAGAAATTATCAAATTATTGGCTCTTGGTCCAGTCCATGTCGTGAGGACCTTCCAAGGATATGACATCAACGGGTACACATTTTACACAAGAAATCAAGATTCAAAGAGTACCGTTCAAAACAGCGGAGTGACGTTAGTAGCCGTTTCGAGTGATTTTTCAGATCCTAAAGGTGCCGGACCATCGCATGCATCGATGTCATATTACGGGTTTGTTGAAGAAATTTGGGAGCTAGATTATAGAAAATTTAACATCCCGTTATTTATGTGTAAATGGGTCGATAACCGTAGGGGGGTTAAAGTCGACGACGATGGTTTTATTTTAGTGGATTTCAGTAAGGCTGGATACAAGGATGATCCATTTATACTTGCAAGACAAGCCACGCAAGTGTTCTACGTAACGGATCCGGCTGATCGTTCAAGACATGTTGTCCTCTCAGGAAAAAGACGTATCATCGGGATTGATAATGTAGAAGACGAAGAAGCGTACGATCATTTTGATGAGATACCACCGTTTTCCACTGGCATGGCATCTTTACCAACCGGTGAAGATAATGAAACAAGTCACGTGCGCAACGATCATAATGAAGGAGAATGGGTTGAAGAAGTTCCCATTGATCGACAACGATCAAAATGAAACAATTCATACCTAATTTTTATTGGTATGTTATACAAATAAAATTTTAATTGGTTTCAAAATATAAAATAAATTTAATATTCATCAATACCGATGACTTACGGATTTTATTTTTTTCCTTCAGGGATGCATTGAAACACTGGACAACGGGAAGCATGCAAGATATAATTCTTCAATATTTATGACTTTTGTAATTCATGTTAATATATAGCTCTTTTTTTGCATGTTATTTGTAATTTATTATGAGTTCTTGTTTAGTAGCTTTTTTTTTCATGTTATATGTAATTTATAAGCTTTTTTTTTTTAATTTTAAGGTTCATTTTTAGTTTATTTCATGTTATAAGTAATTTATTAGCTTAGTTTTTAAAATTTTAAGGTTCATTTTTGGTTTATTTCGTGTTCTAAGTAATTCTCAAGTTATTAAGATAATATACAAAAATAATGTAGAAGATAATATACTAATATAACTTACAAGATAATTTATAAAAATATACTATAAGCTACTATACTAAAATGAATTTTAAGATAATTTATTAAAATAATTATAAACCAGCATACACATACAGGAAAATTTATGCAAAATTTTTGGTAATTTATCTGGATCGGTTTGTAAGCTAAGAAGCGATCCAGATAACTATCAGGATCGGTTCCATAGATTATCAACCGATTCTGATAGTTATCTGGATCGGTTCATAGATTACAAACCGATCCAGATAGTGTATATGTAATTTAGTTTAATTTATTTAAAAAAACTATAAAAAACTATCTGGATCGGTTTGATCACTAGAACCGATTCAGTTTTTGTATATGTATTTTAGTTTAACTCATTTTAAAAAAAAATTTAGAAACAATCTGAATCGGTTCTCAAAAAGAAACCGATTCAGATAACTATCAGAATCGGTTTTAATCTAAGAAACCGATTCTCATAGTTATCTGGATCGGTTTCTAGTTAAGAAACCGATCCAGATAAATTAGAAAAAATTCTGAATAAATTTATCCTGTAGGTGTGTGATGTTTTATAATTTATTTTCATAAATTATCTTAAAAAATATTTTAGCATAGTAGCTTATAGTATATTTGTATAAATTATCTTGTAAGTTATTTTAGTACATTAGCTTCTAAATTATTTATGTATATAAGGTGGCAATAAATTGAGAATTACTTACAACATGAAATAAACCAAAAATGAACATTAAAATTTTAAAAAAGAAGCTAATAAATTAAGATAATATACAAAATTAATTTTTGGTTTAAAATGATGTTCAAAAATTCATTTTTGGTGTATTTCATGTTGTAAGTAATTCTCAAGTTATTAAGATAAGAGATGGGCTATATGTTGTGCTTTGCAAAGTAAAGCCATCGTTTTACATCGGCTTACTTTTTGGATTTTGAAAGTCCAAAACGTAGATCCGACCGTTCAAGTTGATCTACATATTGAAATGTGCTTGCAGACCAAATTTTACATTTTTTGGAATTTTTTTACTATTTATTAAGCCACATTGAAAATTGCTGATCACATGGTCCAGAAAAAACAGTGCAACAAAATTCTGGACCATGTGATCAGCAATTTTCAATGTGGCTTAATAAATAGTAGAAAAATTCCAAAAAATGTAAAATTTGGTCTGCAAGCACATTTCAATATGTAGATCAACTTGAACGGTCGGATCTACGTTTTGGACTTTCAAAATCCAAAAAGTAAGCCGATGTAAAACGATGGCTTTACTTTGCAAAGCACAACATATAGCCCATCTCTTATCTTAATAACTTGAGAATTACTTACAACATGAAATACACCAAAAATGAATTTTTGAACATCATTTTAAACCAAAAATTAATTTTGTATATTATCTTAATTTATTAGCTTCTTTTTTAAAATTTTAATGTTCATTTTTGGTTTATTTCATGTTGTAAGTAATTCTCAATTTATTGCCACCTTATATACAAAAATAATTTAGAAGCTCATGTACTAAAATAACTTACAAGATAATTTATACAAATATACTATAAGCTACTATGCTAAAATATTTTTTAAGATAATATATGAAAATAAATTATAAAACATCACACACCTACAGGATAAATTTATTCAGAATTTTTTCTAATTTATCTGGATCGGTTTCTTAACTAGAAACCGATCCAGATAACTATCAGAATCGGTTTTTTAGATTTAAACCGATTTTGATAGTTATCTGAATCGGTCTCTTGTTGAGAAACCGATTCAGATTGTTTCTAAATTTTTTTGGTTTAATTCATTTTAAATTTTTTTTAAAAACTATCTGAATCGGTTACTTAACTATAAACCGATTCAGATAAATGTCAGAATCGGTTCTGGAAGTATAACCGATCCAGCTACCTATCTGAATCGGTTCCTTTACTAGAAACCGATTCTGATAATTATCTGGATCGGTTATTTGTTTAGAAACCGATTCTGATTGTGTATATGTATTTGAGGTTATTTCATTTTAAAAAAAAATTAAAAAACTATCTGAATCGGTTGCTTTACTAGAAACCGATCCAGAAAAGTACCAGAATCGGTTTAATGCTAAGGAACCGATGCTGATAACTATCAGAATCGGTTTCTAGTTAAGGAACCGATTCAGATAGTTTATTTTTAAGATGCCGCCCGAGAACTTAGCTAAATTTTGAATCCCTTATTTCTCTCTTTCTCTGTTTCACTCTAGGCCTCCCTCTCCTCTTCCAAAAACCCTCTCCTCTTCCGAAAAGTAGAGAAGGAGATCGCCCTCTCCTCTGTCTAGCCACTCTAGCCGTTGAGCAACCGCGCCGACGCCCTCTCCTCTGGCTAGCCACTCTAGCCGTTGAGCAACCGCGCCGACGCCCTCTCCTCTAGCCGCTGCCCTCTCCTCCGTCGCCGCCCTAGCCGTCGAGCCGCCCTCTCTCTGATCAGACCTAGCCGCCGCCCTCTCTGATCTAACGAGGTAATTAACTCTCTTGCTCTGCTTGTTTCGATTGTTGCCATTTACTTGTGTCTTTGCCGGCCGGGTTGTTGATTTTCCCGGAAGGCATTAGTTGATTCACTTGCTTGTTAAAAAAATAGACTTCTTCTATCGGTAATTTGAGAAAAATGCAGTAATTTGTGAATTGCATGAATTGCTTGTCAATTTCTGAATATATTGGTTGCCAATTTCTGAATTGCATGAATTGCATGAATTGCATAACCTATATTTCTGAATTAGTGCATATATTGCACTAATTAGTGCATATATTAGTGCATATATTGCTTGTTAAAAAAATGAATATATTGCACTAATTAGTGCATATATTTCTGAATTGCACTAATTAGTGCATATAGTGCATATAGTGCATATATTGCATATATTGCACTAATAATTAGTGCATATATTTCTGAATTACACTAATCAGTGCATATAGTGCATATATTGCATATATTGACTAATTAGTGCATATATTGCTTCTATTAATGTAGTGCAACTATTGCTTGTTAAAAAAAATGAATATATTAGTGCATATAGTGCATATATTGCACTAATTAATTAGTGCATTTATTTCTGAATTGCATGAATTGCATAACATATATTGCTTGTTAAAAAAAAGTGCAGATATGGAAGGTGATGGTGAGCCAGCCCCGGTTAAGAAACGAGGAAGAGGGCGTAACCAAATTAAGGACAAGTTTAATGAGAAAGGCAAAAAGCTTGAAATTGACAAATTTTTCCGGCCGATTATTACTCGAGAGACAACTTGTTTTTCGACGGAATTTGGGATATTGGTACGAAAGAATGTTCCTATAAGGTACCAAAGATGGAAAGATGTTCCAGAAGAGTTCAAACTCAAAATATGGGAAACACTTAAGGTAAATAAAAGGTGTACTAATTAATTTCAAAAGCTTTCGTTTGATATTAACTAACTCTACATTGTTTTTTCTATTTGTTTGGCAGCTGGACTGGGGTATAAGGGACGAGGAAGAGGTGAAGAAATATTACTATCAGAGAATGGCAGAGCGTCACCGGAAGTGGCGAACCGATATGACTAAACTGTGGCGCGAGGGTGGGACGCCAGATTTTGCCAAAGAACATATTGAAGAAAATGACTGGGAAGTATTTGTCGCGTACCGAGAGACGGAGGAATTTGGTGTATGTTTATTTATACCGACCACCTACCTTATCTCTAATTTAAGAATTCAATTTTTTTTATAATTAAAGCCAATTGTTTCTTTTTCAAATTGCAGATTGCCAGCCGGATTGGGAAGGATAATCAGGCCCAAAACAAGTACCCGCATTTCTTAGGATCCAGAGGTTATAACGGGGAGGGTTTCCAGAATAGGCTTAGAGATGCTATGCAGGCGATTGCAAACGAGAAAGCATCTAGTGATCCGTCTTCCCAGGGTTCTTGTAGTACTGCATTGACACAAGACGATGTTATTGAGATGTCGGTTGAGCATAGGCACGTCTGCTGGAAACTAGGAAGACAGAAACTCAACGACGAGACCAAGGAACGCTATTATCCAGATACTTACGCACCGGTCATCAACAGAATTGTGAGGATTTATATATTGCCATTAATTTAATTTCAACTTTAATTTATTATGTTATAATAACATGCATGTTGTCATTTCAGGAAGAACAAGAAGCGGCTTTCAAACAAGGATTGTTGGCCGTCGCACGATATGACGATGTTCTGGGAAAATCTCTGCCAAATCCAGAACATCCTGGGAGGGTGAGAGGAGTGGGAGGCCTGGTTCCAATGACGAAAACATACGGGAGGTGCTCAACGAGGAAGACACGCACTCCCTCGAGGTCTGAAGAAGATTTTGACGCGAGAGTGGATCAAAGAGTGGAGGAGAGAGTAAGAGGACTAGAGGACAGATTACGACAAGAAATGAGACAAGAGATGAAATCTGAAATGGCAATTTTGCTTCGGCAGGCAATGGGCCAACCAGAACCGGTGTTTAGCCCAACAATCGTTCAGAGCAGCTGCCAGTCAGTCAAACCTTTGGAAGATCTTTCCGGGTTTACTGAGGTAATGCAAATTCAAATTTATTTTACATTACATGTCTTAGTTTCATACATATTATTTTATTCGAGTACAAACGTTTATTTGTACAGGAGAGGGAACTGAGCTGTAGACTCCAGGCGGATGTAGGTGGAAATATTCTTTCTGTGGCTAGAGGGACAATTCACCTTCCAGTCGTAGAAGGTGCAACAATTCACGGTGTGCCTATACCGCCCGACTATGCAAGAGTAACGGTGGATGCTATTGAGGATGCGGATTTCTTAGAACTCCCCTTACCTCTACCAAATGACGAGCACGCAGATCTTGCATCGGTCCTCGCTAGTTTCACTGCATGGCCGATGTCCATGATATTGACATGTCCAGTTGAGGTATATTGTTATTACAACTTCTTATACTTCTTAATTTGTATCTATATGATAGAGTTGTAGTTGATCCTTGATTTTATTTCAATTTATTGTGGAATTTGCAGGAACCAGGCAATGAGTTACAAGCTCCTGGAGGTGGGAAAACAACGAGTCACATCAAGGCGTTTGATCCTATCAATTTTGACAAGCTGGGACGAACATTCAAGCAGCTGCGTGATCGGTTTTCGGAGCTAGATGGCAGTCCATTCGAAATCGATCCGCCACTTGATCTTTTCTGTTCGACAAGCTCCATACACGTTTATGCAGATGATTATGCGACCTTGCTTACACCAAAGGAGTGGCTCAGTGTACCAGTTATTCAGATCTGGATGCTGTGAGTTAATATTCGTAATAATTGCAGAATCTAGTACTTTCAATTTAATTTTAATCACCTGTATACCTTTTTTTTGCAGGCATTTGCACAAATTCATAAAGGAGGAATTTCCCGATGAGCAGATTGGTTTCATGGACCCCGGTCGAACAAATGCCATGATATTGAATGAAAATCGAGGTCGTGTACTTCAATACATAGGGACAGTGCTCAAGGAAAATCGGGACAAGCGATTGATATTCATACCTTACCATCAAGTGTTAGTGTTATATATATATTCTAATTTTATTATATTTCTTTCAATTCATACAAATTGTAGAATATGACATGCTACAAACCTAACATGCAGAGATCATTGGATATTGACCGTGCTTATGCCAAGAGAAAGTGCTTTGTACGTGTACGATTCCAATAAGAAGTTTAAAATAATGCTAATGATCACTGCTGCGATCGAGGAGTAAGTGCCTTCCTAATTTTTTTATTATTTTGTCATTTTAAATTTCACTCATAAGTACTGATTGTTCAATGTGTTCATATTTCAACAGTGTCTTCATCAAGGAAATGGGTACTCCTTTAACGGTTCATCAAGATTGCAAGGTAATACTTTCTATTGAGATATGATTATAGGGACTTAGATGCAAAAAGTTGTGAATATCTAGACATATAAGCCATTTGTAGGCTTATTAAGTTATTAACCTACATTTCAATTTTCTCAAACTTGTTATATAGTGCCCGCAACAACCGGCCGGTTGGGAATGTGCATATTATGTTATGTTGCTTATGCAAGACATAATAAAAGAACACCTCAATGATTTTCCGAACTTAACGGTATGTATGCATTTAAATATTATCCAAAAGTAATTAAGCATTGTTGCTTCACTTATAATGAAATAGACAATTAATTGTGCATGCTCTTCTATCTTTAAAAAAATGCAGGATATTCCTCCTAGACATACTATACAACGCGTGAGCGAATTTCGGAAAATGTGGGTTCAAATGTTCCTAGATGAGATAAAGCCGAGAAGAATTTAGGATGGATGTGTAAGCTTAATTTGCATGAACATGAGTTTTTTGTAACAATTTTTATTTTTTGTGTGATATTTAATTTAGTATGTTGTAGTTGATAATTTAGGATGTGATTTAATTTAGTATATTGTATTTGATAATTTAGGATGTGATTTAATTTAGTATGTTGTATGCAAAAAAACAATATTTTGGCATTTGCGGCCAGCATATATGGAAGCTGGCCAATTAATTAAAAAAGTTTTTTTTTCATTTAATAAAACAACAGGATCGGTTTCTAGTTAAAAACCGATCTAGATACCTATTTTTATTTATAAAAAAAATTACAAATAACTATCAGAATCGGTTCTAAAGAGAAGAACCGAGCCTGCTATGTATCTGGATCGGTTATAGATTTTAAACCGATCCTGATTTATGGATATTAAAAAAAAAAAAAAGTTTTAGAATCGGTTCTTAGATTCGGAACCGATTCTGATTGTTTGATATAAAAAATTCAGTAAAAAAGTATTAGAATCGGTTTAAACAACAACCGATTCAGATAGTTATCAGAATCGGTTCTTAAATTGAGAACCGATTCTGATTGTTTTATATAAAAAATGAGTTTAAAAACTATTAGAATCGGTTCCAACTAAAAACCGATTCAGATAGTTATCAGAATCGGTTCTTAGATTGAGAACCGATTCTGATTGTTTGATATAAAAAATGAGTAAAAAAACTATTAGAATCGGTTCTAATTATCAGCCGATTCAGATAGTTATCAGAATCGGTTCTTAGATTGACAACCGATTTAGAATAATGTTTATTAGAATCGGATAAATTTAAGAACCGATTCTAATAGTTTCTAGTTTAGATCGGTTATTTAGACAACCGATTCTAATAGTCACTAATCTGGATCGGTTATTTAACCGATTCAGATTATTATCGTATCAGTAACGCCTGGGTCAGGATCGGTAGTAATCCGATACTGATATGCGTATATAACCGATTCTGATACCTTATTTTCCACTAGTGTTGTATTTTTCTTGTAATTTCTTTTTTTCTTTTTTGAGACATCCAACTTGCATTTCATACTGCTCCATAACCGGCACAACTGTTCTCTGGTAAAGAAATACTTAAAAGTTTGTGCATATAGAATTAATGAAAAGAAAATATCCTACTATATATATTTTTGTTTGTTTGGTGAACTAAAAGATGTCTAAGAGAAATTGATATCATGTCATTGTACTTTTTTAAGTTTAAAGATTTGGTTCAGTTGCTATAAAGATAACAATATGGTTAATTTTAAACTCAATATTTCACATAATACAATTCATGAGCTAGGTTGGTTGACCACTTACATCACCTACTTTCGGTATATTCTTGTTGTTCCTAATTTGATCCGAATCTTTAGACATCTGCAACATTCATGGATCGAACATAAGGAAACTAACTAGGGTAAATAATATTTTAACAGAGGAGTTTTGGCTTTAGGCACCAAACGGACTACTGTAGAAACAAAACAGGGATGTATCTGATTGTGCGCTGCATGATCGATCGAACTGATCTGTTTTAAACAGGGATGTATCTCTCCTACTAATCAACGCAATGGGGATTGTTTTTCTTAGCGTAAACAAGAGTGTTCAACTAGAAGTCTAAATTATATATGTGGCAATAATCCATGTTTAATTCAACGCCAGAAACCTTCAAGTCTAAATTTGGAATGCATATGGCAATCCATGTTTAGGTACTTAATTGGTACCAACAAGTATCCTCCAATATGTGTAAAAGATTCCGTTCACTTTACGGTTTGAGATTTACTCTCAGCTGCTTTGAGATTCGGGCTAGCGCAGGGGCAGTATTATTGGGCTTTAAGATTCATGCAAAGTTAAAAAGAACGGTCTGCATCCACTAATTCTAACAGATTCCCTTTTACGGTACCGGGGAAGATGTGAATTCCTTGGAACTAGCACAAAAGATATTAAAACTTATACTCATTTTTTTATTAACACAAGATTATCAAAATATTATACTATATATATATGGACAATTTTATCCTTAATTAAGTATTTTCTTTAAAACTAATTCTCTCTCATATATATATTATCACATAATTTATTTTTAAAGATTAAGCTTTATAAAGTATATTATTTGTTTCAAATCTATTTCTCTCTCATATTATTATATAATTTCTTTCCTCAAAAGTTAGATTCACGGAATAAACATTCATTATTTATTTTCGTCACATTTAAATTTTTTTAAGCGAAAGATTTTGTTATATATTAAAATCAGTGTTTTAAATAGCGCGCTATAGCGTTTTTGGACCCCAAACGCTACGCTATGACATCAAAATGTGCTATTTGCGCTACGGCTGCTATAGCGGCCGCTACAGCGCTATTTGCGCTATACAATATGGTTTTTTTTTAAGCAATTTATATGAGTTTTAAATAAAGATAAAAAAAATCTTAAACCGAAATTGAATTTGTTACTACTTGCTACAGATAAATCAATTTGAAATTGGGAATATAAATTGAAATTTGAATAGGAAAAAAAAAGATTATGTTATGAATCATGATGCTTAAGATATTTTTAATAGGAAAAATCGATAGTTTATGATATTACTATGGATATTTTGAACCGCAATTTGGACTTTGTATGGATTCAATATGAATATTATAATTTTTTAATTACTTTGGTGTTATTTATTGTTCTATGAGACTTTAGATAATGTTGATATTTAGTACAAATATTGAATATACGAATTTTATTTTAAAAAAATGCTATTTAAAATAGCTTCCGCTATAGCGACGCTATTCGCTATAGCTTTTTTTTTAGCCTTCCCGCTACGACGCTATAAACGCTATTTAGAACCTTGATTAAAATCATTCAACATTATATATACACATATATAGATATATTAATAAATGATCACCATATTAATTACATTATCAACAAATATGATAGTTAGAAACATATTTAAAGAAAATTAAAATTATAAAACCAAAGAAGATCCGATGTGCATCGTACCTACTTTTAATATGTGTAGGAGAAGTACTTTCGTGGCCTAGATTCAAGTCAAGCCAAGTCTTTGTGAAATATTATTAAATTTATATCCATTAAAATGATGGCCTACCAGTACCAGTGAACAGTGGTACTGGTCCCCCAGATGTTGGAGTAACAAACAGGGATCTCAGAGATATTTTTAACGAGATCCTAGTATACTGACTCTATTTTCTATAATGTACAACTCCGGATTGTTCATTGCTGATTGTGAAAATAAATTTTTAGTGTTTGTTAATTATAAATGATAGGTTTAGGGTTTAATTGATGACATTTACCAAATTTAAAGAAAATTTCATTTGAAATCGCTAGAATATCATCTTAATTAACACCTGACAGTAATTTGTAATAAACAAATTGTTCTGGTTTTATTTGTAGCAATCATTATTTTTTGGGGTCAATAAATAAGCTTTTGTGTTTGTGGGAGCTCTCAGCTCTGTCAATCAATCAATTTTTGCACCAATTGTCAAAAGTAGAAGTTTGACAATTTCAAGCTAAGACAAGAATACAAGTATAATAAATTAAGATTCCCATATATATCCCAATCCACAATTAAAGCTTGGTTATTATTCATTACTCATTACCTGCTACAACTAGACAATTTAAGTGACCTGTACTGTACAGCATGCAGGACAATCAGACAAGAGTATCTATGAATTAGATTTTCTAAGATAACATTTCTCATTGCAAATTGATTTTATGAATTATGACGACAATTGACCTTGACTTCATCAAGTCACCTGTGACCTGTCCATTGAATGCACGCACACTTAGAGATAAAATCTCGCAATAAATGTTTGAAATAGATAATGAATGTTTTAGTGTTCAACATATATATCAATAAAATAAAGTGTCATGACGTGCATATATATAATAATAATAATAATTAAGATGCTGTCAATTAACTCATGTTTGAGAATTTACAAGTATAACATGACAGGGTCTAAGATCCAACTCAAGTTTAAGGCAAAACCATATCTTCCCTTGCTCACACCATCAACCACATCTAACCACTTCTAACAAGTTTAATTTGATTGGTGTTACCACCTCAAAATATGGCTCGTCGTGGAAAAAAAAGTGGTATTGGTTTCGACAGCGAGCTTAATGTGAAAAAATTCTGTTTAAAAACCCTAATATTGAGGAGCGAAGGGAGAATAAGTGCAGAAAAAAAACTCATGTATAGAGTATGTTTGGATGAGAGCTAGAATAATTAGAATAGCGAAATTTGAGATTATTGGATGAGAATATAGAGAAAAAATAGTGATTTCATATTAGTGTGAAATGGTACTATTCGGATTAGTAAAAATATTATTTGGATTGTACATTTGTAGTGAATAGTTGTAATAGAAAAAAAAAATAGTGTTAACAATGTGCTAATTAAAATGAAAGATAAGCAAGTGGGGTCTTAAATGAATTGTCACGACGTGAAAACGGCAAAAATAGTGTCAACTTTGTCATATCAGGACTGTGTTGGCGGAAATCCGAAAAGGAAACTTTTTTTTCTTTCTCTTCACACTTCTAAATAATAGCTATTCTAACATTTACAAAAGGGAAAATCGGTTATTTGCCACTCCAAAACCTTCTAATTCTAAAAATGCCATCCCGAAATTTAAAATTGTAAAAATGCCACTCTAAACTTCATTAATTTCTAATTTTGCCATTTATACTGTATTTTTATGCTATTTTTATTAAAAATTAACAGAAAAATACTGTTTTGGCAAATAACCTTGAAATTGTATGAATGGTATAATCGGAAATACAGAAATACGTATACCAAAATAGTATTTTTCAGTTAATTTTTAATAAAAATAGCATAAGAATACAGTATAAATGGCAAAATTAGAAATTAATGAAGTTTAGAGTGGCATTTTTACAATTTCAAATTTCGGAATGGCATTTTTAGAATTAGAAGGTTTTGGAGTGGCAAATAACCAATTTTCCCTTTACAAAAAATAGAGAATAGCAGCTGCTCCAACTATTCGAAATAGCAAAAATATTGTGTGTACACATTGCTATTCTGAATAGCTCTATTCTCGAATAGCCCCTATTTTTGATGCATCCAAACATATAATGTACATAAATCTAACACGGTTCCTACAAAACACCATGTATAACTTACAGGGGTATCAAAAAGGCATTTACAAAGTAGTCAATAAGGCGCCAAAAACCAAAAACACTAACAAGATTTATACACGGTTTGTACTGAAAAAACCATATATGTATGTTATCCTTTGTACACGGTTAATTTTTAAAAACAGTGTACGGTTTGTACTTTTTTTTTTTTTTACTTTTTATGATGTGTTAGCATCCATATGTTTTTAGACCATTAAAAAAATGAAAAAAAAACCTTTAGACATGTAAAACAATTTATATTCATACATACATATATGAGAGGTATAATTAAACAAATTTGTACATAAATACATTTTTTTGTTTTTTATGGTTAACGGCAATTGCCGGTAACATTTGTATTGATAAAAAAAAAATTTACAAGTTCCTAAAATAATTGTAAAGCTTTATACATTGCCATCTCTTAACTGACCAACCTTAATAAATAAACCTCCATAGCTCTATATACAATTTATTTAAGCAAAAAGGTTCCAGTTATGGATGTCAGTCCCCACCTCGCTGATTAGGATGGCCGTGGTTTTTGTGGCCCTCGAGAAAGTACGTCTGTTTCTTTCTTTCCACAGCCCCCAGGCTCCTGCCGCCCAAACTGTATCCCACAAATACATATTTACATGTAACACATAATTAATTAATCAAACAACATAGTATCAAAATACATATATTCGCAAATATGTATGTCATCTTCTCTTCTTCAATATCTTGATAATATACGAAATGTTTTTGAATGAATTCTTCTCTCTTGTGATATTTCGATCTCTTCTTTAATATAAAAATTTTCAATTTTCTATATATTGTCTTCTTGTCCGTTTGTATCAAAAACATATCAGAGTTACCAGAATTTGGATTTAGGTTGAAGAATAAACAATATTACTATATATGAAGTGTGGATCCGATCTTTGCTCTGGGAGATATAGATTTAAATAATCAACAGGATTAACTGGTCAGGCAAATTGAAAAAAAAATATATAAGACACGACTAATTAAGCCACGGTAAAAAGACATTATTGATAGTTAACGGAGTATGTTGGTTATGGATATTGTTTACTTAGTTATGTACAAAAATTATATTATATGCATTGTGTTTTATTTTTGCTGATAATCTGCATTATACTTCCTATACTTTATTGTATATTACTATGTTGGTTTTTTTATTTGATTTCAATTGTCACTGCCGAAGCAACGCGAGACATTGCTCTAGTGTTACTTATTTTATGATATATTATCCCTTTCTGAATATGAATATAATTGTTAAAGTTGCTCTATAGTTTGCAATGTAAAAGAAAATTGATGAACTTATATGGATTTTACAAGATATAATAGGAGAAACTTATCATTAATTACCATGTAATCTTTTATTTATGATTAAAATTTCTAGCAAGTAGCTAGCTTGAAATTGGAATTTTATTAACTCGAGAAATTGTTCAAATTATAAAAAATATAATTGTAGATGCTTCCTCATTTAGTTAGATAAGATATATATAAAAAATAAGACTTAACTTGGAATTTGATTTGTCATTATTCATCATAAAATTTATAAAATTCTATTATATGTTTTAAGTTTTATTTTAATATTTTTCAGGAAAACAAATAGTTTGTTCAACCAATTAATACTATTTTTGCACCGGCCAACTAATTAATACTATAAATACCTCTAAATTTGATATTACCGTTGACTCCGTTGTATTAAAATAATTGGACGCTAGGGTGCTTTTATTGCCCCTCAATTTGCTAATAAAAATGTCATTACTTCATTTATTAAATGGGCATACGGGTTTGTGCATTCATTGTGCAACAGTTATTTGGGCCAATATATTCTCTCTTCTTCAAATTGAGATTTATTCAAATTGGACCAATTAAAAATTGCTATTAAAATTTCCGGCCCCAAACACTATATTATATATTGTGCTATGGCTTGAATTGAAGAGAGAAGTATATATTTTCTCAGCTAACAATTCTATCTAAGATGAAAATAATGTATGGACATAAAAAAATTGTTTTTAAAAGTATCTAGTGTGCTATTGTTTGCTTACCAGCACATCACAGGATGTCTAATGCAAAAGATACTATATCTCACAAATTAATTCATCTTTCTTTTGGATCAAATTGGGCCAATTTGGACCATAAATTATGAGCTGACGATCTAGTAAGAAATGAGGACATGCCTCGGACCCAACATGAGAAATGCACATCAGTAGGGATGGTTGAAAAACCCATCAAGCCGGTGGCCCACTCATACCAACTCGGCCCGGCGCTTTACCTGCTCATACCAAGTATCTGCATGTAAAACCACCAAAATGTCTACTTACTACTCAGAACAAAATAAAGTCTGGTCACAACATTAATTTACCATGTATTTTAACAAATAACATTAATATGGTGAGTTCCATAAAATTAATACACCGTACAATAAGAATTACTAGATGCATGCATTTAAAAATCAGACACAATATTATCAAAAAAAAAAATTGAAGGTGAGAAACGAGCTTTCCAAAGAACTGAAGTCTCTAGAGTAAATACTCTCACTCTAGTTTTAAGCAAGCCGCCCTTAAATTTCAAATAGCACAAATTATGTGTTCTTGAGAGCTTTCTTCTTTGAGAGAGCTAAAACTTCAAAACTTCATTGATAATCTCAAATCCACTTAACAAATATTCTCTAGATTTAGTTAGAGTGTTGTTTCTTGTTCGATAGTGTGGAGATCTACTTTAGTGCTCCCTTATCATAGTCGAGTGATTTTTCCGCTTGTAGGGCATTAAGGGGCTCACCGGCTCGAGCATTTCCGCTCACATATAAACATAGTTGTGTGACGATCATCTGCGTAAGACTCTCTAACTCGAGCTCCTACTCAACTTTGTACACGAGTTAGGCCGTGACATCCCACCGTTGTTGGGCTCATGTGTCACGAGTTGTATCCTTTTTTTTTGGGTAATAGGAAAGGGGCGCCGACGAGGTTGCTCTACCCCGGAGACGTAGGAATTATAAGCCGAACTTCATTATCATCCCCTGTGTCAAATTTCTCTAACTCTACTATATTTACTTTATTTGCACACACTTGCTTGTTGATTGATTGACTTGTTAATTTAAAGGGTTAAACCGAAAAATGACTAAAAGTCTTTAAGACTACCTATTCACACCCCTTCTAGGTGCTGCTAAGGACAACAATTTTGTTATGGGAAGCGTCAGTGTTGCCTTACCCTACAGTGACGGCTCTTTCAATATAACTGTCAGTGTTGATAACATAGTCTACACCGACTGTTTTTTCAATTGAACAATTAGTGTTACTCTCTGTTGAATTTCATAAAAAAACCTAGGTTTACCTCGAATTTAACATAACCGTTTATAGAAAAAACTTTGAGGAGCGACTTTCAACTTTCAAGTGGTAGTTAATTATCTCACTTAAAATTCGATCTTTGTATTTAATTTAAAATAATAAGAATGGCATCACATCATCAAGGTTTTACAAAAAAAAATCTCAATCTCAACCGCCAATGGAGTATAGAGATGCAATATGAAATTATTCATGACATAGAAAATGATTATTTTATCCCTTAATCGGAATTTTGTCATGATTCACCACATACATAGAGCCTAGACTAGAGGTTGGAATTTTGACAGAATTCAACCTGCGAACAAGAGGAAGAGGAAGAGGAAGAGGAAGAGGAAGAGGCAGGTTTTTCAATACTTAATTGGAGATTGTTTGTAATATTACTGTTGCATGTATAAACACATGTCATGTTAAATTAATAAGAGATTCTCATTAACTTCTCTTAATGGATATGAACAGTTGAACTTGATCGATAAAAAAGCTCAATGCTAAGCTGCTGGCCCATTATGGCCCACTCGCTTAAATTGTTACTAGTCAGCTCTCAAGTTCGTTCTACTGGGCATTTAGTGGGGCCGTTTTGCAAGGTAACGACTGTCGTACGTGCACAAACAGAACTAACTTTCATATGTTACCCCTTGATTCCTTTCCCCATTTTTCCCCCAACTAACTAACTTCCTTTTCTAACTATAATAATCAATTTTAACTAACTAGTGGTCCCTACAAATTAATTAGTAGATTTTCTCCTTCTATTTCTTTCCTCTCTCCCTCCCTCTTCCACCTCTGCCTCCCTCTTCCACCTCTACCTCTGCCCGCCTCTCCCACCTTCGCCTCTCCCTCTCCGCCTCCGCCTCTCCTTCTCCGCCTCTGCCTCCGCCTCCGCCTCACACAACTAGGATGAATACTTGTTCAATGATAGATGAATACTTGCATGACGAGGGTGAATACTTGTGCAACGAATAACTCGAAAGTATGTCATCATGGATCTCATTTTAAAGAGAAAATTATGTAGAAGACGTTCGTGGTTTTAGATTTGCAAAATTCCTCACAGATCGTTAGAAATATTATTTAGATTGAACGGAGAAAAAAAAAACCACCTCTAAAAACGTGTAAAAGATGGGTGTGATATGTCCAGTTTTTTTTAAAAATACTTGATATATCAGAGTGAATACTTGATGTATTACATGTGAATACTTGTTCAATGATAGATAAATACTTGCATGACGAGGGTGAATACTTGTGCAACGAATAACTCGAAAGTATGTCATCATGGATCTCATTTTAAATAGAAAATTATGTAGAAGACGTTCGTGGTTTTAGATTTGCAAAATTCCTCACAGGTCGTTAGAAATATTAGTTAGATTGAACGGAGAAAAAAAAAAAACCACCTCTAAAAACGTGTAAAAGATGGGTGTGATATGTCCAGTTTTTTTTAAAAATACTTAATATATCAGGGTGAATACTTGATGTATTACATGTGAATACTTGTTCAATGATAGATGAATACTTGCATGACGATGGTGAATACTTGTGCAACGAATAACTCGAAAGTATGTCATCATGGATCTCATTTTAAAGAGAAAATTATGTAGAAGATGTTCGTGGTTTTAGATTTGCAAAATTTCTCACAGATCGTTAGAAATATTAGTTAGATTGAACGGAGAAAAAAAAAACCACCTCTAAAAACGTGTAAAATATGGGTGTGATATGTCCAGTTTTTTTTTAAAATACTTGATATATCAGGGTGAATACTTGATGTATTACATGTGAATACTTCATGTATTATAGATTAATACTTGATGTTGTTTCCACTTGCGGTGACGGTTATGCGGTCCCCACGATAGTTAGTGATGGCGGTTGTGCGGTCCCCCCACTTAATTACGCGTTTTCTTTTGTTTTTAGCGGACGGCAGTTGTGGTACCATACTATCTCCGCGTAATTAATGTTCTTAATGTCGTAATATTTCCATATATAATTCTTTCTCAAAGATGAGTACTTTTATTTATATGGATGAATACAACTCGTGTTAAGTGTCAATACTTTTTCGCAAATCGTCCCCTACTAATTCCACCACTTATCTCCGCATATTACTGTGGTCCCCTACTTATCTGAAGTCGCGGTTGTGTGGTCCCACCATACCTTCATGTACTCTTTACACTTACACGACGAGAATGAATACTTGTTCAATGAGAGATGAATACTTGCGTACGAGGTGTGAATACTTGCGTAACGGACAACTCGAAAGTATGTCATCATGGATCTTATTTGAAAGAGAAAATTGTATAGAAGACTTTCGTGATTTTAGATTTGAAAAATTCCTCACAGATCGTCGGAAAAATTAGTTAGAGTGAACGTACAAAAAAAAACCACCTCTAAAAACGTGTCAAAGATGGGTGGTAATGTTTCCTTATATAGTTATTTCTCAAAGATGAGTACTTTTCTTTACATGGATGAATACTTGAGTTTACAAGGGTGAATACTTCTGCGCCTGTAATGCTGTGGAGGCATTTTTGGTCCCCTTCTATTTTCCAATAATTAACGGTTTACTGTGGTCCCCTACTTATTTCAACGGTTATTAACAGTTTATTGTGGTCCCCTATTTATTTTCAGTTGGGGAAAAAGTGGGGGATGGATGGCGGAGGAAGGTTAGGCACTCCCTTATATCTATTTTAATTTTTAAATTTCTGTTAACTGAGCTTGTGAAGGGAACACGTACAACCATCAAGTGGGCCTAGGGGTGTAAACGGTCGGATACGGATCGGATAGTGGTCATACCGTATCCGTATTTGTTATAATTTTTCGGATACGGATACGGATACGGATAGTCTCGGATACGGATACGGATCGGATATTAAACGGATACGGATACGGATCGGATTTTGGACGGATACGGATACGGATATCACTATAATTCGGATAATTTTCTGTAATTTGCAATAACCTCTACTCATTTTTCCTACCAAAAGAAGTTTGTGTCCTTTAAAATAGTGCCAAGTGGCCAAAATATTTAAGAATATTTGCAGAGCAAAGTATATATTATAATGAATCCTATGAATATATTTCAATTGAAAGCAAAATAGCAAATAAATCCTCAATTGCTTAAGTATTCACAGGAAACCCTCTTTGAGTAATGGCAGCAAGAGATTGAGTTTAGTTTCTCTAAAAAAAATATTCTAAGAATATGTTCATTTAATTTGCAAATTTTCAAAATACAAACTTATCCTTGTACTCTAAAAATGTAAAAATTATTCTTAAAATAGCTAAACCCAAAAATATGTTGCGTCCAAAAATCATTGTTAGGAAATTAGGAAAATATATCTTTAGCTGTCAAACACTGTAAATTAGGAAAAATATATCTTTAACTTCTAAATTTGGGTACCTTACCTTCTTCTCTTTATATTACCTTGAACCAAACCCTTTTTAAAATTCGGATAACAGTGGCAGTGACGACTGGCGAAGCAAACCCTTTTTAAAATCAAAATAGCAGTTGCTCTCTTTGCTGCAAAGGTATTAGTACTGGGCCAACCATTTTAAAATCAAAATAACAGGCCACTTGGAACTGGGCCCAACCATTTAAATAATATCCGGATATCCGAAATAAAAAAAATGCGGATACGGATAATTATCCGTATCCGGATCCGTATCCGGTTTCATATTCGAAACCGTATCCGTATCCGTATCCGTTAAAAAAATATCCGAATCCGGATCCGTATCCGAATATCCGGATCCGCTATTTTCCGGATTCGGATCCGGATAAATCCGGATAATATCCGATCCGTTTACACCCCTAAGTGGGCCCCACTCCCAGATAACTTTTTCTTCTTTTTGGCTCAAGTTAGATGGACATGTTCCATGACAAGATCTTGCCCCGTATTAAGCAATCCATAATGTTGTTTTTTATAATGGAGAAAAATTACAATAGTTAATTATACACATGCATTTTTACGAAATGAAACTAATATGTAGCCAGTTTTTGTTTAAAATCTTCAAACCTAATAAATTAGTTATAGAAATATGAACAACTACACTAATTATATAGGACTAATTGGTTTTTTAGTGAAATTAATTAATTTTTGAGACATGTTATTTTAAAATAAAAAAATCAGAGCATTTTACACATAAATTTCAAAATATTTGTTTTCCTATGGAATACTAAAGTTTTGAATAAAATACACTGTCACTCCCGCTCTCTTTCAAAATTACAAAATTATAATGTGCATCCTTCCTACTCACTTCCTTATAAAAACCCTCACTATTTTAGTGTTTCTCCATTTATTATAAAAACCCTCACTATTTAATAAAATTATAAAAATGGAATGGAACATGTATCATTATTTCAGTGTCCTCCATTATCTCATTATATTTAGAATAACATATTTAAAATTAATCATACTCGTTTTCAATCCAATATAATAAAACGCTAACTAATTTTATATAGCTCTAGATTCTTAATTTATGAATATGCTTCATTATTTTTTGTAGAGAGATAAAACTTCATTTATAAAAATAGATCAATCATGCTACGTATATGATTTTCACACTTTGTACACAACAATACTCCTTGCTAAGCAAATTTGCAAGACTTATCATATAATGCTTATTTTCAACATTAACTGTATGTGAATTGCATGTTTCAAGTTATGCAATACAGATACGAATAAGCATTGTATATAATATGATACACATACAGTGATACAATATTTTTTTAAATACAAAGAACCATTACATCATATATATATATATATAGAATTTGGCTAATATGCTACGCGTAGCATAGAGGGCCTCCGTGCTACGGCTCAATATTTGAGTTTTCAAAATTCTAACGCTCGATCCGAACCGTTCAACATGATCTCCATACGAATATGTACTTGCAAACCAAATTTCACATTTTTTACAATTTTTTTACTAATTTTTTAGATAGGTAGAAAATCACTTGATCTGGAAATTCTGTACCATTCAGATCAAGTGATTTTCTACCTATCTAAAAAAATAGTAAAAAATTCTAAAAAATGTAAAATTTGGTTTGCAAGTACATATTCATATGGAGATCATGTTAAACGGTTCGGATCGACCGTTAGGATTTTGAAAACTCAAATATTGGGCCGTAGCACGGAGGCCCTCTATGCTACGCGTAGCACCGTAGCCACTTCCTATATATATATATATACAAACAACTCTTTTATATACAAAAAAATATTTTTATATATGCGCTGTATGATTTTTTGCATTAATTTGGATATTGAGAGACTTAGACGCTTAGAGCGTAGAACAAAATTAATTAGTAATTAATACAACCCATCTAATCAAGCCTTTCCGTAGTCCATACTAAACTCGGCCCAAAGTCTCTTCTTTTATATATTCGGGCCCAGTGGATCTCTAAAGAATTTTTTCAATTTTTTTTTAGGGTCCAACGAGTAGAAAGAATAGAGTAGCAACTGGAGCGATCATGATTTTTTTTGTCACCTTATTATGCGTTTCTAAGGCCAAGGCGACCCTGTCTTTGGATGCTCCTGCTCAATCAAAAAGTCACAGACATGTGTGCTTTTTTCCGAACTAGCCAAATTGGCTAAATAATACGGGAGTGGATTTGTTTTCGTACATAGTTTTATTGTTTGGCTACCTTTTCAACTGGTACGTCCTAATTCTAAATCTTTTTTAACTTCACCATCACAAAAAAATTAAGCCATTTTTTAAATATATATCTACTTTTTACATCTTAGGTATATTATGATGCATTATGAGGTGAAAGAAAGAGATAAGAGCTGGATGTACCTGGGATGCTTATTCCTCAGTTGCATCCCTCTCTTTCTAATTTCATTGATGACGATTATAAACATTGGGACATAATCAAAATTTGGACTGGAGTGGTGGCATCTACGTGTACCATTTTATTGTACCATTTTATTGGACATAGAAAACTAATAATTTATGTATATGCTTCATTATTTTTTGTAGAGAGATAAAACTCTATTTATAAAAATAGATTGAACATGATTCATCATTATTTTAGTGTCCTCCATTATCTCATTATATTTGGAATAATATCTTTTAAAATAATCATATACGTTTTCAATCCAATATAATAAAACGCTAGCTAGTTTTATATAGCTCTAGATTTTTAATGTATCAATATGCTTCATTATTTTTTGTAGGGAGATAAAACTCCATTTATAAAAATAGATCCAACATTCTAGCGTATATGATTTTCACACTTTGTACACAACAATACTCCTTGCTAAGCAAATTTGCATGACTGATCATATAATGCTTATTTTCAACATTAACTGTGTGTGAATTGCATGTTTCAAGTTATGCTATACGGATACGATTCGTATATAATATGATACACATACAGTGATACAATTTTTTTTTAAAATACAAATAACCATTACATCATATATATACAAACAACTCTTTTATATAGAAAAAAATATTTTGACCGCGATACAATCTATTAATATAACTAATGAATATTTTATGAGTAGGAAATTTTATAAAATATTCTATTTTTTTAAAAGAACAAATAAAATATTCTTTTTCCAAATTTATTGACAAAATGTCCTTGTCCTTAAATATGTGCCATGACTACAAGGAGATATGTTACAATTTTTTTTTTGTAATTTACTTTTTTGCAATATTTATAATTATTCATTTATGTAAAAGAAAATATTAATTATTCAGTTCTCACATTTCTTAATTTGGCTTTTATTATTATTTATACAATTTACATTTCAAAGTTAATACTTAATTGTAAAATTAAGAAGTACAAAATTACAAGTTCAAATTATAAAATTTTAAGTTTTTATAATTTTTCAATTTGATCATTTAATTTTGTTGTTTCACCTTTAATTTATACATATTTATAATTCAAATATTAAAGTAAACATCATAGTTGTGGGACCCACATTCAGGAGCATGCTTCCATATATTTTTTTTTCAACTCAATTATCACGTTAAATGTTTAATTTCAACGTTGATGCAGTAAAATTGATCAAATTTATCCATTTTACTTTCAAAATTCGGTTAGTCTTTGGGGTGATGTTTGATTGTGGACTAAACAGTGGAACAAGAGTTTTAGGTCTTAGATATTCTGTCAAACGTGATTTAATTGAGCCGAACTACAATTGAATAATTAAACCAAGCTTTAGACTAGCCTAAATTGACCTAAACTAACTCACCTCTCAAAGTGGTTTCATTTTCTCAAGTGTGAGGCTAACTTTTCATTTTTTATTTTCAATCACTTTTTAAGGAATGTAAATAAGCAATTAATTTTGTTTAAATTTAAACATAAAGCAACTTATAACTATTAAATTTGTAAATTAACAAAATATACAATTTATAAAATAATTAAATAAAATATTTTATAAAAATGTATTACAAATAAATAAACTTTTAGTTCAGCAACCCAACATATTTTTGACAAAATAAATTAGTATACATATAAATTAGAATTAAACAAGGTTCGGTAAATGCAATGTGCATCTCTAAGACGAAGAATTAATTTGTACAAAACTCATTTTCTTGTACAATTCTTTTCAATCAAAATGAAAAAAATACGAAAAATAATTTTATTATTAATATTACAAATTTTGTAAGACAAAATAATATTGTGCATAAATTAAGCCCTTATCGGGTTCAAACTCGATTCCCACTTGTACTTCTTATTTACCTTTTTTAATGATTGTACTTGGTGCGAAATGCACTGTACCAGTGCCAAATGCCCCCATTGCAATTCATGATAGAGTAATATTGTTGCCAATACTGGGTCGGTACCAGTGAGCTTAAAAATAAGGGGCCTAATAATTGCAATTCCATTATAAAAACAAATTAAGTCGTGACTTAAAATCACCAAATTCTTATCAAATAAGGAATAGCTTTGGTTAAGGTATAACTTAACTTAGGCATCAACCAAACATGAATAATAGTATTTATTAAGATGATTTTTAGACAATTCTGGACCATTGAAAACAATATTTCACTACTACAGAAATGGTCATTGTACACGGACATAAACAGGGGAGCTACACGGATTTCCTGCCGTGTGGAGTGCGAGGGTGTATAATCCCCTGAATAAATTATACACGGATATTTAACCGTGTGCAATTCCTGAGAGCTACACGGATCATTACATAAACAACCGTGGTCAATTCCTTGCCAAGTGGCGTTCTCCAAACCCGAGCTACACGGATCAGTACATAATTAACCGTGTCCAATTCATTGCCAAGTGGCGCTCTCCAAAGCCGAGCTACACGGATCACTACATAATTAACCGTGTCCAATTCCTTGCCAAGTGGCGCTCTCCAAAGCCGAGCTACACGGATCACTACATAAACAACCGTGTCCAATTCCTTGCCAAGTGGCGCTCTCCAAAGCCGAGCTACACGGATCACTACATAAACAACCGTGTCCAATTCCTTGCCAAGTGGCGCTCTCCAAAGCAGAGGTACACGGATTGGAACATAAACAGCCGTGTACGATTTCTCTGTCTACACGGACTTTTAGGTTAATATCCGTGTAGACATAGTTATTCTGCACGGCTCATTACATAAACAACCGTGTACATTAGTGGAGATCTATACACGGATATTGAACTAAAAGGCCGTGTACGATCATTTTCCTACACGGATGTCTATCAAAATATCCAAGTAGAATAACTATTTCTACACGGATCATTACATAAGCAGCTGTGTACCTATCTTATATTTTTATTGCTCTTTATTTGGCTTTCCACACGGACTTATGTGAAACATCCGTGTAGAATGGTTATTTTTTTTTTCAATTTTTATTTTATGTTTTGGCTAGCCTCCAGTTTGCTAGCCATTAAAAATCAATTCCAAACAAAGAATTTCCAATATATCAGAATACAACCCCTAAACAAAATTCATGTACACTAAATATATCAAAAATTCATGCACACTAAATTATACAAATCCATATTCTGGTTTACAAAATTCATTTTGAAACCACTTTGCCCACATACATCTAAAATAATCTATATCTTCGTTGCTGTAATTCCCTGCCTTTTTGTTCGATTTATACTGCAAAAAAATCAAAATATGTAGGTTATTAGAAAAATACAATATAACAACTGCATCTCTGTTTTGCTTTATAAAAATAAATATTGTAATTATAACAATGCAACTAATAAAACAAATTTAGTAGAATAAAATATTAGAGGAAATCAACATTAATTATATGGACAAGTCAAGGCAAACATATGAATTACATACCGGATATTTTGGCCAATCGAATTGTAAGCGTTCAACAAAGTGATACATAAAAATCATCGTGTAATAACCGCATTCCCAACCCTGAAACTGTTGCGGGCACTGAAATTTTCATTTAGCGGCCTATGTTAGAATGACAATTAATTTTTGAACAAAAAATATGAAATTATAAAAATTATAGTGCATGTGCTCACCGGCTGCCACCTGAAACACAACTTATTTTTATGCTTCGGAATCGTGCTTTGCATTCCTCCATCTTTAAGATATTGCAGAAAAGCCCTTACAAAATTGAGTGAATGTAATTAGCAATTCCACAATTTGTTATATGTAATTGGGAAAAAATCAAACCAAGTGAACTACTATTGCTTACTTTCTTATTGGAATGCAGATCATTTTGGAGTCCTGAGGAGTGACGCCCGGTCCGGGATGTGAAGAATCCATGAGGAAAACCAAATTCTCAAGTGGCACAATCACAATCAAACACCAGTGGCCCCTCTGGTGGTATGGCACGAGAAGAAATTTCTTATTCTCCGAAAGAGCCTTATGCATCGCTGAACACATGTACCGGACAGTATCTTCCTCCTGATATTGCACCATCGTAGCACTAGTAAAAGCGGGGTCCAAGAATGCACAGGAGTTCACCTTATCTTTCCCACAATTCAGAGACTGTTTTCGTTGTATCATCCTGAAAAATCATCATTTCACATTAGAATATATATTTGAGTGCTATACACATGATATATATGATTTTTTGGTCACTAACAATAGGAAAACGGTGACGACTCCCACATCGAGCCATTTATCGCTTGATGAGGCATGTAGAAAGTCCTTGAATTCTTTGAAAGGCAGCACGACCGTCCTGCCTTTGTGTAGGAGAACCTCGGGGGGGATATCGAACATTACGTGCTCCATATAATCTGGTGCCTTAACCAGGCAGGCGTGGAGATTCCGCAAATCCTCGGGCAAACGGCTAACCTCTTCTTCAGAGAGCCCCGTACGGTCTACTGGGGCATCCGCTGGCGCATCCGCTGGTGCCGCCGCTGGCGCAGCAGGAGATTCTTGCGCATCAGCCCCGACTACTACTTCCAAGCCTCGCCGTACCGGTGACAAAGCTTCGTCCGCAGCGTTTCCAACGCCTCTTCGGGTCTGTATCAATTTTGAACCTTTTTTCAAGTATTTCAAAATAATCATTTGAACGTAACATAAGATATCCGTGTTTTATTTAGAGATTACCTGATCCAAAATAATCTGACACTTGGGCCATTGGATGATCTGTCTACGGGCATCATCAAGCACCACCATGCCGTCGGTAGGGACAGGAAGAGGTATGCGGGCAGCCCAATCGGCCACAATCATGTCAACCGTTACGGGGAGGTGGTTGGGCCTTAGCTGAGAACCGGCTGGAGGATGTACAATACCCTTAGCAAGGGTCAGAGGAGTTTTGTCGTGCCACATGACGAGGTCGCATGATGTGGCCTCCTGCAATTAATAATTATCAGAAATTAGTTAATGAACAAGTCACAATTACGGGTAGATTATGAACAAGTAGTGATTACCTGTAGATTGTCCAACACGCCCAGAACTTCGGTCCCGGATGCTTGACTGCTTCGCCGAAATCCCGGCGAAACGGGAGGTTGTTGCTCGGATTGCTGCGTCAGAGATGTAATTTGGTTGATCCACCTTGATTCGAATTCAACAATCCTTCCATCGTACTCCGTTCTGAACTCCTCGCATACCTCCTGGCGTACCTGCGCCAACCTTGATTCCATCTCTTCCGTGCTAACTTTGGCACGCGGTCTTCTTTTTGGTTTTGGTCCGTCGTATACATCCTTCCGGCCACAGTAGACCGAGACACCCCTAACTCGACCCGTGTGTTCTTTAGTCCCGAGCGCTGCGGACAAGGAATCATCCACTCTTTCGACAGTCATGGAGCCCGAATTTACCTCCTCCTCCACATCCAACTGTTAAAAAAAATTAGTTATAGCAAAAGACAAAGTAATGTACACGAAGTTACCACAAAGACTCTTACCATTTTCTGAGCCACGGGTTGCACGTCACTTGGGAGTACTATCGTCCCGTCAGCGGTTACCTCAGATCTTCCCATGAGCCAGTGTTGGGCCCTAGGATTTTGGATCCTAACCACAGGTGAGTCAGAATCTTTGTTTTGGTCCAGTCCCTTAGCCCATTCGGCCGACTTACCCTCGTAACCACCTGACCCTAATTTGTGCGGGTACTTGTTCAATTTCGCGATCCTCCTGCCCTCGTCACTTTTTACCTTCACACATCAAGGCACATCAATTAGCTAGTTTAAGGAAGATAAGTACATATCGAGAAAGAACAGAGACAGTTGGCTGAATTTATATACCTTGAACTCTTTTGTGGACTTCAAAGCTTGAAACTCCTCCCAGTCCTCTTGTTTCAGCCATTTATAGTAGCCTACCGGATTTCTCCCTTCCTCCATGAAAACCGTCTTCAACGTGCTCTTGAATTGCTTCCAAGCTTCATTCATTTTCCTCAGAGTCTTTTTCTTTTTCGCGGACTTTGGGTCGTCATCCTGGATGTTCCAATGAGCCTGCATGATTGACAACAAAATTACTGCATGTAAGTTCATTCAAGTCTTCAGGTCAGGTATAGACATATATAACTTGCACTTAACCAAAGTACGGGGAATAAGTAGCTTGAAAATAATTTGTGTTTCACTTGCTCTACCAAATTGTTTTCTGTATATTAGGAAACTTTGGGGCACAACCTATGTCACTACCTACATGCAATCTAACCATTATGACCAAATCAAAGTGAAATAATGTGTTGTATTTAGCTGAGTTTGTTAGTGATATTTCTTTGCTGATTTTGCTATCTGTCATGATAATAGTGTAGGGCACCAGAATTGGGTCAAGGTGTCTGGCGATTACCTTACCTTTCCTGGTGGCGGTACCCAGTTCAAGCATGGTGCACTACACTAGCTACATTGATTAATTTCATTCAGCAGGTAATATATATTTGGTTTTGAATTTTTCTCTGTATATATAACTGCTAAATGATAGAATTTGGGATATAGTCCTACAAAGCAAGAATTATCACCTACACCCCTAGAAATATACCAAAGGTTAAGACATGCTAGAAAACTTGTATCCAACAAAAAAAGAAATAACAAACAGAATACGAAAACTGAATATATAATGCATGTACAGTTTTTTTTTTTTACCTTCACAATGTTCCACCATTCGTTCTTATCTTCGTCATCGAATTTGTCCCACCTCTCAACCAAGATAGATGCCTTCTGCTTCACCAAATTGTTACACCAATTTGTGTACTCTGCCCTATGTGGACCCTTCGGACATCCGGTTTTGTCGAACTCGATTTGCAAATCCTTCGCCTCTGAGGTCTTCGTGCACATTGTCGGACCTCTTTTCCTCTTTTCTGTCTGAGACTGCTGGTCCTCTTCTTCCACTATCATATCTACCTGCGGTTCCACTGTTTGCAAAATCATATCTGCATTCTCACCTGGCTGTGACATGGTTCTTTCTACAAAAAAGAAACATTATTACAAATGCTATGAAATGTAAAATTTAGGTCTAACTTATGTGTTGTTGGGTCCTTTGTTCAATCATAGTGTTGGTTTTGCAATTTAGTCCCTGTAACATTAATTAGGTGTCCATGTCACCAGAATAGGTCAGTTGAGGAAACTTTTCACTTAACCAAAATACAATCAGAGATAAGGGTTTTGATTTAACCAAGATACAGGGAGCATTGCAACTTAGAGAGAGAGAGAGAGAGAGCCTTTCAAGGACAGAACAGCAACCGCGCGAGAGGAGCTTAGAGATTCAATTGGCGAGTTCAGAGGAGAGCGACAGAGGAGACCGAGCTAGCACCGAGAGAGAGAACGATGGCAGCACCACAGAAAGAGATAGGAGACTAAGGGGTTTAGGTTTTAGGGGAGACGAGGAGATTTTGAAAAGATATCGAGCGACAGAGACGAGGCGTGCACTTTATTTCGCGTAAACTAAATATACACGGACATTTAAATAAACACCCATGTAGAAACGTAAGAGAGCTACACGCTTAATTAAATACCCGTGTATAATTAGGTTACGCGAAATTATGAAATGCGCGCCTACATATGGTTTTCTAGATTAATTTTTTCAAATTCCAAAGTTTCATATTTTTCAAATTCCATAATTTTCAAAATGGAAAACTTCAAAAATAAAAAGGAACCTGATTTCAGTTTTATTTAGCTTGAAAATTATTTTATATCTTCGAGTAGCTAGCAGAACTTAATAATAAAATCAAATAAATATTTCAATTTCTACACGGGCGTTTAATTAAATATCCGTGTAGAAAACATTTTGTACACGGATTTTTTATTAAACGCCCGTGTACATTGCTTATAAGGCGAAACAACTCTTGAAAATTAAACGGCCGTGTTAAAATCCTTTTGTACACGTATTTTTAATTAAACGACCGTGTATGATTCTTATAAGATGAAATTCAAAATTAAACGACCTTCAAAAGCCTTTTGTACACGGAATTCGAGAAGTTGCCTTATCTTTTTTATCGAGAAGACGGAAAGACTTCAAAATTCAATATAATCTGAGAAAATCCCCTTTTCGATTACTTTTCTCTGAGAATTTGGAAGAAGAAATGGCCGCTTCGGTGCCACCGGAAGAAGACGCAAATGTGCCATGGCCATTGCCCCCCGGCTATGTCATTCCCGAGGATGCTCCCGAAGTCCCTCCCGGCTATGAAATGCCTCCTCCCAACTACAGGAGGACATGGCCATGGCCGCCCTCAAATGTGCCACGACGAAGCCCAAGGGAGCACCCACCACCAAAGCCCTACAAAAGGAGGGGCAATCCCTGGATCAGGCCAAAGAGATCCTGGATTAAAAGGAGGGGGTCAGGCCAAGGAGCAATCCAGCCAGGCCAGTGAAGGAGTGTTTAATTAAGTTAGCTTTTTTTATTCGTTTTGTTTTGATGTAATATATTTTTGTTCTTAATTTAATCAGCATTTTGTTTTCTTTCCGTTTAACTATTTTGTTAAATACTTCATGCTATCTAAATAAATACTGTTATAGATATGAATTAGCAGTACAAAACAACCAACAAATAATTAATTCATGGATAATCACTAAAAAGTAAATTATTTAAAATTAACTTAAATAATCTATCTAAATAATATCATAGAATGCCTAATGCTCTCTAAATAATCCGATTTGAAAACATAAATGAACACTTTACTTGATATGACCTTATCTGGGTTTACAAATTTATAAAACAACCATAGAATAATTTTTCGGAAAAAAAATACCTTCTGTTCAAGTAATTATTTCAAAATATTTTTTACAAAAAAATATTTCAAAATAACATGCAATTTAGTCCCTGTTGCTCAAGTAAAGTTTTTTCAAAAATAATGTAATTTTAATATTTCAATTTCTACACGGGCGTTTAATTAAATATCCGTGTAGAAAACCTTTTGTACACGGATTATTCATTAAACGCCCGTGTACGTTTCTTAGAAGGCGAAAAAACTCTTGAAAATTAAACGACCCTGGAGAAAACTTTTCTTACACGGATTTTTAGTTAAACGTCCGTGTCCAATTTTAAGTTAAAACGTTTAATTCGAACATGTTATTTACGGAATTCGAGAAGTTCCCTTATCTTTTTAATTCTGAAAAGACAAAAATGAATTCAAATAATCACTCCCCCGTTTCGATTACTTTTTCTCTGAGAATAATTTTAGGGGACAAAATACCTTCCTACACGGATATGTAATGAAATATCCGTGTAGCTCCCTTTGAATTTCTACACAGACATTTTATGAAACGTATAAATGTATTTGTACACGGATGTTTAATTAAATGTCCGTGTTCCTCCCTTTGTATTTGTACACGGTGTTTTTTATTTAAACAAATAAAATATAAATTTCACGTCCTAATTAAATTATATCAGAAATTATACAAAAATTCATGTCTAGATTATATCAAAAATTAATACAAAAAAACCTACACTAAATTATACAAATCCATATTTCTAGTTTACAAAAATTACTGTTGAAACCACTCTGCCCACATATCTAAAATAATCTATCTGGTTCTTGCTCCTGATGCAACAAAGAAATATTAGAAATGAAATAGAAACATTACCATGAGACAGAAATATCCAGAGATAAACCGGCCTTGAGTCTTTAGCTTCATTGGGCTCTCTGAAATATTATAAAAGAAATATATATTATGCATTGAATTTTTTTTTTCCAAATAAGAAATATTAAAATTTTCAAGTTTAAAAGGAGTAAATATTATACATTGGATTTTTTTTTCCTTTTTCTCTTTTTTTCCACTGTTTGAACATCTTCCCATAATCCTTCATTGTGGTCAGATCTCATGTAATTTGCTTCGTCTTGTTCTGCAATTGTTGCTATCTCAGCTTGCACATCGGTACAAAATTGAGGTATCTCTTCGAACTGGTCGTACTCTTCTTCGTCGGTGACGTTTTCTACCCCAACAATCCTTCTTTTTCCGGATAGGACGACACTCCACCTATCATCACTCGGGTCAGTGACATAAAAGACTTGGGTGGCTTGCTTGGCAAGTATGAACGGATCATCCACATACCCGACTTTGTCAAAATCAACGAGGGTGAACCCGTCGTTATCAACTTTAACACCCCGGTCTTCGACCCATTGGCACCGAAACAAGGGAATGCTAAGGTGAGGATTGTCAACGAGCTCCCAAATTTCTTCAATAACGCCGTAATAAGACTTTGAAGCTATTACAGGCCGGGCATCCCCCGATCTACTGAATTCTTGGGACGTCGCCACCAACGTCACCCCACTATTTTGCATCGTGCTCTTATCACACTGTAATTTAGTGTAAAATGTATATCCGTTAATCTCGTATCCTTGGAATGTTCTAACAACCATTTGGGGTCCTTCGCCCAGCAATCTAACAGTTTCATTTACGGGGGACATTTCGGGGTGTGATTTCACTATGTCTTTCATCCATCCTATAAAAGAACGGTTATGCTCGTCAGTAAGTCACTTCTGACTTCTCGTGTAGTTCTGTTGTCGAAGGATCGTCATGTGCTCATCTATATATGGAGCAACATCAGCCATGTGCTGCAATACAATAAAATGTGCCTTTCGCAGGTCATCGTTATCAGCAACTATGGCTTTCAACCCTATTGTCCCTACTCCTTGTAGCCTTCCCTCGTATCGAGATTTTGGAACGCCAATAGGACCCACACCGGTCATGTAGTTGGTGCAAAACTCAATTACCTCTTCTGTGGAATATCCCTCCACAATGCTTCCTTCGGGACGACTTCGGTTCCTTACGTAACTTTTCAAAATACCCATGAATCTCTCGAATTGATACATATACCGCAGGAACGCGGGACCACAGATCTGAATTTCCCTCACGAGATGAACAACAAGGTGAACCATAACATCGAAAAAAGATGGCGGAAAATACATCTCAAGATGGCAAAGGGTAACGACGACCTCCTTCTGCAAAGCGTCCAATTTGAGCGGGTCTATCACTTTGGAATTAATTGCATTGAAGAAAAAACAAAGCTTCGTAATGGTTTGCCGCACGGGCTTCGGTAAAATTCCCCGAATTGCAACAGGAATCATATGTGTCATTAAAACATGACAGTCGTGGGATTTTGGACCAATCAATTTCAGGTCCTTCATCGACACAAGCTTCTTAATATTCGAAGAATACCCTGATGGGACTTTAATACTGTGAAGGCACTTACAAAAGCTCGTTTTCTCGATCTTCGACATTGTGCACATTGCGGGGGGGAGGTATGCCTTTTGCTTCCCTTTATCCTGCGGTGCAAGCTCGGGTGATTAACAGGAAGAAACCTACGGTGCCCCAAATCAAGATGAGTCCAGAGGATGAAGGCAAAACCGCTTTTATTACTGATCGCGGGTTATATTGCTACCGAGTCATGCCCTTCGGGCTCCGAAACGCGGGAGCCTCCTACCAAAGAATGGTAAATGGGGTGTTTGGCCACCAACTTGGCAGGAATATGGAAGTCTACGTCGATGATATGCTGGTCAAAAGCATGTCGGAAACAGAGCACATCCGAGACCTCCGGGAAACCTTTGAGACACTGAACCGTGCGAATATGAAGCTCAACCCAAAAAAGAGCTTTTTGGGGCTTACGGGAGGGAAATTTTTGGGATTTATGGTCTCAAAGAGAGGGATCGAAATACACCCTTCCAAGTCGCAGGCCATAATTGATATGGCCCCCCCGAAAAACATAAAAGAGTTACAGGCGTTAACGGGGCGTTTAGCGGCGCTCAATCGTTTCATCGCGAAATCCGGAGAAATGTGCCTCCCGTTTTTTAAAGCCATGCGAAAATCCAGTCGATTTGAGTGGACGGAAGAATGCACCAAAGCTTTTGAACGAATCAAAGCATACTTCCTAAAGCCCCCATGCCTGAGCAGACCATTACCCAACGACGAGCTTATCCTATACCTGGCAGCTACGGACCATGCCGTAAGCGCCGTTCTAGTTCAGGAAGGAGATGGTCAACAGTCACCAATCTATTTTGTCTCACATGTGTTGAGAGATGCCGAAACCAGATACCCTCCCATCGAAAAAGTTGCATTCACTCTCATCACGGCAGCGCGCAAATTGAGACCCTACTTCCAAGCCCATGCTATCAAAGTGACAACAGAGGTCCCACTTAAAAAAGCCCTGACCAATTTCAACTGCTCAGGACGATTACTGGCATGGGCGTTGGAGTTGTCCGAATTCAACATCACCTATCATCCCCGCACGGCTCTAAAATCACAAATCTTCGCAGATTTCATCGCAGAATATACAACCCCCTGCGCACCTCCTTTGCACAAATGGACAGTACATGTTGACGGAGCATCCTCCCGAAACGGTGCCGGGGCGGGAGTATCCTTGACCGGACCCAACGGGGAAATCCTGAACTATGCATTGCATTTCGCTTTTCGAAGCACCAATAATGTGGCGGAGTACGAGGCTATAATAGCAGGACTACGAATAGCCAGCGAAGTGGGCGCACGAGAAATATGCTTGCATAGCGATTCTCAGTTGGCTGTGCGCCAGATAAACGGCGAAATAAAAGTAATTGACGAAAAGCTGGCCCAATATTATCAACTACTCAACGAGATGAAGCGCTCTTTCGATAGAGTGGACATCACCCACATCACTCGCAACCACAATTGCCAGGCCGACGCCTTGTCTAAACTCGGCGCGGCCGGGAATCTCGACAAGGAACAACCACTTATCGTTCTAGACATACCGGAACCTAGTGTCGCGCACCAGCCATTGGAAGCATTTCCTATCGAGGACGGAAGAAATACCTGGTATACCCCAATGTGGAAATTTCTTACAACCGGCACACTACCCGAGGATAAACTTGAAGCCAGACGACTCAGACGGATCGAACCCATGTATGCAATTTACGATAACCACCTATATAAGAAAGGGTATTCTAGGCCCTGGCAAAAATGCATCCGAGAAGAGGAGGCCTTCGCGTTGCTGAATGAGACACACGCGGGACTTTGTGGCAGCCATCAGGGTGCCAAAACTCTCGCCAAACGAATCCTCAGAGCCGGATTTTACTGGCCCACCATGAAAATAGATGCGACCAATCTCGTGAGAAAATGCAACAACTGCCAGTACCACAGCAAATTGTCGAAGATTCCCCCTTACGACAGAATATCGATTGCGGGAGCTTGGCCATTTGATCTATGGGGGATAGATATTGTAGGACCTTTCCAACCTACGGGGCTGCAGTACAAATGGATCATCGTGGCTGTGGAATATTTTACGAAATGGGTAGAAGCGGAGCCACTATCAACAATTAACTCTCGAGCAACCGAGAAATTCATTTGGAAAAACATCATTTGCCGGTTCGGGATCCCACACGCCCTCGTTTCGGATAACGGAACAAACTTCAGCTCGGACCATACCGTTATGTTCTTAAAGAAATTAGGGATACAAAACAACTTTACATCGGTCAGCCACCCGGCAAGCAACGGCCTGGCCGAAGTTACGAATAGAACCATACTGGAAGGACTCAAACGAAAGATGGAAGATAAGAACAATTGGTCAGTAGTGTTAGATGAAGTATTATGTGCATATCGGACAACACCCAGAGAAGCCACCCAACAGTCCCCATACTCATTAGTATACGTAATGGAGGCAATGACCCCGCTAGAATTTGTCAACCCCTCGCTCTGAAGATCCCTATATAACCAGGAAACAAACACGGACGCAAAAAATCTAGAGCTTGAATTGGTAGATGAAGCTAGGGAGGAGGCGCGACAAAACATGGCCCGATATCAAAGCCGAGTTAAGCGGGCTTTTAATAAAAAAGTGCGACCACGTGGATTCCTTGAGGGGGATTTAGTCCTTCGACGGATAGCAGAAGGAACTGGTCGGCACGTACCGAAGTTAGGCCGAGTATGGGACGGACCGTTTCGCATCAAAAGGGTGTACGGCAACGGTGCTCACAAGTTGGAATATTTGAGAGGCGATGAGGTGAAAAGAACGTGGAATTCATGCCACCTACGCAAGTTTTATATCTAGAAGGGAAGGGGCGAGCCTCCATTACGTTTTTCCTTTTTACCTTGCCTTGTTTTCATTTCAGGTGTCAACAAATACTTTTTGTAAATTACACTTAGGCCCAGGGCCTTTTATGAAGTTTCACAACACCTTGATTCCTTCTCATGCATTCCACATAAAAATAAATTAAATATGTCTAGATAATAACGGAACAGAAGGATAGAGCAAAAACAGGCGTCGGTGTCACTCAAAAAGTCAGGGGCATAACAAAGGCATGGGGAACCACATGGGGACCACACCATAAAAAATAAAAGCCCACCTGTCCGCACCTACAAATATCACCTACTACGCATCAAACTATAAATACCCACGCACTCAGAGTCAGAGGAGCGTAGCACACAGAAAGGGAAGGTTGCCCTATCTTCCTCCTTAGGAAATCACACTCAGCAATCGTGAAAACACTACCAATTAATTATTTCAAATCAAAATAACCCATCCTCCAAACTACATACACCAAACAGCCTACAAAGGATTGGGGGGGGCCTTAAATATCGATGAAGAACAACAAAGGAGGGGGGAGTACAAACGGCCGAGCGGCCACCGGAATACACGAGAATATCCGGGATGGCTTTAATTATCCGACCCCGACAATATCACAGAACGCGAAGTTTTACAAGGAAATCGGAACTACGTAACTCTCTTGACGAAATCGAAATATGGGCTCACTATCAGGACCGACCAACAAAGCAATAAATCGAAAGGGTCCCCTCGCAAAAAGAAGAACGATCGCTCCGGACTAGAAGCGGATCGATCTTTTCTCCCATCTCGAGTAAAACACCAACCGTATTACAAAAGCTAAGGTACATCTGATAATATTACGAAGACAGCAAAAATAAGAGCCAAAAACATGAAAGCACTAGCGAAAATATAAAGCCAATAGTTCACTTACAAATTTGTTTGGTACCTCCCACATTCCGGGAGCCAAAACAAAAACAAAAAACCTACAACTATAATATTTGTCTCCCCACATTCCGGGAACCAAACAAAAAAAAAAAAAACAGAAAGAAAAGAAAAGTTCACCCCTACAAATGTACAACAACTAAAACATATACATTTCCGGGGATCTACCAGTCAGATTAAGGAGGACATATGCTTTAGTTATCCTCGTCGTCGGAGTCATCCTTGGGGTTATCTTCGTCGTCAGAATCATCCTGGGGGAGGGGTATGTCAGCCGGCCAGTTATTTCTATCCCAGACATAACGCAGACGGCGGGTCGGTAAAGTTTGCAGCCTTTTCGGCTCACTAACCTCCAAACCGTCGGAATCGAATAACCGATCAGTATCCACCTCCCAAACAAACCCCGGGAGCGCTTGCTGTTGGTGTTCACCTCGTTCCATATCGACACACCCGAAACCCAAGTCCTCGGGAAGAAAGGGAAAAGCCCTACTCAGGTCACGTAATACATCATAAACAATGGACCTAAGCATCCCGATGCAGCTAGTCACAGCGGCCGTCTTGAAGGCACGACTCCCTAAAAATCTCGAGACTGCTTGAGAGGGGGCTTCCTTAAGCTCCTTTTCCAGCCGTTTCGATTTTTCCTCAAAAAAGGCGCCCCGGGCGTTCGCGGTGTCCAGCTTCGACTCTAAGGCGCTCACCTTCTGTAACAAGTCCGCATTACGTGCTGCGGAATCCGAGAAGGCCCGAGCAGCAATAGCCTCTGAGGCCACGAGGTTTTCTTTCTCCTCCTCCAATTTTACCAGGTTGGCACGAGAAGCGCTCAACTCGGTCCTTAATTGCCTCGCCTCGTCCCTTGCTTCTTCCCTCACAGTCCTCAACTTCCCCAGGAGACTATTTTTCTGACCCTCCATCTCCCGCAACTGACCCTTCAACGTTTCAATTTCCTCCGCAGCAGCGCTCTTCTCTAGCTCGAGACGCGCCAACTCGGATACGTCTTCCGTGGAAGGGATTTCTTTCCCTTTATGCTTTCGCATATAATCACCACATTGAACAACAGTTGCGCACGCTTGGAGAAGATAGGCTGCTAATTCCTCCCCGCCTTTCTCGGCTCGTCTTTTTACTTTCTTCTTCAAAAAAGGGGGAGTTATGGCTCGCAGGGCTTCAAAAGCAAAACGCCCAAACCCGGGGGGTTTCTCCTCAGCACTCAAAACCTCTGAACTTCCGGGCAGCAACAACACACAACTATCCGGATGATCGGCGGGATAACCCTGTTTCCAAAGCCTCCCGCGAGCTTTCGATGCCGAGGGTTTCTCGCCCTCACTTCTTTCTTGGGCCGGGCCCTTCATCTTACGATCAACCCGATCAGGCGACATGTCCACTGACTCAATCGTCCCGGGCGGTCTCACGATAGCAGCCGCGACATGAGCCGGACCCATCACGCTAGGGCCAGAAGAACGAGGGGGAGTGTCCCCAACAAGAACATTCTCAACCGAGAGTTCAGCTTCAAAAGGAGCCTCGGGCTCGGCGGCACCCGCGGAGAGCACCGGCATAGTACCAGCACCAACCTCTTCCGGCAAAACCGTCATCACAACGGCTTGGGACGGGGCCAGCGCGGTGACACCCCCATCATCACATAAAGCAGAAACCGACACGGCCTTATGGCCCGATTTCTTTCTCCTCTTCGGGCCTTCGGCCAAGGGGGCTTTACCGCTCACAACGGAATCGGCTTTTCTTTTCTGAAGAGCATCCCCGGTCACAGCCACCTTCCGGGAAGCACGTCGCTCCCTGGTAATCAAATCAGAGCCACCACCTACAATAGACTTGCCTTTTCCTGGGGGAGGTACCTCCGCGGGACCAGCGGCGGAATCAGCCGCATCATCATCTAAGGGATCAAGTTCTCCCGTCCTCAGCGGCCTAGCCCGAACATTGGTGGAATTGAACGCGAGATGCATGGTCCCGACACCTGTAAAAAAAAGAAAGAAGAAGACTAGACAAATTTAGCAACATAGGAATCCCCAAACCCGAAAAGAAATGCAGTACGATAAAGATACAAAGAAACTAACGCGAGATTAGGCTCTCGATTTTTTCAATTGCCACCACATCTACAGCAGTCTTCATCTCGGTAAACGTAGGGATCCCTTCCTTCACCAAGGATCTCCAGGTATCAGAAATCGAGGACAAAGAAGGAATATTTTTGAAGTTTGGCAAATATACCCAGCCTTCATTCCAGTACTCTACTTTGCTAAGAGGCTGATTTTTCCCGTTCTCCGGAGTAAAAATCTCCAAATTTTTCGCCATCTTCTTCTTAAAGGAATAGAAGTCTGACGTCACGGCAAGGGAGAAGTAATGAAGCAAAAGAGGTACGCTCGGCCCGAAACCTCTTAACTCTTCAAACTCAGTGAATAAACGTTCGAAACTTGTAATATAACACCACGACGCAGGAGATAACTGCGCCGGGGGTGCCTTCAGATAGTCAAACAGTTTTATTTGAAAATCCGTAAGGGGCAGCCGGAAGCCGCACGAAGGCATCCGGTGGTATATACACATACCCTTGGCAGAGTCATGAGCACGACAATCAATGGTCGGAGGAACGAGACGGAAGACGTCCGAAGTATAAAATTGTAGAGACAACGTCCGGATCAGTTCTCTCGGAAACTTTACCAAGAGCCATGTTGGGTCGGTACACAAATTTAGTCTCGGGACTATACCGGCTACTTTGGGAAATGCCGTAATAGAGTCATCATGAGGACGGTACTGTGCCTTTTTGTTCGGCCGATTACCCTTTTTAGGACCCTGGGAAATGGGGTTCGAAGCCCCTTTGGAGGAGCCCGGGCCCTCACCATCGAAGACCTCATGACTACTCGAGGAACCTAAATCCCCGGTATCATGTTCACCGAGGTGGATCCCCTCACCGATGTTCTGGTCCATAGCCATGTTCAGACCCGAGGCCTGAGTAACTGTGGTTTCCCGAGGATATTCCAACATAAGGGAACTCCCGGGAATTATCATGGCAAGGGGATCGGAAAGGGTATCTCCGAAAATGTCTTGTTGGCTAGTCATAACGGCGGTCAGCAGATTACCTAATGATTAATATAAATTCGCAAAAACGACGGATTAAACACGTAAATGGTCAAGGATACCATACCGGAGGTTATCAAGGCCTGGAAAACTAAACTAACCCGACAGGATTGGTCGGACCTAATAACTAAAAACAACGCCGGACTTTGCGAAATATAATGATCGATATAAAAACTTACCTTCCGAAGAAATGGAGACACCGGACAGGAGTTAAAACGCTAAAACACCTCGACAAACTACGCCAGAAGCAGGATATTACCGACAACAGTGCGCGAAAATGACGGGTTTTACAAGACGCGGTGAAAAAACAAAGACTATATATAGGCGTCCGTAAAAGGAAGTAAAATAATAATGCGGAACCGACTTATGCACGGGGCATACGTGGCACAACACGCAGCGACGAAAACCGCAATTCGTAAGAAGAAGTAAAAAGCCTTGTCATTAAAAAATACGAAGGATTTCGAAACGACGCCATAAAAACAAACGCACGATTCAACGCATAAAAATATATATATATATGTACGCGCTCCGCCCTGTCCATACCTTCGGAGGACACTTGGTCAGCATACTTCTATAAAAAGCATGGTATAGCGCACCTTACAAAAAACAACACACCCCAAAACAAAAACCATAAACCCCATGGCAACTTCTTCTAAAGGCACTGGAACTCCCGGACCACGGACTAAGACCTCCATAGAAACACTCAAACACCAAGCACAGCACCTTTTGACGTACTATCCACCCGAAGATGTTGCTGACTTCTTGGAGGGCCGCAACCCGGAGCTCCATACATTTCTCGATCACATGATAAACGGTTTCCCGAAAGAGGAATACGAAAAAGCAGACAACGAGATCCAACAAGGTACGCAGGGACCTCAGGGGTCAACAGTGGCACGCGTCTTCTGCTCTCAGTGTAGACAACCGGGTAACCAACCAGCAATGTTCCTCTGTAACGACTGCAAAGATGCGTTTCATCCAATATGCATCCGCGATTGTTCGCCAATAGCGAACGAAGACCCGCGATACAAGTATTACATATGTCCTCCCTGCGCGAAAGACAAGGCACGAAACAAAAGGACATGCTCAACTTGCGCAAGGGATCGCACAAAACATAGGGAAGTATGCCCAGCATGCGGAAGAAGCAGAGCCAGAAACACCAGAAAATAACGGGTATAGAAAGCATCGCCATTTGGCTTCCGGAAGACCTTATAGCAATAACTTTCATATCCCTTTGCTGTTTTTCGAAAGCTTGTACCAGGAAAATTTTCTAATTATTTCTATGTTCTGTAGTTTATTAAGAAAGGAAAATATTCATATTTACTTCTACTTTCCTATTTATTTCTGCGCAGAATCCGAGAAGTACAACTCGTTAAAACAACACTTGAATACCGAGAAGTACAACTCGTTAAAACAACACTTGAATACCGAGAAGTACAACTCGTTAAAACAACACTTGAATACCGAGAAGTACAACTCGTTAAAACAACACTTGAATACCGAGAAGTACAACTCGTTAAAACAACACTTGAAATCCGAGAAGTACAACTCGTTAAAACAACACTTGAATACCGAGAAGTACAACTCGTTAAAACAACACATGAATACCGAGAAGTACAACTCGTTAAAACAACACTTGAATACCGAGAAGTACAACTCGTTTAAAACAACACTTGAATACCGAGAAGTACAACTCGTTAAAACAACACTTGAATACCGAGAAATACAACTCGTTAAAACAACACTTGAATACCGAGAAGTACAACTCGTTAAAACAACACATGAATACCGAGAAGTACAACTCGTTTAAAACAACACTTGAAAGTTTCTTTTCGGTTTTTTCTTCACTGCTTTCGGATGTTACCCTCCTATGAGTACTTAAAATATATGATAAACGTTACTATAGGATATATGCGTTCTTTGTTATTTTTCTCGAACAACAAATTCTTATTTCACGTTACGAAACATTCACACGCCGGGACCTCCCAACACAATACCATCCAAAACAAAACTCCAAGCTCAAATTTAATGAACACCACTCCCAATACCACCAGAATAACTTCCCAACGACGCTTTGAAAACACAAATCATAAAAACATACGTTAACATGCGAGCCAGCCATAAATGCGATAAGATCGGCAATATTCAGAACCCGCTCCAAGAAATCTACTATAAATAACCTAACCCCACGAAAACTAGTCAAATCATACTTTCTTCTCCACCAATCATTTCCAAAAACAAAAAAGAAAAGGAAAAACCCATCATTTCACCCCATCATTTCACCATGCCCCCCAGACGCATTTCTGGCAAAAACAAACAAACTATCCCTTCGGAAGAACATACCAGCCACCCAAAACCCGCAAATAGCCCCGGTAGAATTTTGACCCCTTCCGAGAAATCAACATTACAGAAACACTTCTCCGACGACAAAATAGAATGGATGCTTTCCAACGAAGATTCCTCTGTCCGACAAATGATTGACCACACCTTAGCCAACCCGACCATCACATACCGCACATGCAGCGACTGCTACGAAGTAGACCCCAAGGAAGGAATGACCAAGTGCCGGGTGTGCTACGAATGGTTTCACCCACAGTGTCAAGGAAAACAGCCCCGCCAAGGCAGAAGTGACCCCAACTTCCTTTTCTGGACTTGCCTTAGCCACCAAAGCGAATATCGCCCCCCGAGAAAGACAAAAGCGGCACTCATAGCAGATGCACATTTCGAAGATAGCGATCGCGAAGTCATCGCCTAAAAAAATAAAAAAAAAAAAAAAAAAAAGAAGAGGGAAGAGAGAGAAAGAGAGAGGCGGAGATGACAAAGAAAGAAGAACGACAACAGATAAATACAAATACAAAAGCCTCTATTAGTTGATAAATTTTGTTTTTGAAAATTATTGCTTTAGATATATAAACATATGAATGAATAGTTATTAACGATTCCTTGATCTTTTTTGTCGAAAAAAATCAATAAAACAACGAGTCGCCAATAGAACTAGGGGCTAGCTCCACGAATTTCACCCAAATCCGTCAAAAATTTCAAATCAAAAGCCGCTGAATAACTTATTAAGGTCAGCCCCGAGACAAACAAATAAAACTCGGGGGCTCACACGTTACAACCAAACCCGGGTACTCAAGCTCAAAAACCAAAATCTCCCGGAAAGGAGGTCCTACAAATTAAATCAACAAAAAAACAAAAAACAAAAATCCAGTAGTAAAACAAAAACTGCCAGCTTTTCAGGAAAGAAACAAATATCGAAACCGAAAAAATCAATCTGATATATTTCGGCTTCGGGGGCTAATGATAAGGCCATGAGCAAAGCCTCGAAAAGTCCTTCCCAAAAGCCCACTTAAGTAAAAGGCCCAATAAAAGATACGTGCAGCCTGCTAACTTAATACAAAAAAGGCCAGCAATAAAAACCCAGTCGGTTGTCCGGGACTAAAGAAAAATCCCGAAACCGGCCAACCAACAGGAAGGCCTATAAATACAGAAGAAAATCTCTGGAAAAGGGACCGCGAAAAAAGGAGAAAAGACATACGAAAAGATAGACAGGAGGATACAGGAAATCCAGAGAATTGAAAGGCGAGAATTAAGAGTTAAGGCTCCATTAATAGGAAATCATTACCGCGTCCTAATTGGGGGTAACAAAGGACGTATCACACTTAAAATTCGATCTTTGTATTTAATTTAAAATAATAAGAATGGCATCACATCATCAAGGTTTTACAAAAAAAAATCTCAATCTCAACCGCCAATGGAGTATAGAGATGCAATATGAAATTATTCATGACATAGAAAATGATTATTTTATCCCTTAATCGGAATTTTGACATGATTCATCACATACAAAGAGCCTAGACTAGAGGTTGGAATTTTGACAGAATTCAACCTGCGAACAAGAGGAAGAGGAAGAGGCAGGTTTTTCAATACTTAATTGGAGATTGTTTGTAATATTACTGTTGCACATGTATAAACACCTGTCATGTTAAATTAATAAGAGATTCTCATTAACTTCTCTTAATGGATATGAACAGTTGAACTTGATCGATAAAAAAGCTCAATGCTAAGCTGCTGGCCCATTATGGCCCACTCGCTTAAATTGTTACTAGTCAGCTCTCAAGTTCGTTCTACTGGGCATTTAGTGGGGCCGTTTTGCAGGGTAACGAATGTCGTACGTGCACAAACACAACTAACTTTCAGGGTCACAACTAATTATATCTATTTTAAATTTTAAATTTATGTTAACTGAGCTTATGAAGGGAACACGTACAACCATCAAGTGGGCCCCACTCCCAGATAACTTTTTCTTCTTTTTGGCTCAAGTTAGATGCACATGTTCCATGACAAGATCTTGCACCGTATTAAGCAATCCATAATGTTGTTTTTTTATAATGGAGAAAAATTACAATAGTTAATTATACACATGCATTTTTACGAAATGAAACTAATATGTGTAGCCAGTTTTTGTTTAAAATCTTCAAACCTAATAAATTAGTTATAGAAATATGAACAACTACACTAATTATATAGGACTAATTGGTTTTTTAGTGAAATTAATTAATTTTTGAGACATGTTATTTTAAAATAAAAAAATCAGAGCATTTTACACATAAATTTCAAAATATTTGTTTTCCTATGGAATACTAAAGTTTTGAATAAAATACACTGTCACTCCCGCTCTCTTTCAAAATTACAAAATTATAATGTGCATCCTTCCTACTCACTTCCTTATAAAAACCCTCACTATTTTAGTGTTTCTCCATTTATTATAAAAACCCTCACTATTTAATAAAATTATAAAAATGGAATGGAACATGTATCATTATTTCAGTGTCCTCCATTATCTCATTATATTTAGAATAACATATTTAAAATTAATCATACTCGTTTTCAATCCAATATAATAAAACGCTAACTAATTTTATATATATAGCTCTAGATTCTTAATTTATGAATATGCTTCATTATTTTTTGTAGAGAGATAAAACTCCATTTATAAAAATAGATCAATAATGCTACGTATATGATTTTCACACTTTGTACACAACAATACTCCTTGCTAAGCAAATTTGCAAGACTTATCATATAATGCTTATTTTCAACATTAACTGTATGTGAATTGCATGTTTCAAGTTATGCAATACAGATACGAATAAGCATTGTATATAATATGATACACATACAGTGATATAATATATTTTTTTAAATACAAAGAACCATTACATCATATATATATAGAGAGAGAGAGAGAGAGAGATGGACTTAGCTAAGCCATGGAGTAAAACGATTTGTACTCCACGCCATATTTCCATTTTGAAAATCCAAACTACCGATCCGAACCGCTCAAGTTGTTCTCCATGTTGAAATGTGCTTGGAGACCAAATTTTACATTTTTTGGAATTTTTTTACTATTTATTAAGCCACTTTGAAAATCGCTGATCCGGATGAACAGTAGCAAAACAGTAAAAAATTCTGGACCAATAGATCAGCGATTTTCAAAGTGGCTTAATAAATAGTAAAAAAATTCCAAAAAATGTAAAATTTGGTCTCCAAGCACATTTCAATATGGAGATCATGTTGAGCGGTTCGGATCGGTAGTTTGAATTTTCAAAATGAAAATAATGAGGCGTGGAGCACCAAGTCGTTTTACTCCATGGCTTAGCTAAGCCCAGCTCTATATATATATATATATATATACACACACAAACAACTCTTTTATATACAAAAAAATATTTTTATATACGCGCTGTATGATTTTTTGCATTAATTTGGATATTGAGAGACTTAGACGCTTAGAGCGTAGAACAAAATTAATTAGTAATTAATACAACCCATCTAATCAAGCCTTTCCTTAGTCCATACTAAACTCGGCCCAAAGTCTCTTCTTTTATATGTTCGGGCCCAGTAGATCTCTAAAGAATTTTTTCAATTTTTTTTAGGGTCCAACGAGTAGAAAGAATAGAGTAGCAACTAGAGCGATCATGATTTTTGTCACCTTATTATGCGTTTCTAAGGCCAAGGCGACCCTGTCTTTGGATGCTCCTGCTCAATCAAAAAGTCACAGACATGTGTGCTTTTTTTCCGAACTAGCCAAATTGGCTAAATAACACGGGAGTGGATTTGTTTTCGTACATAGTTTTATTGTTTGGCTACCTTTTCAACTGGTACGTCCTAATTCTAAATCTTTTTTAACTTCACCATCACAAAAAAATTAAGCCATTTTTTAAATATATATATCTACTTTTTACATCTTAGGTATATTATGATGCATTATGAGGTGAAAGAAAGAGATCAGAGCTGGATGTACCTGGGATTGCTTATTCCTCAATTGCATCCCTCTCTTTCTAATTTCATTGGATGACGATTATAAATACTGGGACATAATCAAAATTTGGACTGAAGTGGTGGCATCTACGTGTACCATTTTATTGGACATAGAAAACTAATAATTTATGTATATGCTTCATTATTTTTTGTAGGGAGATAAAACTCTATTTATAAAAATAGATCGAACATGATTCATCATTATTTTAGTGTCCTCCATTATCTCATTATATTTGGAATAATATCTTTTAAAATAATCATATACGTTTTCAATCCAATATAATAAAACGCTAGCTAGTTTTATATAGCTCTAGATTTTTAATGTATGAATATGCTTCATTATTTTTTGTAGGGAGATAAAACTCCATTTATAAAAATAGATCCAACATGCTAGCGTATATGATTTTCACACTTTGTACACAACAATACTCCTTGCTAAGCAAATTTGCATGACTGATCATATAATGCTTATTTTCAACATTAACTGTGTGTGAATTACATGTTTCAAGTTATGTTATACGGATACGATTCGTATATAATATGATACACATACAGTGATACAATTTTTTTTTATAATACAAATAACCATTACATCATATATATACAAACAACTCTTTTATATAGAAAAAAATATTTTGACCGCGATACAATCTATTAATATAACTAATGAATATTTTATGAGTAGGAAATTTTATAAAATATTCTATTTTTTTAAAAGAACAAATAAAATATTCTTTTTCCAAATTTATTGACAAAATGTCCTTGTCCTTAAATATGTGCCATGACTACAAGGAGATATGTTACATTTTTTTTTTTTGTAATTTACTTTTTTGCAATATTTATAATTATTCATTTATGTAAAAGAAAATATTAATTATTCAGTTCTCACATTTCTTAATTTGGCTTTTATTGAATAATTAAACCAACCTTTAGACTATCCTAAATTGGCCTAAACTAACTCACCTCTCAAAGTGATTTCATTTTTTTGAGTGTGAGGCTAACTTTTCATTTTTTTTTTTCAATCACTTTTTAATGAATGTAAATAAGCAATTAATTTTGTTTAAATTTAAACATAAAGCAACTTATAACTATTAAATTTGTAAATTAACAAAATATACAATTTATAAAATAATTAAATAAAATAATTTATAAAAATGTATTACAAATAAATAAACTTTTAGTTCAGCAACCCAACATATTTTTGACAAAATAAATTAGTATACATATAAATTAGAATTAAACAAGGTTCGGTAAATGCAATGTGCATCTCTAAGATGAAGAATTAATTTGTACATAGCTCATTTTTTTTGTACAATTCATTTCAATCAAAATGTAAAAAAAAAAAAACGAAAAATAGTTTTATTATTAATATTACAAATTTTGCAAGACAAAATAATATTTTGCATAGATTAAGCCCTTATCGGGTTCAAACTCGACTCCCACTTGGACTTCTTATTTACCTTTTTTAATGATTGTACTTAGTGGGAAATGCACTGTACCAGTGCCAAATGCCCCCCTTGTAATTGATAGAGTAATATTGTTGCTAGTACTGGGTCGGTACCAGTGAGCTTAAAAATAAGGGGCCTAATAATTAATTGCAATTCCATTATAAAAACAAATTAAGTCGTGTCTTAAAATCACCAAATTCTTATTAAATAAGGAATAACTTTGGTCAAGATATAACTTAACTTAGGCATCAACCAAACATGAATAATAGTATTTATTAAGATAATTTTTAGACAATTCTGGATCATTGAAAAATAATATTTTTTAAAAATTCCAAAAAATGTAAAATTTTATCTCCAAGCACATTTTAATATGGAGGTCAAGTTAAACGGTTCGGATTGACCGTTGAAACTATGAAATTGAAAAATAACTTATAAATATATAGTATCAAGATGTGTCACAGTATCAAATGGTTTAATTGAATCCCAATTGCTATTTTATTATAAGTAAAACTGTTTAAATTGTACCTATACTTAGTTGTCTCGACAAGTGTGGGTAGTCTTGGAATTTGCGTATCTATGTACTAAATTATAAACATGCATGGTATGAAATTTGCGTATGCAATGACGTCAAATTGGATTGAAGTCAAGTCTTCCTGAATTCATTATTTTATTAACCCACTAATAACTGGGGCCTTTTTTTTTGCCGTTATTTTTTTAGTTACCACACAAAAAAATAAAAATTAAATGAATATTACTGTTTGAGACTTATTTCGCATTCTATCACCCACGCGTATCCAGTCCGCGCACCAAATTGGACGGTATGCGTACTGAGAACGCGCACCACTGGATGCGCGTACTGGGCACGCGCACCAACCCATCGACCCGGTGCGCATATTGGGCAGGCGCACCGCGGTAAAATTGACCCGTTAAACCCGGTGCGCGGACTGGGTAGGCGCACCGCGGAAAAAATAATATTTAACCCCCCCTACGCATCGGATCACTACGCAACCCGCCCGAAAATCTCCTCTCCATTGTGAAAAGGTAATTTTTTATTTTTTTAATTATTTTTATATTAGTTAGTTAAGTAATAGGGATTTATAATTGGCCAAAATTGAGTAGAATTGTATTAAATAGTTCAAATGGTACCAAAAATTAGTAACATTGTAAATAAACAATATTTTGTTCTATTGTATACCAAATTATGTTAGATTTGAACATAAATGCACCGAATTGATCCAAAATTGTACCAATTTTTTACCGATGATGTCGAAAAATTAGGAAATTAAAAATGTATTATAGTTGTAGTATTTTAGACCAAATTTGACTAGAAATACTCCAAATTGATCTTGTATTGTTCGAATTAATCCAAAGTTTATTATTTTCTGAACCGACGGTGTCCAACAATTAGTAAATTACAAATGTACCATATTTGTGGTTTTTTTATACCAAAATTGATTAGAAATGCACCAATTTGTAGTATGGCGTCAACAAGCGGAACCAAACAAACCGGTATGCCTGACGATGATATTGATTTGGGTGTTGAGTTGGCCCGGACCGTCTTTCCGCACTTGACGAAGGAGAGTCTCAGCCCCGTTTGTTGGTTCCTGTACAAGAACCACAAGATAAAAAATGCATATGTAGGTTTACATTTGTTAACTACTTTCAAATAATTTACATATTTATTTGAATAAATAAATATGTTATATTTTTGTTTAATTTGAAATTAAATGCAGACTCATGACCTCACGTCGACACGCAACAACCAGATGAGTATCCTCTACGACGAGCGATTCGCACCGGCGTTACAGCGGATGGGTCTGTGGCATGTGTCCCAGCTCACTCCCTTGATTGCAGATGTCGCTCTTATATCTGTGTTGGTCGAGAGGTGGCGGTCGGAGATGCACACATTCCACCTGCCTGTCGGAGAGATTACGGTGTCTCTCCAGGACGTGAGTTGTCTGTGGGGCCTATCCTGTTGGGATTTGAGGCTATCCAAAGCCATTAGGCTTAAGTTGCGGAAAGACCGTACAACAAAAATTTTACTTCTAACTTAAGCCAGAAGTATTGAAGTGGTGTGTCGGATTATCTACCGAGTGTTACAGACCTGTTCAATCCTTTTCTTAGATTAAAAACCATAAATAAAACTTTACTTATTCAGATCATAGATCAAGTGGTATGTCGGATAATTACCTAGAGTTACAGACCAGATTGATCATGTACAGACCCAAAGTAGTAAAACCGTTTTTACTTGTATTTTAATTAGTTTATAGATTTACTCCTTTGATTGATTTCTAAAAGATTAAATCTATTTAACAATTAAATAGATTAATATAACATTTCTTTACCTTGCTTCCAAATTCAAATTGGAATGCAGTCTGACCCGGTTAAGCAAGCACCAAAAATATACTGCCTCTATCGGTATCCACCAGAACTACCAGAGAGTTGGTATTTCTTTTGCCAGAAATACTATACCAACGGTATTCGAAAAGTCACGGTTTTCGGTAAATCACTATTCACCAAAAGTACGAAATTTCTGACAAAACGCTATTCACAAGAATAACTTTTATTCTCGCAAAAATATATATATGGATAATCAGATTTTCTGCAAATCACTATTTAGGAGAGAAAATTAGATACGAATCGAATCAGATTCTGATTCGTACTTTGATTTGGACTTGGAATGAACTTCTTATTTTTTCTCACAATTCATTCCTTTAAATAGAAATTAATGGCGGTTCAAACAAGTCGGTTTTAGAGATGCAAAATCAAATTTGGTTTTGGCATTTGTTTAATATATTTAATTTAACATTTTCATTTAATTTAATTTAATTAAGGCCTAAATTCAAATTGGACTTTTTGGTCCAAAATATTAATTCATAATTAATATTTTAATCCATATTATATATATATACAATTATTCTGAATAATTGTATTTCTTGCGTTTGCGATAAATTTATACGACATGTCATACACGTTTATAAATTTAATTCGGTTTAAGCATGTCATCTCCATGACATATATTTTATTCTTAATTATAACACTTTATAATTAATCATAAAAATTTTCTGATTACTTTCCTATTGGTGTGATCCTATAGGATCTGTGTTATGTTGGCAAATAGAATTAGAACTGTTCTAACTTCTATAATCATAGGTGGCACCTGGCAAGTACATTATGACACCAATTACACAGATGATGCTGTACCGTACAATATCACGATCCAGTAAACGATTTACTTCGTGTTAATTCTTTTGTCTCATAGCTATCAGATTAGTTTCAAGGTAGGTGTGTGTCATCCTTGCAAACTTAATCTTTTCTTGATCCTGAATAGATTATCAAATATGTTTACTCTTGTAATCATACTGGATCCAGATAATCATATTCTATCAAGGGGCCCAGTGATGCTATTGCTCGTATTGAGATACGAGGGACAATAGTACTTTTGATAAACCATCTTTTCCTCCGCATAAGCTATGTATACCAAATAACTACCCTTATAGCTACTTTTTACGGATAGCGTTAGATAGCAATCACATATATACATTTCTTATGTAGGAAAAATGAATATCTCATACTTTAGAACTTAACACGAAAATGAAAACATTAATGACACATACACAATTCCATTTAATGTTTCATTTTGGGTCTGTCAAATATCATGTTCTCTAACATGTATCTGTGTGATTAAAATGACAACTCTTTGTCTATGGTTTGTAAAACTTAACCATTATTTAATCCACACACTAACATTTTCGTGGTAATTAGTGTTCCTGCTAATTACCTTGGTTAGAGACTTTTAAGAGTGTTCTCATCTATATTATGAAGTTTCACAATTCCAGTCATGAACTCGAAATGATTCATAAATTCAATAATACACAAGGTAACAAAATGATTAAACACAAAATGATTAAACATTCAATTCATGAATAAAGCTTTATATAACAAATTTATCGTATTATTGACTTCTAGATTATTACAAACTAACATGTCCATTACTGGAGAGGCTGTGACGGGTGTGGAGTACAGAGACTTCGCACAGCTCGTTACCGAGCTGCTGGGCAATGAGTTGATGAAGCAGAGGAGTACCAGAAGGGGAAATATCTTGTCGAAGAATGACATTAGCATACCACTCTTGCGGCAGCGGTTCAGGTAACCTTTATTTTTTTAAATTAATTATTTGATATTATTTTTCACAATTCTGACTATATTAATTTGAATTTACAATGTAGTCCTAGATGCGGATGCTGATGCCGAGACGGTGGATCGGTGGACTCGGGCTTACATTATGGAAATGTTTGCCTGCTGGCTGTTCCGAGATTTCTCGGGGGCCACTGTTACCGGCTGTCTGCTAGAGTGGCTGAGGGACTTGGCCCAGCCAAAATAGATGAACTAGGGTGCAGCAGTTTTGGTATGTCTATGCCGGGGTTTGTGCACCGCTTGTCAGGTACATAATTAATATTAATTTTTTAAATAAATGGTCACACAAGGAAAAATAAAAAATTAATTGCAATTTGTATCTAAATAGAGAAACAAGCAGAATTTGTACGGTCCGGTTGGTCTCCTCATGCACTGGTCGTGGACGAGATTCCCATTCGGTCGTCCACAACCACGAGTGAAAGGTTGGGCTCCAGATTGGGGGAAGCCCAACCCCATTACATGTCCGACGTACGCGTAGAGATTCTGCTCAAGAAAGACATCCGTCCAAACCCCGCACGGCAAACCCACAAGAGTCGATTTCTTTCGGAGTCAGTTTGAGCAGATGACTCCGGACAGACACGTTTGCTGGCGGCCGTACGACGAGCGTTACGCTGTTGAGGATGATGATGTTGTCCCTCAGTCCTTCCTGTACCTCCTGCCTGCTATATGCTTTCAGCAGCGTGAGTTCTGGTTTGCTGAGGTACTGCTTATACCACTTCTTAGTGTATCAAATTATTTTCAGCCATATTATGTAGGTTTATTTATTTTTATATACTTGCAGGTACCACTTATATTTTATCAGGTGATCGAGCATTATTACCTTGGACGGGTAATGCGTCAGTTTGGGATGGCTCAGCCTTTTCTGGTCCCTCCTTCCATCACAAAGGAGTTGTGGCACGAGCTACATAGGGAGCTCAACACTGCAACAGGTAAGAATTGGCGGACTGTGGACGCCCATTATATGAGCCAGTTTGAGGCGATGGGTGATAGGATCCCTGATCACCTCCAATCGTATGCTTTCGACCAGAGATACCGCACTTGGTATCAGGAGTACTGTGCATTTACGGTCTACATGCATGGTCAGATCACCGAGATCAATGAGAAGCCGCTCCACGTACGACGCGACACAATTTCTGATGAGTACGGCTTCATTCCCTGCGCTGGCGCGGCTGCACAGATTGTAAGATTTTCATTTCTGTTTAAAAAACATGATAACTGACTTGCATTTTGGACTAATTTTTAATGATTTATTCGCAGGTACTCATGAACATCAAGCAAGTCCTGATCAGCGCAAGAATGACAATCACAAGAGGATGGAAAAAGATCGGGAAGAAAATGTAGTGTCTGTCAACACCGCCGGTCGTCGTCGCCGGGTACAAGGACCAGCTCGAGAGGGTCCTCAGGCTTTCAGATCTGTCCTGCTATGAAGATTTGAAAGACATGGATGATGCAGATTCTGCAGAGCAGATGAGTACCGAGCAGCCGGATTTCTCAGGGATTGACTCTGCGGCAACTGCTGCGGCAGCATTTGAGGCAGCCGATCTTGCAGTGGTACGTATATTTTATATTTTTTTTTCTAATATCATATACATTGTGAAACCTAACTTATCTATCTATTTTAGGGAGATATACTGCGGGGAGATGAGCAGGAGGACGAGCCACAGCCACTTGAGTTTGACTTGGGCTCTCAAATACAGTGCATATTCTCAGGATTTCCCATCTTAGGATTATCCATCATCTCCTACATTTCGCACTCAGCAGCCGCCAGACCTACAGTACACTCAGGAGGAGCCGGCCCCACAGGTACATGTCTCGTATCCACATGTCTACTCTTCAGAGGCTACATATGACGTTATTTTTTGTCCTGGGGCCGATCAAGGACCATCTCAAGAGAATCAGGGACCATCTGAGGAGTACAGATTTGGGGAGATACAGGAGCAGGCCCCACCACAGCCACAGCCACCACGAGAGTATGAGCCCTTGGCACAGAGAGAGCGGCGGGGTAAGAGGATTAGGAGAGAGAGGGTGCCGTACACACCATCGAGTAGGTAGAGGGCGGGGTATTCTGGATTGTTATTTGGTTGTTATGTTGTGACAGATTTTTATTTGGATATTTGGATATTCTGTTTGCCTTTTACTTTTACTTTTACCGTATGTTCTATTATTATCTACCGTATCATTCCAATAAAATATTGATCATAAATAACACAAATAAATTCAACATAACTAAAGTCTAAATAAGCGAATTAATATATCAAATTGTTGATAAAATAAAATACAACATAAAAAAAAAAGAAAAATCGAGAGTGGCTGGGTGTGCCTGCTCGGTACGCGCACCCCTAGGCGCGCCTGCCCAGTACGCGCACCGGGTACGCGCACCGGGTCACTCTTAGCGCGGTGCGCGTGCCCAGTACCCGCATCTAGCGATGCGCGTTCCCAGTACGCGCACCGTCCAATTTGGTGCGCGGACTGGGTGCGCGTGGATGGTAGGATGCGAAATAAGTCCCAAACAGTGGTATTCATTTACTTTTTATTTTTTGGGTGGTAACTAAAAAAACGGTTTTTTTTTGTTGTTTTGGCGTGAATGAGTATGGAAGAGATATACCATTAGTCTATTATCACACTTGTTCAGTGAAATGAAAATCACATTAATAAATACATACATGCATATTTCTCACTTGGTGTGAAGCATTTTGAGTTGAGCTCCTCTTAATTTATTGGATGATGCATACATATTCCTGACAGATTTAAACCACTTGACTTCCTTCCAACTCAATTGAAAATTTGAAATGGTTGCTAATTTTAGTGTATAATTTTTGACTTGAAGTTGAAGCGACCAAGGAATTGTATCCTGTCCCTAGTCCTGGGATAATCCAGACACTAGTGGAAAATAAGGTATCAGAATCGGTTATATACGCATATCAGTATCGGATTACTACCGATCCTGACCCAGGCGTTACTGATACGATAATAATCTGAATCGGTTAAATAACCGATCCAGATTAGTGACTATTAGAATCGGTTGTCTAAATAACCGATCTAAACTAGAAACTATTAGAATCGGTTCTTAATTTTATCCGATTCTAATAAACATTATTCTAAATCGGTTGTCAATCTAAGAACCGATTCTGATAACTATCTGAATCGGCTGATAATTAGAACCGATTCTAATAGTTTTTTTACTCATTTTTTATATCAAACAATCAGAATCGGTTCTCAATCTAAGAACCGATTCTGATAACTATCTGAATCGGTTTTTAGTTGGAACCGATTCTAATAGTTTTTAAACTCATTTTTTATATAAAACAATCAGAATCGGTTCTCAATTTAAGAACCGATTCTGATAACTATCTGAATCGGTTGTTGTTTAAACCGATTCTAATACTTTTTTACTGAATTTTTTATATCAAACAATCAGAATCGGTTCCGAATCTAAGAACCGATTCTAAAACTTTTTTTTTTTTTTAATATCCATAAATCAGGATCGGTTTAAAATCTATAACCGATCCAGATACATAGCAGGCTCGGTTCTTCTCTTTAGAACCGATTCTGATAGTTATTTGTAATTTTTTTTATAAATAAAAATAGGTATCTAGATCGGTTTTTAACTAGAAACCGATCCTGTTGTTTTATTAAATGAAAAAAAAACTTTTTTAATTAATTGGCCAGCTTCCATATATGCTGGCCGCAAATGCCAAAATATTGTTTTTTTGCATACAACATACTAAATTAAATCACATCCTAAATTATCAAATACAATATACTAAATTAAATCACATCCTAAATTATCAACTACAACATACTAAATTAAATATCACACAAAAAATAAAAATTGTTACAAAAAATTCATGTTCATGCAAATTAAGCTTACACATCCATCCTAAATTCTTCTCGGCTTTATCTCATCTAGGAACATTTGAACCCACATTTTCCGAAATTCGCTCACGCGTTGTATAGTATGTCTAGGAGGAATATCCTGCATTTTTTTAAAGATAGAAGAGCATGCACAATTAATTGTCTATTTCATTATAAGTGAAGCAACAATGCTTAATTACTTTTGGATAATATTTAAATGCATACATACCGTTAAGTTCGGAAAATCATTGAGGTGTTCTTTTATTATGTCTTGCATAAGCAACATAACATAATATGCACATTCCCAACCGGCCGGTTGTTGCGGGCACTATATAACAAGTTTGAGAAAATTGAAATGTAGGTTAATAACTTAATAAGCCTACAAATGGCTTATATGTCTAGATATTCACAACTTTTTGCATCTAAGTCCCTATAATCATATCTCAATAGAAAGTATTACCTTGCAATCTTGATGAACCGTTAAAGGAGTACCCATTTCCTTGATGAAGACACTGTTGAAATATGAACACATTGAACAATCAGTACTTATGAGTGAAATTTAAAATGACAAAATAATAAAAAAATTAGGAAGGCACTTACTCCTCGATCGCAGCAGTGATCATTAGCATTATTTTAAACTTCTTATTGGAATCGTACACGTACAAAGCACTTTCTCTTGGCATAAGCACGGTCAATATCCAATGATCTCTGCATGTTAGGTTTGTAGCATGTCATATTCTACAATTTGTATGAATTGAAAGAAATATAATAAAATTAGAATATATATATAACACTAACACTTGATGGTAAGGTATGAATATCAATCGCTTGTCCCGATTTTCCTTGAGCACTGTCCCTATGTATTGAAGTACACGACCTCGATTTTCATTCAATATCATGGCATTTGTTCGACCGGGGTCCATGAAACCAATCTGCTCATCGGGAAATTCCTCCTTTATGAATTTGTGCAAATGCCTGCAAAAAAAAGGTATACAGGTGATTAAAATTAAATTGAAAGTACTAGATTCTGCAATTATTACGAATATTAACTCACAGCATCCAGATCTGAATAACTGGTACACTGAGCCACTCCTTTGGTGTAAGCAAGGTCGCATAATCATCTGCATAAACGTGTATGGAGCTTGTCGAACAGAAAAGATCAAGTGGCGGATCGATTTCGAATGGACTGCCATCTAGCTCCGAAAACCGATCACGCAGCTGCTTGAATGTTCGTCCCAGCTTGTCAAAATTGATAGGATCAAACGCCTTGATGTGACTCGTTGCTTTCCCACCTCCAGGAGCTTGTAACTCATTGCCTGGTTCCTGCAAATTCCACAATAAATTGAAATAAAATCAAGGATCAACTACAACTCTATCATATAGATACAAATTAAGAAGTATAAGAAGTTGTAATAACAATATACCTCAACTGGACATGTCAATATCATGGACATCGGCCATGCAGTGAAACTAGCGAGGACCGATGCAAGATCTGCGTGCTCGTCATTTGGTAGAGGTAAGGGGAGTTCTAAGAAATCCGCATCCTCAATAGCATCCACCGTTACTCTTGCATAGTCGGGCGGTATAGGCACACCGTGAATTGTTGCACCTTCTACGACTGGAAGGTGAATTGTCCCTCTAGCCACAGAAAGAATATTTCCACCTACATCCGCCTGGAGTCTACAGCTCAGTTCCCTCTCCTGTACAAATAAACGTTTGTACTCGAATAAAATAATATGTATGAAACTAAGACATGTAATGTAAAATAAATTTGAATTTGCATTACCTCAGTAAACCCGGAAAGATCTTCCAAAGGTTTGACTGACTGGCAGCTGCTCTGAACAATTGTTGGGCTAAACACCGGTTCTGGTTGGCCCATTGCCTGCCGAAGCAAAATTGCCATTTCAGATTTCATCTCTTGTCTCATTTCTTGTCGTAATCTGTCCTCTAGTCCTCTTACTCTCTCCTCCACTCTTTGATCCACTCTCGCGTCAAAATCTTCTTCAGACCTCGAGGGAGTGCGTGTCTTCCTCGTTGAGCACCTCCCGTATGTTTTCGTCATTGGAACCAGGCCTCCCACTCCTCTCACCCTCCCAGGATGTTCTGGATTTGGCAGAGATTTTCCCAGAACATCGTCATATCGTGCGACGGCCAACAATCCTTGTTTGAAAGCCGCTTCTTGTTCTTCCTGAAATGACAACATGCATGTTATTATAACATAATAAATTAAAGTTGAAATTAAATTAATGGCAATATATAAATCCTCACAATTCTGTTGATGACCGGTGCGTAAGTATCTGGATAATAGCGTTCCTTGGTCTCGTCGTTGAGTTTCTGTCTTCCTAGTTTCCAGCAGACGTGCCTATGCTCAACCGACATCTCAATAACATCGTCTTGTGTCAATGCAGTACTACAAGAACCCTGGGAAGACGGATCACTAGATGCTTTCTCGTTTGCAATCGCCTGCATAGCATCTCTAAGCCTATTCTGGAAACCCTCCCCGTTATAACCTCTGGATCCTAAGAAATGCGGGTACTTGTTTTGGGCCTGATTATCCTTCCCAATCCGGCTGGCAATCTGCAATTTGAAAAAGAAACAATTGGCTTTAATTATAAAAAAAATTGAATTCTTAAATTAGAGATAAGGTAGGTGGTCGGTATAAATAAACATACACCAAATTCCTCCGTCTCTCGGTACGCGACAAATACTTCCCAGTCATTTTCTTCAATATGTTCTTTGGCAAAATCTGGCGTCCCACCCTCGCGCCACAGTTTAGTCATATCGGTTCGCCACTTCCGGTGACGCTCTGCCATTCTCTGATAGTAATATTTCTTCACCTCTTCCTCGTCCCTTATACCCCAGTCCAGCTGCCAAACAAATAGAAAAAACAATGTAGAGTTAGTTAATATCAAACGAAAGCTTTTGAAATTAATTAGTACACCTTTTATTTACCTTAAGTGTTTCCCATATTTTGAGTTTGAACTCTTCTGGAACATCTTTCCATCTTTGGTACCTTATAGGAACATTCTTTCGTACCAATATCCCAAATTCCGTCGAAAAACAAGTTGTCTCTCGAGTAATAATCGGCCGGAAAAATTTGTCAATTTCAAGCTTTTTGCCTTTCTCATTAAACTTGTCCTTAATTTGGTTACGCCCTCTTCCTCGTTTCTTAACCGGGGCTGGCTCACCATCACCTTCCATATCTGCACTTTTTTTTAACAAGCAATATATGTTATGCAATTCATGCAATTCAGAAATAAATGCACTAATTAATTAGTGCAATATATGCACTATATGCACTAATATATTCATTTTTTTTAACAAGCAATAGTTGCACTACATTAATAGAAGCAATATATGCACTAATTAGTCAATATATGCAATATATGCACTATATGCACTGATTAGTGTAATTCAGAAATATATGCACTAATTATTAGTGCAATATATGCAATATATGCACTATATGCACTATATGCACTAATTAGTGCAATTCAGAAATATATGCACTAATTAGTGCAATATATTCATTTTTTTAACAAGCAATATATGCACTAATATATGCACTAATTAGTGCAATATATGCACTAATTCAGAAATATAGGTTATGCAATTCATGCAATTCATGCAATTCAGAAATTGGCAACCAATATATTCAGAAATTGACAAGCAATTCATGCAATTCACAAATTACTGCATTTTTCTCAAATTACCGATAGAAGAAGTCTATTTTTTTAACAAGCAAGTGAATCAACTAATGCCTTCCGGGAAAATCAACAACCCGGCCGGCAAAGACACAAGTAAATGGCAACAATCGAAACAAGCAGAGCAAGAGAGTTAATTACCTCGTTAGATCAGAGAGGGCGGCGGCTAGGTCTGATCAGAGAGAGGGCGGCTCGACGGCTAGGGCGGCGACGGAGGAGAGGGCAGCGGCTAGAGGAGAGGGCGTCGGCGCGGTTGCTCAACGGCTAGAGTGGCTAGCCAGAGGAGAGGGCGTCGGCGCGGTTGCTCAACGGCTAGAGTGGCTAGACAGAGGAGAGGGCGATCTCCTTCTCTACTTTTCGGAAGAGGAGAGGGTTTTTGGAAGAGGAGAGGGAGGCCTAGAGTGAAACAGAGAAAGAGAGAAAGAGAGAAATAAGGGATTCAAAATTTAGCTAAGTTCTCGGGCGGCATCTTAAAAATAAACTATCTGAATCGGTTCCTTAACTAGAAACCGATTCTGATAGTTATCAGCATCGGTTCCTTAGCATTAAACCGATTCTGGTACTTTTCTGGATCGGTTTCTAGTAAAGAAACCGATTCAGATAGTTTTTTAATTTTTTTTTAAAATGAAATAACCTCAAATACATATACACAATCAGAATCGGTTTCTAGTAAAGGAACCGATTCAGATAGGTAGCTGGATCGGTTATACTTCCAGAACCGATTCTGACATTTATCTGAATCGGTTTATAGTTAAGTAACCGATTCAGATAGTTTTTAAAAAAAATTTAAAATGAATTAAACCAAAAAAATTTAGAAACAATCTGAATCGGTTTCTCAACAAGAGACCGATTCAGATAACTATCAAAATCGGTTTAAATCTAAAAAACCGATTCTGATAGTTATCTGGATCGGTTTCTAGTTAAGAAACCGATCCAGATAAATTAGAAAAAATTCTGAATAAATTTATCCTGTAGGTGTGTGATGTTTTATAATTTATTTTCATATATTATCTTAAAAAATATTTTAGAATAGTAGCTTATAGTATATTTGTATAAATTATCTTGTAAGTTATTTTAGTACATGAGCTTCTAAATTATTTTTGCATATAAGGTGGCAATAAATTGAGAATTACTTACAACATGAAATAAACCAAAAATGAACATTAAAATTTTAAAAAAGAAGCTAATAAATTAAGATAATATACAAAATTAATTTTTGGTTTAAAATGATGTTCAAAAATTCATTTTTGGTGTATTTCATGTTGTAAGTAATTCTCAAGTTATTAAGATAAGAGATGGGCTATATGTTGTGCTTTGCAAACTAAAGCCATCGTTTTACATCGGCTTACTTTTTGGATTTTGAAAGTCCAAAACGTAGATCCGACCGTTCAAGTTGATCTACATATTGAAATGTGCTTGCAGACCAAATTTTACATTTTTTGGAATTTTTCTACTATTTATTAAGCCACATTGAAAATTGCTGATCACATGGTCCAGAATTTTGTTGCACTGTTTTTTCTGGACCATGTGATCAGCAATTTTCAATGTGGCTTAATAAATAGTAAAAAAATTCCAAAAAATGTAAAATTTGGTCTGCAAGCACATTTCAATATGTAGATCAACTTGAACGGTCGGATCTACGTTTTGGACTTTCAAAATCCAAAAAGTAAGCCGATGTAAAACGATGGCTTTACTTTGCAAAGCACAACATATAGCCCATCTCTTATCTTAATAACTTGAGAATTACTTACAACATGAAATACACCAAAAATGAATTTTTGAACATCATTTTAAACCAAAAATTAATTTTGTATATTATCTTAATTTATTAGCTTCTTTTTTAAAATTTTAATGTTCATTTTTGGTTTATTTCATGTTGTAAGTAATTCTCAATTTATTGCCACCTTATATGCATAAATAATTTAGAAGCTCATGTACTAAAATAACTTACAAGATAATTTATACAAATATACTATAAGCTACTATGCTAAAATATTTTTTAAGATAATTTATGAAAATAAATTATAAAACATCACACACCTACAGGATAAATTTATTCAGAATTTTTTCTAATTTATCTGGATCGGTTTCTTAACTAGAAACCGATCCAGATAACTATGAGAATCGGTTTCTTAGATTAAAACCGATTCTGATAGTTATCTGAATCGGGTTCTTTTTGAGAACCGATTCAAATTGTTTCTAAATTTTTTTTTAAAATGAGTTAAACTAAAATACATATACAAAAACTGAATCGGTTCTAGTGATCAAACCGATCCAGATAGTTTTTTATAGTTTTTTTAAATAAATTAAACTAAATTACATATACACTATCTGGATCGGTTTGTAATCTATGAACCGATCCAGATAACTATCAGAATCGGTTGATAATCTATGGAACCGATCCTGATAGTTATCTGGATCGCTTCTTAGCTTACAAACCGATCCAGATAAATTACCAAAAATTTTGCATAAATTTTCCTGTATGTGTATGCTGGTTTATAATTATTTTAATAAATTATCTTAAAATTCATTTTAGTATAGTAGCTTATAGTATATTTTTATAAATTATCTTGTAAGTTATATTAGTATATTATCTTCTACATTATTTTTGTATATTATCTTAATAACTTGAGAATTACTTAGAACACGAAATAAACCAAAAATGAACCTTAAAATTTTAAAAACTAAGCTAATAAATTACTTATAACATGAAATAAACTAAAAATGAAACTTAAAATTAAAAAAAAAAAGCTTATAAATTACATATAACATGAAAAAAAAAGCTACTAAACAAGAACTCATAATAAATTACAAATAACATGCAAAAAAAGAGCTATATATTAACATGAATTACAAAAGTCATAAATATTGAAGAATTATATCTTGCATGCTTCCCGTTGTCCAGTGTTTCAATGCATCCCTGAAGGAAAAAAATAAAATCCGTAAGTCATCGGTATTGATGAATATTAAATTTATTTTATATTTTGAAACCAATTAAAATTTTATTTGTATAACATACCAATAAAAATTAGGTATGAATTGTTTCATTTTGATCGTTGTCGATCAATGGGAACTTCTTCAACCCATTCTCCTTCATTATGATCGTTGCGCACGTGACTTGTTTCATTATCTTCACCGGTTGGTAAAGATGCCATGCCAGTGGAAAACGGTGGTATCTCATCAAAATGATCGTACGCTTCTTCGTCTTCTACATTATCAATCCCGATGATACGTCTTTTTCCTGAGAGGACAACATGTCTTGAACGATCAGCCGGATCCGTTACGTAGAACACTTGCGTGGCTTGTCTTGCAAGTATAAATGGATCATCCTTGTATCCAGCCTTACTGAAATCCACTAAAATAAAACCATCGTCGTCGACTTTAACCCCCCTACGGTTATCGACCCATTTACACATAAATAACGGGATGTTAAATTTTCTATAATCTAGCTCCCAAATTTCTTCAACAAACCCGTAATATGACATCGATGCATGCGATGGTCCGGCACCTTTAGGATCTGAAAAATCACTCGAAACGGCTACTAACGTCACTCCGCTGTTTTGAACGGTACTCTTTGAATCTTGATTTCTTGTGTAAAATGTGTACCCGTTGATGTCATATCCTTGGAAGGTCCTCACGACATGGACTGGACCAAGAGCCAATAATTTGATAATTTCTTTAATGTTTTCTGTTTTCGGAGCTTGCATGACTCTACGTGTAAACCATTCTAGAAACTTGCTATTGTGTTCGCCGATCAACCACTTGTCGGATTTCTTAGGATTCTGTCGCCGCAAGAGAGTCATATGCTCGTCCCAGAAAGGATGAACGTCAGTGAGGTGTTGCAAAACATGGAAATGTGCTAGTGACATGGTTTTATTATCGGGCATGAATAATTTCGCACCGATTGTGCCTACCCCGTGAAGTCTACCCTCGTGCCGAGATTTAGGGATGCCGATAGCTTTGACATCATCCAAATAATTAGTACAGAACTCAATAACCTCTTCGGCAGCATAACATCTTACAATGCTGCCCTCAGGACGATATCGGTTCCTGACATATCCCTTTAACAATCCCATGTATCTCTCGAACGGATACATGTACCGCAAGAAAACAGGTCCACACATCTTAATTTCTCTAACCAGGTGAACGGTCAAATGAACCATAATATCAAAAAAAGAAGGTGGAAAATACATTTCAAGATGACAAAGAGTGACGACAACCTCCTTCTGCAGAGCATCTAACGTGTCAGGATCAGTTACTTTGCAACAAATAGCGTTAAAGAAAAAACAAAGCTTCGTGATGGTCTGCCTAACAGGAGGTGGCAATATGCCCCGAATTGCAACGGGAAGAAGCTGTGTCATTAAAACATGACAGTCGTGAGACTTCATTCCTGTCAATTTTAAATCTTCCAGTGAAACTAGGTTTTTAATATTTGACGAATACCCGGATGGAACCTTGACACCATGAAGGCATCCACATAAGCTTTTTTTCTCTTCTTTCGACAGCGTATGCATTGCGGGTTTTAGATATGTACAAAATTTCCCTTTTGTCCTTTCCTTCTCTGCTGGTTGTAGATCCGGTCGTATGTTCAAGAATTGCATGTCTTTCCGAGCATTGATACCGTCCTTAGTCTTACCCGGAATATTCAATAATGTTCCAACCATGCTGTCACACACATTTTTAACCACATGCATCACATCGAGACAGTGTCGAACATCTAAGTGCTCCCAGTACGGTAGATCCCAGAATATTGACCTCTTCTTCCAAATAATTTTCGGTGCCCCTTTCTTTCTCACCACCTTTTTTTTAAATTTTCCAAATTGAACTTTGATATCCTTCACTTGCGAATAAACAGCTTTACCGGTCAACGGATACTTTACCCTGTTATTCTCGGTCTTTCCATTGAATTCTATCTTTCTCTTTCGGTGTGCGTGGTTGGCAGGAAGAAATCTACGATGACCCATGTACACATTTTTAGAGGAATTAGGTAGCCACAGATCGACTGTATCGTCCAGGCAAACGGGGCACGCTTTCTCTCCTTTGACACTGTAACCCGACAAATTTCCATAAGCCGGAAAATCATTAATGGTGCAGAAAATCATGGCCCGTAAAGTGAATTTCTCCTTCCTATATGCATCAAATATCTGCACTCCGGGTTGCCATAATTCTTTTAAATCCTCGATCAATGGCGCTAGATACACATCTATGTCGTTCCCGGGCTGTTTGGGTCCTGATATGAGCAAGGTTAACATGATGTATTTGCGTTTCATACATAACCAAGGCGGAAGATTATAAATGCACAACAGAACCGGCCAACTGCTATGCTTACTGCTCATGCTACTGTGCGGATTTATTCCATCTGCACTCAGCCCAAGCTTTAGATTTCTCGGGTCACGTCCGAATTCGGGAAACTCTCTATCAATATTCCTCCACTGAGGAGAATCAGCGGGGTGCCGTAATTTTCCGTCTTTTTTTCGGTTATCGGCATGCCAACGCACTAGTTTCGCATCTTTAGCATTTGAGAATAAGCGTTTCAATCTCGGTTTCACGGGGAGGTACCACAATGCTTTTGCCGGAGGTCCCTTATTCGGTTTACAATCATCACTTTTATCGCCGGTTAACTGCTTTGGTTTGTAACGTGAGGCACCACATTTTGGACACTCGTGAAAATCTTTATACTCATTTCGATATAATATACAATCATTTGGACACGCGTGTATTCTTTGAACTTCCAAGTCCACTGGACATAATATTTTCTTCGCTTCATAAACATTAGGTGGTATCTCGTTTCCATCCGGAAGCATTTCTTTCAAAGTCTGTAATAACTCAGTAAAACTTCTATCACTCCAACCGTTAGATGCTTTAAGGTTATACAATTTTAATACACCTTTCAGTTTTGAAAATTTAGAACAACCAGGATACAGTTCCTTATTAGAATCTTCGTACAAATTCTCAAATAAACAGTACTGCTTATCATTATCAAAATCCTCTTCTAAATCACGTAACATTTGATCAAAATTATCACATTTATCTACCACCATATCATCATTTTCTTCGGTATGGTATTCCTGATGCTCAGTACGAGTGCCTACGTGGGTTTCCAATCCCCGTAGATCATTCCCGTCATCTCCACCGATATGGTGTTCCTGATGCTCAGAACCAGTACCTATGTCGGTTGGCAAACTCTCACCGTGCCATATCCAACACTGATATCCTTGCTTGAATCCACGACGGATTAAATGGTTTCTCACTTGGTTCGGGTTGGAAAATTTGTGACCATTGTTACAATCACGACAGGGACACGACATCAGTGCACTCCCCTTATTCGCCATATCTTCCATAGCAACTCTGATAAATTCCTCGACACCTGTCGTATATTCATCCGACAGACGTGATGCTTCGTACATCCAACTGCGGTCCATCTGCAATTATAATAAAACACAATTAATTAAGAACAAGGTTGGTGTACTAAATTCCGTTCACAATATGGCTTACATTGGGCCGGTTACCATCCTATCCCACTCTTTGAATACTTTGTCTCAGTAGTGACCACGTGTTAGTCGTGTTCTAGTATCTAAGAAAATTTCGGCAGCATTTCCTTATTAGTTCCCCGAATAGTCAGGGAACTAATAAGGAAATGCTGCCGAAATTTTCTTAGATACTAAAACACGACTAACACGTGGTCACCTCCTAATTGAGACAAAGTATTCAAAGAGCAGTCCCAAATCGGGGACTATTCAAAATTAATCCCTACTGGATTAATTTTGAACGGGTATCATGACCTAAAGGCATTAACCATGCGGTTGTGGCTCATAAAACAATACTCTAGGCACATACATAATACAAATACACATTTACGTACTCTAGCTATCTATACTCTTATAAAAAAAACACATTCATGCACAAAACTAATTAAACATGAGTTTTAGGTTGTACTTACAACTTTTTTTTGGATGTCGGATCGAGTGAGATGAAGATCGATGCACCAAATCTCTCAATAATAGCCAATCTACAAATTAAACCATCGATCGGAACCTAATTAAGAGATGTATATATATATCATGCTATTCTAAAACTTGAAATAAAAAAGAAACTCAATAATAGCTCATTTATAGCATAAATTAGCTCATATATAATATATATAGCTCATATATAGCACATATGCATATAATATATGCATATTCATCATATATTTAACATATATATATATATAGCATATATATGTCAATCTCCACATATAAAGAAAAACTTGATATTAGGAGAGGTATTCAAATTTAAAAGCGGGTGTAATCAATAAGAGAGCTGAATCAAGGCCTATATTTAGATTTTGAGCCGGGATCATAGTCACTAAAAGCAATAAGCTCCATTAAAAGCATTAGGGATTTAGGGTTTTGAGCCAAATCGGATCCAATAAGCTCCATTAAAAGCAAACTTGATAAAAGAGATGACCAATTAACTAATGTACCTGATCAGAAAAGGGAGCTGAGCTAGATAGCTGAATTAATGCATGGCGAGATAGCGCGCAGCTGGCTGCTATGATAATTAATGGAGGCGAGGACTGAGGAAGAAAGAAAGTTTCTGTCAAGAATCGGACTTTAAACTTATATGCACTATTAGGATCGGTTCTATGTTAAAAACCGATCCTGATAGTTTCTGGATCGGTTCATAATAAAAAAACCGATCTTAATGCATATAAATCTGGATCAAATCTGGATCGGTTTATCATGAGAACCGATACTGATACCATCAGGATCGGTTTACGTCTACAACTGATCCAGATTATTATTTTCATTAGTTTTTGGTTAAAAATTTTAAGGTTCATTTTTTGTTTATTTCATGTTCTAAGTAATTCTCAAGATATTAAGATAATATACGAAAATAATTTAGAAGATAATATACTAAAATTACTTACAAGATAATTTATACAAATATACTATAACCTACTATACTAAAATAATTTTTAAGATAATTTATTAAAATAAATTATAAACCAGCATACACATACAGGATAATTTAATCAAAATTTTTGCTAATATATCTGAATCGGTTCTGCAACTATAAACCGATCCAGATAACTATCAGGATCGGTTTCTAGCTCAGAACCGATTCTGATAGTTATCTGGATCGGTTGATAGTTTATAAACCGATCTAGATAGTTTTTTAGGATTTTTTAAAATGAATTAAACTAAAATCCATATAGATTATCTGAATCGGTTTAAATGAACCGATCCAGATAATTATCTGGATCGGTTCTAAGCTAAGAAACCGATCCTAATACTATCTGGATCGGTTTTCAGAAACAACTGATCCTAATATAAATTATGCAATTTTTTTAACATTTGAGAATTAAGTAGTAGATATATTTTTAAGAAACTAGAAAGATATAATTTTTTTTTATTTCCATAGAATAATCATATGAAACTTGCTCTCTCTCTCTCTCTTTCCACACTCTGAACGATTGCAATTGAGAAATTATTCTCGGACGACATGGAAGGCGAAGGCGAAATGGCCAAGCGGAGAAAATAAGTACTTTGAATCCTTCGTCTTCTCAGAGTAAAACCAAGGGAGGAAAGACTTTGAATCCTCCGTCTTAGAGTAAAACCAAGGGAGGAAAGACTTTGAATCCTCCGTCTTAGAGTAAAACCAAGGGAGGAAAGACTTTAAGTCCTACATCTCCTCAAAACGAGACTGGAGAAGTAAATGAGATAGCCACAATCCATACCGACTTCCTGGAGAGCTCAGTTTGCTTCAAACTCATGTACTTTCCATTAATCAAGTAATTTTTTTTCCACTGTTATTCTCTGGACGTACTACTTCAATTGCAGCAGTAACGGCATGCACCCACATCGAATTTTTTCGCCATTCCAACCATTCAGAGTGTGGAGAGAGAGAGAGAGCAAGTGAAATATGTGATATCGGCCAATTTTGCATTTAATGTGTATAACTCATATGTTTTTTCTATGGAATGAAAAAAAAAAAATTATTTCTAGTTTCTGAAAAAATGTACATCTACTAGTGTAAATCATGTATTAGGATCGGTTAATAGTAAAAACCGATCCCAATAGTATCCGAATCGGTTCTAACAAGCAACTGATCCTAATTTCTGAACTATTAGGATCGGTTGTAAGATAGAACCGATCCTGATACTATTGGGATCGGTTTTCTATAAACAACCGATCCTAATTTCTGACTTATTAGGATCGGTTGTGTATTAAAACCGATTCTGATAGTATCAGGATCGGTTTTTATTTACAACCGATCCTAATAGATATGACATTAGGATCGGTTAACGTTAGAACCCGATCTGATAAGTTTTTAAGATCGGTTTTGTTAAGTAAACGGATCCAGATACTTATTAGGATCGGTTATTTATTATAGCCGATTCAGATAGGCCGATCCCGATTCCTGTTTTTCCACTAGTGAGATTTCTTTTTTGAAAATTTCAATTTGAAATTCACCTTAATTTATAAGTTGGGGATAGTTAGAACTAGATATAATTAAACAGATAAAATTGATTGGATTTGTGAAATAAAGAAATCAGCTTTTTAACCACGTACTTCACTTGGCATATCCATGTTAGGTAAGTAGCGCATGCAGTGGCCGACACCGACTCATTTTACCTTTACCTCAATAGTATAAAACAAATGCAAGATTCCCAACTAGTGGTCAATAACCCGTCAACTTTAGACCAATTTAAAACGTATTCTTAGAATAATTTTGAGTGCGCATGTGAACCTAAAGCTACCTAACCAATAACCATCAACTTAAACAAAACAAAAAGGATAAGATCACTTAGCTTCCTCCACCACAATATAACTATTATTGAGCTGCGAGTTTGAGTGAGACTGTGAGATAGAGAGAGAGAGAGAGAGAGAGAGAGGAAATGAGGAGAAAGAATCAATTGCTCAAGATTTCCCCGGGAGAGCTCAAACTCTAAATCCTAAAGTACAGGTACACAGTCACTACTACATATTATTTCCTCTTAATTTTAAGTTAGAACTGCTTGCTTCTGTTTCTAGTTTTCTGTTTTAGTTTTTCAGTAGTGACATGTAGTACTATCTTGAATTAGATGTTGGTTGAGATTCTGTTGTCATACATTGCAAAAATAGAACTGAATTCACAATTCCTCTCTCTATATATAGTGTACAATCATCTGCAAGAGAGATAGAGAGACTCCTTGCATTAATTAATTAATTCAACAGCAAGATCAAATTTTGGAAAATCACCCTCTCAAGTTTGAGAAAATTACTCAACCCTACCCCCGTTTTCCACATGATTAATTACACATAATATCAAGAGACGACAAAAGATGTTTTCTTTGTTTGACAACTTTTCAGCAAGTTATGGATAAATTTTTTATTTATAAAAAATAATTTTAAAATATAAATAAGGATATAATCGTTCTTTATTTTTTGCTTAAATTTTATGAAACAATATTATTTTATATATCAACAAGTCATATAAAAAAAAGGGAGAATTTATATATACCCCTCAAAAAATTCGAAATTATATATCTTCCCGCTAAAACTCATAATGATTTACCCTTCTAAATTTCAAAAATTCACAAATGTACCATTTTATTGTTTTTTTTTTATTAAAACTCATTCTAAATTTATAATGTACTCATTTAACCTTTTATTAAAAAATAAAAAAAATATGTAGCGTGTTTGAGAAAAATGTCATTTTTCTCATTGGTCGGTTTCTGATGGCAAATGGTTCATTTTTCTACTCTGACTCGTACACAAGCGTATACCTGATTGTCACTTTGTATCCGTCAGAATTAGAGAAACGAGCCATTTGCCCTCAGAAATGGACCAACTAAGGACTTACATTTTTCTTAAATAAGTTGTATATATTTTATTTTTCTAATAAATGGCAAAACGGGTCTTTATAAATTTAAAATAAGTTTTAATAGAAAAAAATGAGTAAATTTGTGATTGTTTAACATCAATGGTTGGTGGCATAACTTCTTTTTTTTTTCTTTTTTTCAAATTGGAAGCAAAGTTAGAAAGCTTGTGGTTGTTTGGTCGATTATTATAGTTTGGATGATGGAGTTATTATCCGGAAAAATATTATTCCATTCCTTTTTAGTAATTAGCTAAACAAATTAAAATAGGAGATTAATTAATTGGACTTTACCACAATAATTATATGTATAGAAAGATCAGATTCTCTGTTTCAATTAACTTATATATTGACAGTACAGAAAATCTACCATTTTGCATCATGTAATTCATACATAGAATGAACAGACTAAGTATTAGTATTTAGTAGCATCTGTGGTGCTGTACATATCGTTGCTTTGCTTTTGGTAGTTATGGAATTAAAAACGGATTCATTAAAAAAAATTCTTGCCTACAATTTCTCACTTTTCCTTGACACTGATACCTTGGAAAAAATAATTTGTTTGCTACTACAAATAAAACATGTACATAGATGCAGGAACACACTAATTATAGTGGCACACTCAAGACTGTGAAAAAAAACGAAACAAAAAATTTCGTAAGTGGGACGCCACGGGGCAACCCAATCCAGGAAATGAGAAAAAAAAAGAAAATAAAGTGGGACGCCATGGGCAACCCAACCCAAGAAAGAAAAAAAAATTGGGACCCAGGAAACGAAAAAATCTTGTCTCTGCAATCTTGGGAACTTGTTTCTTTTTTTCGTTTTCTGGGATGGGTTGTCCCATGGCGTCTCATTTTTTTTTTTTTCGTTTCCTGAGTTGGGTTCTCCCATGGCGTCCCACTTTTGAAAAAAAAAAATTTCCATTTTTTTCATGGAGTTGAGATGTGCCATGGCGTCGTGCAGGAACGCCATGGCTTGTTACTGCTTTCTCATTTTTAAAATTTCCGCATGAGATTTCTTAATTTTAATATTTTTGATATTTTCTTATGAATAAAAATTTCGGAATTATAGTATCAATCTAAACTGAGAGTACTGAGTTCCTTTTTGCTCATTTTTATTCAGGAAGGACTTCCTTGCGCACATCCAGCATGATTTTCGAATTAGTGGGCAAATTAGATATAAAATAACTTTGTTAACAAAGGGAACCATAACAAAAATAAGTACCCTACAGAGATCAGTACTTTGCTAAAAATCTACAAAGATTCGGAGATGGCACAACAGAAGGACTTAGCTATCGAAATAAGAATCGGTGATCCTTTGGCTTTATCTATCCAGAAAATATTTGATCAAGTACCTTATCAATCAACAGCCACAACGAAAGAGATCACTATTTTCCGTGTGCCTTCGCACATTAGAGAGAGGAACAAGAACTTCTATGAGCCACGTGTGGTCTCAATCGGCCCGTACCATAGGGGGCGTGAAGACCTAAAATGTATGGAAAACGAAAAATTGCGGTACGTACAGAAAATGCTCTATGAAAATCCTGACGTGACCCTGGAAGGTTATCTGAAGGAGTTGAGAATGTTGGAGTCAAGAGCACGAAAATGCTACTATGAGAGCGTTGAGATGAAATCTGACGAGTTTATCGCGATGCTGTTGTATGATGCCTGTTTTATTGTTCAAGTGATTGTGAATTGGAGTTTTCCAGATTCTGATATTATCTCTGAGATCAGCTGGAATATTCCTCTCATAAAGCGCGACCTCCTGATGCTCGAGAATCAGATCCCTTTCTTTGTGCTGGAGCGTGTGTTCGACCTTTATTCGAGAAGAGATGAGTTTGATAAGGAATCTACTCTAAGCGAAGAGAGTGAGCCTGAGAAAGCAACTCTGTTTGATTGCTTAGTTGAGTTCCTGCAGTACGGGAGTGAGACCTTCTCGGTACCAGAGGGAGATAACCACACTTATTACCATTTGCTCGATTTCTACTACCACTGCTACATGCGCACACAACGATTTCCCACAAAGACAAGGAATAAATTCCTAATTCTGTTCGAAATTCTCGGGCAAAAAATAAAGGTGTTCCCCCTAATTTCCTCTTTTAAAAAATTAACAATGCGAAGGCATTGTCTTCCCAAGACTGCGAAGCGTAAACCGATCAGTGCAACCGAGCTTCAAGAGGCAGGGATAACTTTCAAGAAGGCCAAAGCGGAGAGCATCTTCAGTGTACACTTCTCCAATGGTGTGCTCACGATCCCTTACAGCTTGGTTGAGGAAGCGAGAAGGCCACAGATAATGAATCTCATAGCTTTTGAGCAATGCAATGGTGAGAACATCAAGCCCCTGATGAGCTACGCAGTGTTCATGGATTGCATTGTGAACACGCAAAGGGACGTGATGATTTTCAACCGGCACTGGTATCTTTGTTACCCGAACTATGATAATCCCCACCTGGCAGATCTGTTTAAAAAAGTGAAGAACTATTGTGACTCCCCTTGGCAGAAGCACAGAGCAAAGTTGCACCGAGATTATTTCAGTAACCCATGGTCAATTATATCGTTTATTGCCGCTATTGTGCTTTTGCTCTTAACTTTTTTGCAAACTATGTATTCTGTTATGGCGTACTACCGTCCATCACACTAGCAGTTAGTGAGTGTTGAATGTGATGTGTTTGTAATACAAAATATTTAGTGGTGTTAATTGAAACTGTTATGTAGTGATGAACCTTAAATAAATTTGGAATGTAATGTAGTGATGAACCTTAAATAAATTTGGAATGTAATGAGACTTGTATTTTTCTTGTAGTTTTTTTTTCTTTTCTTTTTTTTTACATCCAACTTGCATTTCATACTGCTCCGTAACCGGCACAACTGTTCTCTGGTAAAGAAATACTTAAAGTTTGTGCATATAGAATTAATGAAAAGAAAATATCCTACTATATATATATTTGTTTGTTTGGCGAACTAAAAGTTGTCTAAGAGAAATTGATGTCATGTCATTGTACTTTTTTAAGTTTAAAGATTTGGTTCAGTTGCTTTAAAGATAACAATATGGTTAATTTTAAACTCAATATTTCACATAATACAATTCAGGAGCTAGGTTGGTTGACCACTTACATCACCTACTTTCGGTATATTTTTGTTGTTCCTAATTTGATCCGAATCTTTAGACATAAGGAAACTAACTAGGGTAAATAATATTTTAACAGAGGAGTTTTGGCTTTAGGCACCAAACGGACTACTGTAGAAACAAAACAGGGATGTATCTGATTGTGCGCTGCATGATCGATCGAACTGATCTGTTTTAGCTTTTGGATCCGCTGTATTGTTGCCAAATGGTACTTCAAAATCATAGAAGGCAAAATCGGCCGTTCCGGAGCGGAATCGGCCGTTCCGGAGCGGGATCGGACGGTGCCGATCCGATTCCAGACCGATTTACGCGGACAGTGCAAATTTCGGTCAATTTCGGCCGTTTCGGCCATATTTCGGCCAGTTCCAGTCAAATTTCAGACCGTTCCGGCCCGTTCCAGTCAAATTCCTGCCGAAACGCAAATATAAACAAGTTGAAAATTTTTTGCGGCAGCTGGGATTCGATCTCTAGATCATTGGAATGGAGTCCAAGCAAGTTACCACCACACCATCCAAGTGTTTTTGATTTATACCATAACTCATTTGTATATATATAATACTTATATCACAGATTGATACAAATCAAAAGTCCGATTTTCCGATCCGATTCGGCCGATCCCGACCGATTTTTCCGATCCGGATCGGGATCGGTTGGGGCCGATCCCGATTCCGATTCCGATTTTTCCTTCTATGTTCAAAATATGGTTTTACTAATAATCCAATAGAGTCCGATCGAACAGTGACAATGAAATACAATAATTAAGTAATTCATCCTCTCTTCTACCCTCTTCTTGTCTCTCCTACTAATCAACGCAATGGGGATTGTTTTTCTTAGACTAGAAGTCTAAATTATAAATGTGGCAATAATCCATGTTTAATTCAACGCCAGAAAGCTTCAAGTCAAAATTTGGAATGCATGTGGCAATTCATGTTTAGGTACTTGGTACGAACAAGTATCCTCTCCAATATGTGTAAAAAATTCCCTTCACTTTACGGTTTGAGATTTAATTTTGTACACGAGTTAGGCCGTGACTTCCCACCGTTGTTGGATTCACGTGTCACGAGTTGTATCTTTTCTTTTTGAATAATAGAAAAGGGGCGCCGATGAAATTGCTCTTCCCCGGAGACGTAGGAATTATAAGCCGAAGTCCGTTATTATCCCGTGTGTCAAATTTCTCTAACTCTACTCTATTTACCTTTATTTGCACACGCTTGCTTGTTGATTGATTGACTTGTTAATTTAGAGGATTAAACCTAACACTACTACAGAAATGGTCATTGCACACGGATTTGGCAATTTTATATAAAAACCGTGTAGAAGTTGTAATTTTTTGGATGCCTGAAATATTTGTATTGTTTCTACACGGATATTTACGAAAGAAGAAGTGTAGAAAGACATGAGAGAGCTACACGGACGTTTACCAGGAACTGTACACGGCTTATTGTTTAAATATCCGTGGAGAAAGCCTTGAGAGAGCTACACGGATTCTTAATTAAAGAACCGTGAAGATAGGAAAGAATTGTACACGGATAAATGTTTAAATGACCGTTAGATAACATGTAGGAGCTACACGGATGTTTAATAAAGAGCCGTGTAGAAATGTCGAATTTGTACACGGTTTTTTGTTTAAATGACAGAGTAGAAAGCCTTGAGCGAGCTACACGGACGTTTAATAAAGAGCTGTGTAGAAATGATATTTTAGGTTTTTTGTTATATAAAAGGCCTTCTCCCCAGCGCCGTTTTGATCAATTTATACTCTCCCCTCTCACAATTAACAATTGGGTTGAGATGTAGGTTTATCAATTGTTTCAGATCGCAAAATTAGATCGATATGAGCTACTGTTTTGGGAGCTCACAGATGTGCGATCCGATATAATTGATAACCTACATCTCGAATTCCCATGCGAAGTGCTTCATTTCCCCAATTTTTTCGAGATGTTATAACTGGAGGCCGGATCTGAGATATTGGAAGTTAATTTGTATTTCTCCTCTATATCTTGCTAAGGTGTTTAGTTTAGGACATATAACCAAAGGCTACTTAGATTAATGTAACTAGTAGTCCTTACTTTGGTTACATTAACCTAGCTAGGTAGTCTTTTGGTTAGTTCCTTGCATGTCCTAACTAATTCGGGCAAGCAAGATCCAGAGGAGAAATTATCTCTATTCCGATCAATTTTACTGGACGAAGAGTTGGCCGGTAAGAGTTGGGTGAAAGACCTTCAGAAAGAGGTGAATGTGACCCGGATGAAGAGGTGAATGTGACCTTCAGAGCCGGGTGAAGAGTCGAATGAAGTCGGAGATCATCCGACTCTTCATTCGTCTCTTCATCCGGCTCTGAAGGTCCTTCATCGACCTCTTCCATTTTTTTTGAAGGTCCTTCATCTAACTTTTAACTCAACTCTTTAGTAAAACATATATTCATATCACCCCTCTGTAAACCCTACCGGCACCAAAAGGAAAGAACCACCCTATTCTACTCTTTAATGGAAATGTTTAGTTTACAATATGACTTTTTATTCCAACTTTTGTAATGCTTTAATTTTGTATAATTTAGGGTACATGAATTTTTAGTTTAAATGTTTTCCTCTATTTTGGAAATTGTTTGTTCTGAAAAACATAGGGAAAAAAACTAGCTGACAGCCAAAAAAAAAAAAAAAAAAACAATGCTACACGGACGTTTAATAAAGAGCCGTGTAGAAACGAGAAATAGTACACAGATTTTTGTTTAATTAACAGTGTAGAAAAATAATTTACACGGCTGTTTATATAAAAGTCTGTGTGTCTTTCTACACGGATTTATAGCTAAATATCCATGAAAACAAAGATACTTGCTCGAAATAATGGAAGGCTAAACCAAAAAAAAAAAAAACAAAAATTAGGAAAAAAAAAAGAATTCTAAATGTCCGTGAAGAAAGTTTATCTTTTATATTACACACGGCTGTTTATATAAATGTCCGTGTATAAAGGTTATCTTTTATAAACGGCTACATATGTAAAAGTCCGTGTAGCTCTCGTAATGTTTTTTTTACACGGATTTATAGATTATCATCCGTGTAGAAAGGTTATTTTAGGGTTTGGAACTATATAAAAGGCCTTCTTCCGGCGCCGTTTTGATCAATTAATACTTCTCTCTCTCTCTCTGTATTGAATTGGTCTGATTTCTGCGCACAAGGAACGAGGCCGGATCTGAGATATAGCTTGGAAGTTAATTCGCATTCTCCTCTCTATTGCCAAGGTTAGTCATACATATATATATATTTCCCTCTTCTTTATCTAATTTTATGTTACTGATTAATATTGCTTAATTATTTCTGTCAATTATTATTTAATGCATGCGTGCTTGATTTGTTAAGATAATGTAAATAATTAGTGTATTGTGGTCCAATAACCGACCTACTGATGCTTTTAGGTCCATGCCCGTTCAAAATTAATCCAATAGGGATTAATTTTGGATAGTCCCCCGTTTGGGACTGCTTTTTGAATATTGTGTCTCATTTAGGATGTGAACACGTATTAGCGGGATTTAATTAGTATTTGAGGAAAGTTCGACAGTATTTCTCCTTATTGCTCCTACGAGTATGTGGTTTTTACGCATACTTGGGGAGTTAAGGAGAAATGCTGCCGAATTTTTCTCAAATACTAATTAAATCCCGCTAATATGTGTTCACATATGAGGCATAATATTCAAAGAGTGGGTTAGGATTGTAAACCGGCCCTTTATAAGCCAAGAATTTGGAACAATATATATGCTGACCACCATATATGTTTAATTAGAATTTTTTTTTTACTTTAATTTACAGATGGATCGAAGTTGGATGTACGAATTGCGACGTGATAGTGCAGAATATTTGGCTCGCGTTGATGAGTTCCTAAAATTTGCTGAGAGTTATAGAGTGGACACAAAAGATAACGACATCTTGTGTCCTTGTAGAGATTGTAAAAATTATATAAGATTTGGGGATTCGGAAGAAATTAGAGCTCATTTGATTTGTCAGGGATTTAAGAAAAAATATACATGTTGGTTTATGCATGGTGAGAAAATTGGGGAATGTAGTGGAACCAATAGAAATTTTGTTTTGGACGAGAATGATGATAATGTAGAAACTGTTGATAATTTTGAATTTGAATGCAACGATGATTTTGAGAATGTCGAAAATTTCGATAATGCTGGGCTTGATTGCAACGAGGATGATGAGGTGGAGATTGATGAAAATGCAGAATACAATTTTACTGAGAATCTAGAGGACATGTTACGTGATGTGGAAGATGAAATTAGTGATAAAAATTTTAAAAAATTTCAGTATCTGTCTAATGAATCTAAAAAGCCGTTATACCCCGGGTGTACCAAATTTACAAAACTATCAGCTGTGTTGAAATTATTGAACTTAAAAGCAGACAACGGTTGGAGCGATAAGAGTTTCACGTCCTTATTAAAGCTTTTACGAGAGATGCTCCCAGATAACAACGAGTTACCCTGTACAATATATTAGGCGAAGAAGTTGATCTGTCCAATGGGTTTGAAGATTGAAAAAATACATGCATGTCCGAATGATTGTGTATTGTACCGTGGCGAGTACGAGGCCATGCATGTTTGTCCTAAATGCGGTGTTTCACGGTATAAACGCAAGGACCAGGACACTGACGATTGTGATGGAGGAAAAAAGGCAAGGCCTCCGGCTAAGGCGGTGTGGTATTTCCCGATAATACCGAGATTCAGACGGTTATTTGCAAATCCCAAAGATGCGAAATTGTTGCGTTGGCATGAAGAAAAGCGCAAAAGAGATGGTAAACTAAGACACCCTGCTGATTCAATTCAATGGAGAAACATTGATAGACATTTCGAAGGATTTGGTGGCGAATCACGAAACCTTAAGTTAGGGGTGAGCACAGACGGAATGAGTCCGTTTGGAAGCATGAGCAGTCAGCACAGCACTTGGCCAGTTCTTATATGCATCTACAATCTTCCTCCTTGGTTGTGCATGAAACGCAGGTACATAATGATGTCATTACTAATCCAAGGACCCAGACAACCCGGAAATGACATAGATGTGTATCTCGCACCATTAATTGAGGACCTCCAGAAATTGTGGAGGGATGGCGTCCGGGTGTGGGATGCGTACGGCAAAGAGCAATTTAATTTGCGGGCCATGGTATTCTGCACCATAAATGATTTCCCCGCGTACGGGAATTTATCGGGTTACACTTGTAAAGGAGCAAAGGCGTGCCCCATCTGTGAAAATGACACGCAGGTGCTGAGGTTGAAAAATTGTAAAAAGAATGTTTTTATGGGGCACCGTAGGTTTCTTCCTGTTAATCACCCATACCGTAAGAAGAAGAAGGTATTCAACGGGAAAATTGAGCTTGGAGTGGCACGTCGTCCGTTAGATGGGAAGAATGTCTTCATGCGGGTTAAAAACCTTGCTGTTGTTTTTGGAAAACGTGCCAAACCACCACCGAAAGATATTTGGAAAAAGAAGTCCATATTTTGGGAGCTACCATACTGGGAATATTTAGAAGTGAGACATTGCCTAGATGTCATGCATGTTGAAAAAAATGTCTGTGACAGTTTGATCGGCACATTATTAAACATTTCGGGGAAGACGAAAGACGGTCTTAAAGTTCGAGAAGACATGAAATTAATGGGAATACGACCCGAGCTTGCACCGCAGGATAAAGGGAAGCAAAAGACATACCTCCCCCCCGCAATGTGCATAATGTCGAAGATCGAGAAAACGAGCTTTTGTAAGTGCCTTCATAGTATTAAAGTCCCATCAGGGTATTCTTCGAATATTAAGAAGCTGGTGTCGATGAAGGACCTGAAATTGATTGGTCCGAAATCCCACGACTGTCATGTTTTAATGACACATATGATTCCTGTTGCAATTCGGGGAATTTTACCGAAGCCCGTGCGGCAAACCATTACGAAGCTTTGTTTTTTCTTCAATGCAATTGATTCCAATGATAGACCCGCTCAAATTGGACGCTTTGCAGAAGGAGGTCGTCGTTACCCTTTGCCATCTTGAGATGTATTTTCCGCCATCTTTTTTCGATGTTATGGTTCACCTTGTTGTTCATCTAGTGAGGGAAATTCAGATCTGTGGTCCCGCGTTCCTGCGGTATATGTATCCATTCGAGAGATTCATGGGTATTTTGAAAAGTTACGTAAGGAACCGACATCGTCCCGAAGGTAGCATTGTGGAGGGATATTCCACAGAAGAGGTAATTGAGTTTTGCACCAACTACATGACCGGTGTGGGTCCTATTGGCGTTCCAAAATCTCGATACGAGGGAAGGCTACAAGGAGTAGGGACAATAGGGTTGAAAGCCATAGTTGCTGATAACGATGACCTGCGAAAGACACATTTTATTGTACTGCAGCACATGGCTGATGTTGCTCCATATATAGATGAGCACATGACGATCCTTCGACAACAGAACTACACGAGAAGTCAGAAGTGGCTTACTGACGAGCATAACTGTTCTTTTATAGGATGGATGAAAGACAGAGTGAAATCACACCCCGAAATGTCCCCCGTAAATGAAACTGTTAGATTGCTGGGCGAAGGACCCCAAATGGTTGTTAGAACATTCCAAGGATACGAGATTAACGGATATACATTTTACACTAAATTACAGTGTGATAAGAGCACGATGCAAAATAGTGGGGTGACATTGGTGGCGACGTCCCAAGAATTCAGTAGATCGGGGGATGCCCGGCCTGTAATAGCTTCAAAGTCTTATTACGGCGTTATTGAAGAAATTTGGGAGCTCGTTTACAATCCTCACCTTAGCATTCCCTTGTTTCGGTGCCAATGGGTCGAAGACCGGGGTGTTAAAGTTGATAACGACGGGTTCACCCTCGTTGATTTTGACAAAGTCGGGTATGTGGATGATCCGTTCATACTTGCCAAGCAAGCCACCCAAGTCTTTTATGTCACTAATCCGAGTGATGATAGGTGGAGTGTCGTCCTATCCGGAAAAAGAAGGATTGTTGGGGTAGAAAACGTCACCGATGAAGAAGAGTACGACTAGTTCGAAGAGATACCTCAATTTTGTACCGATGTGCAAGCTGAGATAGCAACAATTGCAGAACAAGACGAAGCAAATTACATGAGATCTGACCACAATGAAGGATTATGGGAAGATGTTCAAACAGTGGAAAAAAAGAGAAAAAGGAAAAAAAAATCCAATGTATAATATTACTCCTTTTAAACTTGAAAATTTTAATATTTCTTATTTGGAAAAAAAAAATTCAATACATAATATATATTTCTTTTATAATATTTCAGAGAGCCCAATGAAGCTAAAGACTCAAGGCCGGTTTATCTCTGGATATTTCTGTCTCATTGTAATGTTTTTATTTTCGTTTCTAATATTTCTTTTTTGCATCAGGAGCAAGAACCAGATAGATTATTTTCGATATGTGGGCAGAGTGGTTTCAACAGTAATTTTTGTAAACTAGAAATATGGATTTGTATAATTTAGTGTAGGTTTTTTTGTATTAATTTTTGATATAATCTAGACATGAATTTTTGTATAATTTCTGATATAATTTAATTAGTACGTGAAATTTATATTTTATTTGTTTAAATAAAAAAAACCCATCTTTCTAAGAATAATTTTTAATTTCATTAGAAATTCAAAGGGAGCAACACGGACATTTAATTAAACATCCGTGTACAAATACATTTATACGTTTCATAAAATGTCTGTGTAGAAATTCAAAGGGAGCTACACGGATATTTCATTACACATCCGTGTAGGAAGGTATTTTTTCCCCTAAAATTATTCTCAGAGAAAAAGTAATCGAAACGGGGGAGTGATTATTTGAATTCGTTTTCGTCTTTTCAGAATTAAAAAGATAAGGCAACTTCTCGAATTAAACGTTTTAACTTAAAATTGGACACGGACGTTTAACTAAAAATCCGTGTAAGAAAAGTTTTCTCCACGGTCGTTTAATTTTCAATAGTTTTTTGGCCTTCTAAGAAACGTACACGGGCGTTTAATGAATAATCCGTGTACAAAAGGTTTTCTACACGGATATTTAATTAAACGCCCGTGTAGAAATTGAAATATTCAAATTACATTATTCTTGAAAATACTTTACTTGAACAACAGGGACTAAATTGCATGTTATTTTGAAATATTTTTTTGTAAAAAATATTTTGAAATAATTACTTGAACAGAAGGTATTTTTTTTCCAAAAAATTATTCTATGGTTGTTTTATAAATTTGTAAACCCAGATAAGGTCATATCAAGTAAAGTGTTCATTTATGTTTTCAAATCAGATTATTTAGAGAGCATTAGGCATTCTATGATATTATTTAGACAGATTATTTAAGTTAATTTTAAATAATTTACTTTTTAGTGATTATCCATGAATTAATTATTTGTTGGTTGTTTTGTACTGCTAATTCATATCTATAACAGTATTTATTTAGATAGCATGAAGTATTTAACAAAATAGTTAAACGGAAAGAAAACAAAATGCTGATTAAATTAAGAACAAAAATATATTACATCAAAACAAAACGAAAAAAAAAGCTAACTTAATTAAACACTCCTTCACTGGCCTGGCTGGATTGCTCCTTGGCCTGACCCCCTACTTTTAATCCAGGGTATCTTTGGCCTGATCCAGGGATTGCCCCTCCTTTTGTAGGGCTTTGGTGGTGGGTGCTCCCTTGGGCTTCGCCGTGGCACGTCATTTGAGGGCGGCCATGGCCATGTCCTCCTGTAGTTGGGAGGAGGCATTTCATAGCCGGGAGGGACTTCTAATTTCACGGGAGCATCTTCGGGAGGGACATAGCCGGGGGGCCATGGCCATGGCACATTTGCGTCTTCTTCCGGTGGCACCGAAGCGGCCATTTCTTCTTCCAAATTCTCAGAGAAAAGTAATCGAAAAGGGGGAGTTTCTCAGATTATATTGAATTTTGAAGTCGTTTCGTCTTCTTAATTAAAAAGATAAGGCAACTTCTCGAATTCCGTGTACAAAAGGCTTTTGAAGGTCGTTTAATTTTGAATTTCGTCTTATAAGAATCATACACGGTCGTTTAATTAAAAATACGTGTACAAATGGCTTTTAACACGGCCGTTTAATTTTCAAGAGTTGTTTCGCCTTATAAGAAACGTACACGGGCGTTTAATAAAAAATCCGTGTACAAAATGTTTTCTACACGGATATTTATTTAAACGCCCGTGTAGAAATTGAAATATTTATTTGCATTTATTATTAAGTTCTGCTAGATACTCGAATATATAAAATAGTTTTCAAGCTAAATAAAACTGAAATCAGGTTCCTTTTTATTTTTAAGTTTTCCATTTTGAAAAATATGGAATTTGAAAAAATTAATCTAGAACACCATATGTAGGTGCGCATTTCATAATTTCGCGTAAACTAATTATACACGGGTGTTTAATTAAACGTGTAGCTCTCTTACGTTTTTACACGGGTGTTTATTTAAATGTCCGTGTATATTTAGTTTACGCGAAATAAAGTGCGCACCTCGTCTCTGTCGCTCGATATCTTTTCAAAATCTCCTCGTCTCCCCTAAAACCTAAACCCCCTAGTCTCCTATCTCTTTCTGTGGTGCTGCCATCGTTCTCTCTCTCGGTGCTAGCTCGGTCTCCTCTGTCGCTCTCCTCTGAACTCGCCAATTGAATCTCTAAGCTCCTCTCGCGCGGTTGCTGTTCTCTCCTTGAAAGGCTCTCTCTCTCTCTCTAAGTTGCAATGCTCCCTGTATCTTGGTTAAATCAAAACCCTTATCTCTGATTGTATTTTGGTTAAGTGAAAAGTTTCCTCAACTGACCTATTCTGGTGACATGGACACCTAATTAATGTTACATGGACTAAATTGCAAAACCAACACTATGATTGAACAAAGGACCCAACAACACATAAGTTAGACCTAAATTTTACATTTCATAGCATTTGTAATAATGTTTCTTTTTTGTAGAAAGAACCATGTCACAGCCAGGTGAGAATGCAGATATGATTTTGGAAACAGTGGAACCGCAGGAAGATATGATAGTGGAAGAAGAGGACCAGAAGTCTCAGACAGAAAAGAGGAAAAGAGGTCTGACAATGTGCACGAAGACCTCAGAGGCGAAGGATTTGCAAATCGAGTTCAACAAAACCGAATGTCCGAAGGGTCCACGTAGGGCAGAGTACACAAATTGGTGTAACAATTTGGTGAAGCAGAAGGCATCTATCTTGGTTGAGAGGTGGGACAAATTCGATGACGAAGATAAGAACGAATGGTGGAACATTGTGAAGGTAAAAAAAAAACTGTACATGCATTATATATTCATTTTTCGTATTCTGTTTGTTATTTCTTTTTTTGTTGGATACAAGTTTTCTAGCATGTCTTAACCTTTGGTATATTTCTAGGGGTGTAGGTGATAATTCTTGCTTTGTAGGACTATATCCCAAATTCTATTATTTAGCAGTTATACAGAGAAAAATTCAAAACCAAATATATATTACCTGCTGAATGAAATCAATGTAGTGTAGTGCACCATGCTTGAACTGGGTGCCGCCACCAGGAAAGGTAAGGTAATCGCCAGACACCTTGACCCAATTCTGGTGCCCTACACTATTATCATGACAGATAGCAAAATCAGCAAAGAAATATCACTAACAAACTCAGCTAAATACAACACATTATTTCACTTTGATTTGGTCATAAAGATTAGATTGCATGTAGGTAGTGACATAGGTTGTGCCCCAAAGTTTCCTAATATACAGAAAACAATTTGGTAGAGCAAGTGAAACACAAATTATTTTCAAGCTACTTATTCCCCGTACTTTGGTTAAGTGCAAGTTATATATGTCTATACCTGACCTGAAAACTTGAATGAACTTACATGCAGTAATTTTGTTGTCAATCATGCAGGCTCATTGGAACATCCAGGATTACGACCCAAAGTCCGCGAAAAAGAAAAAGACTCTGAGGAAAATGAATGAAGCTTGGAAGCAATTCAAGAGCACGTTGAAGACGGATTTCATGGAGGAAGGGAGAAATCCGGTAGGCTACTATAAATGGCTGAAACAAGAGGACTGGGAGGCGTTTCAAGCTTTGAAGTCCACAGCAGAGTTCAAGGTATATAAATTCAGCCAACTTTGTCTCTGTTCTTTCTCGATATGTACTTATCTTCCTTAAACTAGCTAATTGATGTGCCTTGATGTGTGAAGATAAAAAGTGACAACGGCAGAAGGATCGCGAAATTGAACAAGTACCCGCACAAATTAGGGTTAGGTGGTTACGAGGGTAAGTCGGCCGAATGGGCGGCAGTACTGGACCAAAACAAAGATTCTGACTCACCTGTGGTTAGGATCCAAAATCCTAGGGCCCAACACTGGCTCATGGGAAGATCTGAGGTAACCGCTGACGGGACAATAGTACTCCCAAGTGACGTGCAACCCGTGGCTCAGAAAATGGTAAGAGTCTTTGTGGTAACTTCGTGTACATTACTTTGTCTTTTGCTATAACTAATTTTTTTTTAACAGTTGGATGTGGAGGAGGAGGTAAATTCGGGCTCCATGACTGTCGAAAGAGTGGATGATTCCTTGTCCGCAGCGCTCGGGACTAAAGAACACACGGGTCGAGTTAGGGGTGTCTCGGTCTACTGTGGCTGGAAGGATGTATACGACGGACCAAAACCAAAAAGAAGACCGCGTGCCAAAGTTAGCACGGAAGAGATGGAATCAAGGTTGGCGCAGGTACGCCAGGAGGTATGCGAGGAGTTCAGAACGGAGTACGATGGAAGGATGGCTGAATTCGAATCAAGGTGGATCAACCAAATTACATCTCTTACGCAGCAATCCGAGCAACAACCTCCCATTTCGCCGGGATTTCGGCGAAGCAGTCAAGCATCCGGGACCGAAGTTCTGGGCGTGTTGGACAATCTACAGGTAATCACTACTTGTTCATAATCTACCCGTAATTGTGACTTGTTCATTAACTAATTTCTGATAATTATTGCAGGAGGCCACATCATGCGACCTCGTCATGTGGCACGACAAAACTCCTCTGACCCTTGCTAAGGGTATTGTACATCCTCCAGCCGATTCTCAGCTAAGGCCCAACCACCTCCCCGTAACGGTTGACATGATTGTGGCCGATTGGGCTGCCCGCATACCTCTTCCTGTCCCTACCGACGGCATGGTGGTGCTTGATGATGCCCGTAGACAGATTGTCCAATGGCCCAAGTGTCAGATTATTTTGGATCAGGTAATCTCTAAATAAAACACGGATATCTTATGTTACGTTCAAATGATTATTTTGAAATACTTGAAAAAAGGTTCAAAATCTGATACAGACCCGAAGAGGCGTTTCCAACGCTGCGGACGAAGCTTTGTCACCGGTACGGTGAGGCTTGGAAGTAGTAGTCGGGGCTGATGCGCAAGAATCTCCTGCTGCGCCAGCGGCTGCGCCAGCGGATGCACCGGTAGACCGTACGGGGCTCTCTGAAGAAGAGGTTAGCCGTTTGCCCGAGGATTTGCGGAATCTCCACGCCTGCCTGGTTAAGGCACCAGATTATATGGAGAACATAATGTTCGATATCCCCCCCGAGGTTCTCCTACACGAAGGCAGGACGGTCGTGCTGCCTTTCAAAGAATTCAAGGACTTTCTACATGCCTCATCAAGCGATAAATGGCTCGATGTGGGAGTCGTCACCGTTTTCCTCTTGTTAGTGACCAAAAAATCATATATATCATGTGTATAGCACTCAAATATATATTCTAATGTGAAATGATGATTTTTCAGGATGATACAACGAAAACAGTCTGTGAATTGTGGGAAAGATAAGGTGAACTCCTGTGCATTCTTGGACCCCGCCGCCACTAATGGTACGACGGTGCAATATCAGGAGGAAGCTACTGTCCAGTACATGTGTTCAGCGATGCACAAGGCTCTTTCGGGGAATAAGAGATTTGTTCTCCTGCCATACCACCAGAGGGGCCACTGGTGTTTGATTGTGATTGTGCCACTTGAAAATTTGGTTTTCATCATGGATTCTTCACAGCCCGAACCGGGCGTCACTCCTCAGGACTCCAAAATGATCTGCATTCCAATAAGAAAGTAAGCAATAGTAATTCACTTGGTTTGATTTTTTCCCAATTACATATAACAAATTGTGGAATTGCTAATTACATTCACTCAATTTTGTAAGGGCTTTTCTGCAATATCTTAAAGATGGAGGAATGCAAAGCACGAATCCGAAGCATAAAAATAAGTTGTGTTTCAGGTGGCAGCCGGTGAGCACATGCACTATAATTTTTATAATTTCATATTTTTTTGTTCAAAAATTAATTGTCATTCTAACATAGGCCGCTAAATGAAAATTTCAGTTCCCGCAACAGTTGCAGGGTTGGGAATGCGGTTATTACACGATGATTTATATGTATCACTTTGTTGAACGCTTACAATTCGATTGGCCAAAATATCCGGTATGTAATTCATATGTTTGCCTTGACTTGTCCATATAATTAATATTGATTTCCTCTAATATTTTATTCTACTAAATTTGTTTTATTAGTTGCATTGTTATAATTACAATATTTATTTTTATAAAGCAAAATAGAGATGCAGTTGTTATATTGTATTTTTCTAATAACCTACATATTTTGAATTTTTGGCAGCATAAATCGAACAAAAAGGCAGGGCATTACAGCAAGGAAGATATAGATTATTTTAGATGTATGTGGGCAAAGTGGTTTCAAAATGAATTTTGTAAACCAGAATATGGATTTGTATAATTTAGTGTGCATGAATTTTTGATATATTTAGTGTACATGAATTTTGTTTAGGGGTTGTATTATGATATATTGGAAATTCTTTGTTTGGAATTGATTTTTAATGGCTAGCAAACTGGAGGCTAGCTAAAACATAAAATAAAAATTGAAAAAAAAATATAACCATTCTACACGGATGTTTCACATAAGTCCGTGTGGAAAGCCAAATAAAGAGCAATAAAAATATAAGATAGGTACACGGCTGCTTATGTAATGATCCGTGTAGAAATAGTTATTCTACACGGATATTTTGATAGACATCCGTGCAGGAAAATGATCGTACACGGCCTTTTAGTTAAATATCCGTGTATAGATCTCCACTAATGTACATGGTTGTTTATGTAATGAGCCGTGCAGAATAACTATGTCTACACGGATATTAACCTAAAAGTCCGTGTAGACAGAGAAATCGTACACGGCTGTTTATCTTCCAATCCGTGTACCTCTGCTTTGGAGAGCGCCACTTGGCAAGGAATTGGACACGATTGTTCAAGTAATAAGCCGTGCAGAATAACTATTTCTACACGGATATTAACCTAAAAAGGCCGTGTAGACAGAGTAATCCTACACGGCTGTGTATGTTACAATCTGTGTAGCTCGGCTTTGGAGAGCGCCACTTGGCAAGGAATTGAACACGGTTGTTTATGTAGTGATCCGTGTAGCTCGGCTTTGGAGAGCGCCACTTGGCAAGGAATTGGACACGGTTGTTTATGTAGTGATCCGTGTAGCTCGGCTTTGGAGAGCGCCACTTGGCAAGGAATTGGACACGGTTGTTTATGTAATGATCCGTGTAGCTCCCAGGAATTGCACATGGGTAAATATCCGTGTATAATTTATTCAGGAAATTATACACCCTCGCACTCCACACGGCAGGAAATCCGTGTAGCTCCCCTGTTTATGTCCGTGTACAATGACCATTTCTATAGTAGTGTAAAAACGACTAAAAGTCTTTAAGACTACCTATTCATCCCCTTCTAGGTGTCGTTAAGGACAACAGTTTTCTTATGAGAAGCGTCAGTGTTGCTCTTTCAATATAACCGTTAGTGTTGATAGTATAGTCTACACCGACTGTTTTTTCAATTGAACAATCAGTGTTACTCTCCGTTGAATTTCATAAAAAAATGTTGGTTTATGTCGGATTTAACATAACCGTTTATAGAAAAAAACTTTGAGGGACTTTCAACTTTCAAGTGGTAGTTATCTCACTTAAAATTCAATCTTTGTATTTAATTTAAAATAATAAGAATGGAATCACATCATCAAGGTTTTACAAAAAAAAATCTCAATCTCAACCGCCAATGGAGTATAGAGATGCAATATGAAATTATTCATCACATAGAAAATGATTATTTTATCCCTTAATCGGAATTTTGACATGATTCATCACATACATATATAGAGCCTAGACTAGAGGTTGGAATTTTGACAGAATTCAACCTGCGAACAAGAGGAAGAGGAAGAGGAAGAGGCAGGTTTTTCAATACTTAATTGGGGATTGTTTGTAATATTACTGTTGCATGTATAAACACCTGTCATGTTAAATTAATAAGAGATTCTCATTAACTTCTCTTAATGGATATGAACAGTTGAACTTGATCGATAAAAAAGCTCAATGCTAAGCTGCTGGCCCATTATGGCCCACTCGCTTAAATTGTTTGTTACTAGTCAGCTCTCAAGTTCGTTCCACTGGGCATTTAGTGGGGCCGTTTTCGTACGTGCACAAATACAACTAACTTTCAGGGTCACAACTAATTATATCTATTTTAATTTTTAAATTTCTGTTAACTGAGCTTGTGAAGGGAACACGTACAACCATCAAGTGGGCCCCACTCCCAGATAACTTTTTCTTCTTTTTGGATCAAGTTAGATGGACATGTTCCATGACAAGATCTTGCCCCGTATTAAGCAATCCATAATGTTGTTTTTTATTTTTTTTGTAATGGAGAAAAATTATAATAGTTAATTATACACATGCATTTTTACGAAATGAAACTAATATGTAGCCAGTTTTTGTTTAAAATCTTCAAACCTAATAAATTAGTTATAGAAATATGAACAACTACACTAATTATATAGGACTAATTGGTTTTTTAGTGAAATTAATTAATTTTTGAGACATGTTATTTTAAAATAAAAAAATCAGAGCATTTTACACATAAATTTCAAAATATTTGTTTTCCTATGGAATACTAAAGTTTTGAATAAAATACACTGTCACTCCCGCTCTCTTTCAAAATTACAAAATTATAATGTGCATCCTTCCTACTCACTTCCTTATAAAAACCCTCACTATTTTAGTGTTTCTCCATTTATTATAAAAACCCTCACTATTTAATAAAATTATAAAAATGGAATGGAACATGTATCATTATTTCAGTGTCCTCCATTATCTCATTATATTATTATCTCATTATATTTAGAATAACATATTTAAAATTAATCATACTCGTTTTCAATCCAATATAATAAAACGCTAATTAATTTTATATAGCTCTAGATTCTTAATTTATGAATATGCTTCATTATTTTTTGTAGAGAGATAAAACTCCATTTATAAAAATAGATAATCATGCTACCACTACTAGAATTTCCCTTTTTTCCAACGGTAGAAAATCGGTTTTTCCATGGGCGTACCGTTGGAACAAGCCCTGAAATTGTCATTTTCATCTGCTACCGTTGGAAATACTCTCGTTGCAACAACCCTCGATGGAAATAGTACTTATTTCCATCGACGCCGTTGGAAATACTCATTTCTTAGTATTTTCATGCGCTACTCTTGGAAAAAGGGCCGTTGGAAATACTTTCACCCTTGGACACTGTCTGGAGTATTTCCAAAGGCAGAGAACGTGGGACCCACCTAAGTATTTCCAAGGAAGCGTAAGTGGTCCCCACCCGAGTATTTCCAAGGGCAGCGAATGCGGGACCCACCTGTTTATTTCCAAGGGCAGCGTCTATGGGACCCTCCAGAGCATTTCCAAGGGCAGCGTACGTGGAACCCACCCCAGTATTTCCAAGGCAAGCGAACGTGGGGCCCACCTGTTTATTTCCAAGGGCTAATATTTGCATGGGAAAATGATTTTTGTTATTCCATGGATTGCCCATGGTAATAACAAGCCAAAGTGGCATTATATAAGCATGCCCTCATTCTACAATTCTCCTTGTACCAACCCGGTATTGACCCGTTTACATTCCCCAATTTTCATTCATCCAAATTAACAAAAACATTGAAATATAGAGAAAAAACATGTAACTAACATTAATCCACATAGTCTATACTGTCTCAAAATGCCAAAAGACATTACAACAGAAGTGCTAAAAGAAACTTTTATATATGCCCAAAATATACCCTAATTTCATACGACTAAAAGAATAATATTTAGAATTGACTAAATTTGCAAAAATGTTTTTACGAGAACGATGTAGTCACTCTTCCTTTTATCTTGCTATGCTGTTCTCATAGCTGTAAAATTGAGAAAGTGAGTTAGTTTGTTTTGAGTTGGTACATGGATGATTATACAATGAGGACATATCTTTACTTATAATCAACATTTTTTTTTTGTTAAGATACCATATCACTAATTATAAGAAAAATACGAGGCAGGTAAGTATATGAGGTAGGTAAACTAACCACTACATCAGGTTTCGTTGCATAAAGGGTAACTTAAGAGGAAACCGACTAATTGTAATTTTACTTAATAATAAGTCTAAAGTTAATTTTGGCAAGAATTTTCAAATGAGAGGAATTGTACCTGAACTCTTCCTTAGTATGAGATAAGTGTTCCACCTTCAATTTCTTAAACCTTCAAGCTAACAAAAGAGCAAAAATTATTTGTATACCTCCATCCAGTTTGCCAATGATCAACACACGAGATCTTTTTATAAGGAAAGAGTTGGAATTGCTAGATAAAATCTCAACATTCTAAATTTAGAAATTTACAGTAAAAGCCAATGAGTAACAAAATTGCAAAATTATCCCTTGATGAGTAAGAAGTACACATGCATGCCCTTACATAAGAATTATCAAATTTGAGGGGTATAAAAAAGCAAGAGAATAGGCTATATGGGAACACATGTGAAATGATATTTCTAGGAAATCAAAATTCTGTACCAATACATAGGAGTGCACCAACAAGGGACATACTCCAGTGGTGGAACTTCCACCTGGGGCGCCAGCTGGGGGCACCCAAGCAGATCCAACAAAACAACATGACAAATTTACCCTTGTATATATAACACAACAACAAAAAATTGTGAAGATAAAAAGAGAATATTTTAAACTGCAATTAAACTTTGATGTTGAGACAGAATAATAAGGGAATATTATCTATTTTCACTTACTTGAAATCTCAATTTATGGAGCCGTCAGGGTCAGGTACACCGGCATTATTAGTCGGTTGGTAATCTGACAGAAAAATTGTATGACAGAAAAATTACATTTTTAGATGAAATCATGCTAACCATTGTTAAAAACTTAAAAAAAATCCCTATTCAGATAGAGTTAGGAATATGCACTCAGATCGAGTAGGTAATTTCTTAATATATTTTTTCTGAAACGAACCTCTGATTCACAGATCATGAAGTACTAGAATAGAATTGAGTTAACTTAGCATCAATAAAAACATTCTTTTCTGAAATAAACACGTCAAGACATGAAGCCATAGGTCACCACTAGTAAGTTCTAGCACAGTGCTTGGTGATGCATATTTATTGCCAAGTATATCGATAACTAAATACAATAGGAGTGCCATACCAGTCACAACAATGACAAGACAAACTGCCAAAGCAATGTTTCCCCCATCGTATTATCCCTCTTTGATGCCCTACATTAAATTAACATATTTACTTTCATAAACATGAATAAAAGAAGATTGCCTGAGACTCTGGATTTCCAATTGGACTTTATCTGGGACACGGTACCATTCATTTCAGTACGATAAACCTTGAGCTTTACCTTTGTCGAGACTGCATACTTAACAAGCATATATTTGTGAACCAACGCATTTTCTGGATACTTAGTCACCACCTATAGAACGAAGATAAAAAGGCCCAAAAGTTTAGATCCAATTCAGAATTAATTTGAATCAAAAGGTGTTATTAGAAATAGTTATCAGATGCACCGTGCAAAGGAGGTTTCCCATAGCCTTATCACATATCTCTACACCAGTCTGACAGAATAGTTGAAGAAATTAAAACCACAAAGTATTGTGAAGCACCTTATTATTTAAATGTGTGTATCTAATTTCAGGTCAAATAGATAACTAGACAAAAAAGCCCAGCACCCGGGGCCCTATTCACTAGAAGTGAGCTCTCTATCACTCTATCTTTGTTTATGTTTTCTTTGAAATGTCCCCCATATTTTCTCCGGGCACCTCAGGTTTACCTTTTCCAAGAGGTATGAATCATGGGATCTATCTTCTGCAGCAGCAACTTCTTGGAATAAAGACAAGATTTTGAACACATAACATGTAGTACGTGTATATATTAACCCTAAATAGAATCTTTTCTCATATAGGTCCCTTTTTTGTTCATTATAACCTAAAAACCCCAATTAGCTCCAAATAAAATAACCATCGTAAGAGAATTTTTTCAATTCACTACTAACAAGAAATTCATCCCAACCTCATAAAAAAGTAAAAAAGATTACTGAAACCTCTTTTTATTAAAGGAACTTGCAGGAACAACTGATAAGACAAGACCCATTCTCTCTGCTGTTTGGGCTGTGTAAAACCTTGAGAGGAACCATATTTCACGAGCTTTTTTGGGACCTATCTGCTCATTATAGAAGTAAGAATAGTGCTAGAGTAAGAAATAATACAAATGTAGTTCCCAGATCATGGTAAAAAGAAGTTAAGCAGTTTTTGCATAATTCTAGTCTCAGGAAACTTTGAAATCATATTTTTGACTACTTTTATTTAATTGCACTTTTAGTTATCTTCAATCAATGAAGTTCAATATGTACCTTGTGGTATTTGAGCTCCATAACCTTTTGATGAATTTAAAGTATCATTTGGATTATCACTAGCCATATCATCCGACTAATTTCCTACACATAAACTCTTAACTAAAACAAATTTGTGCTTGTGGGAACCTGTAGTTGTCGGTAACTTGAACTAGAGAAATTCAATTCACACTAAAAGTAATAAAAATGGACAAATCCAGAGGGTTGTAGTTGCACAAAATCACAAACCTGAGTTGTACAACTAAAAGAAAGCGACTAAGTGTGAGAAATAAATCTCGAGCACAAAATTTATCACCAGCGGAGATCACCAAGAGAGAGACAATGCACCACCAAGAGAGAAGGTACCTGGCCGGAGAACCTCGCTTTTCTTCTGAGAAGGCATCTCGCTTGAATCTCACCTCGCCTCGCCTGACCACACATTACACGTCCGCATCTGGCCAGCGATCGCCTTAACCGGCCCCACCTGAGCCGCCTACCGTCTCGCCTGAACCGACCCCATCTAAAGTGCGGGAAATACTCTTGGAGAGCGGGAGAGGAATTGAAATTTCGGAGGGAGGGGGCTGAGGGAGGGAAAATTGAAAGTTTTAGGGTTTTGGTGCTTTCGTGTGGAGAGAGTACAGAGAGGGAGGAGAGTTCTTTAGAGTGGAATTTTAGAAGAGAAAAACACGTGAAGTCCAGAGAGGAAAGACCTATCCACAAATTCACACAAATTCAAATACTCTGAGGTAACATAATATTTGTGTTTAGATCGGAACCGTCTGATTATCATTACGCACGAATATTAAAGGATCATGTGCATTACCTAGGGCTGGATTTAAACAGAAATATTATGTTACCTCGGAGAATAGAGACTCCCTGCCATCAGGACCATTCATTACCTATCAGACGGCTCAAATCTTGATATCTACTAATTAGGCAATGCATGTACAGCAAATAATATGAAAAAAATTAGAAAAATATATTTTCTAATTTTTAACAGTTTCTGTAACCAAATAATACTTATAATTGTTAATTTTATAAAATTTCATTATTGTTTGCACATTCGACATATGTAAATATTTGTGAACCATTCATTTTCACACAAGCGATCGGCAGTCAATCTGCAATGAAATAATTCCAAATTTATTTTGAAATGATCATGGAAAAACATTGAATATAACCAACATAAAAGTTTTGAAATTTGGTTATGTCTGGGCTTCGATCCAACGTGAAGTGTTCATAACCCTTCGATGTTTCAATATTCCGTCAGCCGGATGGATAAGTAAATGAACATGAAATTAGATCAAACTTTGCTGCAAGAAAATAAATACAGTGCTCTTTGATTTCGACGGTTCCGATCCGTTGAAATCAAAGAGCACTGTATTTATTTTCTTGCAGCAAAGTTTGATCTAATTTCATGTTCATTTACTTATCCATCCGGCTGACGGAATATTGAAACATCGAAGGGTTATGAACACTTCACGTTGGATCGAAGCCCAGACATAACCAAATTTCAAAACTTTTATGTTGGTTATATTCAATGTTTTTCCATGATCATTTCAAAATAAATTTGGAATTATTTCATTGCAGATTGACTGCCGATCGCTTGTGTGAAAATGAATGGTTCACAAATATTTACATATGTCGAATGTGCAAACAATAATGAAATTTTATAAAATTAACAATTATAAGTATTATTTGGTTACAGAAACTGTTAAAAATTAGAAAATATATTTTTCTAATTTTTTTCATATTATTTGCTGTACATGCATTGCCTAATTAGTAGATATCAAGATTTGAGCCGTCTGATAGGCAATGAATGGTCCTGATGGCAGGGAGTCTCTATTCTCCGAGGTAACATAATATTTCTGTTTAAATCCAGCCCTAGGTAATGCAACAGGATCCTTTAATATTCGTGCGTAATGATAATCAGACGGTTCCGATCTAAACACAAATATTATGTTACCTCAGAGTATTAGGTCTTATGATGAAATCTTTGCTAATCGATCTGAACCATTTGCAAATTAATTGCCCACAAACTTAATCATTTAAAAAAAATGCTAAAAACATAAATCCTGTGTAGCAGAAAATTACTAAATTGTCCTCCATTTTTTCATATGAACTGAACCAATCCCTTTTCAAATTTGTAGTCCAAGGTCTTAACCCACTTGTCTTTACTTCTTACAGTACTCTATGGTTGTGAAAATGAAATCTTTGAGTTAGGAGTAAATTGTCAACCTGGATATATTAGTTGTATGTTCAAATGCTTAATTAAACACTCAATAACTATTCCAGCTTTGGATCCATCTATAGTTGGTTTCCTTTTTTTATTCAAGTCAAAATTGAAACTGCCTCCACTTGCTATAAGGAATGACTAAATTGTCCGAGATCCCTAAATTGTAGTATGTCTCAAATTAAATGACAACATTTTCATATAATTAGAATAGGCTTGCTAGTTTTAAACTGACCTTGGTAATATTGATCCATGGTAGAAAGCCGAACCAGACTATAAAGACATAATGTACGACAGTATGACTCACCTACATGCATATCAAGTAATAACCATGCTTGTACCAGCCCCATACATAAGTGAAACTAAGCCAAACACATGCTGGTATAGTGAGTTGCCTAAACAGCCCCAATTTGACCTTCTGTCAGTATAACATCTGTACAGAGAACTCTGAACTGAAATTGATCAAATCCTTGCACACACACATACTAGACACATATACAAGCACACTGAAAAAATAATCTCCTAAAAATGATTTTTCTACAATTTTGGTGGCCATTTGAATCTCATATCCTGAAAACCGAAAATACTGTTAAAAACAGTGTATTGCACACCAGCCGAGCCTCACAAAACAGTGAAATTCACTAAGTTCCAAGCCTTTATAATTTTCGAAACTTTTTGAGTATAAACTACACAAGTGAACCATCATTTGCATATAAAGAAATAAGAATTTGGTGTAGCCATTGGCTCACAATAATTTTCTAAATATGGACTGTCAAAACTGCACTGTTTCATGTATAACTGTCACCAAAATCATGCATGTTCATCACAGTTCTAGTTATAATAAAAATTTGATAGTTGTCCACTGAAAAACATGTACATCAATGGTTATTTCCATATAAAGAACACCCAATGTAGTGTAGCCAATTAATTATAATAAAAAGGACAAATCAACATGCCAGAAAAGGGCAAACTAGTCCATACTAGCTAAGCCACATCCCCTGATTTTTTTATATTAATTTGTTGTAAATTTAGGCAAGGTATGTTCATAATTGAGTCTCTACCTAAGTTCAAGTGCCATTAATATGATATCCTGAGTTGGAGTCTGTACTCACGGTTAGTCAATGATGTGTCAAAATGTTAACTTCCAGATTTAGCGTTTTATTGACTTTCTCAGTGGTTGAATCAGTTTTTTCAGGGAAATTATTGTGCTTTTGAGCTGGTTTCATTTAGTTGTGCTTGTGTGAAACCGATATCAATGTGCTAATTGAGTAATTTTTAGATGTCATATCAATATGCTAGTACTTTCACACATCTAATAGATTGAAATATCAAAATAAAGATGAAAATCTTGTATATGGATTTTTCTTCAATTAAGAACAGGAAAACTTGATATTTTGGTTAAATTGATGAGCAACAAGTAATTTTTCTTTAAATTAAGTGGGTCAGTATTGAATAATGGGGAATTCAGTAGTATCTCATGGGTTTCAGTTGTGAATATTTTAGGCTTTTATGTTTGCTTCAAGTAAATTTTTATTTTTTACTTTGATTTTATGCTAATTTTTCTAATTTAGTAACACTAATATGTTTAAAAACATATATTGCAGGAGGACAAAAGAGACATTCAAAGGGAGATCTTATATACTGTTTTTATTTGACACAATGTTTTGTATCTCAATTAAATACATTGGTTTATTCTAAAAACCAAAATTTATGTTTTCATTCTAAAATTCAGTTTATCTCAATTAAATATTGCTTGTTGCTGTGATTTATTTTTATGCACCATTTAAAGGAGATCTCAAATAAATATAAATGTTTTTGTCTCCAGGTACTTAGCTTTTCCAACGGTAGCCCCATGGAAATGATAAGTCTAACTATAAAATAATATAAACTGAATCAATAAAACATTCCCAACGGCAGAGGGCTTCAGTATTTCCATGAACCTTTACTATAAAATAATATAAACAGATTACACAAAACATTTCCAACGGTAGCTCATGGAAATAATATGTCTCCCGGTTTCACACTTATTTCCAACGGCATGGGGAGAGGTATTTCCATCAACTTTTAATAAAATATAATATTTGGTCCGTTTGGCGGGTCAAGGGTCATGCAAAAGTATTTCCAACGGTGGATAGGAAACATTTCCATGTGCAAATAATGGGAATTTCCAACCGCGACTATTTCTATGGGGATACCGTTGGAAATTGTTAATGGTGTCAGAAAACGCAATTTCATTTCCATCGACCCTTCCTCCCGTTGGAAAAAACAATTGCTAGTTGGAAATGCGGAAATTCTAGTAGTGTACGTATATGATTTTCACACTTTGTACACAACAATACTCCTTGCTAAGCAAATTTGCATGACTTATCATATAATTCTTATTTTCAACATTAACTGTGTGTGAATTGCATGTTTCAAGTTATGCTATACGGATACGAATAAGCATTGTATATAATATGATACACATACAGTGTACAATATTTTTTTTAAATACAAAGAACCATTACATCATATATATATACACAAACAACTCTTCTATATAGAAAAAAATATTTTTATATATGTGCTGTATGATTTTTTTTTGCATTAATTTGGATATTGAGGGACTTAGACGTTTAGAGCGTAGAACAAAATTAATTAGTAATTAATACAACCCATCTAATCAAGTCTTTCCATATTCCATACTAAACTCGGCCCAAAGTCTCTTCTTTTATATGTTCGGGCCCAGTAGATCTCTAAAGCATTTTTCCAATTTTTTTTAGGGTCCAACGAGTAGAAAGAATGGAGTAGCAACTGGAGCGATCATGATTTTTGTCACCTTATTATGCGTTTCTAAGGCCAAGGCGACCCTGTCTTTCGATGCTCCTACTCAATCAAAAAGTCACAGACATGTGTGCTTTTTTCCGAACTAGCCAAATTAGCTAAATAACACGGGAGCGGATTTGTTTTCGTACATAGTTTTATTGTTTGGCTACCTTTTCAACTGGTACGTCCTAATTCTATATCTTTTTTAACTTCACCATCACTAAAAAATTAAGCCATTTTTAAAATATATATCTACTTTTTACATCTTAGGTATATTATGATGCATTATGAGGTGAAAGAAAGAGATCAGAGCTGGATGTACCTGGGATGCTTATTCCTCAGTTGCATCCCTCTCTTTCTAATTTCATTCGATGACGATTATAAACACTGGGACATAATCAAAATTTGGACTGGAGTGGTGGCATCTACGTGTACCATTTTATTGTACCATTTTATTGGACATAGAAAACTAATAATTTATGTATATGCTTCATTATTTTTTGTAGGGAGATAAAACTCTATTTATAAAAATAGATCGAACATGCTTCATTTTTAGTGTTCTCCATTATCTCATTATATTTGGAATAATATCTTTTAAAATAATCATATACGTTTTCAATCCAATATAATAAAATGCTAGCTAGTTTTATATAGCTCTAGATTTTTAATTTACGAATATGCTTCATTTTTTTTGTAGGGAGATAAAACTCCATTTATAAAAATAGATCCAACATGCTAGCGTATATGATTTTCACACTTTGTACACAACAATACTCCTTGCTAAGGAAATTTGCATGACTGATCATATAATGCTTATTTTCAACATTAACTGTGTGTGAATTGCATGTTTCAAGTTATGCTATACTGATACGAATAAGCATAGTATATAATATGATACATACAGTGATACAATATTTTTTAATATACAAAGAACCATTACATCATATATATACAAACAACTCTTTTATATAGAAAAATATTTTGACCGCGATACAATCTATTAATATAACTAATGAATAGTTTATGAGTAGGAAATTTTATAAAATATTCTATTTTTTTAAAACAACAAATAAAATATTCTTTCTCCAAATTTATTGACAAAATGTCCTTGTCCTTAAATATGTGCCATGACTACAAGGAGATATGCTACATTTTTTTCTTCTGTAATTTACTTTTTGCAATATTTATAATTATTCATTTATGTAAAAGAAAATATTAATTAGTTAGTTCTCACATTCAAGGTTCTAAATAGCGTTTATAGCGTCGTAGCGGGAAGACTAAAAAAAAAGCTATAGCGAATAGCGTCGCTATAGCGGAAGTGTAACAGTATGCAAAATAAAATAAAATAAATTGATTGAAATCTGAAATAGAAAAAAATTTAAGAGATTGTAATATGCAAGAATTTATCAAATAATATAGTTATATATTAGGAAATGAATAGAAAATTTAATGCATGATAATATTTATAAGCTTCTTGTAAATGATTTGGGGACTAAATTACAATGTTTAAAACATAATTGAAAATTTTATTGACGAACTAGGAGTTGAAAATTTAAAACAATTATAACATTAGTCTGAAATTCGAAACAGTCAGACTTAATCGAATCATGAAATTTATATCTTATAAAATATAAATTAAATTAAATTACATATACATAATTATATACATAAATTCTTCTCTTATTAATATCAAACAAGTTGAGGGTCTATTTAGCAAAAGTCCAACATACATGAAAACAAGCTCTCTCTCTCCCTCTTCATTTCTTCTCTGCTGGTTCGATCTCCCCTGTGTGTGTGCTGCCAAAAGAAAGAGAAGGAGAGAATCGTTCTCTTCTCCCTCAAAAATCCACCAAAAACCTTGAGGAATTGAAGAAAGAAGTGGAAATGGTTGATTAACTCTCTCTCTCTAGTAGCCATATAGTTCTCCAATTGGTATTTCATTTTTCTCCTCTTCTCTCAAAATCTGAAATTTATCTCAATTGTTTAGGGTTTTGATCAAATCTGAAATTTTTGTATAAGTTGTGAGTAATCTATCTCCATTAAGCTTCTATGTTGTTAATTTGGTAATTCCTTTCTCAATTCCATCTCAATCTTGATTTTCTATCTAGGGTTGGTCTCAAATCCGAAAATTAGAGAGGAGTTGTGATTAATCTAGTCTAATCAAACAAATAGAGGTGTTAATTGGTAAGTTCCTCTCTCTTTTAAAATCTGAAATTTTTTTTGGTTTTGATTGATTTAGGGTTTGTGTAGTTGGAGAAATTAATTGGTTACCTCTTAAATCTTTTATATGTTCAACCACCAAATTGGTATGAGAATCAATTGGTAACCATCAAGTAATTAGGGTTTAAGAATAAGTACTTTGAATTTCAGCCTCCAATTTAATTGGGATTTTGAACAATGAACTTTGATTATGTTGTAAGTAATGATTTCGGCCAAAGGTAAGTAGAATGATCAATGGTCAAATATGAAATTTTGATGTATATCTCATTTTTCTTTGTATCTTAATTGAGTGTTAAGTAATAAAGATATATGGATTATGTTAAGGAAACTATAAAGAAACTAATATAACTCAAGTAAGCATATCGATCGTCGAACAAAGATTAAATCAAGTATGTATGTTGATATAGGTGTAGGCTCGGGTGAGCAAGAGTTTGCGGTACCTTTCGAGATGTCCGAACCATAAGTGCGAAATACGCTCTTCGTAATCAGGTGCGGGGTTCTTGGACTTGTTTGATGTTTCATTTTCAGAAATTAAATTATTTTCAATTGTCATGTTGTATGTTGATTGCTGCATAATTGGAATTGTGTGATTCATGTGCATAACCAAATTAAATTAGAACTGAATTGTTGTGAGATGGTTGATTTTGCATATTCGTATGGTTGTCAATTGATGTGTTCTATTCATTATTCTATGTGTGAATGAATATGCCAGGCTGACCTGTAGAGGTAGCTGGATAAGGTGACGGTGGCCTATCCGTTGACCTGTTTCTGAATTTGCCAGGCTGACCTGTAGAGGTAGCTGGATAAGGTGACGGTGGCCTATCCGTTGACCTGTTTCTGAATTTGCCAGGCTGACCTGTAGAGGTAGCTGGATAAGGTGACGGTGACCTATCCGTTGACCTGTTTCTGAATTTGCCAGGCTGACCTGTAGAGGTAGCTGGATAAGGTGACAGTGACCTATCCGTTGACCTGTTTCTGAATTTGCCAGGCTGACCTGTAGAGGTAGCTGGATAAGGTGACGGTGACCTATCCGTTGACCTGTTTCTGAATTTGCCAGGCTGACCTGTAGAGGTAGCTGAATAAGGTGACGGTGACTTATCCGTTGACCTGTTTAATGAATTTGCCAGGCTGACCTGTATAGCCGACTTTGACCCTATTTGAATGAAATTGCAAAGTTGAGCTTATGGCTGACTTTGACTCCGTGGGAAATGCATTTGTAAAGCCGAGCTGTATAGCTGACTTGGATCCAGACTTTAGTAAATGGTTAAGCCAAAACACTGTAGATGGGTGTCAGATAAAGGGTCCAGCTCGGTGGAACATCTATAGGTGCCAGTAACCCTACAGATGAGGGTTTGATAAAGGGTCCAGCTCGATTGAACATCTGTTGGTGCTACCAGTCATAATAAAATGAGTTAGGCCAAATACGTGTTTGTTTGAATTTCATCTTGGAAATTCCGTAAGTTGTATTTCATTCGATTATTGTTGTCCAGCATGTGCATTCATTTATATATTGTGTTAGAACTATTAATGTAATGTTGTATGAATTTCATTTTTGGATGTGAATTCTGATTGCAAGTCCAATAACCTGATTGTGGCAAATAGCACTGAGGAATAATTTATTATTTCTCACCCGTTTTCCCTTATGGGATTCACAGGTTTGTTAGACGAAGACAGATAAACGTTTTTGGGGTTATAATTGATAGCAGAGTCACTTAAAGGTATGGGATTTGGGCTTATTATATCTGACAGGGTGCAGAGAATATATCTCTAGTATCGTCCACTGTAAAATGTCAGATAATTATTGTAAATTAAATTGGAATGTGGGAAAAAAATAATGGATGCTATTGGCAATGCATAAAAAGATCCATGCCTTATGTTATGTATATTGAATGGTAAATAGACGCGGTAGGAATTGTCTCACCTCCGGATTTGAGGTGTGACATGAAGCTATTCCAAATAGCGTTTTTTTTTACATTTCGTATATTCAATATTTGTACTAAATATCAACATTATCTAAAGTCTCATAGAACAATAAATAACACCAAAGTAATTAAGAAATTATAATATTCATATTGAACCCGTACAAAGTCCAAATTGCAGTTCAAAATATCCATAGTAATATCATAAACTATCGATTTTTCCTATTAAAAATATCTTAAGCATCATGATTCATGACATAATCTATTTTTTTTTCTATTCAAATTTTAATTTCGGTTTGGACTTTTTTTCTATTCAAATTTTAATTTCTATTCCCAATTTCAAATTGATTTATCTGTAGAAAGTAGCAACAAATTCAATTTCGGTTTGAGATTTTTTTTATCTTTATTTAAAACCCATATAAATTGCTTAAAAAAAAAACCCATATTGTATAGCGCAAATAGCGGACCGCTATAGCGCTGTAGCGGCCGTAGCGCAAATAGCGCATTTTGATGTCATAGCGTAGCGTTTGGGGTCCAAAAACGCTATAGCGCCGCTATAGCGCGCTATTTAGAACATTGCTCACATTTCTTAATTTGGCTTTTATTATTATTTATACAATTTGCATTTCAAAGTTAATACTTAATTGTAAAATTAAGAAGTACAAAATTACAAGTTCAAATTATAAAATTTTAAGTTTTTATAATTTTTCAATTTGATCATTTAATTTTATTGTTTCACCTTTAATTTATACATATTTATAATTCAAATATTAAAGTAAACATCATAGTTGTGGGACCCACATTCAGGAGCATGCTTCAATATTTTTTTTTTCAACTCAATTATCACGTTAAATGTTTAATTTCAACGTTGATGCAGTAAAATTGATCAAATTTATCCATTTTACTTTCAAAATTCGGTTAGTCTCTGGGGTGATGTTTGATTGTGGACTAAACAGTGGAACAAGAGTTTTAGGTCTTAGATATTATGTCAAATGTGATTTAATTGAGCCGAACTACAATTGAATAATTAAACCAAGCTTTAGACTAGCCTAAATTGGCTTAAACTAACTCACCTCTCAAAGTGGTTTCATTTTTTTGAGTGTGAGGCTAACTTTTCATTTTTTTTTTTCAATCACTTTTTAATGAATGTAAATAAGCAATTAATTTTGTTTAAATTTAAACATAAAGCAACTTATAACTATTAAATTTGTAAATTAACAAAATATACAATTTATAAAATAATTAAATAAAATATTTTATAAAAATGTATTACAAATAAATAAACTTTTAGTTCAGCAACCCAACATATTTTTGACAAAATAAATTAGTATACATATAAATTAGAATTAAACAAGGTTCGGTAAATGCAATGTGCATCTCTAAGATGAAGAATTAATTTGTACATATATAGCTCATTTTTTTGTACAATTCATTTCAATCAAAATGTAAAAAAAAATACGAAAAATAGTTTTATTATTAATATTACAAATTTTGTAAGACAAAATAATATTTTGCATAGATTAAGCCCTTATCGGGTTCAAACTCGACTCCCACTTGTACTTCTTATTTACCTTTTTTAAGGATTGTACTTAGTGGGAAATGCACTGTACCAGTGCCAAATGCCCCCATTGTAATTGATAGAGTAATATTGTTGCTAGTACTGGGTCGGTACCAGTGAGCTTAAAAATAAGGGGCCTAATAATTGCAATTCCATTATAAAAACAAATTAAGTCGTGACTTAAAATCACCAAATTCTTATCAAACAAGGAATAGCTTTGGTTAAGGTATAACTTAACTTAGGCATGAACCAAACATGAATAATAGTATTTATTAAGATGATTTTTAGACAATTCTGGACCATTGAAAAACAATATTTTAAAAAATTCAAAAAAATGTAAAATTTTGTCTTCAAGCACATTTAATATGGAGATCAAGTTGAATGGTTTGGATCGACTGTTGAAACTATGAAATTGCAAAAATAACTTATAAACATATGTTGTCTAGATGTGTCACCATAAAATGGTGTAATTGGATCACGTACTCCACATTTTATATATATATTGACTCTTCTACCTAGTAATATATATAGGAACTCTAGCTAATTAAATTGTAAAATGAAGATTATAAAATTCTTTTGCAATTGAAAATTGCCATTAAAATAGACTAATTATAAGTAAAGCAAAACTGGTTAAAGTGTACCTATACTTGGTTGTCTGGACAAGTGTGGGTAGTCTGTTTGAATTTCATTGGTTGGCTTCGTGTTAGCTTCGAGATCCATAAACCTACAAAAAGATTTCCGTATAAATATACATATATATAGAACAATGCATGATATGTATGGTTGTATGTATACACTGACTTGACGGAAATTTGGTTAGATATAGGTATCTCCATTCCATTATTAAGCACGTTAGGTGTCCGATCCGCCAACGGCTACGATTGAAAGATTAATTTTTGAATTTAATCTCAGCTCTCTAATCACATAATCTACCTTCTTTTGATTAAATGCATCTGTTTTATGTGTAGAAGTTTAAATTTAACTACAAACATACTCGTCACACATATCGCCACACGATGCGTTACAATTAAAATTAAACAGACTCTAAAATTTAGCGATATAATTCTCCGTTTTCTTATTTATTTGTTTCCTTATTTCTCTCTTTTCAATTGAAAATTTCTATACGGCGGATCACAATGCAAATCAAAAATTTTTGTTCACTTCCTTATTTCTATACATATTACTGTGATAAATGTAAAATATATTTCTAATTTTGTTTTTTTATAAAAAAAATTCATTTTGTATGAGAATTTATTTTTGTTATCTTATCATATATTCCGTTGCAACGCACGGGCACGATACTAGTTATATATTACCCTTTTGCTAATTAATTGATGGAAAGAGAACAGCATGCAACATGCATGGTATGAAATCTACGTACCTATGATGAAAACAAAATTAACAACCCTCAGACGGGATGACGATTCACCTATACCTACCAACCAGTTGCCCCTATTTCTGCGGAATCACTTCGAGCATCTGTTGGGACTAAGTGCAATAAATAAAAGACCGTTCTGTTTAAACGGTAGAGTGCGCCCCGACCTCATGAATGAACTGAGGAGCCTGGATAACCCAATCACGGAAGAAGAAGAAGTTCTCACCGCCATTAACAGCATGCCCTCGGGTAAAGCAAGCGGCCCGGATGGCCTGCCAATTGAATTATATAAAACTTTCTGGGATCGGATTAAAACTGATATCATGGACCTTTTCGGTAATTTTGGGTCTACACCAGGTATCTTTCAGGCCTTGAATAGGGCTACAGTCACATTAATTCCCAACCACTTCAATCCTTTTGGCTTAAGTTAGAAGTAAATTTTTTTATTTTACGGTCTTTCCGCAGCTTAAGCCTAATGGCTTTGGGTAGCCTCAAAACCCTACAGCTACTTGCTAATAGATTACAACCACACCTGCAAAGACTGGTCGCTCCAAATCAAACGGCTTTTATCGAAGGAAGATCATTAATGGAATCATTCCTTTTTGCAAGGGAATTCCTTAGCTTCTGCGCAAAGCGCAGACTACCGTCACTATTATACAAGGTGGATTTCGAAAAGGCGGCCTTCGACACGGTGGATTGGATCTTCCTGACAAACCTTTTAATAGAGAGGGGCTTTCCTCCGAGATGGCTGTCTATGGTGCTTGAAATCTTGCGAACCTCCTTATCAGCAATCAGAATTAACGGTTCACTCACCTCTTACTTCACACACAAGCGAGGATTGCGACAGGGAGACCCACTCTCCCAATGCTTTTCATTCTGGTGGCAGATTCTCTTCAGAGATTTTTGCATAGTGCCGAATCGGTCATGCCCACCCTGGTCTTCCTCCAACTGCAAACGATTCAGTTCGCGGATGACACACTTATAGTTATCGAGGCACACCCGCAGACCCTACGAGCAATATCCAAAGTCCTAAGTTCCTTCTCTGAGCTAACGTGACTGAGGATTAACCGGGCCAAAAGCACATTCGTACCGATCGCGATACCACATAACCTGCTGGGTCCTATCCAAAACATCATCAACTCTCCACCATCACAGCTACCGATCAAATATTTGGGAGTACCGCTTACGATCAAACAACCGTGCAAACTCCATTACCAGAGCTTACTTGATGCGGTCCAGAGCAGGATGGAAGGCTGCACATCCAATTTCCTATCTTATGGAGGCAGAATCACTCTTGTCAAGGCAGTACTATCGGCAATGCCCTTACATTTCATGCAGGCATTATGGATCCCAATTGGGGTCATCAGACATATTGACAAAATGAGAAGGAATTTCCTTTGGAGGGGGAACGACATCTGTAAGGGCATAAATTGTTTGGTCAACTGGGAAAGGGTATGTACTCTCAAGGAAAACGGAGGTTTGGGAATTACAAACCTTCGATCTCAAAACGAGGCACTTCTCACAAAATGGCTATGGAATATCACAAATAACCCTAACGGACTATGGGCAACCACGGTTTGTAAGTTGCATGGCATTACCCAATACTCACACCTGGCCAATAACCCGGATCAATCCTTCTTTTTAAATGACCTTGTTCACTTACTTCCATTCTTCCGGTGCTCAACCGAATGGAATAATGGCTGGCGGTGGAAATGGATTGAGTCTGGCTTTTTCATTACCTCTTCCGCATATAGATTATTGCATCACAGGGGACTGATTTGCCCGTTCCATAAAATCCTTTGGAAGATCAAGATTCCGATGAAGGTGAGGATTTTTATTTGGCTGATCTTAGATAACAAAGTACTGACACAAGAGGTGCTCACCACACGGGGATGCAATATACAGTTGGGGTGCCATTTCTGCAATTACAACACGGAGGAGACAAGGGATCATATGCTCTGGGAGTGTCGCTTTGCATCTCGGTTTTGGCAGGGCCTGGGTGGTCGCTTTCACTTCACTATCGTTTGGGGAGCCAGCACGGTGGTGGAACTGTGGGACCTCATAAGGTCCAACGTATCAACTGAGCACAGGAACCATTGGGACGTCATTTGGGCGGCATGGGCCTGGGCTCTGTGGAAAGAGCGTAATAGAAGGCTCTTCTCAAACAAGCAGCGCTTGTTGTCCAAATTGGTGGAGGACACCTTTCGGGAGATTATGCTCTGGCTGCATAACAGATGACTTATTCAACTACATTTCAACCTATGGATGTTGTATTTCGGTCTAGCCATTTAGACTAAAATTACAATACCCTTATAGAGGAGGGGTTGCTTCTGTATGTTATTTGACTGAGTAGTGTGTAATAATAAATATTTCTTCTTATAAAATTTGTTTGGCGGTTATCTGCCAACTTTAAAAAAAAAAACAAAATTAACAAACCGAGATGACAAGATGTGATCGATCTTGGTTCAAGCCTTTTAAATGTGATTTTAACTATATTTACCAATCTAATTTTAGTCGCTTTCTTTAATTACAATGCATGCATATGTGCCTCAATGAGGTTAATTATTTCTATATATCTAATTTTTCAGTCTAATCATGGTCGTTAGTTTGTATTTTTGGATTGTGCATGTTATATTTGAGGAGGGTTCCAATACCTCATGTTTTTCATACCTCATCATACCTCATATTTAATATCTTTGTTTTCAAAGTCTAAAATGTCGATCCGAACCGCTCAACACGATATCATTACTAAAACATGCTTGGAGATCAAATTTTACAATTTTTGAAATTTTTTTACTATTTTTTAAGATAGGTACAAAATCACTGTAATTGGACCGTACAAAAACAATGATTTTGTACCTATCTAAAAAAATAGTAAAAAAATTCCAAAAATTATAAAATATGTTCTCCAAGCATATTTTAATATGGATATCGTGTTGAGCAGTTCGGATCAACAATTTAAGTTTTGAAAATGAAAATATTGAATATGAGACATGATGAGATATGAAAAACATGAGGTATTGGAACCCTACTCGTTATATTTAGTATATATAAAAGGCGGCTATACACGGTTCATGGCAGGTGTTCCTTGAAGGAGAGCCCACATAGACTGGGCCTTTTAAGGCTCAAATGGCAGGTGTTCCTTGTAAAATGGATAAAAATAAAAACATAGATAAATGTTGAGCCCAATAAAACTGAAAAGTGGGAATGTAGATAAAAATGGCCTTATATATTAACAGACCCAATTTGTAAAAAAAATTACCTCAATCAAGTTGATCAACGGAGATAAGAAGAGAGAAATAGCAAAAGTATGAATGCGTGTGCAATGACGTCAAATTGAATTGAAGTCAAGTCTTCCTCAATTCATTATTTTATTAACCCACTAATAATTGGGGGCTTTGTCCTGAGAGTATGGAAGAGATATACCATGAGTCTATTATCACACTTGTTCAGTGAAATGAAAATCACATTAATAAATATATACATACATGCATACATATTTCTCTCTTGGTGTGAAGCATTTTGAGTTAAGCTCCTCTTTATTGGATGATGCATACATATTCCTGACAGATTTAAACCACTTAATTTCCTTGCAACTCAATTGGAAATTTGAAATATTTGACTTGAAGTTGAAGCGACCAAGGAATTCTATCCTGTCCTAAGTCCTGGGATAATCCAGATTTCTTTTTTGAAAATTTCAATTTGAAATTCCCCTTAATTTATAAGTTGGGGATAGTTAGAACTAGATATAATTGACTGGATTTGTTAAAATAAAGAAACCAGCTTTTAAACCACTTCACTTGGCATATCCTTTTACCTTTACCACAAAAGTATATCTAGTTCTATCTTAAATAAGTAATAAAACATTGACTCCTTTTACCTTGACCACAAAAGTATACCACAAAAGTATAAAACACTTGCAAGATTCCCAACTAGTGGGGGCCGACACTTTAGACCAATTTAACCCAACTGAACTAATAACTATCCATAGATTGAACTCTATCCAAACCAAGATTCGTTTAACAGTGTTCTTCTAGTCTATTATTGTCTTCCTTTTTTTTTTTTTTTTTTAATATTAAACTTTTTTTTTTCACTAGGGACCTATTTGATTTGTGATAGCCGGAGTGGTTAGGAGAATTTTTTGTTATAAATTGAATGATTGGTATATATAATATATCATATTGTTCACAAATATTTTTTTGTTATAATGCATGTAAGTGTATATAAATTATGATGTTTTAAAGAAAAAAACGTATTCTTAGAGGAGAAGGGATCAAATTACACTTTTTTTGGTGACACACTTTGACACTTACCATTTTCAAAGTCCAAATAGTCTATCCAAACCGTTCAACATGATGAATATATTAAAATGTGTTTGGAGATCAAATTTTACATTTTTTTTGAATTTTTTTACTATTTAATAAGATGGTTACAAAATCGTTGTTTTTAGACCATTGAAAAACAATGATTTTGTAACCATTTTAATAAATAGTAAAAAAATTCAAAAAAATGTAAAATTTGATCACACATTTTAATATGGTGATCATGTTGAACGTTCGGATCGACTGTTTGGATTTTGAAATCGCAAAATTAACCTATAAAAAAAACAGTGTCATGATGTGTAAAAAAAAAAGGGTGTAATTGGATCCCTCCTTTTCTTAGAATAATATTTCGAGAATAATTTGGATATAATTTGTCAACAACACAAAAAAAATTCAGAAAAAACATTGAATTTCATTGAATTCATCTATTTATTCAAAAAGTACTAAAAATGAATTATTTGCAAATTATTCGCAAATTTTATTATTATGTTTGTCGCAATTGAAGATTTTCCTCATCTTTCGTACGAAGTATATAGATCACTTATTGTGATTCACCAAACTACAGTTATTACCTCTAAAACACTTAATTCTTTCACTAAAAGATTTAAAGATTTAGTATTTCAAATTCCAATATTCATAATGAACTTTTCATATCTGATTTGTTGTCTCTCACACAAAAAACATTATCTTTTGCTGCCAAGTCAAATAGCATTTATCGTGTCATATCAGAACGGCTAAAAAAATAGCGCTATGCCCATATTGCACCGTTATAGCATTGATAGCGTCATAGCTTTTATGATCCGAAAACGCTATAACACCGCTATAGCGCACTATTTAGAACTCTGCTATATATATAGTTTTGTTTTCAATGATTCTGAGATGGCTCCAATTTTTTTTTTTTTTGAAAGAAACAGTTATACCCATTAATTTCATTTGAAACCACAAAAATATTGTTCATCTCATACAAAGATGACCCCAATTAATAGTTATAGCACTGAAACAGGTACAGTATATGTATCTATTAGCAACATAACCTGTGGTCCCATCAAAAAATATTTTGAGTGCACATGTGAACCTAAAGCTACCTAACAAATAATTAACCATGAGTGAGGCTATGGTGCTATGCATAGCACGGATGACTAGTGTACTACGGCTCAATATGGTACTTTTTAAAATTATAACGGTCGATCTGAACCGTTCAATGTAATAACCATATGAATATGTACTTGCAAACTAAATTTTATATTTTTTCGAATGTTTTTACTATTTTTTTAGATAGGTAGAATTTTGATGGTCCAGAATTTTCAGAAAACACCGATTTTTCTACCTATCTAAAAAAATAGTAAAAAAATTCGAAAAAATATAAAATTTAGTTTACAAGTACATATTCATATGGATATCACATTGAATGGTTCGGATCGACCGTTAGGATTTTAAAAAGTACCATATTGAGCCGTAGTACACTAGCCATCCGTGCTATGCATAGCACCATAGCCTCACTCATTAACCATCAACTTAAACAAAACAAAAAGGATAAGGCCACTAAGCTTCCTTCACCACACTATAACTATTATTGAGCTTTGGGTCTTTGACTATTCAAACAGAGCGAGCTTGAGTGAGACTGAGAGAGAGAGAGAGAGAGAGAGAGAGAGAGAGAGAGAGAGAGAGAGAGAGAGAGATGTGGTGAAGATGAGGAGAAAGAATCAATTGCTCAAGATTTCCCCGGGAGAGCTCAAACTCTAAATCCTAATTAATTAAAGTACAGGTACACAGTCACAACTACATATTAATTATTTCCTCTCAATTTTAAGTTAGAATTTCTTGCTTATGTTTTAGTTTTTAACTTAATTAGATATTAAAACAGAACTGAGTTCGATCACTTCCTCTCTAGAGAGAAACTACTTGCTTATTCAGTTCCCTCCCTTTAATGGAAATGACCGTTATTTAACTGATGCAACACACTCCTAACCTTGGTCCTTGCATAAAATGAATATTACAACAGCAAGATCAGATCTATGCTACCTATGTCAGCACACACTGACAACCAATTCATATCACCTAAGGTAACTCAATTTTTGAGTTTCGATCTGCACTGTCGGATCTGCTTTGGCATGAATATCGGGCCCCGTGCATTCCGCCTCAGGCTGGACTTGCCTAGATCTAAACTCAAAATTTCAGTTATATACCTCAGAGGATCCGGACTTGTACACATAACCCTTGAAATTTTTATTTGATTTGGAAAATTATCCTCTCCAGTTTGCAAAAATTGCTTACCCCTACCCCTTTTTCAACACGATTAATTATAGATAAGATCAAGAGAGGAAAAATGACGTTTTATTTGTAAAATAACTTTTAAGCATGTATGCATTGATTTTTGTTTAATTGTCAGATAAATTTTAAAAAATAAATATGTATAAGTTCTTTATTTTTGGTGATTAGCTAAACAAACAAGGAAATTAATTGGACTAAACTTAATTTAATAATTATATATAAATATATATAGAAAGATCAGATTCTCTGTTTCAATAGGAGATGCCTATTGACAGTACACTAAAAGCTACCCAGGGGCGGAACATAGTGGTGGGGAAAGGGTGCTAAGCAGCCCTATAGTTTCAAAATTTATAGTTTGGTCTATTATATTTTGTAATTTTTATATGCATTAATATCTTTTAGTCCATTCTATAAAATGAAATTACACTGTATTTGATTCTTCAGCCCCCTCCAATCTCTATTTTCTAGTTCCGCCTCTGAAGCTACCTTTTCATCATGGAATTCAAACATAGAATGAACAAACAAAGTATTAGTAGCATCTGTGGTGCTGTACATAAGATTCTTTTGCTTTTGGTACTGATGGAATTAAAAACAAACTCATAAATATTTGTTCTTGCCCACAATTTATAAATTTTCCTTGGCACTGTTATCTTGGATAAATTAATTTCTTTGATACTACAAATAAAGCATTACATAGATGCAAGAACACAGTAATTATAGTAGCAATTATCTAAAATAAGAGTACTGAGTTCCTTTTTTGCTCATTTTTCTTCAGAAAGCACTTCGTTTTGCACATCCACCATGGTTTACGAATTAGCGGGTGATTAGATTTAAAATTAACTCGGTTAATAGAGGGAAGCATAACAACAACAACAACAACAAAAGTACCCTACAGAGAGATCAGTACTTCGGTAAAATATATAAAGATTCAGAGATGACACAACATCAGCACATAGCTATCCAAATAAGAATCGGTGATCCTCTGGCTTTATCTATCCAGAAAAAACTTGATGAAGTACCGTATCAATCAACAACTGCAAAGAAAGAGATCACCATTTTCCGTGTGCCTTCGCACATTAGAGAGAGAAACAAGAACTTCTATGAGCCACGGGTGGTCTCAATTGGCCCGTACCATAGGGGGCGTGAAGACCTAAAATGTATGGAAAGCGAAAAATTGCGGTACGTAAAGAAAATGCTCTATGAAAATCCTGACGTGACCCTGGAAGATTATCTGAAGGAGTTGAGAGAGTTGGAGTTGACAGCACGAAAATGCTACTATGAGAGCGTTGACATGGAATCTGACGAGTTTATCGAGATGTTGTTGTATGATGCCTGTTTTATTGTTCAACTGATTGTGAATTGGAGTTTTCCAGATTCTGATATTATCTCTGAGATCAGCTGGAATATTCCTCTCATAAAGAGCGACCTCCTGATGCTCGAGAATCAGATCCCTTTCTTTGTGCTGCAGTGTGTGTTCAACCTTTTTTCGACCAGAGATGAGGATACCTCTAACTCGATTTCTCCGTCCAGTGACAATTCCATGACCACTGATTTTGAAAAGGCATCTACTCTAAGCGAAGAGAGTGAGCCTGAGAAAGCAACTCTTTTTGATTGCTTAGTTGCGTTTCTGCAGCACAATAGTGAGACCTTGTTGGTACCAGAAGGAGAAGGAGATAACCCTTATTACCATTTGCTCGATTTCTACTACCACTGCTACATTCGCACACAAGGATTTCCCACGAAGACAAGGAATAAATTCCTAATTCTGTTCAAAATTCTCGGGCAAAAAACAAAGGTGTTCCCGCTAATTTCCTCTTTTAAAAAATTAACAATGCGAAGGCATCGTCTTCCCAAGACTGCGAAGCGTAAACCGCGAATGATTCCCTGTGCAACCGAGCTTCAAGAGGCAGGGATAACTTTCAAGAAGGCCAAAGCGGAGAGCATCTTCAGTGTACACTTCTCCAATGGTGTGCTCACGATCCCTTACAGCTCGGTTGAGGAAGCGAGAAGGCCACAGATAATGAATCTCATAGCTTTCGAGCAATGCAAAGGCGCCGAGAAGATGAAGCCCTTGACAAGCTACGTAGTGTTCATGGATTGCATCGTGAAGACGCAAAGGGACATGACGATTCTACAACAGAATGGAATAATAGAGAATAAGTTGGCGAATGAAAAGGCGGCCGCTGAATTTTTCAACCAGCTCAGGTATTGTTCTTACCCCGACTATGATAATCACCACCTGGCCGAGCTGTTTAAAAAAGTGAAGAACTATTGTGACTCCCCATGGCAGAAGCACAGAGCAAAGTTGCACCGAGATTATTTCAGTAACCCATGGTCAATTATATCGTTTATTGCCGCTATTGTGCTTTTGCTCTTAACTTTTTTGCAAGCTATGTATTCTGTTATGGCGTACTACCATCCATCACACTAGCGGTTAGTGCGTGTTGAATGTGATGTGTTTGTAATACAAAATAATTAGTGGTGTTAATTAAAACTGTTATGTAGTGATGAACCTTAAATAAATTTGGAATGTAATGAGACTTGTATTTTTCTTGTAATTTATTTTTTCTCTTGTTTGACATCCAACTTTCATTTCATACTGCTCCATAACCGGCACAACTGTTCTCTGGTAAAGAAATACTTAAAGTTTGTGCATATAGAATTAATGAAAAGAAAATATCCTACTATATATATGTTTGTTTCTTTGGTGAACTAAAAGATGTCTAGAGAAATTGATATCATGTCATTGTACTTTTTTAAGTTTAAAGATTTGGTTCAGTTGCTATAAAGATAACAATATGGTTAATTTTAAACTCAATATTTCACATAATACAATTCATGAGCTAGGTTGGTTGACCACTTACATCACCTACTTTCGGTATATTTTTGTTGTTCCTAATTTGATCCGAATCTTTAGACATCTGCAAACATAGAAATACAGCATTCATGGATCGAACATAAGAAACAAAACAGGTATGTATTGTGGCCTAATGGTGCTTCAAAATATAGTTTTGCTAATAATCCAATAGAGTCCGATCGAACAGTGACAATGAAATACAATAATTAAGTAATTCATCCTCTCTTCTACCCTCCTCTTGTCTCTCCTACTAAATCAACGCAATGGGGATTATTTTTCTTAGCGTAAACAAGAGTGTTCAACTAGAAGTCTAAATTATAAATGTGGCAATAATCCATGTTTAATTTAACGCCAGAAACCTTCAAGATTATGTGTAATTCAATGCATGTGGCAATCCATGTTGAGGTACCTGGTACGAACAAGTATCCTTTCCAACATGTGTAAAAGATTCCCTTCACTTTACGGTTTGAGATTTACTCTCAGCTGCTTTGAGATTCGGGCTAGCGCAGGGGCAGTATTATTGGGCTTTAAGATTCATGCAAAGTTAAAAAGAACGGTCTGCATCCACTAATTCTAAAAGATTCCCTTTTACGGTACCGGGGAGGATGTGAATTCATTGGTACTAGCACAAAAGATATTAAAACTTATACTCATTTTTTTATTAACACAAGATTATCAAAATATTTTACTATATATATATATATGGACAATTTTATCCTTAATTAAGTATTTTCTTTAAAACTAATTCTCTCTCATATATTACCACATAATTTTTTTTCTTAAAGATTATGCTTTATAAAGTATATTATTTGTTTCAAATCTATTTCTCTCTCATATTATTATATAATTTCTTTTCTCAAAAGTTAGATTCACGAAATAAACATTCATTATTTATTTTCGTCACATTTAAGATTTTTTAAGCGAATTACAACAGTGAAAGATTTTGTTATATATTAAAATCATTCAACATTATATATACACATATATACATATATTAATAAATGATCACTATATTAATTACATTATCAACAAATATGATAGTTAGAAAGATATTTAAAGAAGATTAAAATTGTCCATATATTAATTTTTTTTAAGATTGTTGTGTTAATATGAACGGGTGTGGTGTCAATATGCCTACCCCTTTGTTACCATTATTTTTTGAAAATTAATTGTAATATGCTTATAGTTTGAAATGATTGTAAAATTATGTCATTTTAAAAAAAAAATTCCCCGCTCTATAAATTAATCTTGTTAAAATCTAAAGCTTAAAAATTCTATTGCGTTATTATTAGGTGTTCTCATTACAAATATCTAATCTATCGCCGCAATTGTTCAACTTGAATTTAAGGTTATTTTTTTTGTCAAGTTAAAAATAAAAATATCACAAGTGTACTAAATCGATAAGATGGTAATTAAAAAAACTTTATTTGTAAATTTTTTTAGAGTAAAAAATATGGGTCACGCCCAAATTAGATTAGATTGATAAACTTTATTTGTCAACTAATAGTTAGTTAATTAGTTCAATCATGTTAACCAACTCATAATACGCGGTCAATAACCCAAAATTAAATTTATTTTGGAAGAATTAAGATATTGACAGGACACCTTAAAATTGAACAAAAAGTTATAGAACCGCGTGGGCTAGTGCGATGATGTCACAAGTGTGACGTGTATGAGAAGAACGGAGTAGGTCTGATGAGCATTGAATCTACTTTTGGATTTAATGAACTTCAACACTGTACGCATGAAAATTGAAGCAGACACACACGGATTTTAAAACAGAGTTCACGCATCTTGATGCAGATCGGGCAGTGATTGAACCCATCGAACTAAAGTATACTCTGAATTCGTGCAGGAGAAAGTACTTTTCGAGTATAATTAATTTTACGTCCATTAAAAAGATGGCCTACCAGTACCAGTGAACAGTGGTACTGGTCCCCAGATGTTGGGATCTCAGAGATATTTTTACCAGATCCTTTCCTAGTATACTTACTGACTCTATTTTCTATAAGAGTGAGACTATGGTGCTATGCATAGCACGGATGGCTAGTGTACTACGGCTCAATATGGTACTTTTTAAAATCCTAACGGTCGATCCGACCGTTCAATGTGATAACCATATGAATATGTACTTGCAAACTAAATTTTATATTTTTTCGAATTTTTTTACTATTTTTTCAGATAGGTAGAATTTTGATGGTCCAGAATTTTCAAAAAACACTGATTTTTCTACCTATCTGAAAAAATAGTAAAAAAATTCGAAAAAATATAAAATTTAGTTTGCAAGTACATATTCATATGGATATCACATTGAACGGTCGGATCGACCGTTAGGATTTTAAAAAGTACCATATTGAGCCGTAGTACACTAGCCATGGGTGCTATGCATAGCACCATAGCCTCACTCTTTCTATAATGTACCACTCCGGATTGTTGATTGCTGTTTGTCAAAATAAAAAGTGTTTGTTAATTATAAATGATAGGTTTAGGGTTTAATTGATGGCATTTTCCAAATTTAAAGAAAATTTCATTTGACATCGCTATAATATCATCTTAATTGATACCTGACAGTAATTTGTAATAAACAAATTGTTCTGGTTTTATTTGTAGCAATCATTATTTTTGGGGTCAATAAATAAGCTTTTGTGGGAGCTCTCAGCTCTGTCAATCAAATAATTTTTGCACCAATTGTCAAAAGTAGAAGTTTGCCAATTTGAAGTTAAGAAACAAGAATACAAATATAATTAATTAAGATTCCCATATCCTAATCCACAATTAAAGCTTGGTTATTATTCATTACTCCTTACCTGCTACAACTAGTGTACAGCATACACTTTGTACTAGCATGCATTGCAGGGCAATCAGACAAGAGTATCTATGAATTAGATTTTCTAAGATAACATTTCTTATTGCAAATTGATTTTATGAATTATGACGACAATTGACCTTGACTTCATCAAGTCACCTGTGACCTGTCCATTGAATGCACGCACACTTAGAGATAAAATCTCGCAATAAATGTTTGAAATAGATAATGAATGTTTTAGTGTTCAACATATATATCAATAAAATAAAGTGTCATGACGTGCATATATATAATAATAATAATAATAATTAAGATGCTGTCAATTAACTCATGTTTGAGAATTTACAAGTATAACATGACAGGGTCTAAGATCCAACTCAAGTTTAAGGCAAAACCATATCTTCCCTTGCTCACACCATCAACCACATCTAACCACTTCTAACAAGTTTAATTTGATTGGTGTTACCACCTCAAAATATGGCTCGCCGTGGAAAAAAAAAGTGGTATTGGTTTCGACAGTGAGCTTAATGTGAAAAAATTATGTTTAAAAACCCTAATATTGAGGAGCGAAGGGAGAATAAGTGCGGAAAAAAAACCCATGTATAGAGTATGTTTGGATGAGAGCTAGAATAATTAGAATAGCGAAATTTGAGATTATTGGATGAGAATATAGAGAAAAAATAGTGATTTCATATTAGTGTAAAAATGGTACTATTCGGATTAGTAAAAATATTGTTTGGATTGTACATTTGTAGTGAATAGTTGTAATAGAGAAAAATAGTGTTAACAATGTACTAATTAAGATGAAAGATAAGCAAGTGGGGTCTTAAATTAATTGTCACGACGTACGTGAAAACGGCAAAAGTAGCGTCAACTTTGTCATATCAGGACTGTGTTGGCGGAAATCTGAGAAGGAAATTTTTTTTCTTTCTCTTCATGCTTCTAAATATATTCCGACATTTACAAGAATAGAGAATAGCAGCTGCTCCAACTATTCGGAATAGCAAAAATATTGTGTGTGTCACTACTACAGAATTGCAAATCAGCACCGGTCAAACAACACCGGATTTGATGAAACCGGTGTTGTATGTATTTTAGCACCGGTTAAAAGTACCACCGGTGCTAAATGTTTAACATACAACACCGGTTTATTTGCTAAAACCGGTGCTAAATATTCAGCACCGGTTTATTACTAATAACCGGTGTTGTATGTCACACATTTAGCACCGGTTTTTTAAAATAACCGGTGCTGAATGTTTAGCACCGGTTTTAGTAATAAACCGGTGCTAAATGTATGACATACAACACCGGTTAGTAATAAACCGGTGCTGAATGTATCTGGTGTAATGTTTTAAATCCTAGACGCCTCTTTCTTTCTCTCTCAACTGATCGGTTCCAGAAAGCTGCGCGAAATTTAAATTTTGGTCTCATTTGCTAAACCCTTGCGACTCCCCCCCACCCCTTCAAATTTTCCCGCTAGAGCCACTGCACCGGCCATAGAGGGGCCTGATCTGAGCCAGCGCCGTGGAGGCCGCACCACCGTCGTGGAGGAGCCGCACAACCGCTGTGGAGGAGCCGCACCCCCCGCCGATTCTTAGCCCTGATTTGGAGGAGCCACCGCACCCGCCGCACCACCGTGAAGGAGCCGCCGCAGAGTAAAGGATATTTGGTGGCTATTGTAAGTTTCAACATTAGCCTTAATTTCTTGGCCTTTATTTTGTTTTATTTGAACCCAATCGGAAGGGAGCTAAGTTCCTTGATTTGGAGGAGCCTTGCTAATTTCTTGGCCTTAATTTCTTACCTAATCGGAAGAGAGCTAAGTTAGGGGCAAAGAAGTCATGTGTGTAGCAAAATATGCAGTTTTTGTATTTTTAAGGCCCAACTTTGAAAATGGCTAGAAAATAGTAGAAAAATCTGAATGATGCAAAGTTTGGCTCTAAACCATTTCTTTTTCTATCCTTTATTTAACTGTGTAACTAAACTTTTGATTTGGACTTTGGATCAGTCTGCACTGACTGATCTATTACAAAAGGGTCATGATTTGTATAAGGATTAAATTTGGACAAAGGTTTTGTATAAGGATTAAATCTAAACAAAAGATTAAATCTGGACAGTTGACTTCTTAAACAACTAGTTAGATCAGATTTAATTAGCCATTTTCCACAAAAAATATTTCGCTTTTTATACATTTCTTGTTAATTGCAGCCAACAACAGATGTGCCAGGCTTGTCAAATACAACCAAGACGGTGAGGAGTGATGCATCATCCCCAAGCCGCCCACCTTTGGTTGACAAAAAGGTGTTAGTAGAGTTGTTGATAGAATGCAAAGAACTTCACAATATATGTCGAACATCATACTGGTTGTTGTACTATCAATTACTCTGCTGGTTGTTGGAACTATCAAATTTAGTAAATATGATACTTTTAAATTATGTGTTGCCTCATTTGTATAATGTTTTGTCCATTTTATATTTTGTGCATGTGAATATTTAATTTATGGCTAGCAAATTTGGAGGCTAGCCTAATATAAACTGAATTCCAAACAATAAAAAAAAATCAGCACCGGTTATTTAACCAAACCGGTGCTAAATGTAACAAATCAGCACCGTTTGAGTAAAAAAAACCGGTGTTGAATGTAACTTTTAGCACCGGTTTTTATGAACAAACCGGTGTTGAATGTAACGTTTAGCACCGGTTTTTATTAAACAACCGGTGTTGTATACTACTTTTAGCACCGGTTTTTATGAAAAAACCGGTGTTGTTTATCTACTTTTAGCACCGGTTTAAAACCGGTGCTAATCTAACATAGAATCAGCACCAGCCCGATCAACACCGGTAGGAAAACCGGTTTTGAATGTAAAAAAAAACCGGTGCTGATTTGCAATTCTGTAGTAGTGTGTGCACATTGCTATTCTGAATAGCTCAATTCTCGAATAGCCCCTATTCTTGATGCATCCAAACATATAATGTACATAAATCTAACACGGTTCCTACAAAACACCATGTATAACTTACGGAAATAAATCTGCTGCGATCCTCTGGGATGGCAGGGTCCCTGCGATTCCAATTTCAACCGTTCATATGTTTTGAGATTCGTGCACAAAAACTGATTTCTCAAAAAAATCCTGAGTTTTATCATTTGAATGGTTGGATTTAGAATCGCATGGTCCTGCGATCCCTTAGAATCGCAGCAGATTCGGACCCATAACTTACAGGGGGTAGTCAAAAAGGCATTTACAGAGTAGTCAATGAGGCGCTAAAAACCAAAAACACTAACAAGATTTGTACTGGAAAAACCATGTATGTTACCCTTTGTACACGGTTAATTTTTAAAAACAGTGTACGGTTTGTACATTTTTTTTTTACTTTTTATGATGTGTTAGCATCCATATGTTTTTAGACCATTAAAAAAATGAAAAAAAAAGCTTTAGACATGTAAAACAATTTATATTCATACATACATATATGAGAGGTATAATTAAACAAATTTGTACATAAATACATATTTACATGTAACACATAATTAATTAATCAAACAACATAGTATCAAAATACATATATTCGCAAATATTTATGTCATCTTCTTCTTCAATATCTTGATAATATACGAAATGTTTCTGAATGAATTCTTCTCTCTTGTGATATTTCTCTTCTTTAATATAAAAATTTTCAATTTTCTATATATCGTCTTCTTGTCCGTTTGTATCAAAAACATATCAGAGTTACCATAATTTGGATTTAGGTTGAAGAATAAACAATATTACTATATATAATTATTCAATATCAAATTTATATTCGTGTGATTATAAAAAAAAATGGGACTTTGGCAAGCATCGTCAAACCCAATTTTGGGACTATATATCTTGAGATATAGAGTGTGGGTCATATAGTAAGTAGTACCTCATCACTGCAGTAAAAAAAAAATCAAGATTTTGTTTCTCTCTCTAATAATTACTTGCGTTGGATGGAGCTAGGAAGGCTAGCTTTATATATATTATATGATGCAAAAAAAGTTGAAACGCCCACATGATTTGTTTGGATATATATATATATATATATAGATAATCCATTATTATTGATTGAGATACTGCATGATGAGAGTAAAATGTCATTTTAATTTCTCGATCTATATATACTTGTAAGGAAAAATTTCTAATGTACCCATGAAAACTTTTAAAATAACTAATATCTCCATCAAAACATCTTAATATCTAATATCCCCATAAAAATTTAACACTCTTTCTTTTATCTCCTTATATTTATTAAATTTTTATTTTTAGACAAATATAACCCTTCCTTTCAAATGAATAGCAACATTTGATGCACAAACGAATATTTGTCTAATAATCCTCTCTCTCTCGATCTCTCTAGCTTTTATCTCTCTCTCGGCTTATTTTCCTTGTTTGTTGCTTTGAATGCATCGTCAAACCCAATATCAAACTCATGAAAAAGAAAGAAAAACGATATATTAAATCAAACCACATATCTCGTTAATTAGAAATCATCAAAATTAAGATGGAATAAAATGATAAGACCGTACAATGGTAAAAATAAAACCGACAATTCAATTTGGATGCATCATCAAATTGTAAGACCGTATATCTCTAACTTTTGATGATGAATTCTAAGCCTCCCGATCAATTTCATATGTGAATCAAACCAACTCCGTAGTCTCCTTAGCGGAAGTCCTATTTATCCACTGCGCACCAATCTCAAGGGCTACCGGACATCGGTGACTATCTTGCCGGCAACATTGCGTGGACCGTTCACAACCCGCAAGCAACTGGTGAGCTTGGGTATGGTGGGCTGGTACACGTACTAGCAAAGAGGCTTGGAGAGAACCTCGAGCACTTCACAATAGGTGCTAAAACCCGGGTAATGAATGTACAAACTCTCAAGTACATGAAAGTGCTCGGTCGTATCCATATACGGGCAAAGTTGTATAATTTATGTGATTGTCTTATAAATATATATATACTTTATGTTTTTTTCTCTCTTCCAAGTTCCAACAAAAAGATTAAATTTTTATATATCCCTCCTCCATCCATCTTAATTACAGTAAGTCATTGCATATATGTTCTGAATAGATGTGCATGTTGCAAATTAAGGGTAAGGGTGAGTGAATATTAGAAGAGGATTCTGATAATTAATGTATGCATTAATTTACACTTCAGTCCTAATAATTAATGTACCGGCCAGAAGGCTAGGCTCTCCAAATTGACACCCAAAAAAACATGTTGCATGTTACTGGTCAGGTCGAGTTGCAATGTACCAATTAATACTCAATATTGATTAAGGAATTCCTGATTAATGTACGTAGCAATAGCAATACTCAATTATCATTTCTGATTTTTATCTCAATTAATTTACAACAATTGAACAATTTCTTTCTGTACATTGAGATTATATTGGGCCATAATTTCTTACCAATGCCACTTATTGGGCTGTAATTTCTCACCAGTACTTCGTATTGGGCCTCACTTTCTGGCCAGCGGACCATGCCACCTATATATATATATATATATATATATATATATATATATATATACTTACAGAGAGATTGGCTATCATGTTTTGGGAAGTAAAAATGGTGCCTTACTTTCCGCTCATATCTTCATTTTTAAGATTTAAATAGTTGATCCGAATTTCTCAACATGATCTTCATACTGATATGTGCTTGGAGACCAAATTTTACATTTTTTGTAAATTTTTTACTATTTTTTTTTAGAATTTTTGAAAAACATTGTTTTCTGAATTTTTTTTATTATTATTTTATTTAATGAAAAGCTGTGATTTTCAAAAATTCTAAATAAATAGTAAACAAATGAAAAAAAAATGAAAAATTTGGTCTCCAAGCACATTTTAATATGAAGATCATGTTGGAATGTTCAAATCTACTGTTTAAACTTTAGAAATAAAGATATGAGTAGGAAGTAAAACACCCTCTTTATTTCCCAAAGCATGGTAGCCTATATACACACACACTAGGTAGTCTAACATTTCGTCAATTCCAACTTTATTTAAACATAATTTTGTGTATATTCATTGTCAAGTCCAGTAGGTAGTCTACCATTTCGCTAAACAATCTAATTGAGTAATTCTATAATTGTTAAAGAAAATGAAAATATAATATATATTTATATATGTGCTGGGCTTAGCTACTTCATGGAGTAAAACGACTTGGTGCTCCACGCCTCATTATTTTCATTTTGAAATCCAAACGACCGATCCGAACCGCTCAAGTTGTTCTCCATATTGATATGTGCTTGGAGACCAAATTTTACATTTTTTGGAATTTTTTTACTATTTATTAAGCCATTTTGAAAATCACTGATCCGGCAGTCCAGAAATTTTTACTGTTTTTTACTGTTCATAAGGATTTTCAGATTTTCAAAGTACCTTAATAAATAGTAAAAAAATTCCAAAAAATGTAAAATTTGGTCTCCAAGTACATTTCAATATGAAGAACATGTTGGAAGGTTCGAATCGACTATTTGAACTTTGAAAATGAAGATATAGCGTGAAGTACAAAGTCGTTTTACTTCATGGAGTAGCTAAGTCCATCTCTTTATATATATTATATATATACAATTAGGCTACGGTGCTATGCATATATAGTGTCATTCAGTGCTATGCGCTTTTCAACCATCAGATCTACATTTAGATTAGTATTTGATGAAGGCGCTGATGCGCTTAAACGGAATCCAAAAATTAAAAAATCAGCCTCTCCGTCTCCGTTAACTTATTATCTCCCTAGAGCTTCAATAAAAAAAAAATCACTTCTTCTCTTGTTTCTTTGGCTCTTCCCCCAAATTCAACTCTCTGTTTTCGTCAAATTCAAAATAAAAGAAAGGAGTAACACCGCATCGCCAACTCCAGTGACCTTGCTACATGAGCTCCAGCCTATTCGCATCTCGCGCGTCGCGCCTCCAGTGCCTTCCCATCTGACCCTCTCTTCTGGTCCAGGTCGGGCGCGAGAGAGTCGGGAGCGCCTCTAGCCACCACGCGCCTCCTGCCGCCTTGCACCTCTCCATCTCTAGTAAGCTCTCCTTCCCTCTTTTTTTTTTTCTGAGTTTTACTTTTCTCTTTAGAATGAACAACTGCTAATATCTGTCAACAAGGACCACAACAAATTACAACACCCTATATGAATTAATAGAATAATCTATACAAAAGTTGTCACTACGATTCATTCTAGAATTAACATTTTTTTTTTACCAATCACGAAGGTCAGGAGGATGTGATGTATCTATGATGATAAGAGGATTATTTCAATCAAGTCATCAGTGAAGAGAAATAAAGGAAATAAAGTAAAGGACTCACTGTGTTTTTATTCGAATCAAACATAAAGGTCCACAAATGTAAGCTTTCTATGATACACAGGCACCATATGAGAGTTCCTACTGGCTACAACAAGGAATACAATTTACAATTCTGTCTTCTATGAAATTTAATCTTGATATGCTATACATGGATAATCGTCAGTAGAACTGATGGCCAGGCATGCCTATTTTACTCCTTGCTGGTTGGAGATCCTTTTGGTGATGATCACCAATCGAGTTTTATTATTTATTGTTATTACTTTGTCTTACAAGGAGGACTAAAACAATTACACTGCTATATGTCGTTACAAAGCCGGTGCACATCTCGGCTGTGGCCACACAATCCTTTTTCATTCAGAGCAATAACCTTTACAATGAGTTTCGCTGCTGCATACTGCTGCCTTTTGGCAATGCTATTCACTTTGTAAATTTCAATTTCTAGTTAGATTGTAATTTAATTTTCAGCATGGAGTTGTACAAGATTCTTATTTTTAATACAAATAGTTAGTCAAGGTTTCTCTCACGTGCCTTCAAAAAAAAAATAGACCAAGAGAAAAAGCAAGGGTAAAATGGGAAAAAGTAGATTCTAACAATACTCAAGAGGGAAATACTATTGTCTTTTAATTTAAATTTTTTATAACATGCACTATTGTCTTCTACTTTTGTAGAAAAAGAAGGATGAGAAATTAGCGAAGGGTTAATCACGAAGTGAAGAATCATATGCATATGTGACTCAGTTGTCTTGAAAGAGATGTAATTTTTGGTATAGTCATAGAAAGGGTACTTTTAGGTATAGTCATAGAAAGGGTATTTTGGTATAATGATAGAAGGAATATTATGTAAATTCATGTATGTATGAACATGATCAAAGTCGGTGTCTTAACAAAGATGTAATTGTTATGAATATTTTTGGTATAGTCAAAGTCGGTGTCTTCTACAATTCAGTGAACTCAGTTATATTCTACTGCTATGATACTCCCAGACTTCTGATTGAGCAGCTAAAGCAAGATTCATTTAATTTAATATTTTACAAGAAACCAAACTATTACTACAATTTCTCAGGTACCAGGTTCGAAATGTACCAGAACTAATTTTTAGTGTCAATGTGTACCACAAGTTTCATGAAAATGTGCATTACAATCTATGATTATTGAATTGTGCATGAATTCTCACCTTGACTATCAGAACTGGAGCAACCATAGACACACATCACTAATATAAAATTTAGCAAGAACAACTATATCCAACAGAAATACACCAACCATTGCAGCAGCTTCAGTTTTATTTGCACCAAGCATTAATGTCAAAAACAAAAGTATTCCAAACATTATCCACGACAACACTGACCATATAAATGACACAGTGAAGAAGCACAATTTCTTTAACAAAAATATCAAAAATTTCAATTGAAACCCGTAGGCCTTACTTTATTACTTGAGATCATCCTTACAATATAACCAAATAGAAAAAGTGAAATACCAATAAACCAACCACCAAGTACCAGTAAACTAAAAACCTAACAACAGTAAACAAAAACCAAATATACCAGTACATAAGAATCGTAAGAATATGACTTGAGTATTTGGAGAATAGATGGATGGAAGTTACTGCACTGCATCTTATTCTGACTCCTCATTACTGCTGACAACTTCCTCTTCCTCTGGTTTTGTCTTCTCTTTACCAAGATCTTTGTTGCGCTACAAACACACAACATGCATGTTAAGGTTTTCATAGAATCAAATAAGATAAAATACTATACAGTTTGGTTGACAAACCTTGGGGCAAGTACGAAAATTATGACCCGATTGCTCGTTACAATAGCTACATGTTCGTCTTTTTGGAGCAAACTTTTCAACCTTAGGTTTTAGCCGCTGCGGTTTTCTTTTCCTTCCCTTGCACTGCGACAAAGGTGGGTCGTTATACTTGGGATCTGACGAGCTTTTCTCTTGCATTGAAAGGACATCATGCATGGTTCGGTGCGGTTGATTGCATGCCTCAACTCCAGAGTTTGAGCTTGTCATTAACATAACCTGGGCCTTCATCTCATCAAGTTTACCATCCATGTATTTGAACACTTCTCCAGATTTTGATATCAATTTTCCGAGCTTCACCAATTTAGGGTATATAGTTGCATACCTCATAGCTTCCACCTCCTTGGTTTTTCCAGGCCCAATACACATTTCACGAATTGACCCTTTTACATTCTTATTTGCATCTTTTGTCCAGCGATGAGCAATGTATTTGCAAGGAAGGTTTTGCATCCCGACATGTTGCATAACCTTTATAGCATGCGAACACAAAATTCCAACAAATTCATACCCTTTGCAACTACAAGAGATAGTGTCATCAGTCCTATTTATCCAAACCCTATGTGTTTCAGGGATCCAATTGGAAATAAAAGGGTGACATGTGATCTGAACCTCATATAATCTTTCTCGCTCAACCTCTATGACAACACCATTGCTACTCTCCTTCAAAGTGTTCTTAAACATGGAAAATATTTTTCTAGTGTAAACCCGACGTGCATCTACCTCCATGTTGTTCATTGACCACAATTGAGGGGTTTCACTAGTTGTACGACAGTCTTCATCACTCTCCTTTTGCCAAATACCTTCCACAAGTTTCTCAAGTTGTAAAACAAACCGATAGATTGAGGTATGGTTATCCACCAACAACTTCAGGACTGCATTCATGCCTTCACTTCTTTGAGTTGTTGACATGTTAGCAAAGAAAGTACCTCGAAAGAAGGAAGGGACCCATTCCTCTCGCTTCTCATACATCGTCTTGAGATGATTGTTGTCTTCCAAACTGTATTTTTTAAGCATTTTCTTCCAAGAGGTTTCAAAATCAGCCACTGTCAAGCTTCGATTGATAATTGCTTTCAACTCTTCTTCAAAACCATCCTTAGTGCCATAGTGTACCAATAATTGCTCCCTCGCCTTCCTCAGTACATGCCACTGGCAACATCTATGGACAGTTTTTGGCAAAACCTCTTGTATAGCAGCTCTAATTGCTGGATCTTGATCGGTGATTATCGAAATTGGTGCCTTGTCATACATAGCTTGCATCCATGTGCTAAAAAGCCAATTAAAGTTTGTGGCCTGCTCATTTCCAAGAAGACAACACCCGAAAATAATGCTTTGCCAATGGTGGTTAACCCCAATGAAGACTCCAAGTGGCATGCAATATTTATTTGTGTTGTATGTTGTATCAAAAGTCACAACATCTCCAAACTGAGTATATGCTCGCCTCGCTCTACTGTCAACCCAGAATATGTTTTTAGCTACCCCATTATCATCGGACTTTATTGCAAAATAAAACTCGGGGTCCGCTTCTTGTTTTTTGCAAAAATACATCAAAGTGGTTTCAACATCAATGCCAACAAGCCTTCTATTTTCCTGGGCTATCACATTGCTAACATCCTTTATTTTAAAATGTAGTTTATGAATCCCACCCGCCTTTTCCGCTAGGTAATGCCAAATCTGTGATGTGGACACATTTTGAGCTCGCATCTCGCTAACTATATCCCTCTCCTCTAGGGTCATTCCCTTCAAAGATCTTAAATTTCTTTTTTTGGCCGGACTAGTAAGCAAGTCATGGTTGTGTGTGGCATTGAAAGCACTAACGACCCAAACTCCATTCTTTATCCGTCTAAACCTAATGTAAGCCATGCAGCCACTCCTCTTATTTGATATTTCCTTTTGTGGTGTCCCTAGATTGTCATCAGATTCGGTCATCTTCTCCTCTTGGTTCTGCCGTTTAGACAAACCATATTTGGAACAGACCATTCTAACAAAGGAAAGGCCATCTTTTGCCTTTGTATTGGTATTTACCCGGACACTAAATCCGAGTCTACAACCATATGAGATGTAAAATTGTCTTGCCTCAACATCACTCCTAAACTCCATACCGACGAAAGGTTCGACATTTTCATCACCTCCAACTTCATCTTCCCTAATATCATCACCTCCAAGCTCCCCTTCCTCCCAAATGCAAATTGCATCATCAGCTTCTACACTACTAGCCATAGCAATACAAAGCTTGTGCTCTAATACCTACATTGTACAGTGTTGAAGAAGTTAGCATTTGAAAGCTATGTGCTGGAAGCAAATAATTGTCACAGTAAAGTATAACTAGCAAAATAACAGCTACTTCAGAAATAAAATAACATTTTTTTGTCTTCACTGGTACGGTTTGACGGGTTCTCATGTTGTATATTGTTTCATACAGAGAGTGAAGGGCTTAGAATAGCTCACTCTTTGGCTAACAAGGGTAGATTGTACTCTTGGGATAAAACAGGGACTGGTTTGCAAATTTTCAATTCTCAGCAGCTGCTGTAAAGTGCTTAAGGGCAATGAGCTAGTGTATTTGGGTAAAAAAAAGGCATTTCAGGAGATACTGGTATTTTACTGGTAAATTGGCATAGATTGTAAATTTCAATTCTTCTGTAAATTTAACCTATGTAACTTTTTGGTTTAATGAGAAAGCTTTTGTTATTTTCTGAGTATTTATCCCACCAAATCTCAAGATTTAAATAGAAATTATGGATTCACACGGTTTGAAGATATATATGTAAAATTTGATCTACAGGTAAAAAGTCAAAGCAAGCACAAATAATTGCTTCACATTCATGCAGATATATATGTAGTGTTGGTTCGGTCCAATCAGAAATTATCAAGAACAGACTAAGTAGTTTTGATAGGTCAGTAAGTAACAGATTGATTCAAATCAAGAAATCAAGTAACTTTGTTGCAAGATAACAAAGGTTGGTTGCCAAGATTTCGTGTAAAGAGAAAAGTAAAACTAAGAAAAAAGGGAGAGGGAAATAGAGCTTACTAGGTATGAAGAGGCGCAAGGCGGCAGGAGGAGCGAGGTGGCTGGAGGTGCTCGTGCTCTCTCACGAGTGACCTGGACCAGCAGAGAGAGAAAGGCTAAGAGAGCTCCGGTTGGCCGTCGAGAGTAAGAGAGAGAGATAGGGAGGAGTGATAGCGACAAAGTGGCTTAGGGAGGGGGGGCGAGAGAAAGCGGCCAAGGGAGGAGGTGCAACAGGGTAGAGAGAAAGAGAGGAGTCTAATTGAATAACGCTATTTTGAAATTACCGTCTCCGTTTGTCTCTGTTAATGTGCTTCATGAAGTAAAACCCATATTGTACTTCACGCTCATACACCCATTTCCAAAATCCAAATCGTCGATCCAAACCGTTCAAGTTGTTCTCCATATTGAAATGTGCTTGGAGACCAAATTTTACATTTTTTGGAATTTTTTTACTATTTATTAAGCCACTTTGAAAATCGCTGATCCATTGGTCCAGAAATTTTTACTGTTTTTTACTTCACGCTATATATTGTAATTGTAATTGTAATAATATGTGATGTAATTGTAATTGTAATTGTAATTGTAATTGTAATTGGTATTGTAATTGTAATTGTAATTGAAATTTTTACTATTTATTACTTCACGCTATATACTGTTTTTTACTAATAATATGTGATGTAATTGTAATTGGTGTTTATATATTGGTAAATGTAGTGTTGTAGTGTTCATATTTGAAATTTAATTTAATTTAGTGTTTTTGGTATTTAGATCTATTTTAATTTGAATTCAGATCTAGATCTAGAGTTTGATTTGAATTTAGATCTAGAGTTTCATGTATTTTTTTAAACAAAAATTCTTGAATTATACACGGTTTTTTATTTATTAAAAACCGTGTAGGATATGTGTTTTATACACGGTTTTCCTTTAAAAACAGTGCATGACAACTTTTGGCGAAAAAAAATGGCGAAAAATATATATGGATTGTACACGGTTTTTAATAAAAAAAACTGTGTAGGATTAGTGTTTTTGTACACAGTTCGAAAACCATAGCGACCCTATTGTACACGACTCCCGTAGACACAGATCGAAAACTTCATAGAAGCTCATTTTTTTTACTGTGGTTAGTACCGTTTTCTGTACTATAAACCCCCATAATAGAAATAAAATAAAATAGTTATTATTCATATATAGGTCGTTTGTGATAATGTGGTAATTAATACCGTTTAATTTCATCAGCTAATGCAATTAATATTAATATATGTGATATGCAAGTAATTTGCTGAATTGTATTACAAGACAATTTATTTGTATACAAAATGGTGTATTCTTAATTAATTCCGAAATCACTCTAATAATTATTTGTACAAATATTAAATAATATTAGAGTTATAACTGTCATTTTTTGCTATTTAATCACTTGAAATTAAATAGTTTCAAAATTAACGCAAAACATCTATCATGCATGCAATTTAAAGTAAATGTGATGCTGAACTTATTTTGACGTAAACATTGATATATCTTTCCTAATTGATGTAATAATAATTTGCACATATTTTAGATATTATTGTGAACCATAGAAGTCAGTTTTTATGATTTCATCAATTCCAACTTTATTTAAACATAATTAATTTGTGCATATATATATATTCATTGTCGAGTCCAGTAGGTAGTCTAACATTTCGCTTAACAATCAGATTGAGTGATTCTATAAATGTTAAATAAAATGGAAAAATAATATATATGTATTAGCAATATATACACAATCAACAAGGCTGAGAGAAAGAAAGCAGAAGAGGTTAGACCCTCATTATGAATTAAAAATTCATAATTTTCTTGTTTAAAATATTTAAGTAGTTATTAATATATTGCTGATCTAATTTTAATTTTTTTGACTTTGTTTCTAACAATCGATCATATTGCTAATTAATTAATTAATTAATAACGTACTTGTGCAAGACTTCGTTTCTAAAAATCCACAAAAAACAAAAAATAAACACTCAATATTTTTTGACTTGGTTTCTAATTTTAAATTATGCTATACCGAATTATATATCGTCTGATCGATGCAGTTGATTGTGTAAATTATATAAATTCAAAATTAACATATTAATTTTGTGCAAGACTGTAGAATCTAGCTAGCTAGTAGGTGATCCAATAATCTTTGCTATATATATATGTTCTGTTGTATGTAAATTAAGCTTGTGACATTGTTTATACAAATCATATGATCAGAACCATGAATTAATATGAAAAAAAATCATCCATATTAAATTACATTAGTTAAAGAATAATACTATTGGGCTACGAACAGTATACCTACCAGAGACCCACTTCAACTCTCCGAAGCCAAAGAGTGACATATTCGTAGGACCTCCACCTCCACCTCCACCTCCAGCTTGCCGTTTGAAGACCATTTTGAAAGTTTTCTTCTCATTTAAACTTTTTTTTTTGATGGTTGGCGGCGATAGCCGACAACATATATATTGATAAAAAAGTAATATTTACATAGGTTCGGAATGAAAATTAAAAAACAAGAAAGGAACTCAAATTACAAAGATTAAGAAAAAACTGATATCCTAACCCCAACCCGCATTCGGCCCGACCTGAGTGCATGTCCTCCATCTGTCAATCTCAAGTGCCGTGTCATTAATCAGGCGGTGCACCAGTCTGTGTTTGTCTGAGAAGAGCCTCCTGTTGCGCTCCCTCCAAAGGCCCCAAGCACCTGCCGCCCAGATCGCACTCCAATGTTTGTATTGGAGTTTCGACATCTGAGCCCTTGCACATGTCCATAGGGAGAGGATATCAACCCCTCCATGCAGTGTGATGTTGTAATGCGCCATTAAACCCCTCCAAAATCTTCTTGCATAAGTGCATTCCCACATAATGTGATTCGCATTTTCTACCATGTGTACCGCACATAGGTGACATCCCGTGTTAACCAAACAGCCTCTGTGCATAAGCACCTCCTGTGTTAGCAACTTATTGTCCAACATTAGCCAAATAAAAATTCTCACTTTCAACGGAGCCGCTATTTTCCATAGTTTCTTCTGATTTTCCGAGATGCAGCCTGTGTGATGCATTGCCTTATAGGCCGAGGCACAGGAGAAAACTCTGGATTGTGTCCATCTCCATTCCAGAGCACCCCCATTTGAATGTATCGAGGAGGAGTAGAAGAAACGGAGGTCGGCTAATTCCTTTAAACGGAGGTCGGCTAATTCTCATTTAAACTTTTGAACTTCAAGGTGGATGGTAGAACCTTAACAGACACCCCTTTTGGCACACTAATTGTTGCCTTGTATGACGTTGTGGCCTTGCCAACATTAGTCACAGTCCGATAAATCATGATCTTATTACCATTACTAGTACTAGTAGTATTAAGAGGAAGAGGCACTGAAATTGATGGAAGATTTAATTGTTCTTCAGGAATAGATTTCACCTTTGCACATTGTACCTCTGCTGCAGGATAAACAATGTTAGTAACATCCTCATCCTTAAAGCCCAAACCACATAATTAATTAGTAAGGGATATATATATTCTTTATAATCAATTTCGTACACCAATCCAGGGTCCAATGCTTTGTTTAGATCCACATGACCCGCACCCATATCAAAGACATTAGCAGGGCTATATATGTGTATTGGCAAGAACAATTGGTTTAATTTCCATCTATATCGCTTAATTGTGTGTGCTGTCGTCATAATGGCAGACTTAGTTGTGGTGTTGCCATCAATCCAGGGTCATAATGCCTTTTTTATTATAGCTGCAATCCCACTTAGTTGTGGTGTTGCCATCAATCCAGGGTCATAATGCCTTTTTTATTATAGCTGCAATCCCACTTAGTTGTGGTGTTGCCATCAATCCAGGGTCATAATGCCTTTTTTATTATAGCTGCAATCCCACTTAGTTGTGGTGTTGCCATCAATCCAGGGTCATAATGCCTTTTTTATTATAGCTGCAATCCCACTTAGTTGTGGTGTTGCCATGGAGGTGCCTGACATGAGAAAAAATGATTTGGACTTGTCAGCTTGTTCTACAATATTAACCACATACCGGTGGTGGTAGTAGATTAGGTGGCACCGCAGCTAATATCGAATCTCCTGGGGCAGCAATATCTGGCTTCAATGTCAGTGATCTATACAAACTGGGCCGACGAGATGAAAATGTGGAGATTGATGGAGAAAAAATTTCATGGTACACGATTCCTTCGAAGAGAAACGTAGCAGTAGGTTGTTTAGTGGAGCGAATATAGTCCTTGATCTTCATACCATCAACATAACTAACATAAGAGGCAGGTAAGACATACACACCAGGTTGGGTGTAAAACCGTTGCCTTTCAATATTTGCTACAATAATACCAGCACCTCCAGCCTCCTGAACAATCAAACCTTTTAAATTTGATGAGATAATACCATTGTCACATACCACGATCTTGCCATGAACCAGCTTTTTATCTAAAGTTCCATTTAGACAATGGCTGGCATTTGCTTTAGCACCATCTCCTTCTATGTAAACGAGCGAAAACATCTTACTAGTCGAATTCATCATGGGCTGGTAAATTGACTCTCCATTCAATTGAAGACCATTGCCCAATTTTACTGTTGATCTAAATCGTCCATCTGTTGTGCTTGACGCCACAGTAAGGAGCCAGGGTGCGTCGCTAGCGGTTGTACTTGGCTCAGGCCCACCATTTCCTGCACCAGCACTTACGAAGACACCTTTATAAATGGCATAAAAGCTAGCTAAGCTAACTGCGTTATCATATAACTGCGCAACTTCATTACTTCCAATGGAGGCTGAGAGCACGTCACAACCATCATTCACAGCTTCCTCAAACCCTTTGAGAACATCTGCAGGTTGGCATCCCGACCTATCACACACCTGGTAAACTGCTATATGTGCTCGCGGTGCAACCCCAGAGGCTTTACCCATGGAAACCCCAAAGTAATTTATATTTTTAACAAATGTTCCGGCAGCAGTACTGGCTGTATGAGTGCCGTGTCCAGTACTATCCATCGGAGGGATGTGTTTCTTTTCATCAGCACCTGCTTTTAGCATTGTCTTGGCCCCAATAAGCTTATTATTGCAAATTGTAGTATTAAAGTCACAGTGACCTTTCCACTTGGCTGGTGGGGGAGACATCAGACATGCCCTTATCGTCAAAGGAAGAGTGTCCGGGTGAGATGCCGCTATCTAGAAAACCAATGATGATGCCCTCACCCATATTCTTGGTTTTCTTCCAAAGGCCATTTGAACCACGCAAGCCAAGAAAGTCGGGTGTATGAGTTGTCATCAATTTAAGTGGCTCGTTGGCAGGGATAACGCGAGCACAACCTGGGTAGTCTTTCAAAGCTTGTACCTCGTCATCAGACAGTCTTGCAGCAAAACCATTTGCAACTTTATTATACGAGTAGATATGTCATGATTCTGGATCGTCTTTTGTGACTGATGACAAAATGGATTTATGCGAATTCTTTGCTGTTTCAGGAACTGAAATGTCAATACCGTCTATGGCTCGTAAAGTAACTATGTAGTTTTGGTGCTTCTTTTGGCCATCAAATGCTACCACATAGGATATATATGTTAGAAAGAGGAACCAAAAATAAGTTTTGTGGAGATTCATTAGGATAGAATGAGAGATTGCTTAATTGTTAGGTTTGTTCAATTCAAAGAGAATGGAATTTCTTATGAAATCTTTGGTCGTAAGATGTGCTTATATATATGTCTAATGAGAAATTTTGGATGATCATGTAAATTGTAACACCTAACTATATATAATTAGAATAAGAAAATTGCTTGGCAAGATTTTTCTTTCTTTAATTCTTTGCGATTTTTATCTTGTAATTTGAGGTCCTCTTAATACTGAAGAGGGGTTATTATAGTTTTTCATTTATTAGCCCTCCAGTTCTTAAATATTACAAATAGCAATAAAATTCTGAGTTTTTTTAAATTTAGGTTTCAACATAAATTGGAAAGCTAGTTAATTTCTCACCTTTAATTTTTTTTTTTTTTATAATATTGTGTCTGATTTTAAATGCATGCATTTAGTAATTCTTATTGTACGGTGTATTAATTTTATGGAACTCAAAATATTAATGTTATTTGTTAAAATACATGGTAAATTAATGTTGTGACCAGACTATTTTTTTCTGAATAGTAAGTAGACATTTTGGTGGTTTTACATGCAGATACTTTGTATGAGCGGGTAAAGGGCCGGGCCGGGTGGGTATGAGCGGGCCACCGACCTGATGGGTTTTTCGGCCATCCCTACTGATGTGCGTTTCCCATGTTGGGTCCCAGGCATGTCCTCATTTCTTATTCTGCTTGCATCTTGTTACTGGATCATCAGCTCATAATTTATGGCCCAAATTGGCCCAATCCTACTCAAAAGAAAGATGAATCAACTGATGACAACAACAACCTTTAAATATGTATATATATACATTTTGGATATAATAATAATATTGCATTTGATATCCTGTGATGTGCTGGAAATTAATTTTTTTTCAAGGTTTAAATAGCGTTATATCGAGGGAAGAGTTAAAAAAAAACTATTGCGAATAACGTAGCTATAGCGAAAGCTATCCTACAAAATAAGTACCTATGAGATGAATCCAAAGTCAATATTGTTGTCGCTCCATGCATGCTCCAGCGCTAGCTTTAGATTAATTACTGGATTGATCTCTTGTATGTCTTATTCACAAATATAATTTAAATATTATTTTATATCTTATTATACTATGACATGATTAAAGAAATGTTCATTTAAAGTACTCTTAAGTGCACGTACGTAGCAAGTTGATTATTCTAGCCTGATATATGTGTGTGTGTGTGTGTGTGTGTGTGTAGTTAGGAAAGGTAGTTTGATTGGAATAAGCAAAGGATCGATGATCGATCAGGCTGCTGATCATATGTAGTTCTTGTAATCAGAACAAATTAGTTCTATAATTGATTTACTTAATTCGCTTAATCAAATTAATTAATTAGTTAGTTATTTTTGTAATTAATCAGATATGATCGTTAATTAATATATAAAAAGGAGAATCATTAATTAATTGATGTTTCCATTGTCATCAATATTTCACTCGAGAAAAACTGTGGCGATCATCCTCGATGTAGATATCAGAAAGGAGGCCAACAACAAAGGCGTCTCTTTTGAAACAATCTGAGATCGAAAGAGTTTGATGGAGTTGGTGCGATTAGTTAAGTAATTAAATATTAATTAATTCCTTTGTTATATATGAGAATAATTTCATGTATGTAACATCCTAGCTAGCTAGCTACATGCATGATGCGACCATATAAGTATTACATTGCTGTAATAACTATAACTGGTTTTAGTTTCTAGAAATTTTGTTTGTTTTCGTCTCATGCTCTGAATACCTATATATATAGCGATAACATAGAAAAAGCATCTGCCATTAATTCTGATGCTGATACACAGTCTAAAAGGTGAACTCCAGCTATTAGTAACCAGGTTAAATAAACCAAATTATTGATCAACAGACTGCAAAAAAATTATTGCAATTTTTATTACTCCTAAATACTATTAGAAACTTATTGTTCTACATTTATTGTCGTTGCATGGTAATATCTATATATGTTATACATTTTACTCTCTTATAGATGGTGGTATGACTTAGCAATTTGTGTATACAATGATTTGTATATTCGTATATATATATATATGGTTGTATGACTTGGCGCGCAATTTGTGTTTAATTCTAGGTTAAGATAAATTTTGTTTGATTAGTGCAAAGTACAAACACAACTGTGCATATAGTAATTAATGATAGTAAGTCTAAAAAATGAATACCTACATATATATATTGTTAAATGCACAGTACTGACCAATATATATAATACGCTATTTAGTGGGTTCAAATTCTGTTATTAGTTTCTAATCAATAGGCAAGTTATTATTTCATATGTTTATGTAAAAAAAGAGAAAAAAAAACTTGTATTGTTAATATTTGATAGATCTGAACAGCAAGCAATAAACTTAATGATTTTTAGAAACGCAAAAATCTATCCATGATAGACAACTCAATATCTAACTACGTGCTCTATAGAGTTTAGAGTTTAGGTTCTGATTTTTTGAGTATAGAGATATATATAGGTTTGATATTTTGAGTTTGTAGCTCTCTAGCTAGCCATCCTTCATGAAATGTACCATTACATGTGCATGTGTCTGATATATATCGCTTAATAATTAGTTATATATCTTAATTTGCAATTAATGTTATATACCATTACATGTGTCTCTAGTTATATATCTTTTGCAAGTATCAAACAATCTCCTTTTTTTATGTGCCTCCACAATAATGAAAGAAAGTAATAATTGTCAACAATATCACACTCAGTGTTCTAAATAGCGCGCTATAGCGTTTTTGGACCCCAAATGCTACGCTATGACATCAAAATGAGCTATTTGCGCTACAGCCACTACAGCGCTATAGCGGTCTGCTACAGCCGCTACAGCGCTATAGCGGTCTGCTACAGCCGCTACAGCGCTATAGCGGTCTGCTACAGCCGCTACAGCGCTATAGCGGTCCGCTATTTGCGTATTTGCGCTATACAATATGAGTTTTTTTTTTAAGCAATTTATATGGGTTTTAAATAAAGATAAAAAAAAATCTCAAACCGAAATTGAATTTGTTGCTACTTGCTACAGATAAATCAATTTGAAATTGGAAATTGAAATTGAAATTTGAATAGAAAAAAAGGCCAAACCGAAATTAAAATTTGAATAGAAAAAAAAATAGATTATGTCATGAATCATGATGCTTAAGATATTTTTAATAGAAAAAATCGATAATTTATGATATTACTATGGATATTTTGAACCGCAATTTGGAATTTGTACGGGTTCAATATGAATATTATAATTTCTTAATTACTTTGGTGTTATTTATTGTTCTATGAGACTTTAGATAATGTTGATATTTAGTACAAATATTGAATATACGAAATGTAAAAAAAAAAAAAACGCTATTTGGAATAGCTTCCGCTATAGCTTTTTTTTTAGCCTTCCCGCTACGACGCTATAAACGCTATTTAGAACCTTGATCACACTAGATAATTAATTTGTGTTTAATTAATTCAATGGTTGAGATATATAATTAATTTCATTTAATTTATTAGTGCAAAATGAAAACATAAAAAATTTATATACAAAATTTGTATTTATTTGTTGATATCTATTTGTAATAAAAAAAAAACTACTATTTGTGAAACAATTTAATATCGGTTTATTTATTTTTTCTTAATGACAAAAAAACCTCAAGTATAATTAAAACCGAATTTTTTATTTATATCCAAAAAATAAATCAAATTACAAAAAATACCCATGTTATCTTGAAAATTCGAAAAATACCCAAACCGGAAAAAAATTTTCTGAAATCTAACGCTACAAAATCGAATTGTTTTTTTAAATATTTGTTTCATTAATTTAAAAAATTTCAAAATGGTGTAGAATAATTTAGAAATTATCAAAATAGCTAAAATACTGAAATCTAACACTAAAAAATCGAATTGTTTTTTTAAATATTTGCTAGATTACATTTTTTTATATATAATTAGCATATTTATACTAAAACAAGCCAAATTACTTGATTTATGCTGAATTACACTAAATTACAATAATTATGTAGAATTATGCTAGAATACGGTAAAGTACGCTAAATTACGTACGAATAGGGATAATATCTTCACTGAGAAGGCGAAAAACGACGACGAAACTTCAAACGGTCATAAAACGGCGCTCGAGTGTCCGATTTCAGCAAATGACCACTTTTCGGAAAGCTTGCGAAAATGCGCATGCGTTCGGACTGGCTTTGCCAGTTTTCCAAATTCAGAATCGCCAAAAAACAAATAGAAGAGCCTCAAAACTTCAGTTGAAGTTTCCGATTAAGATTTTCATTTCTATTATTCAATCTACGTAGCTCAGTAAATTAGTTATGTAATAAACTTTTAGAACACCAAATTTTATTATTTTTGGAATTTTTTTTACTATTTTTTATGATTTATGAAAGATGCCACAAAATAAGCCCCATTTATACGTAATTTAGCGTAATTTATCGTATTTTAGTAAATTTACCGTATTTTAGCACAAAATCGGCCCTATTCGTAGTAAAAAACAATTCGATTTTTTAGTGTTAGATTTCAGTATTTTAGCTATTTTGATAATTTCTAAATTATTCTACACCATTTTGAAATTTTTTAAATTAATGAAACAAATATTTAAAAAAACAATTCGATTTTGTAGCGTTAGATTTCAGTATTTTAGCTATTTTTCTCTTAAAAAAAAAAAATTTATTTAGTTCGGAAAAAAATTTCCGGAATCTCTAAAAAAAAAAAAAAAAAAAAAAAATTTGTTAAGTTAAATTTTTTTATCCGGAATCTCTAAAAAAAAAAAAAAAAAGTTAAATCCGGAAAAAAAATTTCCGGAAACTCTAAAAAAAAAAAAAAAAAAATGTTAAAACCGGAAAAAAAATTTCCGTAAACTCTAAAAAAAAAAAAAAAAAAAAAAAAAAAAAAAAAAAAAAAATGTTAAAACCGGAAAAAAATTTTTTGGTTTTGGAGTTCAATTTCCGGAAAAAAATTTTCCGGGTTTAGATGCCAAATCCGGAAAAAAATTTTCCGGTTTGGGTATTTTTCGAATTTTCAAGATAACATGGGTATTTTTTGTAATTTGATTTATTTTTTGGATATAAATAAAAAATTCGGTAATTAAAAAGTTATACAAGTTTGAATGAAACTAATATTTGCCCAATTTCGTCAAGGATGTATTTGAACTTAAATTTAAAAATCATCAGTTTTGCATAAAAACAACAAATTAAAACCTTAATTATTGACCTTCATCCCCCAATTAGCGAGCCAAGATTTTGCGTATAAACCTTTTCTTTTTGTTTGGATTGATGTTGCATATATAGCTATAAAATTAATGATGTTTAGTTATTCAGTGTGTGTGTGTGTATATTACTATAATGATCGAGTAGATTATATCGAGAACAAAATTAACGTATGTGACAGCATGAAATAAGTTTTTAAAAAGAAATTTAGCACTAAAGAATGAAATTGTATGTACCAAATACATATAGGAATATTAATTGATACATATATACACACACACGTACACACATATATATATACACGTACATACAACGTAACAGAAGGAACAAAATAATAGAAGGTAATTAACGTGTAATTAATGAAAACGGGTTAATATATATATTAATGGGGCTGGAGATGCGACAAGAATTAAAAAGTTGGGCGTCGAAGCATTTCCGTTTATTTGGAGTTTGGGCTGTCTATAAATACCCATCATTTTCGCAGCTGGATCATCACCTCCACATCGATCATAATATATAGAAATTAAACAAATATAGATGATGGCTGTTGTAGTATTATGGCTAGTCTTGATGTTTACCTCAACTCCTTCACAATTAATCCTCCTCATTAGCCATGACGATTACGAGAAAGGAGAGGTAGCACAGTTGGTTAGAAAAAAAGTCTTAAGACTAATGGTTAGTCAAAGATCAAGAGTTTAATTCCCTCTCACGACTTCGTAATCTCTGTAAATATTTTTTTTAAAAAAAGGCCAGGACGATTACGAAAGGCCTTAGAATAGTCCCGGAAATCGGAACTATATATATATATATATGCAATCTCTTGGATTTATTCGGTTATACACATGACTGTTATCCATCCCCCAACCTCATGCAGTCCCACTCCCCGGTGCCATTTGACATTAGTACCGGAACATTAATTTCTTTTCAATTTTTCCATTGGAGACAAACATCAGCATGTTTCATTAATCGCTGATACAACCATTGACCTAACCTTCCTTAATTTATGCTGTGCCAGCCTTAATAGCTCAAGTTATCAAGACTTCGAGGAGATAGGATTAGGTCCGATGGGCATCGGACCTACTTTTAGGTTCAATTAACTCCATCATTGTACGATTAGTATTAAATCTGTGCGCACGGAAATTGATACAGACTCGCAAGGATTTTGATGCCAAGTGCACCAATCTTGATTCTGATCGGATGGTCATCACACCCATCAAACCAAAGTAGGTCCGATGGGCATCCGACCTACTCTGAATTCGACTTCGAGATACACAACCAGCTGCTCCAATTTGTCTTGTACCTACGTACAGTTATCAAGACTACCCTGGCCCACTATAAGCTCCAAAGGGTTTCCTAGCTACCGATACCTTTTTCTCGGCGAATGATCAGCGCATCAGGCACCTCCAGTGCCCATTGTTTTCGGCTGCGGATGAACAGTCAATACCGGTTACTATGGATCAATTCGGTTTATTTTTTTATTTTTTACGGTTTTTGTTATTTGGTTCGGTTTATAATATTTTAAAATTGGCTGAACCGAACCGACCGAGTTCTTTTATTAAAATCACTCGCCAAATAATCAAAGCGGTTCGGTTCATTTTTGCACTTCTCGAGTCCCGGCTCCCAGTTTCTTTTCCCCTCTCTGCCTCCCCAAGTTTTTTTTTTTTTTTTTAAAAAAAAGAGACAAAGCCCATTTCATTGATATGAAAGGATAATTACAGAGCTCCCCAAGTTTTGATCTTCACAAGAAGTTAATCAAAACACTCTTCCTTTCTCTTTTCCCCTCTCCGATTCCAAGATTAGTTTCTCAAAAACCGTCTTTTCTTGTTTTTTCTCTTTACTCTCTCTCACTTCTTCCTTCTTTTGATCTTTTGTCTGATTTGTGCAATGAACGAAAACAATCTGAGGGTTTGAAGGCTGTGAAGCACAGCGAATTTCAAGGCACAAGGCAAAAGACAAAGAAGTTGTGTACTTAGAATTTATTTGCTTAGAATTTCTCGCTGGATTTTTTAGCTCGGGTCAAATTTTTGGAATTTTTTGCTTGAATCTATCAAATTTCGGTTCAACCGAACAAACTGAAATTTACATCGGTTTGTTTAGTTCGGTTCTAATTCGGTTGAGAATTTCAATTTGGTCAGTTCGGCTCTATTTTTGAAAACCGAAGAAAACTTTGGTTTGTCTATTTTAATTCGGTTCAAACCGAACCGACCGTTTGAACACCCCTATCTATATCCATATCCATATGCGTATCTGTTTAATATCCGATCCTTACCCGTATATCCGATCCGTATCCGTATCTGGAAAAAAAATACGGATACAGATATGGTTTTACTACTATCCAATCCGTTTGCACCCTACTTTCGAGTTGTTTATTAGAAAAAAATATGTTTGTGTTTCTAAAAAGTAATTTATGTGAGAAGGAGACGACACAATAGGATTCCCCTTATAAATGGACATGTTGGAAGGGAGCAGTGGCGAAGCTAGGATTTGAGCCAGGGGTAGGCAAAAATTGGATTCGGGTTCGAAAAAAATAACGGTTCGGGTTCGGGTTTGGATTCAAGATACAATTCAAAAAAATAGCAAGCATTTCAAATATTGTAAAAATAGAAATGGTACCATCTTTACCATTGGCATTATGCTATTATCATCAATTAAAATAAACAAGAAGTCAAAATAATATAATTGAACATCAAAGGTTTCAACTAAGTCAAAAGTTTATAACAAATATTCTTTTACATATCAAAAAACAAGAAATATATTAATACTACAAAATCAAGTCAATGGAGGAAGCATTGTTCTACGGTTCTTCATATTTTGAAATCGTTGCATAATTCGTTCATCATCTACCTTATCAAACAACTCATTCTCAATATAAGTGACCAAACAATCATTCAAGAATTGATCTCCCATTGAATTCCTTACTCGATTTTTCACATAATTCATCGCCGAAAATACCCTTTCAACACTAGCCGTAGCCACCGGCAATATCAATGCTAATTTCACTAATTTGTAAACTAACGGATAAATTATGTGCTTCCTCTTTTCCACCATTTTTTGAGAAAGTTCAACTATGCCCTTTAACTCTAAAAAATCATCATCACTTCGCATATCCATGCGATAATTCTCCAATTGACCATCTAGGACAGCAAGTTCATATTGGTTGAAATCAGAGGGATAGAATTAAGCTAATTGAACCAACCTATCTTTATTAAATGATGAAAAAGAGTTACTGGGGTCTAAGCATGACAATTGCATATGAATCCTTTTGTCCGACGGCCCAGATTGATCTCTGTTTGATTGCTTTGATTTCTCTCTCGATTTCTCTCTTTGTGTGTTGATTTTGCTCTCTGGTACTTGATTCCCCTTTACAGATCAGACCCTAACTTTATTGCAATTCAATCAATTCAATCAACAAGAAACTAACCTAGATGTAGAGATGTTGACGCCTCTAAGTCTGAGCACAAGCCTTTCCCTTGCTTGCCTAACTGATCTGAAATCATATGGCCATGATCAAGACAGACTCCAATTTCCAATGAGAAGAGAAGAATCAAAGTAAATGTTGAGACTTGAGTTTGACATGAACCTGATATCAACTATACTCTCAATTTAATAGATTTATACACAGCCCTTAGATTAAACCTCAACTACTGAATCGGTACCAGTACTGAATCGAGAAGTAAAAAACTCTCATTCACCAAACTGAGAAGTAAAAAAACCAAGAAGTACTGAATCGGTACCAGACTACCAGTACCAAACCGAGAAGTACCAGTACCAAACAGTGGCGAAGAAAAAAACCAAAATACCCATAAATCTTGATTAAACCTCAAATTGATGCTATAAACAACTCTCATTCACTATTACGATGTCAAAGGACCAAATAATTGAATGAAATCGCAAAGAAATGGGAAGAAATTGGTCAAAGATTTAAATGGGAAGAAATTGAATGAAACCTCAAATTGATGCAAGGCGGAGCAGGGGTATGCAAGGCGGCAAGGCGGTAAGTTCCGGCGTTCGTCTTCTTCTTCGCGCAGCGGCGCAGACGTGTTTCCTCGCCAGTCGCCTCGCGTTTTGTTGCCTCGCTTTAGTCGCGTTTCATTTTAAAAAATTGTCGCTGCTTCGCTTCGCGCAGGGCAGGGCCAGGGATAGGCAAAGCCAAAAACAGGGGTAGGCAAAAGCCCAAAATATCCCGGTCCGAAAAAAAAAAAAAATTTCAAGAGTAGGCAAGTGCTTAGCCAGCATGAATGTGGCTTCGCCACTGGAAGGGAGGAGAAGAGGTCACTAGACAAGCCGAGCAACAATGGAAATGAATGCTAGAAATGCTTGAAATTCTCAAAGTTATTAATTTTTTTTAATTTATAATTATACAATTTCAAATATCAAATTGAACAATTTTAATCTGACAATGCATTTCTCTTTTACAGGTTCATCCAGTACTCAGTAATATTTTTTTAGGTTTTCATTTATTGGCCAATTTTTTTTAAGGTTTTATTTGGTTCTTGAAGATGTATTTCTTTAGGTTTAGTACCAGTTGTATTTTCTTAGGTTTTGCATGTTTAATTTGAAAGTCATGTTGTTATTAAGAACAATATTTTCTTGCAACATATTGCATTTTTAATTTGAGTATTGCGTTTTCTTCACTATATTGTGTCAAATAGAAAATATATTTATTTTTTCATATTCAAAACTTCTTAAAAAAAAACTTACATAATTAAGGGGACGTAGACTGAATTTGTTTTTCTGTTAGAGCATCTGCATCCCAGCAACTCAAATGAGTTTCTAAATAACTGTTAACTTCTTTTTAGAAATTAAGATCTCTAAAGTTTCTAACTTTCACATTCTTGAAATTAATTTTAGAGTTTCTATTAAGTCACGTCAACAACAAATTAAAATGGCATAAATAATTTAAGCCAATCATTTGGTTAGCATATAATTTATAAACAGTGTCTTAATAAGAAACTTTCCTGCATAATTTCTAAATAAGAAAGTCTCCTATATCCCTGAAACTGGATTAGAAACTGCCACATCAGATTAGAAATTCTAATAGTACCAGGGATGTAGATGCTCTATATTTGATTTTTTTTTTAAAACGTGTTAATTGTTTTAATTCTTTTTTATTCAGAGGATGGTAACTAAAAAATTTCGGTTTTTGAAAAGGATCGCTGCCTTTAATTTTTTTTTTTTTTTTTAAATGTTAACTATAGAACTATAGAAGAATCGGTGTGAGTATCCTCTGAGATACCTCATATTTTGCGTGACCGACGTGTCCGGTGCCTATTCGGGGATAGCGCAGGCAGTATTATAACTTTAAGATTCGTGCAGAAAGTATTTGATGGTTGAGATTTTCCAATAGGTCACGCAACATATGAGATATCTCAGAGGTTGCGAATTCGAAGAATTGGGTATATTTGGGTTTCTTTCTCTCTCTCTTAAAATTAGAATGGAGGAATCGAAAGCTGCAGCGTACTACGACGAGCTTACTCGGAAAGGGGAAGGCGCCGCTCGCTTTAAGCAAGGCCTCGGCTTCTCCTCCAGTTCCACTTCCTCCAGTTCCAAACCCTCCTCTTCCTTCCTCTCCAGTTTCGTCCGCGCCGGCGACCATCATCTCAACTCCAGCGAAACTGAAAGACTCCAACCCGACAGGGATAGGAATCTCTCCGGTTCTGGCTCTACTGGCGACGCTAACCGCCGCGACCAGCTCAACTCTATTAAAAACAAACTCAGTCGCAAACTAACTACCAAAGACTCAAGGGGAAGAGAGAGAGAAGGGGATAGAGATAGAGATAGAGAAAGAGATAGAGATCGAGATGGAGATAGGAAAAGAGATAGGTATGATAGAGATAGAGATCGAAATAGAGATAGGAGAAGGGATAGTTATGAAAGGAGTCGATCACCTTCGAGGAGAGAGAGGGAGAATAGCAAGAGCAAGAGCAAGAGCAATAAGGTGGATTACACAGAGCTTATTCCCGGTTATGATCGAATGGTTAGTTTCTTCTAATCAAATATTTCATGATTTCCCAACTCTGCAATTAACCTTGTTTCTAGCATTTAAGAAATTAAAACTAGTTATTCAATTCATTGATAAAGTGTATTGTGTTGTTACAGACACCAGCTGAGCAGGTTAAAGCAAAGATGAAACTCCAACTCTCTGAAACTGGTATGATCTTACTGTTACCTCCTTTGCAGTGGCTATGCCAAAGGAGAACGGAGTAGGTCCGATGCCCATCGGACTTACTTTTGGGTCCAATGAGCTCCATGACCGTCCGATCTGTCTTAAGATCTGTGCGCACGAAAATTGAAGCAGAAACACATGAAATTTGAAACAGAACGCACAAATCTTAAAACAGATCGAACGGTGTTTGAACCCGTCGAACCAAAGTAGGTCCGATGGGCGTCGGACCTACTCTCAAGTCATGCCAAAGGGAGCACAATGGGGTCAATTGACTGGGACCCCACTTAATTTATAAAAGTACCATCCAATTATATAATATTTGAACTTAGTGCTCATGTTTGTTGTGAGGGTTTATCATTATTATTGGGTTCTTTTACAAAAATCAGACTAACAGAATGTATTTTGTATTTTTTTTGGCTCATGTTAGTTGTGAGGGTTTATCATTACTTGGGCCAAAGTACCTTCCAATTATATAATATTTGAACTTGGCTGAAAAAATTCTTAAAAAGTTTTTTTTGGCTCCGTCACTGATATTTTGTTTATGGGTGTGTTACCATTTGCACAAACTGTTATCCGATCCCTGATTTTTTTTTGTTCTAGCAATTAAAACGTGATCCTTTCAGATAACTTCTTATAAAAAAGGAAAAAAATCTGCTCCGTTAGTAAACTCATTTACTTAGCCCAATGTAGGATGCAAAATATGTTGTTATTTTAAAAAAATAATAATAATTTGGCACCAAGTGCTCATGTTAGTTGTGGGGGTTTATCATTGTTATTGGGTTCTTTTACAAAATTCAGACTAACGGAATGTATTTTGTATTTCTTTTAAGCCGCTAAGGATGCAACAAAAGGCATGGCTAGGGGATGGGAAAGATTTGATTTTGATAAAGATGCACCTCTTGATAATGAGGATGAAGAGATTGAAGGTAAAAAAATTCTCATTTCACCAAAATTGTTACATTTATAGCGCTATGTGGAGGATATATTAAGAGATTCTTTGTTTGTGAAGCTGCTGATGATGATGCATCGCTCATGAATAATATCGGCAAAAGCTTCAGGTTCTCTGCTGTTCAGGTATTGATCACAACTCTTGTACCAGTAAAGTACCAGTCATGGTTGGTAAACTGGTACATACTCCGAAAACAAAATGATGGGTTTATGTATTGTTAGCCTGCTTAACATAATTCTATGAGCAAACCTAGTATGAACTGTTCAAACTAATCTATTTCATAAGTCATGCATTTACATGTCAATGTAGGATCAAGTTCACTTAATATAAAATCAACCTGTTCACTTAATATAACCACTTGACTTCAAACTAAATGAATGAGAAAACTTACAAATTTGGTATGTAAATGCATCACTAGTGAAATAGATTGATTTCAAAGGTTCAAATTGGCCATTTGAACATAGTTCAATGAATTTTGGAGTTGATTCACGAATTTCCATGGTGAATTTAGCTCATTTTAGCTTTACTCTAATTATACTTTTTATTTGGAATTCCAAAAAATCTCACACAAGTTAGATTTTGGTAAATTTTGAAATTACGGGTATAAGATGATTACAAGGCAAATTAGTTAACATTTGGTTGAATCGTATTCAGAGTTATTTTTTAAATAGAGTAAATTAATTTGGTGTCTGTTGCTGCCCTTCTTCCTTCAATTGTACAGGCAAAGAGAGAGGATGAAATTAGAAGAGCACATGATGAAGCTATATTTGGTGGACCCACATTGTCAGTACCTCATGCTGAACCGACTGATTTCAGTATTAGTAGAGAAGAAACTAATGAAAACATAGATGACAAAGATCAAGGTGGGATTTCGAATGATACAAGTTCTCTGGTCAATGACAAGGTAAAAACCATTTACAAAATACATTTCTGATGATTTACTCAAATTGTGTATTCATCCTTCAAATTTCACTGATGACCTAAAGGACTAAATTGAGAACCAACGGGTCTTGAAGGACCATTTTCTAAAATTTACAGTTTTGTGATGTTTTATGCTCCAGGTTTTTGCAATGCAACAAGGATCATGGAGAGATCGGGTTAGAAAATCCAGAGATGATGCCACATGATGTAGTTTTTTTTTTTTTTTTTGTACTAGAAATGTTTAAAATTTGCATGTATATGTATAACCCGAATCATTTGGAATTTGTTTTTAAGCTACTCATCCGCTTACAAAATTTCCTTTAGAGCTTACCTTTCTTTCCCTGTCCACCATTCCAGCTATGTGTCTATCCCTTGATTCCTGGTATGTGGTGCCCATCCGGTCCTTGTTTAATTTGATTCTCCTTGTTCTCCCTTGAATTATGTCCTCGTGTAATTGCTGACGCCCCCTCTCGTTGTTCAGCATGCTAAACCAATTCTTCACTCACCACAGATGAGAGAACTTTATTGGATACCGATTCGAAGAGAAGGAGCTAAGGCGGATAGCACTCTAGATATAGGAATCTTGGATTCTTTCAATCATTTGTGATATTTTCAGTATCTGGGATGATTCCATTGAAGTCCTCTGAACCATTTTCTAATGTGACTATCATCTTATTTGTTTTGTGTTGTGCTTTCATGGTGGAATAGTCGCTTATACAAACAATGCTGCATTCAAGGACATATCCAGATGAAAGCAAGCTCACGGCGAAGGTCGAAATTGAGTGCAAAAAGAGAGGTGCTCAAAGAATGGCATGAGTTCTCAATTTGCTTCTTTTTGTGCATTCTTCTGAGATATGGCAGTTAATGAACTGCGCAGACCAACGGGAATTTCCCCCGTGTCGCGAGGTTGGATGAACGTTCATTCACCTTCTAAGTAATTTCAACTGGCGGGACAGTCGGAGTAGGACACTAACAACGAATCAAAACTCTTTCCCCGTAGAAAAAGGAAGACTAAACGTTTTTAGTAATGTGTACGTTTCTTTGGGTCTGGATAGGTTGCAAGCATACCAAAAAGCAATACTTCTCTTTGCTTTCTTTCAGAACCTTACACTGCCGGACAACATTGAATTGAAATGAAACAATTGAATATGTGGACTTTTTTTTTTGAATAAGTGGTATCAAGTACCACCGCTTCCATTCAAGGTAGGATATCCCTAAGATCGTGAAGTTGCCTGGCGTACGGATTCTTAGACTATTCCCCCCTTTTACTGATAGTAGTACCATACCTGTTTTCGAATGCTTGGAAATATAATGAATTATTTGCGAACCAGATGCAGACATTGCATTCGCGGGTAAAAGATTGAAGAAGTAATGAAGATCATGCTCCGCCCTAGGGTGGGCCAGGAAGCTGAATACTTATTTGTTTGAAAAGAGTATGCAGAGCTTGTGTAATTTGAGTAGTTTACTTAAGTTGGTGCGTGCTTTCAAATGCCCATCCATATATAGTGTATTATTTTGATGGGTTTATATCATATATAGTGCATGATCCAAATCATATACCAATCTAGTTTTTTCTAGTAGAATGCAACTACACGTTACGTTTAGGTTGTGGTTGACCCACCTTTCTTTCGAAAGGTTAAATAGCTAGCCCTTCAGTTAGATTTGACTTATGAAGGATCGAAAGATTTTATTTGCTGCTATTCTATTGATTTGTGCCTTGAGTTCTAAAAAATTCATAATCTATAATGAAGAATTGATAGTAGCTGCTTGTTTTATAGGCTTTATCATATTCACTCGGAAGAGTTTTGGATCAACTGTCCAAGAAAGAAATCCGCACTATCCAAGCAAGGTGTGAGATAATATTTTGCAACACCAATTTTGGACAAGAAAACATTGTCATTTTGGCTGAACCTTGCTCCTTCATGCCCGCTTTCTCTGCTTCATATTTTAATCTAGTTATTAGTAAAGAATCGATTGATTTTCTCGTAGCTTATTGATTTGAAGGAAGTTTTATGTAGCTTATTTCTATTCATAAGCAAGTAGGCTCAAAGTAGTCCAGCGGGTGGATTTATACCGAAGTTGCCGTAGAAATAGATAGGAAGAAAGAGAAGTTCTAGAAGACGAACGTGATGATTCAGCAGTCAGCACGCACAAGTAAAAAGGTCATCTAACTAGAATGTAAGTTCAAAATGAAATCAGGATTCCTTGAATCAAATAGAATCTTTAAACGAGACATGTCACAAATAAAGTCATTCACAAAAATATATCCTTCTTAATTTTACTCAAGTTCTGGATTAATTAACAATGGCAATTCGAATCAAATAATTCAGTATATTTTCATTTTATACGAAAGAGTACATTTATGTTTCTGCTTCATGAATATGATATTTTGTGGGCATTTCTCATAATATCAAGCTTTTTTCCCTATCTTAGCATTTTTTATTTCAGGAGTTTTAGCTCCGATTCGTGAAGGGCCTGAAAAGAATCCAGTCAAACTGGTATTTTTTCTTTTTTTTTACTTCACTTCAATAGTAAATTGAATTCTTTTCTTGATCACTTCAGTGAGTGAGAGAGATAAAGAGAGTCACCTTGTAATTAATAACTAAACGTAGTAAATTGGAATAACATTTTTTTCTCCCGGATCGAATATTGTAACTTACTATTCTTTTATTATTTATTGAGAACTTACCTTATATTTATTATTTTGTAGTCAAATTTCACCTCTGCCTTTCCTTTCTCTTCCGTACTGTACATTATTATTCATCAACGGCTTTATGGCATATTTGTGCTGTAAGAAACTACTCTACTATTCCGCTGCGCGCCTTATCTGGCTAGAGAAACTTCATTCATTTCCTTAACCTCCACTAGGCATCGGCTTGAGAACCGGATTCTCGCAGTCAGCTATGTAACTCAGGCAGCAGATAAAGATCTGTCCTCAAACCTTTGAGTGCTCCCCCCACAAAGAAAGAAAGTGAAGCCAAGGTCTTTGACCTTGTGCCAGAATACCAATTATCTGCTTAACCACCTACCAGATTAATTGAGGCCAGCTCAGTTCTCAGATTGTCAGGTACCAGAAAGAAGGTTACATAGGTTTCACATTTTAGTTTAGCTACGAATGTTCGAAATAGATCTTTTCGAAGGCAATTGAATCTTTTAAATAAAGGAGTACGTACCTCTTTATAGAGTTTTCAGAGTCCTTCTACTCAAAAACCAAATGAGTCTATGTATAAAACTGGTCTTACTGGAGAGTAGCTAGTAGATATGGTAGACGAGGATGAGAATAGAGATCTGACTAAAGGGAAGGAAGAAACTCTCCGATCTTGGCGGATTGCTACTGATTTATTGCTTTCTTTTCCAACTAGCTGCCTTTCTAGGATCGAGATGTACGTCCGACTGTCTGGACAAGAGAATGAGCTACTTGAATTACCGGGGTTGGAATATATATGTTAGCTACATTTCCGCTTCTTCTACAAAGTACCCGACTGCTGATGTGCTTTCCTTGCGCGAGTCTGATTTTTTCCCTCTTTTGGTCGTTCCTGTTTCTAGTTAGAGAAGTTAGCCAAAGATAGAGCATTTCATCTTCCTAGCTATGTTTTCTTATTAGTGGCTTTATCCCGTACTTTTTGAAGTCTGGTTTCTCTCTCCGAGAGAAGGCCCCAAAAGAGAAATTAGCCATCTCTAAATGATAGTAGAGGCAGGCATTTACCTATCCATCTTAGAGAAGGTCGCCGCCCGCTTAGGAAAGGAAGAGAGCGTAACCCTTCTAGATTTTGAGTTTTAGTGGAGATTTATCGGTTCCGACCGACTTTGTCCTTCTTGGAATTTTTTTTGCTCCTCTTTAGACGTTTGATTTGTAATTCGAATTAAATTTAGAATTAAAATTGAAATAAATTTGTTGAATTTTAATTAGTAATTAGAATTACAAGTCAAAGCATCAAAAATTACAAGTCAAAGCATTAGAAAGTATAAGTTAAAGCATTGTTTTTTATCGAGTATCTAATTGGTTAATGGATTTAAACACAATTCGATATTTTTTTTACCTCCCTGACAAAAATCCTGAATCCGTCCCTGTACTCAACTATGTCAATTTAATACTACCAGAGTGGAGTTTTTAAAATGTAAATTTAATTATGTGTAGCATATACAAATTTGCAATTGGAAACAAGAGCTAAAGCAAGCTATGATAAACTAGAGAGAGAGGGAGAAGAAAAGAATATATTTTGAAAGAAAAAAGAATAGCATATTGTGCCTAAGCTCTAATTAATCACTAGCTTTTTGGTATTCTAATGGAGTGCTCCAATTGCAACTCAATTGAGGCCTTTTGTCATCTAAAGTGGGCCTTGCAAGTTGACAAGGGCAAGGCATGGCTATGAATTTTGGAATCTGGTCTCCTGCCATTATCACTGGTAGCCCTTGGTTTTTCTCTTTCTTCTCCTGATTTACAAAACAAAGAATAACTCTACATCAGAATAAATCCCGGAATAGATTCATAAATCTACTCAAACATGTCTGGTCAAATACAACTAGAACAAAAAATTGGAATAACTTCAGCCTGGTACTATTCCAAAAGCATCTACATATATAGGAGACCAAATTGTGGATTTTGAAAAATATTGGAATAAGAGATAACAACGAGCAAAGATATGTGATATTTTGTGTGATTTTAATTAATTTTGAAATACTAATTAGAAGTTCTAGTGATAAATCTAACTAATTGTGGAGTTTATATATCTTGATCAAACAATGTATAGCACTATATATATAGCTAATTAAATAGTTTAATTCCCATATGAAATTTATCTATCAAGGATCAACTTTGCATGTATAGGCAAGCACAAAGAATGAAATAAAACATGATTATTTAAAAAAACATATGATTAAACACCCATAAATATAATTAGATTTAATATAATAGACTTAATTAGCACCTCTTTGATGATCTTGGAAGGAGAAGATGGAATGGACACACTGATGTGGTGATCACTAGTTTGATCTTCTTGATTTTCATGTTCGTCACGACGCAATTGTTGCCGGAAAGCCCGTATCTTTTCCCAGTGGTAGCATCCGGAGAAGATACCGCTGAGAGAAAATATGACAAAAATGAGCAGAGCAGTTCCTAGAGGAAACCCTAGAGTTGGCCTTGATGAGTGCATCCCGATGGCAGGTGGAGCCGGCGTCGAGATATCGGCACCATCCATAATGATAATGCTAATTTAATTAATTTTATATGGTGATGATGAAGTGAAGTATATGTGTTTGGGTTGTGTAGAATAAGAAATACAATGATCTCCTGCTCTCATGTCATGACTGATGGATGCAATTAAGAAATGAAGAAAGAGAGAAGTTAATACAAGTTTGAAGGCATGGAAGTTGGGTTACAATGAGCATATATTTATTCACTCGATGTGTGAGAAAAGAAGAAGAAGAGGTACGTTCGGAAAGAGAAAGAAAAGTAAAGGGTGGTGGTACCCACATGCACGGTAGTAGCACGGACAGTGCAGATACACTGGTTCTAGTGCGGTAGTGGGTACCCACACTAATGCTGCCAAGATCTTATGTGACATTCTCTTCTGAAATTGATGTATTTAAAACATTAGGGTGTGGTACACGGTGACAAATGAATTATTCGGATTCGGTTCGGCGAGATCAAAAATTCGTAATTCGGGAATAATTCGGATATAATTTGGAAATGATTTGAAATTATCCGGATTAGAGATCTCAGTCCTACAAGGAAACAAACAAAAAAAAAATGTTTTGGGAAAAATTCGAAAAGAATTCATAGAATTCACGAATTATTCGCGAATAATTCAGTCAAAGTTCGGTCAGCCAGATTCTAAAAAAAATGTAAAATTTGGTTTGCAAGTACATATTCATATAAAGATGATGTTGAACTGTTCGGATCGACTGTTAGAATTTTGAAAAGAAAACTCAAATATTGAGCCATAGCACGGATGCTCTCTATGCTACGCGTAGCATATTAGCCAGATTATATATATATATATATATATATATATATACATGGCACCCGCTAACACGGTTTGTACACGGACGCAATAATACAAAGGAACCGCAAAACAGCATGCCTATCTCATGCTAGCTTTTCGCAAGAATTCTAGTCCCTTGGTTTGTTAATCTTCTTTTGGATATTGAGTGTTTTCACGATCATAGATACATATATTCATATGTTAGTGCGTTGGTGCACGGAAACTTTATAAGCTTTCATGATCAAATTCGGTCCCATGCATTAGCCATATATTATTATTAATTAGGTTTATGTACAGTATATATTGATGCATGTTAGGTAAAGAATGATGAGTACCACCATTGAGCACTTCATTTCATTTCCTAATACATGATACATGCATGCATCAACTATTAAGTAATAGTACTAGCTCATCTTCTTACTGTAAATTTAATTAAGCTAATATATATATATTACATTTTTAACAGAGCCTTTTCATAAGCATATACTATTTCGATTTACAACAAATTAAATCTCAATACCATGCATGCACTTGTCAAACATATATATTTCTGATTGTATTATATATATATATATATATAGGGATGGGCTATTGTGAGCTATAGAGTAAAACAAGTTTTTACTTCACGTCTCATTATTTCCGTTTTGAAAATCCAAACAACCGATCCGCACCGTTCAACATGATCTCCATATTGAAATGTGCTTGGAGACCAAATTTTACATTTTTTGGAATTTTTTTACTATTTATTAAGCCACTTTGAAAATCGCTGATCCATTGGTCCAGAATTTTTTACTGTTTTGCTACTGTTCACCCGGATCAGCGATTTTCAAAGTGGCTTAATAAATAGTAAAAAAATTCCAAAAAATGTAAAATTTGGTCTCCAAGCACATTTTAATATGGAGAACAACTTGAACGGTTCGGATCGGTTGTTTGGATTTTCAAGATGAAAATATGGCGTGAAGTACAAACTCGTTTTACTCCATAGCTCACCATAGCCCATCCCTATATATATATATATATATATATATATATATATATATATATAATGGAGGCTTCCTAGTAACGTTACTTTGTTGAACCTGGAGATATTTTTGCTAAATTTGAATTAGTGCTCAAACAATCATGAGAACCACCGGTCCATACTAACTGATCAAGCAAACGAATATATATATATGAGGTTGGCTAATATCAAAACGTTTGTTCCAGAGCTGTAGTGCAACCAATTGGTTTTCCGATTTTCAAAGTTCAAACGTTAGATCCGAACCGTTAGATGTGATCTCTATAAAATGTGCTTGGAGACCAAATTTTACATTTTTTGAATTTTTTTATTATTTATTAAGCCAATTTTAAAATCACTGATTTTAATAAACAGTGAAATTTTTTTGGATGATTGAAAACAGCGATTTTAAAACTGACTTAATAAATAATAAATTTTTTCCAAATAATGTAAAATTTGGTGTCCAAGCACATTTTATTATAGATTGAATGCTGAATAGTTTGAATCGTGTTTGGACTTCGAAAATGTATAAACAAAGCGTTTGTTCTACGGTCTAAGAACAAACGTTTTAATATTAGCCGACCTCTCTGTATATATATTTAAAATTAAGAAAATTTTAAATTATTTATTTCTTATAAATCAAGCAAAAGGAATCAACGTCAAGCTTCAGAGATATATATTTAAAAGTAAGAAAATTTTAAATTATTTATTGCTTATAAATAAAGCAAAAGGAATCACGTCAAGCTTCAGAGATAAGACCTAGCTAGCTAATCGTACAGACTTTAATTATTACCCTCCATTAAATTCAGGAATATATTTTCCTGAGTTTCTTTTTCCTTTTTGAAGTGACTGGATAGGACATACATAATTTGAACACTAGTATCGTGTCCGTGCATTGCAACGGAATATATAATAAGATAACAAAAATAAATTATCATACAAAACGATAAATTTTCATAAAAAAATAAAATTAGAAATATATTCTAGATTTATCACAGTAATATGTATAGAAATAAGGAGGTAGATAAATAAGGAAGTGAACAAAAAATTGATTTGCATTGTGATCCGCCATATAGAAAATATCAATTGGAGAGGGAGAAATAAGGAAATAAATAAATAAGGAAATGAAGAATTATATCGCTAAATTTTAGAGTCTATTTAATTTTAATTGTAATGCATCGTGTGACGGTATGTGTGGCAAGTATGTTTGTAACTAAATTTAAACTTCTACACATAAAACATATGCATTTAATCAAAAGAAGATATATTATCTGATTGGAGAGCTGAGATTAAATCCAAAAATTAATCTTTCAATCGTAGCCGTTGGCGGATCGGACACCCAACGTGCTTAATAATGAAAAATGGAGATATACAGAGAATATATTTCTGATGCAATTTGAGATGATTAAATTGTAATTTAGAAAACAAAGGGAAAAGATATCAAAAAAAGAAAAGATAATTAGATAAGCTGACTCAACCAGTCAAGAAAAGGGTATTATGTAGGGAAAAGGTGTTGGAAAAAGAATAATAAAAAAAGGTAACTATTGCAAAAAATAAAATAAAGGTAATTGAATTGAATAATGTTAATGATGTGAGTCACTGCTGGTCACGTTTGGTCACGTTTAATTTTTTTTTTATAATTTAGATTAGTTTATTTAAGATTCACTATTTGATCAAGATATAACGATCCTAAATACACGTGACTCGCATAATTACGTGTCGTACCGTGACCAGATCTTTCACGTGGCGTACCGTGTCGTGCTAAATTTTTAAAAAATAATCACGGTATACAAATGGTCATGACATAAGATACGCGAGTCACAGCACGTAACCGATGCACGTTCCGTATCTTTTCGTGACAGAACCGGCTCTGCCGTGCCATTTTTCCCACACTTTAGGTATAAGGGGTGGGGCCGTTGATTCCGTACGCGTCCTAACATATCCACTAATGTTTGCCTACCATCTTTTTTACTTTCTTTCAGGCCCCACAGGCCATAACTAATCAATCAAAATATATCAAATGTTGAGTAAAGCTAAGGTGCTCTTAAGTGTACCGTACTCCTAAATGTAGGCCGTTGGATTTCTTTAAAAGTCGTGTAGATTCTTTAAAAGGCGTGGTAGCACGACTTTTAAAGAAATCCAACGGCCTACATTTAGGAGTACGGTACACTTAAGAGCACCTTAGCTTTACTCATCAAATGTTTTCTCCACTAAATTAATACAACAATTAATATTATATCCTTGTGCTGTCCATGTTTGAATCAATCACAAAAACGATGAATCTTTTTGTTGCGCTGCACTGTTCTATATATAACACTGTGCAACACATTTTTCTTTCCTCTTATAAGAAAAATATATACAGAGGTGCACAAAAAAACTCATGACTCGCGGTTGTCTCACGAGTTGAATCCAAATTACATCCAACTTGGTTTAGAATCAACTCGGTTGACTCATTGACTTGATAAGCTATGTAATATTTTGTTAAACATTGTACTATTTAGTAATTTGATAAACTTTGTACTACTTAATTATGTATTTGTCACTGTTTCATTATGTAAAGTTTTAAATTGTGTACTATTATGATAAACTATGTACTAATTATTTTGTTAAACTTTGTTTTGATAATTTTTTATTGGATAAACTATGTAATATCTACAAGTCACGAGTCGACTCGAGTTGTTCGCGAGTTGAATCCAAATTAAAATTTCTGACTCGAAATTAGATTAGCATCTCGGACTCAATTCGGCTCATGAGTTCACGAGTTGAATCCAAATTGCTCTCAACTCGCTCATGAGCAGCCCTAGTTATATATACCGTGTGTGTCTGGTGCTGCTAGAAACAAAAGATGCTCTACAGTGCTGCACGGTGCAGTACAAGTGTACAACAGAATCTTTTTATGGACAATGGGCAAAGATTTTTGTGGACACTTTATTGCTTTTTTTAGTTTTCCTTCTGTTCCATACTTTTGACCTATTTTTTCCTTTTTCATAACAACTTTTTGCTGCTCTGTAAAACCCATGTGCCAGTATGACAGTATCATCCCTAGATCTGTTGCTTATTTTCCTTTTCCTGAAGCAATGAAGCAAGAAAGACTCTTTTCCTCTAAAGGATGTTAAGAAACTGGATAACTATTTTTTGTAGATATTATCCGTATTTATATCTATATTTTTTGCATGGTTCGGAATATGAATTTATGCTCAAAATAGATAACGAATAAAGAAAACCATGAAAATAGAAGGCAACCAAATTCTAGTTTGATGGAGAATGCGCAATGCTAGTTTGATAAATCAATCAAATTTCTGCATCTTAAAATAACAAATAAAATTCCTTCTAAAAGAAAGAAAGCATTAATTCATAATAACTTTATAAAACTGCAGGCTTAATTAGTGCAGTGGCATAAGTCCACGTCTTAGGTTCAATTTTCGAAAATAGTATATGAAATATACTGAGTATATCGAAGCCCTTTAATAAAAAAAAGTCGCAATAACTTCATAATTGCAAAAAAATTGAGAAAATAGGATACAAACTTTTTAAAAGACGGCTAAGAAAATTCTCATATTTATAGGAACTATAGAAAAAAAAAAACAACACAAGGAATTATACAATAAAAACTCACAAAGCAATAAAGCAAGAAAGACTCTTTTCCTCTAAGGATATGAAGAAAATGGATAACTATTTTTTGTAGATATTATCCGTATTTATATCTATATTTTTTATTTGTATAGATTGCAATTTTTCATGTTTCGGAATGTGAATTTAAGCTCAAAATAGGTAACCAATAAAGAAAACCATGAAGAAAAATAGAAGGCAACTAAATTCGGATTCAGATCAGCTGAAATCCGAGATCCATGAATAGTAACTCTAAAATTCCTGAAACCTGAGATCCATCCGTCCAACTTTTTCTGTGCACACATCTCGAAACAGCTGATTTTTCTGTGTACGCATCTCAAAACAATTCAAAAGCTGGATTCGAAATTTCAAAAATTTCAGAGTTAGTATTGATGATCTCGAATTTCAGCAGATTTGGATCCACCAAATTCTAGTTTGATAGATGAATGTGCAATGCTAGTTTGATAAAGCAATCAAATTTCTGCATCTTAAAACAACAAATAAAATTCCTTCTAAAAAAGAAAGCATTAATTCGTAATAACTTTATAAAACTGCGTGTGCTTAGTGCAATGTCATGAGTCTACGTGACGGCAACACGTCCCAAATTTCACTTCATGTGTGCAAGTTCTGATTAGTTTAGTGAGATATTGAAGAATAAAAGAATAATTTAGACACATAAGAGAAGAATCACAAGAGAAAAAATAGAAAACATTTCATATAATATCAAATTCTTTCTATTACAAATGACATATCTCTTATTTATAGGTTATATGATGACATTTTTCAAACCCAATAACATAAATAATATTAAGCACAAATACAAATATCAAGTGCATGAATTACGGATTTGACTCCACTGCTCTCCAAAAAACTCTGTTATCCCTGCTATCATCTCTATCTCTCTCCTCTTTCTCTCTCTTCTCTCTCTCCTCTCTCTCTCTCTTTCTCTTTTGAAGAGAGAGATAGACATAAAAGTGGAGAGCACCCGCTGCTATTCTTCTTAGAATAGCAACAGAGTCGGATCCATGAATTACACAACCCAACAAGACTCTAAAAAACTAAACATTTAATCTATCTAGAAATTACCAAATTCATTCACCCTAACAATTTGACTAATTAACCAATTAATTAAGTATCATATAAAACAACACCATAATTAAATAAATAATATAATTAAACATAGTAGGAAATGATGACTAGTGGGATTCCTTATTGGAACTTGTGCACCGGTCATAAAAGAAAGTTGAAGAGCAACTAAACCCGTATCGAGTCCAAGTTCGAAGTCGAGTTCTAGTCTGAGAGCAAGTCGGTTTTTTATTTTCGTCACCATTCAATTTTAGAGAATAGCATCTAAATGATCTTGAGTGTACCGATCCCTTTAATAAAAATAAATCATAATAACTTCATAATTGCAATTTTTATTTTAAGAAAATAGGACACGTACTTTTCAAAATATGGCTAAGAAAATGCTCATATTTATAGGAATTATGTAGGAAAAAACAACACAAGGAATTATACAAGAACTCACAAAATACCTTGAAACAATATAACGAAATAACACTAAAATTATTGAAGAGAATGTCAAATATGTTTAAAATATATTCAATATTGGACTTATTACGGTCGTATTGACGAAACTAACCTTTTTATAATAAAATTATCTCAATATAAATTTACAGTGGAGGATATATAAATCATTATTACTATAATCGTTCACTGTTTACAAATTTTCATAATTAATCAGACTCAACGACAGCTTAAGTCCACCCATTCCATGGACTCAGGGACGGATCTAAGGCTTAGCTAAAGGTGGCTAAGCCACCTCTATGATTTCAAAATTTTAATTATATGTGTAGGAATTTTATTTTTCTAAACTTTTTATATAGTTTAGACACCCTCAGTAAATGACAAATATTTAGCCACCTCTATCAAAATTTTCTAGTTCCGCTCGTGCATAGACTCAGCAACTACGGATTGCATCTGCGGTGAATATGAAATTCTACGAGATTCGTGATTTTTTTGTTTATCTTTTTCTTTTTTTTAATGGTATATATAAAAATTTCGGTATTCCAAAATTAGCATCCTTGTCTATACTCTCTGTATTACCACAAATTTTATCAGAAGTTCGGGCCATTCCGGCCTGTGGTGGAATGCACAGGGCCCTTTAATATCCGTGTCAGAGCAGATCGAACGGTCTGGAATCAAACTCAAAATTTGTGTTACTTTAGGGGATCCGAATTCCCCCTTCCCTTGGAACAGCCAGGACCTGTATCCTCTGTGGTACCGTAGTGAGTACGGTAAATCAGATTTATTCTCAGCCGGTGCCTATTCGGGAGATTGGAGGGGGCAGTATTATTTGTGCTTTGAGATTCGTGCAAAGTTAAAAAGAACGATCCGGATCCTCACTGTATTCTGTGTAGTTCTTAGAGGATACGAATTCGGGACAGCCAGCCCTACTAACTACTAAGGCTTAAGCTCAGCTTCCGATGAGTAGCCATGGTTCCGCAATCCAAAACAAAGGAATCCAAATCCGCTAAGAGTAAGAGCAACGGTGAGAGTGCTACTAAGAAGGCTAAGAAGCATGAGTCGGGTCCGAATCCGATAGATAATGAAATTGAAGCCGGTGGAGCGTCGTGCCAGTTCCCGATGAGTCGGATTCGGAGGCTGGTGCGCACTGACGATCCAACCACCAGAACTACACCCGATTCCATTTTTCTCATCAACAAAGCCTCTGTTAGTCTCTTCTAATTTCTTTCTCTTTTTCTTTCTAATTTAAATTTAAACTAACACTTGTTCTACTGTAGGAGATGTTTTTAGAGAAGCTTGCCCAAGATTCATTTATCAATATGATCAAAGAACGCAAGAAATCATTACACTACAACCATGTTTGTAAGTTTAATTTTTTCTTTTTCTTTTTTAAAAGGAAAAATAAGATGACAATTTAGTTTATTTCCAGTACATTCTCAGGTTGAAATAATTTGAACAGATAACCTACTGGTACAGGACAGTACTCAAGTTTTCTTATTTTTTTTCCCCTTTTACATTTTACAGCATCATCTGTGCAAGACAAGAAAAGATACGAGTTCCTTTCAGGTAAATTTCAATCTTTGAAACTTCATACCAGATTTTTAACATAAGAAAAAACAAGCCAATTTGGTTAGGATATCATATACATTTTGATGTATTACAAGTACTAAAAGTAATTTTCATGCATATAAAATTGAAAGTAAGTGTAAATATGATGCGAAAATAAATGTTTGACATGCGCAGATTTTGTCCCAGAGAAGGTAAAAGGGGCGAATGCATTAGAAGAACGAGCATCTTTATCTGATTTGCGATCATAGTGCCTTGTTCAAAGCCTCTTCTATGTATGTGAACTTTTTTGTACCATTGTTTACTCCGTCACTTCACAAAGATCCGTGAAACAATATAATTCAAACTTCAGAAGATACGAGAAGATGAGGCAATGTGATGTTTACCATGTTATAAAGGCCATCTGAGATATATCACTTAATTTGTGTAGATGTGTACTTTATTTCCGAGTTCTATAGGGCAGCGTTTGCAAACTTATTTTGTTGGTTTGTGCTGTAACACTATATGGCATGTTGGAGATGATCGCTCAAGTAAACCCCGATTATTATTCTATTTGATAACTTGCTATATTCAATGTGTATCGGGGTAAAATTCTTCTGTTTTAGGTTTTGTTATCTATTGGTCTACTAAAAATCTATATGCGTTGTTATATTATACCAAATTGATTCCACAGTTTTTTTTTTTTTCATTTTATTTCAGTTCATGAAAATGAAGGTAAACTGAGGATGCTTATCTGTAAGAGTCAAAATTCAGTCTTACTTGAGGCATAATTAGGCAAAAATTGTGCAGGAAACGAGCAAATTAATGCTTAACTGGTTTGGGACTTAATTTTGTAATCGAATCTTAATTGCATAAAATGCTTTTACTGTTGCTGTTTGTTGCTGGTAATGGTGACTATTGCTGGAAATTTTGCCTCACAGCTAAAATTGGAATGCTTAAGAGAATTAAATGATGCAACTTGTTATTCTTCTGATAGTACTTAATGAAACCTACATGTTAATTTAAAATATCATACTGATTTTGTAATTGTTATTCTTGCAATTATACTCTGTAATAAAAAATTAGGATGTGAATAACAATTTCTATGACAGTTCATTCAAGAAAATTATGTCAGTTAAGAATAAAATTTGTATAGGGAACTACTCATTACCTGGTGGTATGTACCCAATTGTGCCCATGGCACATGTTGATGTGAGAGTTCTGGTATCATGTGCCAGAATCTTTGCAATGCCAAAATCACTCACATGTGCATTCATCTCTTCATCAAGAAGCACATTGCTCGGTTTTATGTCACAGTGCAACACGACTTGATGATGGTGATGATGGAGGTACTCCAACCCTAGTGCCACTAGCACAGTAGCACTACTTTCAACCTCTGTACAAGGTTCAAGCAGGTTGTTGTTGATGAAGGAATCCATCGCTCGAGGTTCCCATTGGGCATGAGTTGGAGCACAATGGCCTTGAAGTCTAAGTTAGAGCAAGTGCTGATGACTTTCACTAGGTTGCGGTGCCGCATCATGCCTAACACCATGCACTCTGAATCGAAGGCTTTCAATGCCTCTTCGCTATTGAGGTTCAGAACTTTTACAGCAACAAAGGTACCGTTATAAAGCTCTCCTTTGAAAACTGAACTGAAACCCCCAGTTCCCAATAGATTAGATTCACTGAAATTTTGTGTTGCACGGACCAATTCGTAGTATGAAATTGCACAATACTCTTTCATGCTTGGTGTTCCAGGAAATTGCACAATAATCTGGGATTCTACCTGACATCCGATTGTTTGCCACATCCAATGTATCGAGAGTTTTTATGCTTGCTACATCTGACGGGATTGATCCCTCGAGAAAATTTTGTGAGAAGCTTAATTGTATGAAGTTTTTGAGGTTCCATACTCCTCTAGGAATAGTTGAAGACAAGTTATTGTATGCCATCCTTAGATATAGGAGATTGGTAAGGTTTCCTATCGACTCTGGTATGGCACCTGTAGGTGAGTTAAATTCAAAGATTACTTGAGCCAAACTTTAACTTGCCCGATCTCATATGGTATTGGCCCGGACAGAGCATTCCTACCGACACAAAACATTTGGAGTTTTTCCATTTTGCCGATTGATGTAGGTATATTACTGGAAAGAAGAAGAAGAATTTTTTCATATTGATTGCTGGAAAAAGAATGATTGCTTGATTGATTGGTTGATGATCAGTGATGAGAAAGAAGTATTTTTTTCATATGGCCTGAAGCTTAAATTCGAGCTGCTTCATATTTATAGTAATGGTTGTTTTAGTATCATTTTGAAAACCTATCATTTGAGATTCAAACGATAAATTCAAATCACTAAAACAAATTTACTTCACAAGTGATGTGTGTTTACATTTAAAATTTATAAATTTTTGAGTTCATTTAGTATACAATATAGCGGTCAAAATATTATGAAAAATAAATGCATTAAAATTAACTTATAAATCTTTATTTTTGTCCATTTGACTTTATACTATATGAATTCGCCTTGAAACCTACCAAATCGTCGAAACCAATCAAATTAGAATCAATTTAAACAACGTTAAGAGTTTCAACCAAATACTTTTAAATTTTTAAGAAGTGAGTTTTAATATTTTACAATAAATGGTCAATTAAATTTTAAATTTACAATTTTAATGCACACCTTAATTAAAAAAATAAATTTACAATTTAGTTTCTTAATTTTGAACAACTTTTTTTTACATATCAGGTGAATGTAAAAGTTGGATGTGCCTATAATTATCCTTATTATAATAAGACAAAAAAAGTTTGAGTTCCCACAGTTTTCGTCGTTAGAAATAGTTAGCTTGCTCTGAATCTTACGAGTTCTAGTTGGCTTATGCGCAAGCTCTTTGAAGAAATATTACTTTAATTTATCATAATTCCATGTCTTCAATTGAGCATAAAGACCGGTATTATGCAATAAAAATGACATTTTTTTTTCATTTCTGAGAGCTGAACTGGCCCGAAATTTGGGCTCTTTACACAAGGAGACCTAAATGAATATGAATGAATATGATCCGTAATTAAGATAAGTCAATTACTACCAATCATATTTTAAAAACTATTATGGAGAATTGTTACGTCTCTTTACGAAGAGATCAATACGCTAAGTCGGCGATTTCAGCGATGTAATGATGGGCCAGTGCACGGTGTATGTCAGTGAGCGTTATGGGTCACCATTCTGGAGCGTTCTAAGAAAACTCTAGAAATTAGATTTCTTTCTTTCTTTCTCAGGAGAATATATTATTTCGAGTGAGGCTATGGTGCTATGCATAGCACCAATGGCTAGTGTACTACGGCTTAATATGGTACTTTTTAAAATCCTAACGGTCGATCCAACCGTTCCATGTGATATCCATATGAATATGTACTTGCAAACTAAATTTTATATTTTTTTGAATTTTTTTACTATTTTTTTAGATAGGTAGAAAAATCAGTGTTTTTTGAAAATTCTGGACCATCAAAATTCTATCTATCTAAAAAAATAGTAAAAAAATTCGAAAAAATATAAAATTTAGTTTGCAAGTACATATTTATATGGTTATCACATTGAATGGTCGGATTGACCATTAGGATTTTAAAAAGTACCATATTGAGCCGTAGTACACTTATCATCCGTGCTATGCATAGCACCATAGGTCCATAGCCTCACTCTATTATTTCTTTTTACTTTGATTTGGATTGGTAGACTTGTGGACAAATATTGTTTGGTGGCGACAGGGGCCAACTAACAACCCCAGAAACAAACAGCACACCATCGGCCTCCCGTTCCCCATTCTTCCACATAACCAACACATCATTCATACGAATCATAGCACCATTTCCTAAATTCTATGCCAAACTGACAATCAGGGTAACTATAATATGGGGAATGCACAACAAAATATTACTAAAATAAATATAACAAAAACCAAGAAATAAGGCATATAGAAGTTTCAGTTATGACAAGTGCTTGCAGAGTTAGAGGAGGGATCCAATTACACTTTTTTTAGTGACACACTTTGACACCTACCATTTTCAAAGTCTAAATAGTCGATCCAAACCGTTCAACATGATGGATATATTAAAATGTGCTTGGAGATCAAATTTTACATTTTTTTGAATTTTTTTGCTATTTATTAAGATGGTTACAAAAATCGTTGTTTTCGGACCATTGAAAAACAGCGATTTTGTAACTATCTTAATAAATAGTAAAAAAATTCAAAAAAATGTAAAATTTGATCTCCAAGCACATTTTAATATGGTGATCATGTTGAACGGTTCGGATCGACTGTTTGGATTTTGAAATCGCAAAATTGACCTATATAAAAAACGGTGTTATGATGTGTCACCAAAAAAGATGTAATTGGATCCCTCCTCGTAGAGTTATATATATATAGAGCCTACCAGTAAGGTGCTAGTTATGTTTTAGGATATTTCTAACCCACCGTTTTATTTATACCTAAATTAACAAGACACCAACCTTGATTATAGGACTTAACCTTGATTAATAAAATTTGTTATGGTTAACCTTGGTCAAGATAGTCGTCAAAATAATAATAATAATAATAACATTAATGATTATAGAAAGTTCTAGAGTCTACAAATTATCTTATTATTAACATTATCTGATCTCTATGCTCTCAAATCTTATATCCCAAATCCTAAACCATTAACAATAATTCTATAATCATTCCATAAACAATGATTCAATACACAGAATCAGGAGTTCAGGACTCAATGGCCGTAGCAAAAAAGGAATATTTTTTTTTTTGGAAATAGTATCAATCAATTAACAATGAACAATATAAATACAAATGTTACATTTTTCTCCATTTGATCTACTATTTAGGTAATAAAATCTAATTTTAGATGCTCAATCTTACTAAACCGAGATCAAAATCAGATCTTTTGAATCTTGCAAGATCCTTATCCAATAGTTTAATGAATCAGTGATATCAGAATTTTCAGAAAGTAAACAGTACCAATTAATCAATCAAATAATGACAAATTAAGATCCATAACTATTTTCAGAAACAAATCCTCGTATACATCTAAATCTCCGAAATAGTAAAATATGAATGATCAATTGTTTCATCTCATCTCTCTCGTACAGGTACAATATATGAATGGTATAGTATCAAGAACGTATCAATAAATCGAATCTAAATGACATATTAAAGATAAAAAAATATAAGATTTGAAAGAAAGATTCTCCTTAGACCTTACACCATCTCTACTCTGGAACTGGAACTGTAGCCATACCTGGATCTTCGTATATTATCTTGCCTCTTTTTACACACAAGTACTCCCAATCCGACGACTGCAGTTGCAGCAAATACACCTACAACAACTCCCGCTTTCTTATGACCGTCCAGACCTTCCTTCCCATCTGTCTTTGTCTCCTCTTCTCCCGCATCAATGGAATTAGCTTTTACTGCCATTGCATACGATGGTGTTGGTGTTGGAACTGGAAATGGTTTTACTGGAGAGGATAATGGAGACGGGACAGGAGCTTGATCCAGCAAGTCACTAGTAGAGGGAGGAGAGGCGAATGGAGAGGAGGAAGGAGAGTCGGAAACAGAGAGGTCTGGTGGTGAGGCAAGAGTACTAGGGTCTGAACTGGAGAAGGTAGAAGAAGTTGGTGGGAAAGAAGGGGGAAGTGAGATCTGAGACGACTGAGACAGAGAGAGATGAGGCATTAATGTTAAGAGAAGGAGAGAAACAAGGAAGAAGAGATGGAGAGACGCCATTGTTGGAATTGAGAGAGAGGAGAGGAGAAGCGCAGATCTAGAGAGAGAGACAGAGGTTTATAGTGAGGGAAACAGCTGGAGTCTGGCTGTGGGGACAAGAGAGAGAGAGAGAGTGTAACTTTAAGAGTGAGATAAGGAAATTTTGGAGGGAGACAGTCAGACAGAGAGCAGGAGTCCATATCCTCTAAGGTAACAGAATATTTATGATTAAATTTGGACCGTCCGATCAGAATCCTGACCAATCCAGCCCGAGGTGGAATGTAAGGATCTCTTTAATATTCGTGCAGATTCTGAATCAAACGTTCCGGATCAAAATAGAAATATTTTGTTACCTTAGGTGATATAAATTCTTTTTTTTTTTGACAAAAAGGTACTACGAATTCGACAGAGAGGGACTGAGGGAGGGTAAAAATTATAAACTAAAGGATGGGTTTCTGTCCAAAGGGCTTTGGACGAATCTTCATACAAAGCTGGTTCTTAACCGTCCGATCCATTTCAAAATTTGATCGGACGATTAATATATGCGACCAGTTCAAATTTATTAAGTTATAAATTGTTTGCACGAATCTTGACGCTTACGGACGGTTTATTGTTGGCTTTGGATAAAATTTGTTCAAATCATTTTGAACAAAACCCAGTTTGGAAATTCCTAACTAAAAAGGTCGGTCAGAACTCAGAAGGCGTTTAGGTTGTTTTTTTTCTTTTGTTAATTTTAATTAAAGAACACTCAACAGTCTCAACTAAAGTAAGCTGCTGCCTTTTCGTTTATTTGAAGTTTGAAACTTTGAATTCATGGCACGTCAAATTGCAGCAATGTTCACTGAGGATACAAAATGGAGTTATTTTCTTTTTGTGTAAATAATAATGCTTTCTACGACACAAATAAAATAATTAAATAATAAAGAGGACGATTTGCGCTTAAATTAGATTCTACACGGTCCCTTAGATTGGGAAAATTAAGGAATTGACTTGGCAATTTTTTTATTAATTGATTTAGGATCTCGTGCTCCTGCTCCCTCAAAAGAAAGCAACAGATCAAGTATTCACTACTCTACTCCTACTCTTATTATTATCAAACAATTAAATGAGTCACTCAGTATTCTAATTACTTAATTATCAGTTCTTTAAGATAGAGCACACTAGATTGGAAAAAATGTGCTATGCTGTGCCGTTACGTGACGTGACTAACACACTGTGACTTTAATCTCTTGCCGTGACCAAAATGTCAAGGGGTGGTCACGGTATGCGAATGGTCACGTCGTGCTTAAACGTGTCGTGACCATACGTGACTTGTGTGACTCGTGTGACCATTTAATTATAATTTAGGCCAACTAGTTATAATAAAATTTCCCCTTTACAATTAGTTTTTTATCACACACCTAATATTTCTCATATAATAATTTTTGGATGTGCGGTATATGTTCCAATTGCTCCACTACAACACACTAAAATGGGACGTCAAAGGAGCTAGAAATTTATGTTGGATTTGAATCTTCATCTATAATAAAGTATATAGAACCAATGACAAGAAATTTATTCACAGCTAGGTTTGCTGATTGTCATTTTAATGAATCAAAATGTTTAACCTTAGGGGGGGTGAAAATAATCAGTTGAGAAAAGACATTAGTTGGAATGAATTATCATTATCACATTTTGATTATCGTACTAAAGAATGTGAACTAAATATTCAATAGATAATTCATTTGCAAAGATTAGCTGGAGTGGTACTGCTAGAAGGGGGCAAAGTCATCAAGTGGATCTCAATGGCAATTACCGCTGTCAGTGCTGCACAGGCGGAGGCCAAGGCGGTGCTGGAAGGGTGCAAGCTGATGGTTTCAAATTCGGATAAAGGTGGACTGGTACACTCCGACTCTCTACTGACAGTTAACTCATTGTCCTCACGGCTGCCTGATATTCAAGATTGGCGCTCATATCAAGAAATTTGGGGAGTGTGGAGGATTCAGAGAGGAGTACTGGGAGTTTTAAAGGTCGTTCACTGTCCTCGAGATAGTGAGTTACTGCAAATGGCGCATGGTTTGGCAAACAGGGCAAGGATGTACCAATGGAATAGAAATGGGGGTGCTAACATAGTTAGTGAAATTCTAATGTAATAGGCCTACGGGCTGTATTGAAAGCAAAAAAAAAAAAAAGATTAGCTAACCAATTGCAAGACGCATTTACAGACTCAAAGAAAGTGACCAAATCACATGTACCAGCTGCTAATGCTCCAATAAAAATTGATGTCCATGTTGGACAAACTAATGAAATTATGACACGCATTAAGCGTGGAAGACCAATCGGTTCCAAAGATAAAAATACTCAAAAAGGAAAAGGAGCAAAGAATGAAAATGACCAAGTCGAGAATATGATAGAAAAAATTTCAAAAGAAAAGAAAATTATAAATAATATTAGAGTTTCAGCAGAAACTCAAGTATCTGAAATTGATGAAAATGAAGATATCTCAATAAATTATATCATGAATAAAATAAGATGAAATTGATATAAATGATGTTTTTGCATAGAATTGATAAAGCCAAAACATATAGCGAAAATCACTTTATTTTCTTTCAAAAAATGGCGAAAAACGAATACAACCGCAAACGTGTATTTAGGTCTTTTTGGCAGGTTTTTGAGAAAGTTGCGTACTCAGGTTTTTAGGTCTTATTTAGACGATTTCTGAATAAGGCGTTGAAATGGGACATTACATAGAGCATGCAACACTTCACATGAAGTGCACAACATGTGAAATGGCAAAAATACAAGAAAATATAAGAAAATCCGCTAAGTCAGGAATCCTTGCAGCCTCCTCTATGCCGTATGCGGCATACCTTGAGGTCGCACGATCCGTGAACTGTCATAAACATAGGCGATTTCTTTGATGGGCCTTCCAGAAGGACTCGTTTTCTTAAAAGCCAAGTTATTTTAGCCATTTTTGGCTGCATCTATCCAATCATGGGTGGACCTCACGTCCCCCACTACTTCCACTACTCCACCTCTCATTTAGGAGGCTATAAATACCCCTCTTGTAATAGGATTTAGTGTGCGTGTTTAATTGTGTTAAGTCCATAATAGTAGACTAGCAATCCTCATTGTTAGGTTAGGTTAGAGAGTTACTTAGAGAGATAAGGGTAGCCATTAGAAGCCAAGAAAGAGAAGAAGACGTCATCTAAGGAGGCAGAGATTTTTTCATCTTCAATTGGGTTGTAATTTATGTTCTCTTTATTTTATTTTTGCCATGGCCATGAGAAGCTAAACTTTAATTCTTTTATCTCTAGGGTGAAGGTTGTACTTGAATTCTTAATTATGTTTTAGTATATATTTATGTTTTGTTTATATTATGGTTTGAGTTTTCCTTTGCACTTTAAAATCTTTTTTATTGTATTCTTGCATACATAGTTCTGTCTACTATATGCCAATGATCTCCACATACCAATAGGTGTTTAGTCGTTGCATCATTGTGTGAGAAGGATAATGCATGTAAGTGCTCCAAACACTTCGGATAATGAAACTTGGCAGCAGTTTAAAGACTAGGTTTAGAAACCAGTGGGCTCCCTTGGCAAGATAACGTAAATTGTATATTTAAATAACATTAGAAGACACTTAGATTAAGTAGGGTCTTTGGAATTTTTCAACTACGGGGAAGTCTAGGGAAATAATATAATTGCGTACCTAAAATACTTTAGTTTTGATAGCCCAAAAGCCAACTGCAAGATTGAAAAACCTTTCAAATCAAATAAACAAACACTCAACACGCCCTGCGGGTAGTGACAGTGCCGCATGCGAGGTAGCTGTAGGGTAATCTAGGTCGCATGCGACAATGATAGTGCCGCATGTGACATAGAGAGATGTCGAAACTTATACTTACATGATTAAGAAGGACATAAACCTGAACCCTAGAGGCTCTTTATCTACTGTTTAACATTTACCTTGATTGCAATTAGCACCACCACCACCTCAAACTTTTAAGAAACTCGATAACTTAGACTAGTAAAAATTGTTGAAAATCTAATACACTATCTATGTAGATCGACACCCCAATCATACTACATGGTAGGATAATGCGCTTGTGATATGAACGTAAGTAGAAATTAGGGTTTATAAATATTTAAAAGTAGTAGTTCGCTTTGGACTCATCAATAATATAGCACTAAGTATAATGAATAACGAGGATCATGACACGAAGTCTATAAAAGAATGTCGATAAGAAAATAATTGGCCAAAATATAAAGGTGCAATTGAGACAAAATTAAACACTCTAAAAAAATGAAAAGTATTTGGGCTTATAGTCCCAATACCTGAAGGTGTAAAACCAATAGGTACCCATTTAAGCGAAAACAAAATGAGAAATGTGCAATTGTAAGATATAAAGCGCGACTTGTCGCCTAAGGTTTTTCGCAAAGACCTGGAATTGATTATGAACAAACATACTCACCTGTGGTGGATGCAACAACTTTTTAATACTTAATTAGTCTGGCAGTACATGAAAGATTCAATTTGCACCTAATGAATGTTGTTACAGCCTATTTATATGGCTCTCTTGATAATGATATTTATATGAAAATTCCTGAAGGATTTAAGATGCCTGAAGCATGTAATTAGGTTCTCGAGAACATTATTCAATCAAATTGAATAAATCTTTATATAGATTAAAGCAATCTAGACGTATGTGGTATAACCGTCTCAGTGAATATTTATTAAAATATGAATATAAAAATGATACAATTTGTCCATGTATTTTTATGAAAAGACCTAGAAATGAGTTTGTTATAATTGCAATTTATGTTGATGATCTAAATATCATTGGAACTCCGGAAGAGCTTCCAAAAACAGTAAAATTTTTAAATAAAGAATTTGAGATGAAATATAAATTGAACATTTGAAAAATTGAACATTTGAAAAATGACATTTTTGTTTATCAATAAAATTATGTCGCAAGAGTGCTGAAACGATTTTACATGGACAAATCACATCCATTGAGCACTTCGATGATTGTACGATTATTAGATGTGAAGAAAGACCCTTTTAGTCCTCGAGAGAATGATGAAGAACTACTTAGTCCTGAAGTACCATATCTTAGTGCAATAGTAACACTTATGTATCTTGCTGGACATACAAGACCTGATATATCATTTGCTATAAATTTATTAGCAAGATATAGTTCTTCTTCCACATGAAAACATTGGGTTTGTTTTTTTTAAATGTATCCAAATCCGATTTAATTGGTTATGCAGATGCTGGATATTTGTCTGATCCACATAATGGCCGATCTCAAACAGGCTATTTGTTTATATGTGGTGGAACAACTATTTCTTGGCGATCTGTGAAACAAACTATAACAGCCACATTTTCTAATCATGCTGAAATTTTAGCAATACATGAAACAAGCCGAGAATGTGTTTGGTTAAGATCTGTCATTCAACACATTTGTCATACATGTGGCTTGTCTTCTAAAAAAATGATCTCCACGATCATATATGAAGGTAATACTGCATGTATTGCTCAATTAAAGAATTATACATTAAATAGAACAAAACACATTTCACCAAAATTCTTCTTCACCCATGATTTTCAGAAGGATAATGTTATTAATGTTCAACAAATCCGTTCAAGTGAGAATCTAGCAGATTTATTCACCAAGGCGCTTCCTACTGGAATATTCGAAAAGTTGGTCCGTAATATTGGTGTTCGTCGACTTAAAGATCTTGATTAATGTTGTCATAAGGGGGAGTTAATGCGCATTACATTTCCCTTAACTATGGGTTTTCCTAGTAAGGTTGTAATCGTGTATTAAGAAGAATAATGTACTCTTTTTTCCTTCACTAGATTTTTATCCCATATAATTTTTCCTAGTAAGGTTTTAATGAGACATATTCTTATGTAATTTATATCCAAAGAGGAATGTTATGAATAAATTATTTATGGATATCCATATTGCAACTCCTAACTAAATACTTCAAATCTTCTCTTTAAAGAGTATGTTTCATCTCCCACATTTATCAATAGAGTTAATTTTTAGATGTCTTGTAATATACATTTTCTAGCCTATAAATAAAAGCTTTGCATGAATGTATTGGACACATCAAAAGCATATGAATAAAAGATAGTCATCTATATACATTTCTCATTATCTTGTTTATTATTCTTTTGCTTTATTTTATAACAAGAGTGAGGCTATGGTACTTCGGCTAGTGTACTATGGCTAGTGTACTACGGCTCAATATGGTACTTTTTAAAATCCTAATGGTCGATCCGACCGTTCAATGTGATATCCATATGAATATGTACTTGCAAACTAAATTTTATATTTTTCGAATTTTTTTACTATTTTTTTAGATAGGTAGAAGTTTCAGTGTTTTATACAAATTTTGGACCATCAAAATTCTACCTATATAAAAAAATAGTAAAAAAATTTGAAAAAATATAAAATTTAGTTTGCAAGTACATATTCATATGGATATCACATTGAACGGTCGGATCGACCGTTAGGATTTTAAAAAGTACCATATTGAGCCGTAGTACACTAGCCATAGTACACTAGCCGAAGTACCATAGCCTCACTCTTATAACAAATATGATATTATAAATTTTACAAGGAGATATACGTAATTTCAAACTTTTCAAAGGGCTATACATGAAACTCCTCCTATTTTTCGGCCCTTCTACGAATCAGCAACAAGCCAACAAGTCAACAACTTGCTTGAGTTGCTTCCTAATCCAAATTTCAGCAAATCTCAAGCGCACACAATTTTAGGTTTACATCTTTTCGGACCTAGGAGAGAAACTTGATACCTAATTTATTTCTGAAAATTAAGCTTATGTTGGGCTTGGGTTTGACCATGCACTTGTATTTACGTCAAATTAATTGTTGAACTTTCAAGAAAAACCAAGTTTGTTCTTTAAGAATGTCTAATTTTATTATTTTGATAGAATTTGAAAGAGTTGCCAGAATTCTTTCTCAAAAATTCAAGAACCAATTCGTGCAAATTTAATTTGAGAATTAATTTCATGCAAATAAAGTTAAAAGATCAATAAAAAGTTTTGGAATTATATTTGTTCATGCACCTACTCTTTGGAATCAGTATGTGTCCATTAATTATATAGAGTGAGGCTATGGTACTTCGGCTAGTGTACTATGGCTAGTGTACTACGGCTCAATATGATACTTTTTAAAATCCTAACGGTCGATCCGAACCGTTCAATGTGATATCCATATGAATATGTACTTGCAAACTAAATTTTATATTTTTTCGAATTTTTTTACTATTTTTTTAGATAGGTAGAATTTTCAGTGTTTTATACAAATTCTGGACCATCAAAATTCTACCTATCTAAAAAATAGTAAAAAAATTCGAAAAAATATAAAATTTAGTTTGCAAGTACATATTCATATGGATATCACATTGAACGGTTCGGATCGACTGTTAGGATTTTAAAAAGTACCATATTGAGCCGTAGTACACTAAGCGAAGTACGATAGCCTCACTCAATTATATAACACTAATATATTGTTATTTATAAGGGTTCTGTCTATAGTACAACAAATATTTTTTTAGAAAGCTGTCAATTTCACCAATTCGACGAATTTAATGCCGTGTTATGTTTGAAAAAGTTAAGACTAAGATGGAGAAACAACAATAATAATTAAATATCACCAACTTTCTTTGTTTTTATCTCTTCCAACTATATAATATGTGAGAATGATTCAAACACTCATCATAAAAGAAGGATATCATTGGAAAAAAAATTACAAGTAATCCTCAATTTCTCATTCTCTAAAACACTTCTCATTATTTTTGCTCATTAAAAAAAAACTTTAATTAGCAAGTATGCATTGACACAATAATTGTCTAGGGTTGGGCATCTACCCTACCTTAAATTTTGAATTTTTTTTTTATAAACTCATATCATATTGAGTTGTTGTTGTTCTACTTTGGAAATTTTATAAACAACCACACTACTCTTGCAAACTAGAAAACATGGCTTTATATATTTGATATGAAAACAGAAAATATCTGTCCATAATCCTATGAAATTATTTCAAACATAACACAAGTACATTGTCCACAAATAAAACAGTGCAAAATGTAAAAAAAAAAAAAAAAAAAAAAAAAACTTGTAAAAATAGTAGAAAAAACCCTTCTTTGCAACTTGTACCTAATTACTTGAGAGTATTAGCAATATCTATAACGAAACGGTGTTTAGCCTCACTCTTTGTGAGCCTCTCAAGAGCTTCATTTATATACTCTATACTAATTATATCTACATCTGGATAAACTTCATTTTTTGCACAAAATTCAATCATTTCTTCCGTTTCCTTCGTACCACCCGTTACGCTTCCAGCAATGCATCGCGAACCTACGAAAGCGTAGTTCGTTATGAGATTGAATTTAGTTAAAGAATTTAAAGCAAAATCTCTTGATTAGCAGAAATGAGATTGAATTCAAAACTAACCAAAATTTAGGAGAAAGGGACTGATTTTGATCTCACTAGGGAACCCCACAAGAACCATAATTCCATCGAATTTTAGCAACGAAAGGTACGGATCAAACGGGTGATCTCCTGATGCTGTGTCGATTATAAAATCCAGAGATTTTGCAGCAGACTGTAACAAAATTAAATGCTTATTTCTACTATATGTTTATCATATAAAGATAACCAAGAAAATGTGAGAATATATAAATGTTCATACCGCCATCTGATCCTTGTCCTTTGAAATTATGAACTTATCAGCTCCAAGGAGGTTAATTGCCTCGTTTCTCTTTGATTCGCTTGTACTAATAACAGTAACTTTCAAACCGAACGCCTTCCCAAATTTGACAGCCATATGACCCAACCCGCCTAAACCAACTACGCCGAGAGATTTACCAGGTTTGTTCATGTTGTGTTTCATCATGGGGGTGTAAACGGTAATTCCCGCACATAGTAATGGTGCCGCCTTCTCTATTGGATATCCATCTGGTATTTTGTGACAGTACCTTTCATGTACCACTATATGAGTGGAGTAACCGCCTTTTGTGATCGTACCATCCTTATCAATGCCATTGAAAGTTCTAATTGCGCCTTCATCACAATAAATCTCTCTACGCACATTACAATAGTCGCAATTTCTGCATGAATCGACATAGGTACCTACTCCCACATGGTCACCTACTTTAAATGTGGCCACATCAGATCCAACCGCCGTGACAACACCCACAATTTCATGCCTATAACAAGAAATCATAAGAGTAAGACTAAAAGCACAAAAATGAAAGTTTTGTTTTATTTTTTTTGTTTTTTTAGTAGCAACAAAATGATGGAAAACATACCCAGGCACTAATGGATAGTTTGAATCACCCATTTTATTTCGGGTCCAGATGACATCGGCATAGCATACTCCGCAATACAGTATCTTCAGTGATACATCAGCACTGAGGGGTTCCCTGTTTGTTTCATTTTTGTGCTTTAAAAATTAAGCAGAGATAGAAGAAGTATAAAAGGGAATACATAATTCTGAAATTTGAATAAAAAAATTTGGAAAAAAATAAATAAAACAAGAAATTTGGAAGTAGTATATATATATATATATGTACCTTCGATTGAATTTGTAGGGAGAAAGAGTGCCTGAAGGATCTCTTGCGGCCCATCCGAGACAATTTCCTGATTCAACCGCGCTCTCCATTGCTCGTATTTCTCTTCACCGCAAGTAAATAAAGACTAAAATAATTTGAAGCCTAAGATACAATTGGTACCTGTATTGTTGTGAACTTAGTGGCAATAGAAATGTTGTTGATTCATAGATAAGGAGGAGGAGAATATGTGCTAAAGTCAGCTATGACATCTTATAAACCCCACCCTGACCCTGACCCTGACCCTGACCCTGACCCTGACAAGGAGACATGCCATGATGTCACTCATGAGCTCATCAGAGTTTCCTAGAAAAAAAAAAAGAAGCTTATCAAAGAAAGACTCAAGAGAGAAACAATGGTACCGATAACATTAAATATTTCGGGTTGGGGAAAGACGGAGAAATTTGAGACAAGTATCCTCTCCAATACTGTAATTCTTTTCACTTTCACTTTACGGTTTGAGATTAACTCTCAGCCGTTTTGAGATTCGGGCTAGCGCAGGGGCAGTATTATTGGGCTTTGAGATTCGTGCCAAGTTAAAAAGAACGGTCTAGATCCAGTAATTGTAAAAGATTCCCTATTACGGTACCAGGGAGGATCTGAATTCGAAATTTGAGACATTTGCGTTTAATTCACGAATTAAATGTTTTTTTTTATTATGGCAAACTGAACGGTGAATTATTCGGTTGACTGAATTATTTGTGATTTTTTTTAATGTTCTTTTTTTTGCTCCCTTGTGGGATTGAGATTTTCGTCCAGATATAAATCATATCGTAATCTTTTACATATGCATAGAAAAAATGATATAAATCATATCTAATGGTTTTATATTGACATTTAAGTTTTAAATTTTTAAGTTGTTAAAATATTTAAAAATAAAAAGATGATGGAAGTGCAAAATTAAAGATATTTAAATCCTCAAATTTTAAAATTAGAATAATTTATAAAATTTACTGAGAATAAATGAGGGAGGTTTGACTTGGGAGTTGATCATGTAGCGTCCGTGACTTTTTGAAAATCTCAACCGTTCAAATACGTTATGCACAAATCTCAAAGCACAAATAATACTGGGTCCCTGTGCTATCTCCAAATATACGAGCACAGTATTTCATGCTCTACATTTTACAGTATTGTCATGTCTCCCTCAATTAACAGAGCTGATTTAAAAAATAAAAGGATAGGTAAATTTATTTTTCTTAATTTGTTATATTTTTAGCTTGCCACAATTTAGTCATTCGATCAGACTTTAGTTTAAAAACTCGTGATTATGGAGATAACTAATATCGATTGTTTCATTGACACATAAAAGTTTTGTTCAATGTTATCAGAATCAGATTGGATATCGACCCGATAAACTTTCAAGTCAACAGTTCACTGATTGAATTGGTGGATCGACCGGTTCAACCGCTAGTTTTTAAATACTTATTTGTTTACGAGACTGTATGAAAACAAATTCATTCTTGTGCATAGCATTTGTGACAATTCACTCCTACATATTGAATAATAAAATATAAAATTGAATTTTAGAATTTCAGAAAGTAAAAATTGAACTGTTATAATGCTACCTAATATCCGACATTTTTAAAAATACCCCAAGTTAATTACAGATTAATAAAAATGCCCATGGTTCCCGAAAATTTTTAAAAATACCCAAACCGGCCATTTAATGGCCGGTCCCGCAATTTTTTTTTTTTTTTATTAAAGAGGGGAACCGGCCATTTAATGGCCGGTCCCCCATTTAATTTTTTTTTTTTTTTAGATAAATAGATAAAATGCTGAAATCTAAAAAATCGAATTGTTTTGTTAAATATTTGTTAGAAAATACGTTACGAATAGAGCCGATTTTGTGCAAAAAAAACGGTAAATTACAATAATTATGCTAAAATACAGTAAATTTACTAAAATGCTGAAATTACAATAATTATGTTGAATTATGCTAAAATACGGTAATTTACTGAGCTACGTAGATTGAAGAATATAAATGAAAATCTTAATCGGAAATGATGCAATATGGGCCTGTGCATGCTTCATGAAAAGGAGCGTAACTTTTGATCCGTCCGTCGGATCGGGCTGAAATTTTGACAGGAACTTCACAACCCAAAACCCGATCCGAAACCATCTATGATCAGTTTCGCCCATTGGCGGGCTCAGATTCGCGATCCGAGTCTTCCTTCATGGACTTTTGGACCTTTCTTTATAATTTTAAAGTTTTTAGGGTCTTTGATGTATCTTTTATATATATTTTCTGTATCTTTTATATATATTTTCTGTTTTGGGTAAAAATAAAAATCTTGGATTTTGCATATTTTAGCACAAAATCGGCCCTATTCATAGTGTATTTTAGTATAAATATGCTATGAAAAAAGTAATCTAACAAATATTTAACAAAACAATTCGATTTTTTAGTGTTATATTTCAACATTTTAGCTATTTGTCTCTTAAAAAATAGTTAACATAATTTAAAGTAATATAGTATCAATAAGCATAAATTAACATAATTTTAAGTAATTTATCGTATTTTAGTATAAATATGCTATGAAAAAAGTAATCTAACAAATATTTAACAAAACAATTCGATTTTTTAGTGTTAGATTTCAGTATTTTAGCTATTTTTCTCTAAAAAAAAAAAAAAAAAAAAAAAAAAAAAAAAAAAAATTTCAGAACCGGCCATTAAATGGCCGGTTGGGCAATTAATTCGGTACCGGCCATTTAATGGCCGGTTTGGGTATTTTTAAAAATTTTCGGGAACCGTGGGTATTTTTATTAATCTTTAATTAACTTGGGGTATTATTAAAAATGTCGGCCTAATATTTATAACTACAAGGGACATTTACTAGTTATTTTTGTATGACCAATACAACTACATCAATCATTTCTATTATTTTACTTTCTTTTTTTCATCTGCTGGAACTTGTGAATTTGTGAATTTTCCTGAGTTAATTAATAATTGAGTCAACAATTCTGTTATTTCTCATGTGTCTACATTATTATATACTAATGAAAGGGCAGTCTATATATGGTTGACACATTATATATACTGATGATGAATTAATTTTGAAAAATAGGTGACAACAAATTTAAAGGAACAAAATTATGAATTATAATGAAATAACTGAGTAAAATTACAAAATACATGGACCCAGAGAAACTGGTATTGGTCTAGTCTGTAACAACCTCAACCAGTACAACAAGCGAGTAACAAGATGAGAAGTAAAAATTAACCCGACACATACAACAATATTGGATTTACTATGTAGTTTTGATGTGAAATGACCTAATACATTTTGGTTTGAACTTAAATATGTTTATATACATATGGTGCATGAACACCGAAAAGCAGAAACATAATATTTAGAATTGAGCATTTTATCAAACATTTTGCGAGCGTTAAACTATATTATAAGAACAAGTAAATTATGAGCTTATCAAACATCCAAATTTCGAATACTACTTAAAAGCCATGGAGAATGATAAAATATTTGAATCCAAGCAATCTAAAGATTCTAAACCATAGATAACATCTTGCAAATCACATAATATCAAATAGCCATGTTTTGGTTTGAACTCTGGAAGTTTGGAGCCATTTGTGCTGAAAAGATAAATGGTGTTATATTCTCGACTAATCATAGAAGTAGGTTATTTCCATTTTTTTTTCAGCAAACAAAGCAACGAGAGATCAGCGGAGAAACGAAGGAGATACGACTGAAGCAAACATGTAATGAACCGGATCTTTTTTCTGAACAGTTTATCAAAATTTTAATCCAAAACTGGTCAAATAACACGGTTTTTAGTGGTCGATTCACTTATACGGTGTTTTAAATGAACCAAACCATAATAACCTCCGGGTCCGGTTATTTCTGGTTCAACCATAATAAGCCTGATCTACTAGAAACACCCAAAATAGTGACGAGGAAAATGTGCCTATGAGCCTATCAGATTTATGTATAAAGTTAAACATACTGCATTACTATATGAGTGGAGTAACCGCCTATTGTGAACATGAGATTGCTCAAAGTTTATAGGAGATGAGGAAAAAACAGTTTTTTTTTTATTGCCACACATCCAGCATTATATTGGGCACATTTCTGGCAAGACACATTCAATCAAAATAACAGTTCTAAGTGAACATGAGATTGCTCAAAGTAGACTTCTTCAGGTCCAATCACAAACTAAAACAAAACAAAAAAAAACAGAGAGAAAGAATCTATAGAAAGACTTGGAACCCTTTATTGCTTGATCTTTCTGGCACCTTTTTTTGGACTGAGGGATCCAGATTTCTTAACTGTCATGGAAATGGGTACTGGAGGAACACCGGAATCCTCTTGAGTTTTTGTTGAGTAGAAAAATTTCTTCGAATTTCCAACATGTGCACATGACAATTTGAGCATTCTACGGCCCCGCATCCATTTCAGCAGCAACTTCATGTGTGTTTTGCTGTTCAATCCACTAATTCCTGCATCCTGTTCAAAATTTCTAATAAGCAACCTAGTAGCTGAAGAAAGTATGTGTGATCCCGAAATGAAAATTGAAGATTGAAGTACCTTGACACGGTTCCAGGTGTCAGAGACAGAGAGGGGGCCGTGATCGTTGACGATCTGCAAGAGGCCTTTGGAGATCTCGACGGCTTCTTCTTTGGGCACCTTAGGGTTTATCCGCCTCACATCCTCCGCCCTCTTCCGAGAGAAGTGTCGCACGGCATTTGCCATCCATCCTCCGGCGACACCACCGCCTCCGCCGCTGGCCGCTCGAAAGAATTGCATGGTGGAGGAAGCCTAGAACTAGAGGGAAGAGAGGAAAAGCTGAGGGGTTTTAGCAGCACTGACTTTTAAAATGGGCTTTCAGCCCATTAATCAAACGGGCCTTCACACCTCATTTTCTTGGATTTGGAATTTTGGATCTACTCGCTTCAACACACTTTTGGTCGTATCCATATCCTCTGAGGTAACAGAATATTTCTGTTTAGATATAAACCCGAGGTGAAACGCACGGGCCCCTTTAATATTCGTGCAGATTCTGTTTAAACGGTCTATCCAAAAGAAATATTATGTTACCTTAGGTTAAACGAATTCGTTTTGGTCTGGGACAAGTCATGTTTGGCCGGGTCGATGATTTGATTTTTTAGAGTATTACTCGGTCTGGAATGGGGACTGTCCGATAGGCATCGGACCAAATTTGGTCAGATGTCTGATCAAAGCCGTCCCTATGCATCAAGATTCGTGTAACATCGATCAGAGCGATGGTAAAGTTATTCGCACGAATCATAATCCCCACTTCTCTTCTCTTACTCAGTGTGGATAATGATGGCGATTGTTGCCATCTCTGGCAGTAGTATCTCATGCGCCATACCACGCCGTGTGAAGCGCAACAGGATAAAGCAACGACGACGCCAAGAGACTGCCTCACCGACACTTCCTTACCCAAAACCATCTCCCACTCCTCTTCTCCCTTCCTCTCTGCAACTAACCCATGACCAATTCGTAGAATCCGCCATTGTTCATCTTGAGTCCACTTCAGACCACATCTCAGATGACCCACAATTTATACTCTCCATTTTTCGCCACGTTAGACGTCCCAGCCATGTAAAGCGTCTCCGCCAGGTTATCCCCTTATACCTTCTTCGTCGTGAAGCTAGCATCTTTTCTGGGCTCGTGAAGTTGTATTGTGATCATGGGTTCGTTCGCCATGCACACCACCTGTTCGACCAAATGCCTGAGAGGCATAAATCCAACACATTCCTCTGGAATTGTTTGATTTTAGGGTATACCCAATTGGGCTTGAATGAAGAGGCCATGGCATTGTATCACCAGATGGAAGAAGACGGAGTTCCTCCTGACAGATTCACATTTCCTCGAGTTATTAAAGCTTGTGTTGGTATTGGGTTAGTTTCTCTTTGCCAGGCAATACACAGGCATGTAATAAGGTCTGGTTTTGGAAATGACATATATGTACTAAATGCACTCCTTGACATGTATGCTAAATGTGGGGATATAGTAGCTGCACGCAAGGTGTTTGAGGTAAATTCTGAAAAGGATTTGATCTCTTGGAATTCTATGCTTGTTTGTTATACCCAGCATGGTCTTTTGAGAGAAGCTGCCACCATATTGAGAGGCATGGTAGATGCTGGGTTTGAACCTGATTCGGTTACTATATCCACTTTAATTTCTGGTTTCTCACAAAACTCAAGTACAAAAGTCGGATTAGAGATACATGCTTGGGCAATACGTCATGAGCTTGCGGGGAGTATTTCAGTAGGCAATTCTTTGATTTTATTGTATTCAAAAATGAGGAAATTGTCACTTGCAAGGGGGATTTTTGAATTAATGCCCAAAAAAGATTTGTTCACCTGGAATGCCATAATATCGGCTCACCGGCTCGACAAGCAAATATTTACCCTATTTAATCGGATGATTGATTCAGGAGTTAGACCCGATAAGGTCACTTTCATCTCGTTACTCTCATCTTGTGCCAAGTTAGGCCTTGTAAATGATGGTAAAAGATTATTCAATGAAATGCAAGGGAAGTATAACATAAAGCCTAATAAGGAGCACTATAGTTGCATGGTGAACATGTTGGGAAAGGCAGGGAGAATAAAAGAGGCTTATGAGGTAGTGCAAAGGATGCCTTTTGCGGCTGGGCCCACGGTCTGGGGTGCTTTGTTGTATGCTTGCTCAGTGCATGGAGATATGGAGGTAGGTGAGGTAGCGGCCAAGAAATTATTTGATCTCGAACCAGATAATGAACATAATTTTGAGTTGATGGCTAGGATTTATAGAAAAGCCGGGCGGTTGGACAGAGTAGAGAGGATCAAAAGGATGATGTTAGGTAGAGGGTTAACATTGCTTGAATTATAGTTTTTAGAAGAATTTTTCTGTATATGGTGCGTTTGTTTGGTGAGATTGCTTCTAATTTGAGGGGGGTGGATATTTTTTAATTTGTGGAATGTTAGAACAATTTTAAAAAAAAAGTAACTTATGATTGTGCAATGGTAACGTTTTTTGGGTGTATATATTTCTTTTTTGAGGGAAGAGTTTAAAAAAAAAAAAAATCTTATGATTGTGCTTTTTATTTTATTAATCTGCTCTGATTGGGATTGATGGGATGTTATATTATTTTACTTTAGAAAAATGGTTTCTGGTTGGCATGTTATATTATTTTTGTTCAAGTCTAGAAATCTTAATAAAGGCAGTTTCATGCTAGTAATTTACTTCTGGTTAAATCTGCTTCTGCGTTTGATTTTATTAGTAAAATCTGCTTTTGATTGAGTGTACCTGTTGCTAAAAAAAAAACACCTTAAAAAGAACCAACCAAGAAGCATGAATTGCAATATAATACTACCATGTTAATTGTTCCAGCTCCAGCTCTAAAAAATAGATGTCTTATTGTAATGTGGAAATATATTGCAGATAAGCTCTCTACAGCTCACTAATTACAACCCTAATTACATGGAAAGTAAAATTCATTATTTCTTCAATAAAATTTTATCAACCGATTTGATTACTTCAACAGCCACTGTTTGCCTCCATGTCCCTGACAGCAAACCTTCTAGGAGGCGGGTACTCCGAGAACATCTCCACATCCATGAGACGAGTCGGAATAATTTTTATTAATCCGGCTCCTTATTTTTCCCAGATGGTTTATGATAATCACCTCTGATTTGAAGCTGCAAGCCACCTTAGCTGGATCATCTTTTAAATTAGAAGCAACAGAACTATGTTTTAGATCCTTGAGAGCAGAGGGATTATCTACACAGAAGAACCCAACAAAGTCACCAGGTACAGCCTCTTGAATTGACTCATGGTTCTTCTCAATCGACCCGACATCAGCAGTCAAGCCAGAAGGGCAAATGAGACTGCCATGTCACGCTTCAGCACCCCGGTCTCGACACGACCTACAGAAACAGTACCTATACCTCTAATCTTGTACACATCAAGGATAGGAAGCCGGAGAGGCTTGTCAGACTTACTAACAAAAATTCATATAACGCTCCATAATATTATCCACGTTAAAACTCGATATCGGGATGAAAACAATCCTTTCAGGTTTGAAACTGACCTTCACAAGGAAGGAATTCGGTTTTTGGACAACCTCAACGTACCTAGCCTTCGAGTACCGGGGAGTGGTGTTTTCGATCTGTTATACCACACAAACTCTTAGTTAGATACATACATACATATGTATTTATGCATGCATGTATGTATGTTTTCAATCTGTTCACATGCTTTTAGCATGCACTGCAATTGGACATAATTGTCATTATGCAGTAATAACGGTCTTTTAGATATGAATCACAAAAATTTCCTTGATTAAAAAAAACCAACTTTCATTCAATTTTTTTTCTTTTCCAACTTAATCGGAGAGTTGTTACAAATCTTACCAGGATTTCTAATTGAATTAGAAAGCTTGTGCTACAGAATAATTATCTATTCTAAACTCATGTGGAATCTGCAAAAAATCAATCAATCAATTAACAAAACATATTTATATCATAGAACTATTTAATTGGAAGGACAAAGTATGATAAAAATATATTTTTAAATACAAAGTATATTTAATTGCAATATACTAAAGTATATATTTATGTTTCATGTATTTAGAATTTATATATTTTGAAAAATCTAGATCATAAAATAAGTTGTTTCCACATATTATCCTTTTTCCAAGGATTATAACTCTATGGGAGAACAACATCCTGTTTCCAAGAAGAAGAAAGAAAAAAAAAATTCAAATAATAGATAAGTATATACCAAGGGCCTAATTAGTATCTATATCATCTCTGCATATTTTTTTCGGATCTTTTTTCAAACTCATTATCTAAACAATAATCTTAGGATTTCCAAAAAATTGACAGCACTGTTTGTTGTATGACAATATTGCAAATTCTAGTGACACCATTTAAAATGTTAACTGTAATATTAAACTAAAATATACCATGTAATGATTCTAATGATTTCTTCCAATATTTTAAGGAAAATGTCAAGAAAATTGTGTATATATAATCAATATAATAGGCAAATATGCATTAACATTTAACATTAATGTCTTTTTTTTTTTCAGAAGTCTTATATATAATTGAAGTCATGCATATTATAACGATGTGAACATGGTTCTCTTTCACACAAATTATAATATGTAGGATCATGCATATACTATGTAGTCATGCATATTTTATTATGTGTTTCTATTACTCATGCATATTATGACCCTATCAAAGAAAATGTCAAGCAAAAAGCGTACAATAGATGTAATAAGCTTGCTCATTGATGGTCGTTTTCTTTCACACAAATCATACTGTTTCTATCTTGTTATTTACAGTGAAATTTTTTTGGATAAAATTTACAGTGAAATCTGGATGGAAAAAAGCCAAGATAATTAAAACAATTAAAATGTTGAAAGCATAAAACAACAAAATGGGTTTTAACTAAACATTTATTGTGCTTGAGAATACGGCTTTTAAAATTGATATTAATTAGATATATTAACAAATAATAAATCGTTAGATTTACTTCTCTAAAAATTAATTATCATTCATCCATGTAAAGAAAACACATAATATATTTATAATGATCTATTAATCAGTTAACTGACAGATTCTTTTTAAGAAAACACATAATATAGACCTATTGCTAAGATTTTCAAAATTAATAATTAGAATATTACGATAACAATTTAATCTATTAAGTACCACAATAGCATTCGTAGACTGTTGGAAATAATTTAAAAAATTGAGATATGTCTATAAAAAAATTAATTATATACCTTATCAATAATATAGACACAAATATAATTGTAAAATGTAAATAAAAATTGACTAAACTTAATCCAAATCCTAACCGTTATTTTTGCTTATAAATTTTCATGTCGACGCTTGTATGTACAATTTTTATATTTTTTACAGTTTATTTTTATATGTCAAACAATAATTATATCTTACTTAACTATATTTGTTTATGTTTTTAGCATTTAATGTAGTATAAAATACATATTCTCATAAAACTTCACATGCATGCATCTCTCATAAGAAAGAACAAGAAAATGGTATAAATTTGATACTTGAATTTTAAAATTTAAAATAAAAAAAAATTGTGACATATTATGACACCAAAATACTTGTGGCATTTGTGCAGGGAAGAAAATCTAGAAAACTCTAAAAATATATATATTTTTTTTTTTGCAATGGCACCATATATCGTTGGGTTATATAATTATTTGTTGAAGGAACAATTTTATGAAAAAAAAGGACTTAAGATTGTGCTTTTCTATTTCATTTTTCAGCTTCTGGTTGAGATTGATGGGATTCATCTTCTTGGGGTTTTTTTTTTTGTTTTTGTTTTTTAGAAAAATGGTTTATAGTCGGCAGATCAATTAATTTTGTTAATAATTCTAGGAATCTTAATTGGGTAGTTTCATGCTATTTTTCTATAAATAATAGTATTATTGTGTAAAAATAATTTCATTGATCAATCATCATTTTTACAAGCGCATTGAATAACCTTATGTAAATTGGGTGTTAGACCTAATTTCAGACCAAATCCTTAACAACCATCAAATTAAAGAGTTATTGGGTATCTAAACAGATGTGTTGAGTGTCAATAAATTTAATTTCTTTCACAAAAAATTAGCACAAAAATTCAATAAAATTAGCACAAGTATATTTTATTTCCTAGGGATTTACTACTTTTAGATTTTATTACTCATTTTCGGTTATTTTAACCAAGAAATAAGCACAAATTCAATAAAAAAAATCAATTGCAAAACAACATCCAATATATTTACTCAACAAGTTAATAATTTTTTTTTAAATATAAGAGATACATTAGAAATTATGCCGATATATAATTAATCCAAAACCCAACATTAATTTTTTTTCATTTTAGAAGCCCTCTATCATAAAATAGGAGTTAATTAACCATAGCAATGGTTTTCCAAGGATAGAAAGATGGAGAGCTTGTTAAACTGACGTTTGGGCTCTGTGATTAGATCAAGAGCCTCAAGGAGTGTGGGACTCTCGTACCAACTTAAGTTCATAGAACGCTCCGTAATATCATCCCCATTAAAACCGATATCGGGATGAAAACAATCTTTTCAGGTTTAAAACCGACCTTCACAAGGAAGGAATTCAATTTCCGGACAATCGCATCGTACCTAGTCTTCGAGGAACGAGGAGTGGTACTTTCAATATGTTACATCACACAATTTTTCGTTAGACATGTCAAATTTCAAATTTTAGGTTGATAGGAGAATGCTTTCTAATTATTATAATGATTTCTATTAAAATAAAGTACCACTAAGTAATGGTTCTAATGATTTCTTCCAATATCTTAAGGAAAATGTCATAAAAATATGTATAATCAATATAATAGGCAAATATGCATTTATCAATTATGTTCTCTTTCAGAAGTCTTATATATAATATGAAGTCATGCATATTATAACCAAGTAAAATTAATGTTGCTCATTAATTGTCGTTCTAACTTTTTCACACAAATTATAATATATATGTAGCATCATCCATATACTATGTAGTCATGCATATTTTAATATGTGTTTCTATTAGTCATGCATATTATAACCTTGTCACACAAATCATACTGTTTCTATCTTGTTATTTACAGTGGAATCTGGGTGGAAAATACCGAAAATAAATTAAACGATTAAAATGTTGAAAGCATAAAACAAGAAAATGGATTTTAACTAAACATCCGAAAAAGATTATAGAAAGTTGAAAATTAATTTGTTTAGGAGAAATAAAAAAGAAGTTAACATGTCAATTATTTCAAATTAAATTAAGCGTTGAGTGGACTCTTATGCATATGTAATGCATATGATTTGATTATTAATATTGTAATGTAGATAGAAACAGCACATAAAATAAGCTACTAATAAGACTAGAATTATGAATTTTGCATTCAGTGATGGAGATAGATTGAGTCTAGATGTATCATAAATTTTGCATTGATGAGGGTCTAGTTAAAATTATTTGTTCACAACAAACACATAAAACATGATTAAGATCCGTACTCTAACACAAATAATAAATTGTTAGATTTACTTCTCTCTAAAAATTAATTATCATTCATTTATGTAAAGACATAGTGATTTTATATTTATAATGATCTATTAATCAGTTAACAGACAGATTCATTTCAAGAAAACAGCTAATATAGATCTATTGCTAAGTTTTTCAAAATTAATAATTTGAATATTACGATAGCAATTAATGAAATCTATCAAGTACCATAATAGCATTCTTAGACTGTTGGAAATAATATTAAAAATTGAGATATGTCTATAAAAAATATCAATAATATAGACACAAATATAATTGTAAAATGTGAAGAAAATTTGATTTAACTTATCCAAATCCTAACTTTTAATTTTGCTTATTTTCATGTCGATGCCTGTATGTACATTTTAAAATTTTTTACGGTTTATTTTTTTATGTCAAAAAATAATTCAATCTTATTTAACTAGATTTGTTGATGTTTTTATCATTTAATGTAGTATAAAATACATATTCCAAAAATCATAAAACTTTACATGCATGCATCTCTCATTAATAAGAACAATGATATGAATTTCAAAAATTAAAATATAAATAAAACAATTTATGAAATTTTATGACACCAAAATACTTGTTGAAATTTTTTTAGTTACCGCCTCAAACTTTCAAAATTCGCACTTTACCACCGTTTTTAAAAAAAATCAGAACTTGCCATGTGCGCTTTCACCTGGTATGTTTTGAATTTTTGGAAAAACGGTGGCAAGATGTGAATTTTGAAAGTTTGAGGTGGTAACTAAAAAAATTTCGGAAATACTTTGTGGCATCTGTACAGGGAAGAAAATCTAGAAAACTCTAAAATGTTTTTTTTTACAATGCCACCATCGTTGGGTTATATTATTATTTGTTGAAGGAAGAGTTTTATGAAAAAGGGCTTATGATTTTTCTTTTCTATTTGATTAATGAGCTTCTGATTGGGATTGATGGGATTCTTTTTTTTTTTTTTTAGAAAAATGGTTTCTAGGTGGCAGATCAATTAATTTTGTTGAAAATCCTAGGGATCTTAATAAGGGTAGTTTCATGCTAATTTAGTTCTGGTTAAATCTATTTCTGTGTTTGATTTTATTAGTAAAATCTGCTTCTGATTGAGTGTAACTATTGATATATAAAGAGAACTAGAACTCTCAAACCTAAAAGAGGGAATAAAATGATTCAAGGAATGTAAGGGAAACAAGTTATTCCACAAGTTAATCAAGTACAAAGATATAGTCTCTTGAATATACTCATGGTTCTTCTCAATCGATCCCACATCAACTGAGAGGGCTAAATGAGACTGTCATGTCACACTTCATCACCCCAGTCTTGATACGACCTACACCAGAAGGGCTAAATGAGACTGCCATGTCACGCTTCAGCACCCCAGTCTCGACATGACATATAGAAACAATATCTATACCTCCAATCTTGTACACATCAAGGATAAGATGCTGGAGAGGCTTGTCAGACTGACGTTTCAAAACTAAACCAGCCATTAATTGTATGTTTCCTGATAAAAATAAAATAAACAAATAAACATAAGGCAAATATTGCTCAAATAATTTCTTAGTAATAAATTATTATTTTTACATATTTTTGTACGCAGTTTTTTTTGTTTTGTTTTGTTTGGACCTTTTTGTTTCGTTACATTTTTTTTAGGAAAAGCATTGGTGTGCTGCAGTAGTTGATGATCTAGCTAGGAAATATAAATGGAAACATTTTTTGTTAATGTCATATATATAAAGAGGGGCAAATTATGGTATTTATATGTACATAATTCTTGGTAAAATTGCTTACTCAAAGCTTGCTCGTTGATTTGTTCTAATATCTTAAGAAAAATCTCAAGGAAAATGCGGACAATCAATATAGTAGACATATACTTTGTAATATAATTTATAAAGATGTTTTTTCGTCATAAATTTGTATATAATATGTAGTCAACTAGTCATGCATGCTTTTTAAGTTTTAAACCTACCGTTTCACACAAATCATGAATTTTACATTTAGGAAGGAGAGAGAGAGAGAGAGTAGAGATGAATCATGAATTTTGCATTACACAAATCATCAAGTTAAATCAAAATTAACGGAGTAAGTAAATTAATAATCTACAAAACAGTTATTAAAATTAATGAAAAATATATAATTAGTATTTTATAATTTAAACATGTTATTTAGTAAAATTAAAATAATTTGATCTAAATCAACCATTTGTATTATTATCATCACTTGATTCTAACCTACAAAATTTTTAATTGCACCATGTTTCACGTCAATCTTATACTAAACCATAGATATCATAATTTTACTGTTGTCACTTGTCAAGTTGTAAAATAAATATAATTGTTATTATATATCCCTTGTAAATAACAATAATATACTATATAAAGAAGCCTAAGTCTCTAAGTTTTTTTCTTAGTAAAAGCCATTGGGCATGATTCATTAGCACTAAGAAAAACTTTACATAAATTACTGGTACCGGTATATAACCGTACCTTATAAAATCTGACAAACTAATATTACTGGTACGGAAAGTAGAAAACTTAAAACATACATTTAACCCAAAATAAGAAACTAAATAAGAAACTAAAATGGTAAAGAGATAAAAAAAAAAAAAAAAAAAAAAAAAAAAAAAAAAAAAAACCTACTTAAGCAAGATTAATTCATTTTGTTGAAATTCTAGCTAAGAACTAATCTTAATTAGGGTTGTTTCATGCTATTTTCTATTAAGAATAGTATTATTGTGTAAAATAATTTCATTGATCAATCATCATTTGTACAAAGCGCATTGAGTAATTAACCTTATTTAAGCATAAATAATCTTGGTTCATTGTACAATTTTAGCCAATAAGTAAACAATGAATACGCTAATACTATTAGACCGGTCAAATATTGTTATTTGTACCCGTTGGTTTTAGACCTAACGCTTAACAACCATCAAATGAGTTATTGGGTATCTAAACAGTGTTGAGTGTCAATAAATTTAATTTCATTCAAAAAAATTAGCACAAAAATTCAATAAAAAATGAGCACAAGTAAATTTAATTTCCTAGGGATTTACAATGACTACTTTTTAGATTTTACTACTCATTTTCGGTTTTAACCAAGAAATAAGCACAAATTCAATAAAAAACAACATCCAATATATTTACTCAACAAGTTAATAAATTTATTTGTTTAAAATAGAAGAGATACATCAGAAATTACTCCTCTTATTAATCTAAAACCCAACATTAATTTTTTCTCCGTATTAGAAGTCATCTATCATAAACTAGGAGTTAACCATACCAATGGTTCTTCCAAGGAGAGGAAGTGTTCATCCTCGTAGTAACTTTGAAAGGTTTCATTCACATAATCATAGATTCCCAAATCATGTCCCTCCCCAAACCAAAGATAACTCTCAAACAGATCCGTAAAATATATACTGTTTTTCTGGCACGTACCAGTAAACTCACTTGCATCAACAACTATAGCCGAGTTATTACCAACGAAGAGAGCATGGTCCCTCACATCTATCCATTCCGACCACGTCTTTTTGTGAAGATTAATCCTGCAAACAATAAACTCTTTCGTGCTGTTATCGGCTTGGTTTCTCATGACGAGCAAAAGTTTACCAGTGAAGTCTACAAGGTAAAGCGAATCTGGGGCTTCATTCATTGGAACTTGGATCTCAAAACTTGAGATTTTAGGATCTGGACCCACCTCCATAGAATAAAGGAAATTGTTGCAGCTCACAGCATAGAATTTCTCCTTGAAGCAAATGATATCGAACATTGTCCCGTCAAATTTTACCCGAGTCCAAGCAGTATCACCAGGCCTCCATATGGCAACCTTAATGGGTCCTCCAAACATGATCATGACCGTAAAATCCGATCTCTTTCTAGGATCATGAGATAAGACAGCCTTGCGTAAAATTTGTGTTTGCATAGGATTGATGGTAATACCAGATGCCGTGTTGTCATCGAGTGAACGGGTTTATCATTATACAAGTTATTTTAGTATCAACAGCAAATAGCCAGCCATAGGAAGAACTAGAAATGTACCGACCATACAGTTCGGGAATGTCAATGGAGTAGTGCTTCTTCTCTGACAAGTTGTAAAATTTTCTTTTCTTGGTGTTATCATCCTCTCCGAGCACCAACCACGGGAGCTCTGGAGCTGGACGGCAACGCCTTTGTTTTACAACCCATCTCCAGTTTCTGCATACAGCACTGACCCGGTGATGATCTGGCAGATGCAGGAAGCTGGTTATGTGCTCAAGTACATCACTTGCTAGGTCTGACCAACAAGCCATTAATATTAATTGCTAGTAGGTACGTTGTATGTATGTAGGCGCTATATATAAACTGCAAGGTATATTAATGTAGTTTAATTTGTCAAATTAAGAAGCTCTCCAATAAATATAGAGTTAAACAACAATTAATTACTTAAAATAAAGCAATAGTGGAACAAAAATAGATCAACGCCAAATCAATTCGGAGTCAATTTGAAATATAAAGATTTGCTTTAAGATTCGTGTGTCCTAACCATATTTATGGTTTGTAAGTATTTTTAACAACACCCAATTAATAGCTCACTATAAATAGAAATGCGATAAATATAAGTATTTAGTCATCTAAGGCATTTTTAAAAATATTCAAAAAATATGAGCAATTTTGTATTTTTCTATTTTTTTAGGGATATTAAAAAAAATCGGATCATCTACAAAACAGTCAATTAAATTAAAGAAATTAAATTATAATTTTGATGTTTTTATAATTTAAATATGTTATATAGTAAAATTAATAGGAATTTCTTAAAAATCAATGATTTGTATTATTATCATCACTTGATCTAAAAAAGACTTCTGGCACTGAACTACCCGTATTGGTAGAGAGCTCGGTTTGTGTGTGAAATCCTCACTGTTCATGAACAGTGATCAGTGATGCGGTTGTAGTTGTGTGTGCATCAGCGCCTCCTTCTAAAGGCAATTGGTCCCTTTGCTGAGTTACGCAACTGTGAAGAACTCCTGATTGATTGATGGCAGCATATTTAAACTATTCATGAACCCATTACTGGGCCTACCTGAAAAATATCCATTGGTCAAGTGCACCCAGTTTGCCAGTGAGTGCGGAGCCGTCAGTGCCTCCCTTCTAATGTGTTGTATGGTTGTCCTCCCTTTGATCCTCTGGTACAGGTGTGCGCATTGAGTTACTGTTTGTGCCGCCTACCAGTGGGTGAGATCCTCTATGCTATTCATACACACGGCCTTTACCAGGATATATTTCCTTTCTGAATTCTCCCCAGCATTTACCAGTATGTGCTCCAGCCCCTGTAACATAGCCAGTCCTTCAGCTTCAAGCAGATCCTTGATGTTTACTGCCTTGCCATACGCTCTGATCAGTTGCCATTCTTCATCATAGAATATAAACCCGACCGCTGCCTTACCAGTTGCCCTTCTCTAAGTTTTTTAGTTGAATTCTTCATACTCCACCTACAGTGCAGTCCAGAGTCTGGCGCCCCGTCTCTTAATATCAACTGGTGAGTATTTTTTTATTTCATAGTCTAAACTGTAGCAGTTTTGTAATAAATGTCGCTGTTGTGTCTTGATGGCTGGATGCTATTAAAAATATGCCAGCTAGATCGGCAAGCTTGAAAATGAGGCAGCAGTGCGATAACAGGCATCCACTTGAAACTGATATGTAAAAATAGTACACAGAGCCGCCACATAAAAACATTTTCATATGTGGTGTGCCAGTATGAATATGCACCACCGGGTCCCGGTCGAGCAATGTATATCCTCACAATAGTCTTCGTAAAACGACCACAAATAACAACTCCCGGAGTGCGAGTGCCCTGGGTTGTACTTGTGGTGCAGAATGCAGCACACCCGTCTGGATAATAGAAGCCCGGCAAATCTATGCGGGCCCCAATAATGGGATTCAATAAAAACATTGAATATTTCGGGGATCCTCTTCCCTTGCCATATAACAACAGGTCTCGCGCACGCAAGAGCAACCATCCATCTTTGGAGTACAATAAACAGTTGCTAGATTGTAAACCTGAATTGGCTACCAAAAAGCTCTGCCGTGCCGTAATGCTCCTGAAAAGGTGGTTACCTTGGCTTGTCCCAGGGTTAGCCATGTAAAACCAAGGAAGATCACTATTAGTGTGGAGAGAAGGTACAAGGGGGAGCGGCGGTAAGGCGGGGTTGCTCAATTTCCACTCCACAAAGACAACTACCATTGCACAACCCTCATCCTTTTCCCTCGCCCGTTTCATCATCTGCTCAATTGACGGAGGAGGCTGATCTAGATCAAGATCTGGACGACGATTAATTATGAGGAAACCAACCAGAGTCTCGCTATCAGGCTAACACATCATAGAATTATTCATGGTTACAACTATGAGGGTAGAATTATTGATGGTGCTTGGCAGATCGAGGTTTTACATGAGGTTTCTTTTGCTTCCTCTTTAGACTAGTCCTGGTAAATGCTTCGGCAAATATCGCATTAGTACGCAGACACCAAGTTATCACTGCCTTGATGATACGTACCATATCGTATGTCGGCAAATAGGGCGAGAGTGGGACCCAGAGCCAAAGCCAGAGCCAGATGTTGGAATTGAGACGTCAATTCCAATTAATTAAGTTTGGACTACGTGTTATATGATTAATATATCACATACTGTCAATAATATTATGAGGAATAATATAAGATATGCCTAAATGTGATTGACTGAAATAATGGCATAGTACGTAATTTCGCTAAGTTTTGGGGCACGAATGCATATAGAACATAATGTAAATTAATTATAATTGTTGATGGACCAATTATAATTAATTCAACTAATACTAGTGATAAATGTAAGAATTATTGTTTGGGCCTAATCAATTGATTGGATCAAGATACCAAACAAAATGGGCCAAAAATAATATGCATATTTGATCAATTATATCAATCAATTATACGATTTGTTTGTCAGCCAAATATAATTGATTTGTATAATTGAATAGAAAAGGAAAATATGTTATGCATATTTGATTGGTTACCAAAAAATGCACAAACGAATATCTTTGAGAAAATATGTCATATTTCTGTATAATTTTTGACATGAATTATAAGATCTCTTAAAGATACATTTTCACTAGTATAAAAGGCGCTGGGTCTCCAAGCAATCCGGGTAAGAAAATTTTAGGGCACATGTGTTGTGCATAGCCACCTTATTCTCCCTCCATTAGAGAATAATACTCTTGAGCTCCGTTCGTGACTCGAGAGAGAAGAAAGGCACTAGGGCTTGCTTGGAAGGACTCGAGAGCGTACCAATCAAGCACCATCTCAAGTCAACTCGTATCAAGTGAAGTTTGCAAGTGAGATTGCAAAGCATGGATCCAAGTAAGTAACTAATGCTTCCGCTGTGTATTTTAATTTTTTTTCTTGCGCGGAGTTTTGAGTTTAGGAATTGCAATTGCTAGTTAATTTAGGAATTTGGTATTTGGCTCTTTAATCTAAATTGAAATTGCACCCCTAACAAGTGGTATCAGAGCCACCTCCGTGTCAAGATCTAGGATTTTTTTTTTATTAATTTCTGATTTAATTTGTGCGTCATATAAAAAATCTGTTTGATACGCCTATGCTGCGCACCAGTCAATGTTTTCTATGCCCAAGATTGTGTGTACCGAATTAAAATTCAAGCCATACATTTTTTGAAAACTAGACTTGAGCACCTTTCTGGAAATATAAAGAACACAAAAAATTGTTTATTATTTTGTGAGAAAATTACATTTCAATCTTGGATTTCAATTCTGAAAACAGATTGTTGTTGTCTCTGTAATTTTTAATTTTACACAAAATCCGTAATATTTTTGTATTACAAAATATAGTTTTCCAGAAACTAGATTTCATTATCTTTCTAATGATATGTGGCACACAAAAATCCATTCAGCCAAATTCGAGATATGCTATTTTGAATCTTAACAAAAACAGAAAACTGGATACAGGAAAATCCAGTGCTGTACTCGTTTTGTCATTTTTGTTTACCCTATTAAAACAATCTAAAATCTCTGTTTTATTTTTTGAATCTTCATCCACACATCATAAACTGATGTAAGAATTTTTTTTGATTCACAAAATCATGATTCAAAATTACCAAAATAACATATTGCCTTAAGGACTTAAATTTTACAAATTATGAAATATTTTGGAATTTTTGATATGTGCGCACAAATTGACTTGACAAGAGATCTCTTGTTTTTGCAAGATATCTATTTTTTTTTTGGAAATTTGGCAAAGAAAATCTGAACTGACAGGGAACCTTCTTGAATTGTGCCAAAATTTCCAGAATTTGCTGAAATTTCCAGATTTGGATATTTTGAATTGTGCCTTTTATGCAAAAACAACCAAATCTGGAATTAGGAGTAGCTGTAAATTAATTATAATATGTATATATATATGTATATTTATATATATATATATATATGTATATATATATGAATTAGTTAAATATGTATATATATATGTATATTTAGGACGAGTAGTTTTCAATTAGGATACGTCCCAAAATAAACAGATACATGATTTCAAAACCTTATTAAGACGCAATTAGGAGTACATGCCTCATCTTGCCAAACAATATTGTTCCCTCCGGAACATTATTGCTAAAGTTTTTAGGGCAAGATGACCCATGATAAGTTAAAAAGACGTATATTGACAACAAATTATTAATTTCTCCCTCCGGAGGATTAATTAAACAAAGTTAGTTGTTTAATATACATAAAGTAAGGTGCATCAAGAAAGGAAATGAGATACTGTGTGCTAGTGATGTCTAAGAAAAGCATTTGGGGTTTTGGTACTTAAGTAGTCCGTTTGTGACTCACCTCCCCCACTTGACTGGCCTGGTCATTAGCATGTGGGTATGTCAATCTACCCTCCAGTAGAGCGACAGAGGTTCATTTAATACTTGTGCATAACACCACAATACCTAAGAGTACTGACTGCTCCCTCCGGGGCCTCATGCTGGCTAGTATTGTTGGTTAATATGAAATTTAAATGGAGAATTTCTAGGTCTTTTGTCAAAGCCTCTTAATAAACCTTTGAAATTATGATTAAAAATTGTGATGTATGATCTAATAGTTCTCTTGTTAAAAAAAAAACAATTTCTAGGCAACATGACTGCCATAAGTCAAATTCATTATCTCAATGGATCAAATTATAAGCAATGGGAATCAAAACTGAGGCTGTTTCTAGGGATGATGAAATATGATCGTGCCTTACGTTATGATCGACCAAAGCCAGCCAAGCAAGGGGAGGAAACTCCTACTGAAAAGGCTGACATTGAGGGTAGGGATCATAATGACAGGATGTGTTACATGATCATCAAGTTGACAACCCACGAAACACTTCAAGGTTGTGTACCTGAAAAAGATTCTGGTGCTAAGGACTACATTAAAACTCTAGAGGAAAAGTTTGCCATGAGTAAAAAGGCAGACATTCGTACACTCATGGTCAAACTCAATACTCTGAAGTACAAGGGCAAGATTGGAATTAGAGAGCACATTACTGAGATGGTTAAGCTCCAACGTGCACTTAAGTCGCATAGTTTTGACATCTCAGATGACCTTCTCATAGAATATATTTTTATGTCTCTCCCCTCCTCATACAGTCAATTCAGTATGACTTACAACTGCATCAAGGAAACTTGGTCAGTAACTGAGCTTAAAGCTCAGCTGGTGCAGGAGGAAGAGAGACAGAAGATAGCTAAGAGAGAGGAGGCCCATGTTGCAACATCTAGTACTGGCTCTAAGAATAAGAATAAGTCTAAGCGCAAGAATTCTAAGGGAAAAGGACCCGCTATAGAAGCTGCAGACAATGCTAAGAAACAGAAGAAGGACAATACTCCTGCGAAATCGGGAGATCAGATCATCTGTCACTTCTGCAAGAAGCCTGGGCACATCAAAATTCACTGTACCAACTACCACTCGTGGTTAAAGAAGAAAGGTATGTGCTCTGCTTTAGTTTGTTCTGAAGTTAATTTAAGTATTGTATCAAGATATTCTTGGTGGTTAGATTCAGGTGCAACATCTAACATCAGTATATCTATGCAGGGCTGCCTAAACCTCCGCAAGCCAAATGAGGCCGAACACATCTATGTAGGGGACGGGAGGAAAGTCGAAGTTGAAGGCATTGGAAAATTTAGATTATTATGTAGGACTGGGTTTTATTTGTATTTTGATGCATTAGTGGTTCCTTCTGTATCAATTCTAATTTCTATTTCCTATTTGGACAAAAATGGCTATGTATGTTCTTTTGGTAATGGAAATTTCAGTTTATATCAGAATTCAAAACAAGTTGCTTCTGGTTCTTTATATTCTTATGATAATCTTTATTTTCTTGAATTAGACACTTCACACTTAGAAGCTCTACATATTGATAACAGAAAACGTAAATTAACTAATGAGAACTCAGCTGCATTATGGCACAAGCGTTTGGGACATATTTCTATGAAAAGAATCGAACGACTTGTATCCAATGATATTCTCAAACCTTTAGATTTCACAAACTTAAATGAATGTGTAAATTGCATAAAAGGAAAACAAACTAATAAACGCAAGTATGAAGCCAAAAGATGTAATGATGTCTTAGAATTGATACATACCGATATCTGTGGTCCTTTTCCAAAGGCCACTAGAAATGGTCACCGGTATTTTATCACCTTCATAGATGACTATTCAAGATATGGCTATATTTACTTGATTAAAGAAAAGGCTGAAGCATTAGACATGTTCCAAAGTTTTAAAGCGGAAGTTGAGTTACAACTTAACAAACGCATAAAGGCTGTCAGATCTGATCGTGGTGGTGAATACTACGGCAGATATGATGGATCAGGAGAACAATGTCCAGGACCCTTCGCAAAATACTTAAAAGGAATGCGGAATTGTACCACAGTATACATTGCCAGGTTCACCTGCAATGAATGGTGTTGCTGAAAGGCGCAATCGCACTCTCAAAGACATGGTGAGAAGTATGATTACTCGTACGACTCTACCTGAGAATTTGTAGGGAGAAGCCTTAAAGACTGCAGCTTATATTATAAACAGAGTTCCAACTAAAGCAACTAACAAAACCCCATATGAGATTTGGTTTGGACGTAAGCCCAACCTAAGTCACATCCGGATTTGGGGATGTCCAGCAGAGGCTAGACCTTACAAGCCGACAGAAAGGAAACTGGATGAAAGAACAGTTAGTTGTTATTTTATTGGATATCCTGAAAGATCCAGAGGGTACAAATTTTATAATCCAACAGAACACACAATTTTCGAGTCCGGTAATGCGAAATTTTTTTAGGATAATGAGTTTGCGGGGGGAGATATGACCATGGATAACATTTTCGAGGAAGAAAGGGATAGTGATTACTCCTCGGGCCTCCGTCCAGGTTTAGTCACTATTCCTGATGATACTTCGGGCCTCCGTCCGGACTCTGTCACTATTCCAGTACTGGTAAGCCTTGAAAATGCATCTCATGTCAATAGGAAAACTACAATCCCTACTCAAATTCCGCAGGATAACGTGAATACAAATGGACCCGAATCAAACTCAAATAATGACGTTGTTATGAACGATGTCAGTGGCCCTGAGCCTGTGGGAGATCCGGAAGTTGGTAATGATGTTCACGAACCTGTTCATCATGAAATAATATAACCAGTAAGAAGATCTACTAGAGAGAAAAGATCTACACAATCGAAGGATTATGCATATCTTCAAGAACATGAGTTTGACATTGGCATGTTTGAAAATGATTCTGTTAATATCAAACAAGCTGTGGAAAGTTCTAACTCTCAAATGTGGATTAATGCTATGAATGAAGAGATGAAATCTATGTATGACAATGACGTTTGGGATATCATTCCGTTGCCTAAAGGCAAGAAACCCGTTGGTTGCAAATGGATATTTAAAACCAAACGGGATTCTAAAGGCAATGTTGAAAAATACAAGGCACGTCTTGTCACAAAAGGTTTCACACAGAAAGAAGGCATTGATTATACGGAAACTTTCTCTCCAGTTTCTTCAAAAGATTCCTTGAGAATTATACTGGCACTAGTAGCGCATTACAACCTTGAGCTCCATCAAATGGATGTAAAGACAGCGTTTCTAAATGGAGACATTAATGAAACAATTTATATGAGGCAACCGGAAAACTTTGTGATCGGTGACCCAAAGTCCATGGTTTGCCGACTAAAGAAATCCATTTATGGGCTCAAACAGGCATCTCGACAGTGGTACTTAAAATTTCATGACATAGTTAGTTCTTTTGATTTCAAATCTAACTTAGTTGATGAATGCATATACCTTAAGTTCTGTGGGAGTAAATTTACATTTATGGTCTTATATGTTGATGACATACTACTTGCAAGTAACGATAAAGACATGTTGCATCAAACCAAGAACTTTCTATTTAGAAACTTCGAGATGAAAGATCTTGGTGATGCCTCATTTGTTCTAGGGATAGAAATACTGAGGAACAGATCCGAAGGTATTTTGAGACTATCCCAAAGAAATTATATCGATAAAATCTTGAGTAGGTATGGCATGAAAGACTGTAAAGCAGGAGATACCCCTGTTTCAAAAGGAGACAAATTCAGTCTAGATCAATGTCCCAAAACTGATCCAGAAAAGGAAGTCATGAAAGACATCCCTTACGCATCCGTTGTAGGCAGTCTCATGTATGCTCAAGTGTGCACGAGACCAGACATAGCCTTCATCACTGGAATGCTAGGGCGATACTTAAGCAACCCAGGTATGGAACACTGGAAGGCAGCCAAGAGAGTACTCAGATACCTAAAGCGAACCAGAAATTTTATGCTCACATATCGGAGGTCGGAGAAGCTGGAGGTCATAGCATATACCGACTCTGATTTCGCAGGATGCATGGATAGCATGAAGTCAACACTAGGATACATCTTCATGATGGCAGGCGGCGCTGTGTCGTGGAAAAGTGCTAAACAGACATTGACAGCACCTTCCACAATGGCAGCCGAGTTTATTGCATGCTACGAAGCCTCGAACCATGGATTATGGCTCAAGAATTTTGTCACTGGGCTGAAAGTTGTTCCTTCTATCAAGAAGCCATTGAAACTGCTGTGTGACAACAATTCAGCTGTAGTCTATGCAAACAACAACAAAAGCTCGACTAAGTCCAAGTACATAGACATCAAGTTTCTGGCTGTAAAAGAGAGAGTACAAAACAATGAGTTGGAAATAGAACATATAGGTACAGACTCCATGATAGCAGATCCCCTTACAAAAGGACTACCGCCTAAGAAGTTTCATGAGCATGTTGCTCATATGGGTGTAGTGCATGTTTAGGATAGTTAAGGAAAATGCGGGAGTCTGATTTTATTTTAAAGTTCTATGCAATGTAATTTGTAATAAGTTTTGATATATGCAAATTATATTTTGAGTCTCAATTAGTTTCTCTCTTTAAAAGTTTTGACCTCACTAAAGTAAAGAATAAGGGTGACCCATTCGGAAATAGGCATGTATAATCACACCTTCGTGTAATTTCTGAACTATATGACCAAAACTAATTCATATCATCTAATTATATTTGGCATTGTGATTTCTATCGATAAAGTCACGAAGTAAATGTGACAACTGTCGTTTAAGTCCCTTGTTGGTATGATTAGTGGACCAAATTGTTTGAGAAAGTACGAAAAGAAAGACAGAAAAGTTAAAGTAATCTGCGCAGATTCAGATATATGTAATCAAAAGGACCACACTTGTCCATGTGGGAGATTGTTGGAATTGAGACGTCAATTCCAATTAATTAAGTTTGGACTACATGTTATATGATTAATATATCATATGCTGTCAATAATATTATGAGGAATAATATAAGATATGCCTAAATGTGATTGACTGAAATAATGGCATAGTACGTAATTTCGCTAAGTTTTGGGGCACGAATGCATATAGAACATAATGTAAATTAATTATAATTGTTGATGGACCAATTATAATTAATTCAACTAATACTAGTGATAAATGTAAGAATTATTGTTTGGGCCTAATCAATTGATTGGATCAAGATACCAAACAAAATGGGCCAAAAATAATATGCATATTTGATCAATTATATCAATCAATTATACGATTTGTTTGTCAGCCAAATATAATTGATTTGTATAATTGAATAGAAAAGGAAAATATGTTATGCATATTTGATTGGTTACCAAAAAATGCACAAACGAATATCTTTGAGAAAATATGTCATATTTCTGTATAATTTTTGACATGAATTATAAGATCTCTTAAAGATACATTTTCACTAGTATAAAAGGCGCTGGGTCTCCAAGCAATCCGGGTAAGAAAATTTTAGGGCACATGTGTTGTGCATAGTCACCTTATTCTCCCTCCATTAGAGAATAATACTCTTGAGCTCCGTTCGTGACTCGAGAGAGAAGAAAGGCACCAGGGCTTGCTTGAAAGGACTCGAGAGCGTACCAATCAAGCACCATCTCAAGTCAACTCGTATCAAGTGAAGTTTGCAAGTGAGATTGCAAAGCATGGATCCAAGTAAGTAACTAATGCTTCCGCTGTGTATTTTAATTTTTTTTCTTGCGCGGAGTTTTGAGTTTAGGAATTGCAATTGCTAGTTAATTTAGGAATTTGGTATTTGGCTCTTTAATCTAAATTGAAATTGCACCCCTAACACCAGAGGTAGAGTACACTAAGGCTTGGGATCCCTCCTCTCCAAGTGCTTTCAGGGCTTCAGCTGTAAGGGCATGCTCGTCTCCATGCATGGGCATGGGCGAATCCACATCCATCGTCGACATTTTGAAAAGAAAAGGGAGAAATAAGGTGTAACCCTGCAGTGGTGGCATATATATTTTTCAGAAATTTAGATATATGCCCATCAAAAATTCAAAAATTAGTTATATTCATATCTAAACTCACTTAATTTATCAATATCTTCATTTTTTAATTTAATCACTTAAAAACAAAGTATAATATTAATAAAAACATTATAAAAAAAAAACAGTTTTACCCTTCTTTATTACAACTTTTATCAAATGAACAAAACATAAATATCGAAATTGAAGGTCTTCTCCTTGTAATACTCTTTGATGGAGAAATATCTAAATCTAAAAGTTATAATATCTTAATTTGCTCTATTTTTTTAGAAGTTTGTAACTGAAAAAACTCATCCATTTATTTACATTGAGATTCGTGCTTTATTTGTTAGTAGCGGCCAAATACTTTTAAAGGGAAAATTTCCAGTGTGCCCATGTAAATTTTTAAAATAGCTAGTTTTCCATCAAAATACCATAATATCTAATATTTGGTTGGATATTATGATATTTTGATAGAGAATATTCCGCCACCATAACCAAAAACTTATTAAATTTCGTTATTTTTTAATTTACACAAATACATATACAATATATTCGGTTAGTTTTTTTTTTTTAACAAATAAAAAACTCAATAACTATAAAGAGACAAATCAAATTTAAACAATCAATTCGTAACAAAAAAACAAAATTTAATGTTCTCTAGCGAAATTTATCTTTAACCTAAACCATCAAACAAGTCTAAACATATTATCAAACAAGATATAAAATATATAAAAAATTAAAATAAAATAAGCAATTTAATTTTTATTCTTTAAAATAAACTGGGAGTCAAAACAGAATTAAAATAATAAATTGGGAGACAAAACAAAATAATAATTTCCTTCTCTTCTCTTTCATCAATATCCGATTTTGGTACGCTACCTCGCGGGACATCCATCGCTCTTTCTCCTTTCTCCTTTCTCCTTTCTCCTTTTTTTTCTCTGAGCAGACCAGACCAGACCAGGTATCTCTCTATCTCGCACCTCTCGCTCTCTCTCTCTCTCTCTCTCTCTCTCTCTCTCTCTCACTCCCAATCTGAACTCTGAAGCAAAACCTTTACAATTGCTTCATTTGGGATATAATTTGCAACAAAATGGGGTCAAATTTCGGTCTTAAATTTGATAGTATGGTTTTACTCAGTTAGTTAGTTTGATTTTGGTGGGTAACAATGGAATTACTCTAAAACTTATTTTGGGTTAGCAAAGGCAATTTGACAGTATCTCAATTCTAATTTCTGACACTGCCCTTGATCTTGAATTTCAATTTTGAACAAAAATTCCTATCCAAATACTACATTATCTCATATAAGTCTAAATAAAAACAGATTACAAGTTCCAAATTTACCCCTTAAAATGGTACCAAATTACAATATCCTCAAATGTACCCTCAAGTCGGTACCAAAGAGTGCAACTTCCTTCCTTGAGTCAGCCTTGAATTCATGCCAATTTCAACTGAAATTGAATTTATTTTAGGGGAAATTTATGTAAATCTAAACTCATTGGTTTGGTGCGACATTCAACTAAAATGAGAGAAAGAGGGAGAAGATAGCCTAGATGAGCTTGCAAATTATATCTTAGTTTTTCACTTGATTGAAGAGAAGTCCGTGAGAGAGAGGGGAGTAGAGGATGGAACAACAGGATTTAGAGTTTTGAATTCGATTTAGAATTTTAAATAATCATACTTTAATTCTCTTATCCATGCAATCTTGTTTGCTTCTGTTTTAATCTAATGAATAAATTATGCATTTGTTTCTGGCTGTATTATTCACACATAATCCGAGGCAATAGGCTGTATTATTATAGATAGCAACAACACTTAATTGATATTTCTAATTTCCTGATTGCACTTTGTTTCCTTGATTGAGATTAGTAGTAATTAATTTCATTAAGTGCCCTGAAGCACCTACAGAAAAGAAAATATCATAAAATACCTCTCTAAACAAGAGATACCAATAATCCTTACTAACTTGGCAAAGAGAGGCTAAATGGAAAATATGCTTGTTTGAAATATCACATTTCATTTGATTTGGTACTACTACTTTTGTGTCACAGATGTGGGTTCAATTCTAGTATGGTGACATGTCGGCCATGCAATCTTACAAAGGGATCACCATCTTACCAATATCAAGATGCACGAAACGAAAGTATACATGTTACCCTGTTAATAGCACCAGTGGCTATAATACAAACCTCAACAATTTTTGTTGGTTTTGTCAAGGTAGATCCACAGTCAAATATTCAAGGTAAATGTTAGGCTCTCTATTTTTGTTGATTATTGATTTGAAATATAATATATTTGTCAGTAGTTGTTTAAATATAATTCTTCAAGTCATGCCAGTACTGGTTATTTATTTGTTTAGTTTTTTTTTTATAGGATAAGGGGATCAATTGTTAAGAGCGTGGTAGATGACGGTACTTCAGAATCATCATCGAGCAATACAACAAACAATGGTGGAACCCGCTTATTCAACGCACTCAAATCCCTCCGAACCAACTTATTTAACCGTATCAACCTACTGAGGAAGGGTTTATCACTAAAAATCTTGTTTTTTCTTATCGGGTTCTATTGTGCAACTGCTTTTGCAACTGTCATAGGTCAGACTGGTGACTGGGACATACTCTCGGCTGGATTGGCAGTGGTTGTGGTAGAGGGAATTGGTGCACTTATGTACCGGGCCTCAATCCCAGTTTTCAAAAAGATTGGTGGGGGCCTCATTACAATTTTTAATTATTGGAAGGCTGGATTGTCACTAGGTTTGTTTCTGGATGCATTTAAGTATGAGATTGATTCCATTTATGAATCTTGTGGGACACTATTTGACTTTCAGATTGATATATTTCCAGGGTTTTGGTAGTTTTTCTTCAGTGAAATATATTTAAGTTACATATTCATGTGTTATTTCTTGATGCTAACCATATTAGTAGAATAGAAATATAGTTGCAATTGCTAGTTGTGGACTGGTTTTGGTTGAGAGTGAAATCACTGGATCAGTGACTACTTGTGTAAAGCAAATTTGAAAAAGATTAGGGACCTCATTGCTATTTTCAGTTATTATGAGATGGGCTTAATTGTTATTTGGAAGGATTAGGGACCTCATTGCAAATTTGAAAAGATTAGGGACCTCATCTAACAATTTTTGTGGGCATGGAAGTTTCTTTGGAAGGTAGAGGAGTCCTTGACATAGATTAGGAGATTACATTAGAAAATTGTTAGACTTTGATAATTGATAGTAACACTTTTATTTGATTTTATTAGAAAAGTCAGGTATACTCCTGTCTCCTGAGTAGCTAACAGTGTTGAGATTGTCACAAAATTTTCTCTTTGTCAGTGAAAACCTGGTATGTTTACCAGTCAGATCATCCCAACCTAAAAAAAAGCAATACTATGCTTCAGTCATAATATGCTCACTATATAATATAACTTGGTGTAGAACATCAGAACTGGTAAGCAATACTATGCCTGCTAACTTAATATTACTATGCTATTCGTTTGGTTTCTCATTAACAGAGAGAAAGAGAGATAGAATTGAAGAATGTAATCTTTATTTTATTTCATTCTTGATTGTATTATTACAATTTACAAATGAGTAATACATCTATATAAAGGCAACAGCTTGATCTCTAATTACAGTATTGCCACTAACTAACTCTGTTGCTCCTTCACTAACTAATTACATCATTACCACTTGCTAATTACAACACTATCACTAACTAACTAACTGATGCACTATGTGATCTGATGCTACCATAGCACTGGTGCGCCAGTGCTATGGGTTTTGCTCCAACTGAGTATCTGCTCCAATTTAAGTATAGAGTTCAACTGGTAAATGGTAAAAAAATAAAACATCCGTGGATACAATGATACCGATGACGGTAGCGTCGGTAACATTTCTTCTTTATTTTTTCTTTTTAAATTTGAATAAATCAAAATCAATATTTACAAAAGTTACTCTGCCTGACAATTCTCGTTGTTGCTGAGAAATTATATATATAAGACCACCTAATATTGAAACAGTATTACATATTGCTGTTGTTATGTAATTTTGTTAAATAGAGAAAGCTCATAAATCTACACGTTTTATATTTTAAAACTTAAATGTGAAATGACAAACTGGCTAGGCCTATTGATCAGTCCTAAATGAATATTGCTTAAGAGTTAAGAGCATTCCTACACTGTACTATATATATAATATTTCAGAAATTGATATTCTGCCAAATTTAACCTTAATTATAAGATGATGATGTTGAAGAACAGCTCAAGGCCTTGGATCCAGTGATGTCATGCCAGCACACAGATTAGACAAAACTACACCTAATTTCCAAATGGTGGAAATCATGAAATTTTGATTGAGGAATCAGTAAAAAAATAATTCGGATAACATAACATACATGGTACTATTCCAGTAAGGACCCATATGTACCAGCTCGGTATCGGCAAATATTATGGGCTATATATGTAATGATCTCACAAATGAAAAATATTCATATAATAAATCGGTGCTTTTTCATGAATTCTTATTTAGCACCTTCACTCAAAGATAAGTAGTTTATACAATTAATACAAATATGGATTGAACGAAATACCAAACTAAAGGAAAGGAAAATCATCAACATATGTTATGATTATTAATTTAATAAGGGGTCACTATCAGAATCAGGGAACGGCCTTGGGGATCCCGTGTAGAATTCAGATGCCTCATAGCTCATTGCTTGTAGCGCTGTCCTCAATTCCTTCAACTGTTCTGCTACTTGTGTCATTGTCGGCCTCTCGTCTCCAGTCGGCCTTAAACACTTTTCTGCAATTTTAGCAACCTGCTTTACAAGCAGCTTCTGGTTTTCCTCGGTAGCAATATTCTGATCAAACAGCTCTTCAGCCCTATTTTGTCTCATTGCTGAGAGGAACTCGTAGGGGAGAGACTTCTCCTGTTCATTGTCTCCATCACGATACATTACTCCCTTTCTTGTGATAAGCTCAAGTATAACAACACCGAAACTATATACATCGCTTTTAGCTGTTAAACGTCTGCATTGCATGAACTCAGGATCTAGATAACCTAATGTTCCTATCACAAAAGTAGCAATTTGGGTCTTATCCATTGATAGGAATCTTGATATGCCAAAATCAGAAACCTTTGCCATGTAATTGTTATCTAAGAGAATGTTCTCAGATTTAATATCACCATGGAGGATAGGTTGGACAGTTTCTGAATGCAAATGTGCAAGCACTTTTGCTGAATCGGTGCAAATCTGTAAACGGGTTTCTAAAGGAATATGCACCTGGTTTCCATGAAGATATTTCTTGAGAGTACCCTTGGGGATGTACTCGTACACCAGCATTGGCACACCTAGTTCTAAACAACAACCCACGAGCCTCACGACATTTTTGTGGTTTATTTGTGAAAGTATAATCATTTCGTTTATGAAGTCTTCTTTCATCTTTTCATCACCGACTAAAATACATTTCTTTACAGCAACCTCACGTTTGTCTTCCAAATGCCCTTTATAGACCATGCCTTGGCCTCCACGACCGATAACCGTGTCAAAGTTGTTTGTGATTTTTTCCAATTCTTCCTCTGTGAAGACCTTCATCGTCTCAACTTTTCTTGATGCCAGTTGTTCGTATAATATTAGCCCCCCGTTTTTCTTGAAAAAAGTATCTCTCTCCCTTTGAAGTTCCTTGAATAATTCATCTCTTTCTCTCTTAAGCCGTTTCTTTTGGCACACAAAAATCATCGAAAGAGTGACAACTAGTAGAATAACTGTACTAACACTAATACCTGAACATCGAAATTAAATCTGATGTCAAGTGATGCAAAAATAAAGCTAATTAGATATAATATCTATTGAAATAGAAACTTGTACATGTACAAGCATCCTTCCTCTTTTATTATGGTTTCCTCAGATAGTGTTATTGATTACTATCGATCCTTACCAGAAAGGCAGAAACAATGGAATTTTGTCCAATAACATATTGAAATAATTCAAGCAAAACCTTAGGGAAACATTGTATTTTAATGTAGATCAAGTTCAACTATAGAATGCAATGCTGAAACATCCAAAAGTTTTGAAGGGAAATAAATATACTGAAAAATTTACCAATCGCAAGCCTCTCCCTCAGGGGAAAATTATCAGTGCAAGAATAATTGAATGGATTTCCATGTTTGCCTGACTCGCACTTGCAATCATAAGAACCTTCCTTGTTTTGACAGATTCCATGACAATGATATTCATCAGGTAACTCACATTCATTTATATCTGCACAATTGATTGTCATCTAGGTCAGCAAACATTAATTACTATTGATCTATGATTTAAAATTGTTTAAGCATGTTCTAGCTTGTTATTTTACCTGCACATCCATTAACAAGGTAAGGATTACCCTGATACCCCTTTAAACACTTGCAAAGATATCCTGGGCCATTAACGGAATCATAACACTCGCTATTCCTGCTATGGCATCCATATAATTCAGGGTTTTTCTATGCCTGTGCACAATTATTCTCCCTTAATGCCCAATTGAGCCACACTGGCACGCTCGTGTTTGTAGACATGGTCAAGTTTGACTTGCCAAATTTAAACCAATCCTGATCCACCAAGAACGAATAGTCGCAAGGGTTAAAGGATAGAAATCCGTCATGGCTGTAGCCACCAAAAGTAACCAAGTTATCACTAAGACCAGAAGGAATGGTAACTTGGCAACAACCCACGCCTGAGCAGGTTCCATCGATTATGCTGTTTGAGTCATTGCAGTATGACACGCAGCCAGTGTAGTAGTCATACGAATAGAGACCATTGCTATCTCTCTGGCTTTTGATATAGCTCACGGTGTTGCACCCAATTACCACAAGTAGGTTGTGGGTGTTTGAGATCCTGTGCACAAGTAGGAAATTATCTCCTTAATTGAGTTGTTATACAATTTTGTTAGCAGCAATTGTAAAGAATTAATTAGTTCACTGACAAGATTATTGCTACTAGCTTGATTGGTCACGCGCAGTATTGGTATACCGTGAGCACAGATTTCTGTTTGTAATTCGACTTGTTTTATGGGGATTCTCAGATTTCAGAGGAGCAATTAAAGAACTCAAAGAAAAAAATCAATTGTGAAGTAAATTACGCATTATCCGTTCTCAGTGAAATGCAACAATTTTGACATGTAACTACAATAAAATTGATTTTTTTTTTTTCATTACACGGAGGGAAGCGCCCGGCCAAAAAAAATTGCTTTTTTTTAAAACGATTCGAAAGCGACCAAAAATCCTAGCGCACGTCTCCCCACCCTGCAGTCCACCCCTTCTAGGCCTCATCCCTTCTAGCCCTACCCGATGACCCCCGCAGGCCGGACAGGCCACGCATCGGGTGTTTTTGTCATCGATCCATATTCCCTAGACAGAGTAGTACCTGTAAACGCTCTTGGGATTGAAGTCGATTTCTGCTGAGTAGTAGGCCTCTACCCCAGATTTATTGTAGCACTGCCAACCAATTGGCAGCTGCACCTGGACCTCAGCAAGCTCCAGAGATAAGTTGAGAACTTGCACTGTGGTACCTGCCAGTGATGCAATATATGTTCTATTGGTGGACGTGGTGGTACTGTTACTCATTTGGCATGCAATCTCAAAACCATCACGGAAGCAACCTATGCCGATACCAAATGGGTATGGTATGGTAAGATCACCACAGCTTGAAGCGCATCCTGGCTGTGCACTTGCTACTATGGTACTTGGATATGCGAGAGCTAGAAGAGTTACCAGTAGAAGCATCGTTTTAGTCATGAGGAGAAGAAGTAACAAGTTTCTGGGTTAATTGCGAGCACACTTGAGACTTGAAACTTGAGAGGGTAAGAGGTAGTACGTATTTATTGGTCGAAAGAGGCTATCGTCAGTACACAAGAATACTAAATGCAAGTAAATGATAGTAAATGGTAAGGGAACCAAGGAACAGTTATGGGGACCCTTACTATTACTATCCCCAACCCCATCCGAAATGACTCAAGTCGAGCCGAGTCAAGTCAACATAGGCAAACAAGAATCCATATTGTTCAAATCCATCCATATACATTTCAAAATCAAAATCTCATAGATTAGTGTATGAAATTGTAAAAGTGTGTCAAAGAGGGTGTTGTTAGCTTGATTGCTTCTTGACAGATAGGTGATTAGGTCTCCACAATCTTAAGGTGTGATAAATAAGGATAAAGATGGTTGGTGAGTTAAAAGTTTACAAGTTATTTTAATACATTAGTGCTTGACTTTACACTAAATAAAATCAGTAATAAATTAATAAATTTAGCATATAACTACATCACTCAGGTAAATTAATTCTAACAATTTATATTTGTCGTTTGACATCGACCGAATAGATTTAAAGCTATTTGTTTGGTTTCTCAAGTGAAGAGTTCAACTCGTAAAGGGTAAAAAATAAAGCATCAAGGTTTTACAACCAGTGAAAGCTTGAAAGATCATTTTTGAGATGTCAAACAATCAAAAACTAAAGAACCCAACTTGAATCATGAATGGTACCGAAAAGAATTTATGCACCATATCCCAAGACTTCAGTTCAAAATTCAAAACAAATGAAAACAACCCTCGTAAACTAAATAGAGTAAAACTTATACAGATTTCAAGCTACAGAATGTCTTTACAACACCAAAAATCATTTCACCACAAAAACTTAGTAGACAAACTTCTTTTTTCCTAGGTCGAACCTCCAAATTTACCCATCATCTTGGCTATAACTGGCGCCACCTTCGGGTTTGCCTGATGCTTTGCAAAATTTGCTGGGTTCTTCATAACTGAAAATCAAAATCGACAAAATTATTGCATTTGAAAGTAAAATCTACATAACAGTGTTAAATGACATTTAAGTTTTTATGAGTTCCCAAATTTCATTTCCTATTTTATTCATGAAGTTTTAACTATTCCCATTTTTGTCCCTGAGATAGACAGAAGCCTGTAAAACTTTACAGTGGCCATATAAATAAGAACTTAAAAGGAGAAGTTGCAAAATTTGTACCATCTTGCAGCGCTGCCATGATCTCAGGGTCACTCAAAGCTGACATTAGTTCTGGATCCTGTTAAACAAAATTAGAACAAAATAATCACGGTAACTTCAGCAAAACCTTTCATGCTTAATTCAAAATCCTGTTAACTTAAAAAAACAAATCCTTTCATGCTTTAGTCAGGCTAAGTGCAAAACTCACGAAATTCAGTATATTCCTTTCACTGTTTAGTCAACATAATGGAAGTGCAAAACTCTTCCAATATATTGCTAACAATCTTGGATGCCGGTATAAAAAGTTATATTCATTGTGCTTTGCACATAAGTTTTATCTCAAAAGCAAATACAAATAAGCTCTTAGCCAATCTAGTAACTTACATTGAGGATCTTGCTCATGTCAATATTTCCAGGACCGCCCCCAGCCCCAGGCATGGCACCCGGAAATCCTCCCGGCATGCCACCTGGCATGCCTCCGGGCATGCCGCCTGAGAAGCCTCCGGGCATGCCGCCTGGGAAGCCTCCGGGCATGCCCCCAGGCATGCCACCTGGGAAGCCACCTGGGAAGCCACCGGGCATGCCACCTGGGAAGCCACCGGGCATGCCACTGGATGAAGATTGTTCTTTCTTCTTAGCCTTCTCATATGCAGCCTAAACATTGACACAAATAGAAAAGTAGATATAAGGAGAACAATAAAATCGCTAATCAAGAGGGTATTGTTGAACCAAGGACATTTGCGGAAGCACTTTTAAATGGAATAATTACATGAAGATTCACCTCAACCTCGATTTCTCAAAGTAAGTTACAAAAGATTTCCAGACTATGCACCAAACCAAAGTCTCTCTTAAGAAAAGAACTTGGTTTTAGCAGCTTCAAAGAAATAAGGTGAGGAGAGGAGAGGTGAAGTACATGTAATACTATCATGTTTTGGGAAAGCATATGAGATAATTTTTCATTTTGCGAGGGGTTAGATGATATCTTCATGTTCTATAGGGCGTGCTTGAAATTACATCAGTTTAAACAGTACCTGAGCAGCAGCCTTGCGGCGAAGTCTGTCTCGCTCTGCTCTCTTTTCTTCTCGCTCCTTCCTTAACCGATCATACTTTCTTTTATGCTCTTCTATCTTGTGTGCATTAGGTTTCACCTAAAATTGAGAATCTAACATTCTCAGTTCAACCTTTCAAAACGACAACTTAATTAAAAAGTTCGAGAAAAATTCAAAGTTACCTTTTTTAGCCAAGAGTTGATCTCATCATCATAGTCTATTGTGGATGCAGTATGGAGATCCTTTGCAGCCTCCCCCCATTTGCCCAGCATGGCTAAGGCTATGCCCTTTGATTTATAACCCTTTGCAGAGTCTGGGTTTATCTGATCATACCAAAACAAAAATACCCCTCAGATATAATTATTTGAGAAAAGGAAAGAGCCAAAACAAAAATACCCCTCTAACACCATCGGTGCTATCCACATAAAGATAATAAGAATAATGTGGTAAGAACAATTTAAAATGATATACTATTCACATTTTAAAAAACAAAACTTGTGAGAAAAACAAAACTATCTTGTTTTTTTTTTAGTTAAGGTGATATTTAAATCCATGAAAGAAAGAATATACTTTTTGTAAGAATTAATCAGTCATCTTATAGTGCGCTGTTTTGTTAAAGAAACAAGACATTGGTAACAGAATTACTTTTTTTCTTGAAGATAGAAAGCTCATATACCAATCATAGGGAGTTTTAACAATTTCCAGGGGATTTTTGCAAATTTCTCCCTTTTTTTTTCCTTTTCAGACTCATATAACAAGTCTTGACCAAAAGATTCAATATTAGTGCCATATAACAAGAGGGTAAAGATAGATTATGGCAAAAGTTTACCTCTAAAGCTGCTGTTGCATCACGAATGGCTGCATTTGGCTTTTTCATCTTGATGTACACAGTAGCTGGAATTACAATAAAAAAAAACAGATAAGTATGACAATCTCTCTCTCTCTCTCTCTCTCTCTCTTGTAGGGTCAACAATAGTGAATACAACCAACAAAAAACACACTGAGATTAACATGATCATAATTGTAACAATATCTCTCTCTCTCTTGTATATATATACATACACATACATACCTCTGGTTGCATACATGATAGCTGAAGTAGGGTTTAGTGTTATAGCGTTGGTGAGATGCTCAATTGCCTCGTCAAATTTCCCTGAGAATTTAATCAGCATAGCTTATAATTGTATAGTTCGATACTATTCGATTATGATCTGTCATGAATCAGAAGCCATCTTATGAAAATCTTTGCTACAGTTTCTTTAAAATTCATGTTTTCTACCAAGCTTTAATATTCTTTTTCTTAAAAGATGATAATACCTTCAGAGATTGCTTCCATGGCTTTTCCCTTGGCCTCTTGAGAGGCCTCACGATTTTCCTCAGTCACCTCAACCGATGAATCCCCCATCTATGCAAAATTAAGTCAAAAATCACAAATAGCAGCAGTAATTCAGCGAGGACAGTTAGTGCTACCAGTTTCATTGTTCGACAGTATTTATCTGAGATATATATATATAAATCATTAACAACTTGTGTGTGCAAAGACAAAACCTTTTGAGGTGGGTCATTGTCAGGCTCGACAGTTTCACCCTCGAACTCAATATCGGATTCAACGATGTCATCATCCAGCTCATCATGCTCTGGTTCGGTGCCTTCAACATCAGCATCATCATCAATGTCGATATCGACATCCTCCATCTCCTCCGCAACATGACTTGTATGATCATGACTTCCTCCGCAGCATGACTTGTGCGCTGCAGAAGGAAGCTTAGCACCCAAACTGAGACAAGAAAAAAAAATAGCATAAAGTAGAAATAAAACAAATTAAATCCATAGTAAAAAAAGATGGAAACTGAAATAGAACAACACTACTTCTACATACATACTTCCAATTGAATCCATCCCACCTCTTAGTAAACAAAGATGGAAACTTTCAATAGGGATCGAACATCTTGGAAACAAAATCAACTTTTAATATCAGAGACTTGATTCCAGAAGATCGTGCTTCAATAGGATGAACTGAACTCACACTACTCAAGTACAGTTAACAGAACCATACAACAGTAAATAAATGAAGTAAATTTGGAGAGAGAACCTGTCGAGATAGTCGCGAAAGAAGGAGAGAGATGGATCGCTCAAAAGGGAGGGGTTTGTTTTGCATTGCTCTATGAACAATTTCAGCTCTTTCAACTTTGTTGCATCCATTTGCTGCGTCTCTTCTCTTCTTCCCTTCTTTCTCTGATGGCTGCTGCTCTCAAAATAAAGCAAGAAAGAAAGAGGGGTTTATCGATTATCAGGTGACAGTAAAGTGTCGAAGAGAGTCGTCGACGAATTCGTATCGTCTGCATTAACTCAAAATTTGAGTTAATGAATAATGAATCCGGACCGTTCGATCCGTGTTGGCACGAATACTAAAGGGTCCTCATGTTCCACCTCGGGCCGGATTGGCCCGGATCCTGATCGGACGGTGGAGAGTCGAGATGTATTAACACAAATTCTGAGTTAATGCAGAGCATACAGATCGTCGCCGACAAGTGAAAACCTGAAAGTTAATCCAAGCTAGGCCATCTCCAGTGATATCAATCTCCAACTGTCCATTCAAACACAATATTAATGGGAATTCAGGTCTAAACTACGCTGGATGTTTGGTACTGGAGAATTGTAATGGATAGAGGTAGGTTCAAGTGAAAATGGAGAGAAGTTTTGTTTTCTGGAATGTACAGCACTGGAGAGTCCTAGTCCTAGGGCTGATATTTGGATGTTCTAGTAGCTTCTTAGAGGTTCATCATTCATGTGCAATTTGATCACAAAATTATAATAGAAATCTAAAAACCGATTAACTCCATCAATCCAATTAATTTGATCGAAAACTACGAATTTAAATACTAATTAGTTATATATATATTGATCATATAATACTGTATATATATATAGCGTGTGTATTTATAAAAGAGGAGGGATCCAATTACACATTTTTTTGTGACACACTTTGACACCTACTATTTTCAAAGTCCAAATAGTCGATTCAAACCGTTCAACATGATGGATATATTAAAATGTGCTTGGAGATCAAATTTTACATTTTTTTGAATTTTTTTGCTATTTATTAAGATGGTTTCAAAAATCGTTGTTTTCGGACCATTGAAAAACAGCGATTTTGTAACCATCTTAATAAATAGTAAAAAAATTCAAAAAAATATAAAATTTGATCTCCAAGCACATTTTAATATGGTGATCACGTTGAATGGTTCGGATCGACTGTTTGGATTTTGAAATCGCAAAATTGACCTATATAAAAAACGGTGTCATGATGTGTCACCAAAAAAGGTGTAATTGGATCCCTCCTCTTTATAAAAATATAGTTTTGAGCTCTCAAAATACATACTCATTTTTAGTCGAAATAAACACTCTTCTGAACTAGAATGCATATTTATTTGAATTTAAATCCTCTGTCAATCAATTTTTTTTTTCATAAATTTGGGTTAGAACTTAGAAGCTTTCGAACTTGCTTATTTTTCCATCAAAACACAAACTTCTTATTTTTCTCATTTTAAAATAGAGTAATTGTTGCCATAGTCAATAAAAATTTCTGAATGGGTATTTTAAAATTTTAAATGAGTTTTAATATAAAAGACAATAAATGGGTAAATTTGTGAATTTTGGTAGTTTAGATGGGGAAATACGTAATTTCAAAATTATATGAGAAATACGATAATTTTGAAATTTTTGAGGGGTATACATGAAATTCCCCCCAAAATTAAATATTAAATTTTTTTTTTATGAATATGACAACAATGATCTCTTTCTAAAACTTGAACAATTTAGCACGAAATAACTCTGATCATTGGATTTCGCATCGACGATCGATTCCAATCAGGCTACTTTTGTTGAACTGATCATCAAAATTGGGAATTCGAATCCAGTGAAGTAACCCAACTTTTGGGTTTTAGATCGGGATCATCTGATTAGAATCTGCGAAAATTCATCCCCGAAGTGAGCGCACACATCCCGATAATGAATTAGAATCTCGAAACGATCTCAAACAACGAATTCGAATCAGACGGTCTCATTCAAAACCCAAAGATTGGTTACTTCAGGGGATCCGGACTCCAAAATTGGAGAGCTTGCATTTTCTCAAGGATTGTTCTTCATTTAGAACGAATTATACGACAATTCTTATCAATAGGCAATTTAGAGGTGAAAAATGTCCCTAAAAACCATTCAACTCTTAGCATCCCTAAAAAGTTTAACATGATGAAATCATAGAATTAGTATATATACTATAATATAATATATGACGACATGAGTGACCGAAATTATTCTCTTTATATATGCTTTAACCTTGACTAGGGGTGTTCAACCGGTCGGTTCGGGTCAAACCGAACTTTTTTTGGCGAACCGTGGTTTGAATCGAATTTTGAAAATCCAACTGAACCGACCGAATTAAAATTCCAAACCGATCTAAACCGAACCGATTAAACCGATTTAAACTTTGGTTTGTTCGGTTGAACCGAATACAAACATTTCAAGTTACAAATAAACATCTCAAAACCGGTTGGTTCGGTTCAAACCGATTTGGATAACATTTTTGATAACAACACAAGCCGATTTTTGATAAACCGATCTATATTATAAACCACACAAAATAAACCAATCCATTATAAACCGATCCCTTTTTGATTAAACCGGTTAGTTCGGTTCAAACCGATTTGGAAATCCTAAAACCAAACCGAACCATTTAAACCGAATAACCGATCCAATTAAACCAAAATTTGCCGGTTCAGTTTAAAACCGAATAAACCGATCCATTTGAACACCCCTAACCTTGACATATGAACAGACATGAAATCAAATTAAATATAGCCTACGGGCGTTTGAAATCAAAAAAAGAAAAGAAAAAAAGAAATCAAATTAAATATATATGACTCTGTGTTACTAAAAGAATATATATATATATATAGAGAGATAGAGAGAGAGAGAGGCTCAACGAATACAATGTCAAGTCACGATTGGGATATATATAGTCAGTCCCTTTATTCCAACTAAACTACAACAACATAACAAACCAAAAAAAAAAAAATATTACAAATATTTACTACCATTTCACAAATAATAAATTATCATGGTTTTAGTCTATTAAGCAGAAATAGACCAAAAGATGGAGAACAATCCAATTAAGCCTGACACTCCAATCCATACTGCCTTTTCTCCTGCACCACTGCTAGGAGCTGAAACATGAACAATCAAACACATATTACGTTTGGATCGTGCAAGGATTAGTACAAGAATAACGATTTTTGGGTTAGTGGTTGAGAATAGTGCTAACCCAATTGGTTTGAGAATAGTGCTATTTTGGACTATTCCGGGTTAGTAGAAATGTTATTTGGATTGTATATTTGGAATAGTGTTTGGATTAATGTTGAGAATTTCGCTAACTCACATTTTCGTAGAAATAGCAGAATAGCGCTGATCCTATACTATTCTTACTTTCTATTTTACGTTTGAATCACAGCTTTTAAGAATAGCGGAGCTATTCCCGGGTTAGCGCTATTCTAACCCAATCCAAACGCACCATGTTACATACAAACTCATAAAATAATTGTTCAAATTAAAGCAGAATAAGTAGTGAAAAATATCTTACGTGGTGGAGTCGGAGTACCGGATGGTGAAGAAGCTGTCAAACAAACAAAAAAAATGCAAATATTAGATTTTTGAGGGGCCATTTGATTTAGTATTTCTTAATTGCAGGAACTTGTATTAATAAGGAATTGAGCAAAAATAAATAAATAAATAAAATGGGTCCATCCATAAATGTTCCACTATTTGAACACCTACCAGTGGGGACTGGGGACCAAAATTATGTTTGCACTAACACCCCTAAAAGACTAAGAATTTACCTTTGCACTGGTTTGTGCCTGAATTGATGCCACAATGGCCGGCCAATTGGTCAGCTTCAGTCAAGTTAATCCCAAAGGCCTTCAAAATAGTGGGATCTTCATAAATTGAACAGAGGCACTGCATTTCATTTGTGATCGCCTCTTTTAGGGGAGTACAACAGCTATCTGGTGGATTGGTGGAGTTGAGGTAATTGGCACATGAGACCAGCTTCGATGCGCAAGAAGGGGTGCTAGATTGTGCTTGTACAGAGAGAGGTGGTACTGGTATGGAGAGAAAGAGAAGAGCTGATAGAAAAACAAAGACAACGGGTTGGAGACTTGAGTTCGCCATTTCTCTGCTCTTGAGCTCTTCTCTTCTCTTCTCTTCTCTTCTGGATTTTCTCTTTACTTGGAAGGGAACAAGGTGAGAAGTGAAACCGCGTCTTAATAAATGGAAAACAGACAAGTGTGGCTGGAAAGCCTACCGATTCAAACTTTTTTTTAATCTCATGTATAGATGGAGAGAATTCTTATATTAGTTTTTAGTAAAATATGAAAAGTTTTTCAAAAAATAGATGGAATGTTTTTGTTATATCATATTCTATCTATTTTTGTAAAAAAAAAAAATTTACTAGAAAAAATTAAAAGGAAAAAAATAAACTGGTTTGGATCTGTAAAATTCCTACCGATCCAAACTTTTTTTTTTATTTTTAGGATTGGTAGAAATCCTATCGAACTTTTTACCAATTAAAAAAGTGATGTACTCTTTCTGTTTCTCTCCCATCATTTTCTTTAATTTATACGGATAACAAATTTCTCTTGGAATTCATAAATCCTGAATTAACTCAAATTTTGTGTTTAGATCTGAACCGTCCGATCAAATTTGGCATGAATATTAAAGATACCGTGCATTTCACCTCGGGCCGGATCGATCTAGATCTAAACTCACAATTTGAGCTACTTTAGAGGATCTCGACTCACTGGTACGTGAACTCTCAAACAGGGAAATTTTTTATTGGTAGAAATTAATAGAAAAGAAGAGAGAGAAACAGAAAAATTACATTGTTTTTATATTGATAGAAAGATCGGTATAAATTCTATCAATTCTAAAAGTCACCAACTTTGGAACGGTATTATTGTTACCGATCCTAACTCAGATTTTTATTATTAATTTCTACCATTCGAGAGTATCCGGGTTTTATATTGATATTTACATTGAAGTCGCATTTGTAACAAAAATGTGTTAACGTGGGGACCACATAACCAGTCTTCAATTTTGTCATAGAATCCACTTCACTTTTTGTCATAGATATTTTACTGAGATTTTGTCATAAACACGTTTCTTCACTTTTTGCCATCAGAAAAAGTGAACCAGTCTTCAATTTTGTCATACAGAATGAAAATCCACAAAGAATTCTAGATCCACTTTCTATCTGAGTTAGGATCGGTAACAGTAATACCGTTCTAAACTTTGTGATTTTTAAAATCAGTAGAATTTGTACCAATTTTTCTTCTAACGGAAGAGCTGATATACTCTTTCTGTTTCTTTCTTCTTTTGTATTAATTTCTACCAATAAAAAATTTCTCTCAAACAGTCAAACTTCCTTTATTGATAAATGATTGGTAACCTCACCTTTGAGCTCCCAATTCCTGACTCCAGAGTCCAGAGTATGATAAAATTGTTCCTTCTCTTTTCATGTTACCAAGGCTCCGCTTTTGCAGATTTAGATTTAGTTTTTATCCAATAATATTCAATTACTTGTATTAAGTGTTAACTGTGAAATAACTAATTATATTCCAGTAATAAAAATAATTAGACTTTTTACCTTTATCGCCCTGAATTTTAATATTTTTTAATATTTTTTCTATAAAATAAAAAAAAAGATCCAGTAAAAAAGTATATAAACAAGGAGGCGCATGATATGGGAGATGAGAGCAATTCCCCAAATGGTTGAATGATTTTGTATTTTTCTTGGAGAAAAGTTTGGTCACAACAAAATTATAATGCACAGGTCTTGAGATGATTCTTTCATTTGACTTCCAAAAAGTCGGCTATTCAAACTCTCTAACTTAATTTTCGCCATGTCCGAATCAATACTTTTCTAAAGCGTGTAATTTTCTTTTGTGCTTTTGGTGGAAATGTTTGGCAACTAAGAAATACAATTCAATAGCGACTTCGTTACCAATCCATCGGCGTACCGGGTTCAAAATTCATGTCACAACTCTTATTTTGTAATTAATTGAACACTTTTATACCATGAACATTACCGTCTTATGTATCCATGATTTTATGGTCACATACCTTTGCAAACCTTCAGAATTTTTATTTCATCAAAGTTAAATTTTAATAAATTAATATTTGAATCCGAGATGAGTAGAGTTCAAATGTCTTATATCTTTCATGTTCCATTTGTCTCATATTTTATCTTTATTTTCAAAGTTCAAATAGTCGATCCGAACATCTCAACATGATCTCCGTATTAAAATGTATTTGAAAACCAAATTTTAAATTTTTGAACATTTTTTATTAACTTTTTTAGATATGTACAAAATTATTGTTTATATATGGTTCATAATCTCATGAAAAACTGTGATTTTGTATCTATAAAAAAAATTAGTAAAAGAATTTTCAAAAATATAAAATCTGGTCTCTAATATCATTTTAATATAAAGATCACGTTGAGTGATTTAGATCGACTATTTAAACTTTGAAAACGAAGATAAGAATATGAGATATGAATAACATGAGATATTTGAACTCTTTCTCATCCGAGATATAGAAAGGACACCACATATGATCTCTTTCCCTTGTTCAACTTTTTTGACTTGAAGAAAAAAAATAAAGACGGAATTTAAGTCTGCATGTTAGTGAGGAACATATTATTAAATTCTGATTAATGAAGGGACATATTTTAAATCTCCATCTGTATAATTTAAGAATGATGTTTTCTCATGCTTTCTAAAATCATTTTTTCTGCGTTTTCTTCATTAGCTATCATTAGAGAGACGAAATTATAACCATCTATGACTATCTTTCAACAGAAATGGATATGGGACTGGATTTTCTGTGACATCCCTCATATATCTTGACTTCAATTATCTGTGCCGTGCCGTGCCATTCATAGTGATAAATGAATAGTTCGGATTCAGTTCGGCGGGCCGGGTAAAAAATTTGTGATTCGAAAATGATTTGGTACTTCAATTTATGCATGCCATGCCATTACTTGTGTTCATTAAACGCGTTTTATTCAGTGTTCGGTTTGAAAACGTCAAAAAATCGAATTATATGCGAATTATATGCAAAAAATCATTCCCTTTGTGGCGCGCTCATCCTCTTGTCAAATCCAACCGTGTAGAATGATTTCCGAGTCGTGCACTTTATTCTGGCACGAATCTCAAAGCATAATTTGTCTCCTCACCTGTATGATTTTTTCATTGTGGGTGGCCATAGTTTTTTTTTTTTCTTAATTTTGAGAAGTCAATTTCTTATTCAAATGCCCTAATTTGACATCTTTCTTAGGTTGCATAAGGGTATATATGCAGGAGAAAGGCCTTAAAATGTAATGGAACAAAATTTGAGCAGTACAAGCTAATTAATGTGGGGTAATTGTGTCCCACCAGAGATTGAAATTCAGTTAAAAGTAATTTTGAGATAATAAAAGCATTACAAAACTGATGTGATAATTTTTTTTTTTTCTGATGAAATAGTGTATGTTAACTTGTTTTTAGAAAGTTATTGACTATCTTCTGCTTTTCAACTTACTGTTTCTCTTTTATACATAGTAAAGCTTTTCTAATTAATAGCAAACTAATTACTTTTTAAAATTGCTATTTTCCATGGTTGGTTTCTGGATCACAGAAATTATTGTATATCCACTCCAATTTCATCTCTAGAGATTTTAACTAACAAACACAATCTGTTAAATTATATCAACCTGTGCTCATAATTTGTTAAATATTGTCAACCTGATCGAGCTCATTTATTACACAATTTCAATGAGCTTGGAAGAACAACTTTACCAAACTAACGAGAAGAAGATGACAACTATAATTGAAAGTTACTTCACTAATCACATTCTTAATTTGTTGAAATTGGGAGCAGCTCTTCAAAACTTGAAATATCTCCACTTAAGAAATTGTGCTTGCTTTGAATAATAGGTGCCTACGCAATTGTGAGTGTGGGAGAAGAGCTCATGCAGGGAGATATATTAAAAGCAAAGATCCAACAGTTCATGCAATGAGAAAGACATTACTTTTCCTAAGATAACAATAAGAAACTTCTTTAAAGGAAAAGAGAAGATAACTAGGTACAGATTCACATTTCAGATTGTATAAAATTATTACAAAAGGAATAAACGCACAGTGCCAATGATTTAGTGCAACACCAGCATGATTCTGAACTGTACTTGGTTTTTGAGTGGTTTGCTCATTGAGAGTATACTTTTTTTAACACTCCTCTTTGATAGTTGTTCTCTGTTATTTGATTCACATCAAAATCAAAATATGATATAGGTGTAGCATCTAATATACTTTTTTTTAGTCAAACATATCAGCAACAAAAATTATATAGCGTTTCCTATAATGAAATATATAATGATCGATAAATGGTAAAAAAGATATTGCAACATTATATTAAAATATTAGTAAAAATCGACATATGCATTCTTTCCATCATACACTTTATAGCAATCAAAATCATAAATTTTCAATCGAATAGTTTTAATTCATTTTAGCATTCAAACAAATGAATTATACAATCACAGTTGATATAATTTATTCAATACTTTTACAAATTGATCCCCATCAAATTTATCATCAATTAATCTTCTGAGCTCATTCTTCATTATGCCAACTACTCCCATCGTTGGGGAAATTCTTGGGCTTGGTACATTCCACATATTCCACGTACTTTAATTTCTTAAATGATCTCCTGAGCCCTTCCCAGTCGGTTGGATAAACCAACTTATTCAAGAACCGGAGGCGCAGTATCTCCACATTCCAATTATCATGGCATGGGATTTTAGTAAGGTTTCCACCTCTAATATATAATCTCTTCAGCTTTGTTAGTTCTTCAGGGTTTTGCAGCTTTGATAGTACCTCAGCTTCTGGATAACATCTGATATCCAACTTTTCTATATTCTTTGGTAAAGAGTAGGTTGGTATCTCCTTATTTTGTCTCCATGTTATGGTCAATACCAAAAGGTTGTCCAGAGAATTAAAACCCCGGAAAACTTCGGGACCCAAAATGTCGATGGTAAATCTAATGCTGAGCTTCCGTAGATCTTCTAATTTTGACAGATCACCTAAATGGCAGGACTGGTTTTTATTTCCCGAGCTGCCAACCACAAAGCCCTTTAACACCTCTAAGTTAGAGAGCTCACATACCCATTTTGGCATATGATCTAACAGGTAGCACTCTGAAATATCTAAAACCCTGAGACTCCAGAACCACCTGGCTTCTGTTTTTAATCTGGATGGTTTTTGTGGTAATTTTTCCAAATTATGACAAGCCCTGAGGTCTAGTATCAACAGATAATCTAGTTTCCCAATTGATGCAGGAAGCTCTACTATTCCCGAAATGCCTCGCAGGCTAAGGTAATCCACGAATTCTCCCAACTTCTTTAAGAAATCAGTTTGGTTGACCTCAATGTGGTCTTTTAACTTTGTTTCTTCAGACCCAGTTTGCTTGACCCCGTTGTGAACCTCTGTTGTGTAACGCCAACTACCAAGTTGAACTATATACACATTATGCTTGTTCATAATGTCTATTATGTCCTTGGAATCGAGATACCTCTGGTCTATATTTAGTAGTATCCCCTTAAATAAGCACCAACTACCTTCTTCCTTTTTCTCTGGAATAACATTGCGATCTATATTACTCTCATGGTTGGAGATCAATTGCTTATGTAATATAGGTTCAATGGTGAAGTAGTTGATTGCTTTATTATGCTCTCTATGTACTACTGGTATGAGGACTTGCCTGTCCATCATATCAGAAAAGACCCTTTCATATCTATCTTCATTGTACCAAAAACGGGCAAACCACCAGTAAATCAAAAATCTCTTCTTCAGTACTACATTTTCTGGAAAAATTGCAAGGCTGTCCAGACACTCAAGGTTGTTCATAGTGTCTCTGTCCAGCGAGCCCCTAAGTTGTTGAAGCTTGGAGCCTTGGTCCATTTGATGACTTTGATTTGATGATTGGCCCACTTCAGTTATGGTGGTTTTATGAGACAAATCAGATGTTGCCTTTACGCAAGGTTTACGATCAATCAAGGGATCAATTTCCCTTTCTTTGTTTCCAATGTAACCAGCTAACTTCCTGTCCAATTTTTCTCTACTATCAAGAATATCTTTAATCTTTTCAACCTCTATGCTAATTTTTTCGATGACTTCCTCCATCTCTGGATTTTCAGGAATTCGCTCCTTAGCTAGTTCAAGGCGTTTAAGTAGTGGTCCGACCAAATCTGCAACATTGGTTCCCTTTTGATGGTTGCTCATTGCAATGGTTAATTTCTTCGACCTAAGAAACAACGAATTTGTCTACTGATGTTAGAGGACAAACTAATGGTAACAAACATAATGATTTTTTTTTTTAAATTAATATGTTTCTTCAAAATCTATACTTTGGTACGGCACGTCATTTAACATTTAACATACATCATCACTTAAACGTCAGTCCCTAACTTCGTTATTTCTTTTTATATTGCATTCAACACTTAACATTTACACTAATATTATATTACATTATAATTTTAAATTAATATTATATTATATTTTATCAAACATTTTATTTAATATTATATTTATTTATGGTGATCTAATATTGAAACTAATATTTATTTAATACTGATCTAATATTATATTTAATACTAATCTAATATTTAAACTAATATTATATTACATTTAACATTTAAGCTAATATTATATTACATTTAATATTTAAACTAATATAATATTATATTTAATCTAAATTTTTATTTAATACTAATCTAATCTGATATTATATTTATTTAATACTAATATAATATTTAAACTAATATTATATTACATTTAATATTTAAATGACTACAATATGATATTTAATCTAACATTTTATTTAATATTAATCTAATTTGATATTATATTTATTTAATTCTAATCTATATTTTACATTTAATATTTAAACTTATATTTTATTTAATACTAATTTAATATTTTATTTAATAATTTAATATTTTAAATTAACTCTAATTGAGAGGAATCAAATATTTTATTAATATCACTAACCCCACTAGCTTTATTCTTGCTAACCCATCATTTCTATGGGTTAGTAGAATAATAGAGCTATTTTTTAGCTAATCCAATTTGCTAATTTGTGTTTGGATCATCAAGGTTTAAAAATAGTGGAGCTAACTCAAGGTTAGCTCTATTTTTGGATGATCCAAATGCACCCTAAATAATAAGATGTCCATTTAAAGAGAGGAAACAAAATGCTAAGTAGAGGTAGAGGAAACAAAATGAAAGACATCATTAACATACATCATTAACGACGAAATAAATAAAAAACGGAAAGACAAATCAATGATAAATCCTAATTGTATGTTGAGTATATAATTTCTGAAATGTATGTTGAGTAGTTTAATGAAGTTTCTTTCAAGAGAAGATAAGGAAAGGGAATCCTTAATAATCTCTTTTCAAACTAATTGATTTGTCCTTAGGTGAATTTATTACAAAATTATCCCTATAATTATATTTGGAAGCGGTAAAAATTTGACAGATAAATTAAAGAACCAAAATTTTTATATTTACCATAAAAAAATGGATAAACCATTTAACCAAAATTTTCTGTAAATTCCAAATTTGATACGGCCGCAACCATAAATGGAGTTTTGAATGTACTAGGACCACAATAATTTTTTTATATACCCAGAAATGATTTTTCAACCGGGATCAATAACTTAGATCGAAAACATTTTTGTTTATTTTTTCCAGCCGCAAAAAATCATGCCTGAAAAATATTTCATAGTAGATACTTCTAGTACATCTAAATTATAAGATATTTCATCTATTTTGTTTGATGTTCCTTCTAGTATATTCAAATTATAAGTTGTTTTACTCATTTTTGAAAATTAATAAAAAAACATATTCAACGGCACCGTTAAATTCCAAATTTTTGATAATATGACTGTCCGCCATTTGTGGTTGCGCGCACTAAAAAGGTGTCCACCACCACAGGTTGCGGTCGTGTCAAATTAGAATTTACAAAAAATCATGGTTATTTGTTTTTTTTTAGGTATGTCAAATTTAAAAAATTTAGATAAAAGAACTCTTATTTCATATAGTACCACGGTGATAATAAAGATAATTTTTTTATTTCTCTACTTAATTCTATTATAAAATGGAGATAATATATTCTCTGAAGCAATTTAAAATTTGATTTTAGTAAAAAATGAGCAAATTCTAAGAATATGGGTCAATTTGGAAATTCATGGGCAAATTAATGGGGAGCAGGTAGATTTAAAATTCGTAATGAACGATTCGGATATTTAATAGCATTTGGCCTGCGAGTTTGTAGAACCAAGTACTTAGTTTCCAGCTTTGTTATTATACCCAGAAGTTTGATATCCAAGCCCACTAAGAAGTTTCGAGTACAATGTGCTTATTGCTCGTCAAATTCTAATAATAAAGTGTGTTTGCACGCAAGTGAGTGTAGGGAATTCGGATAGATTATAGGTGTAATAATTTGATTCAGTTCAATATTTGTTTATTATCTTAAAATCAAAATTTATGTATAAAATTAATTTCAAGATATATATAGCGAGAGAGAGAGAGTTTACCACTAGACGCGCAGCGGATATCTCAAGTTCTAGTAGTGACTTTCTTCACTTCGTATGCCTCTTGTCAGATCCACGCAATAGTAACTGCAGCCACGTCTCTACTGGAGTTAGAGTGCTAACGCCGAATGACAGTCCCCTCCTGTCTTTCTCTTTCACTCTCTTAGTTTCTAAAATAGTGCAATCTCAGACTAATCAGATATTCGATTTAATCCAATAAAACTGAAATTCTGTTTCTCTATCATTTTTCTGTCTTATCCGAAAATGTATAGTTCTGAGTTATATCCGAAACTGATCATCTGCATGTGTATTTATAATACAACACACCCATTCAGATCGCACCTAATCATAAACTCTTATCCTGATGATCAGATTAGAGAGCAGAAATTTCTGGCCCATATATTTATGCAACCTAATAAGACTTAAACCACATTAAAATTCGTAATGAACGATTCAGATATTTTCCTATTAAACATCAAAATTTGTGTTACTTCATATAAGATTTGGCCTGCGAGTTTGCACAACCAAGCAATTAATTTCCAGCTTTGTTATTATACCTGGAAGTTTGATATCCAAGCCCACTAACAAATTTCGAGTAAAATGTGCTTATTACTCCTGTCAAATTCTAATAATAACATGCATCACGCAACATAATAATTAAAATCCATACTAAATGCGTCTTAAAAATTAAATTGACCATAACATAATAATAAAAAATTAGAAACCGATAGTGTTTTTTAAAGGTTAGAAACCAATAGTTATAGAACATGATATTGTAAGTAATAATCATCACAATAATCATAAAATATTAATACAAGTTATTATAAATAATACGATTCAAAATAGAAACACGGAAAGATTTAAGAGAAGACAAAAATTTTACCTTATAAGAGAAAGAGAAGAGATTAGTTTGGCTCTTGTATTCAATCTCCAAGTTCCTGTGAGAAGAAAGGAGGAGGGAGCGAGGGAGGGAGAGAGATTGAGATATCTTGGTCAACTTTTAAAGAAAAAGATCTAGACACAAAGATGCCTTGCTCAAGAGAGAAATATCAGCAAACCTAGATCCAATGAAGAAGACCGAGAGAAATATTATAACATTGATTTTGGGAATTCACATTCTCTTCTTTCAATATGTTATATTTGTTTGATTAAAACAAATTTAAAAAGAGGGAATTTCACCTATACCTTTCAAAAACTTCAAAATTACGTCTTTCCCCTTCTAAATTTTGAAATTACGTATTTCCCCCTCTAAACTTTAAAAACTCACAAAGTTACTTATTTTATTGTCTTTTATATTAAAACTCATTCTAAATTTATAAAATACTCATTTTACTCTTTATTAAAAGCATAAAACGCCCATTATAATCAAATTTGAATATGAAGGGTTCCGCTAGATCAACACAAATCTTGAAGCGACGAAGAAGCTAATGGTACTATTGTTTATATGATGATATATAGTAGTACCCCTTATCGTCAAATTACAAAAAAAAAAATTTATAAACACGATGTAGCCTGTCATCAAATAGTTCAAAATTTTCGTGGTAGATATTGATAACATAATGATGAATAACCTATTAAATTTTAAATTAATTCAAATTTGATAAATACCGTATCTAAATATTGGAGAATACATCTACAATTAATTCTAATTATTTAAGTTAATTTATATTTTGCAAGTATATGCATCATTATTTATAATGTTAGATATATGATACTAGAGTAAAACTAGAGTGTTCCTAAGTACACCAAGTCCCATTGTGAACTCAACTCTAAAATTAATTAGATTGGCTTCAAATGACAAATTCAAACCGTTGAAATCTATATACTTTATGAGTGATGTGTCTACGTGCAAAAAATTTAAATTTTCAAATTAATTTTGTATAGAGTTAACTGCTCAAAAACATTCAAAAAATGAATGCATTAAAATTAATATTAAACCTTCTAATTTTGACCGCTTGACTTTATACTAAATTAATTTGAAAGTTTAAAATCATGTAGACGCATTACTTGTAAAGTATATGAATTTCAACAGTTTGAATTCGTAGTTTGAAGCCAATCCGATATATTTTAGAGTTGAGTTTATAAAGAAGTTTGATAAACTTAGGAACACCCTAGTTGTACTCTATAATACTATATCAGTAAAAAAAAAAATTATGAAACATTTTGTATAGTCTAAGTGTTAATTAATTAAAGCCGTTAACTGTTGATTTTTGACTTTTGATAGAACCTATCTAGCTTTCTAGGGCCCAATTTTTTTATTAATATCCAACATTAAAGAGAAAATAATACAAATGTCTATTTTTTTGAAAAAATTTAAAAATGTCTAAACTGCTGAGATTTTCGGCGGTCCACTTTCTTTCTAGACCGTCGACAATCCTAGCGGTCGAGAAAGAAAGTGGACTGCCGAATTTCTGAACAGTTTGGGTAGTTTCAAAATTTTCCAAAAGACATGGACATTTGTGTTAATTTCTATTTAATGTTGGATATTAATAAAAAAAAATCGGTTCTAGGGCTGTTGGTGGGGAACGAATTTTTAGTTGGTCAAAACTAAATTATTCCGGTCTGAGTCTTTCATATATAATAATAAAACAATGAGTGAGGCTATGGTGCTATGCATAGCACGGATGACTAGTGTACTACGGCTCAATATGGTACTTTTTAAAATCCTAACGGTCGATCCGACCGTTCAATGTGATAATTATATGAATATGTACTTGCAAACTAAATTTTACATTTTTTCGAATTTTTTTACTATTTTTTTAGATAGGTAGAATTTTGATGGTCCAGAATTTTCAAAAAACACTGATTTTTCTACCTATCTAAAAAAATAGTAAAAAAATTCAAAAAAATGTAAAATTTAGTTTGCAAGTACATATTCATATGATTATCACATTGAACGGTCAGATCGACCGTTAGAATTTTAAAAAGTACCATATTGAGCCGTAGTACACTAGGCATGTGTGCTATGCATAGCACCATAGCCTCACTCTAAAACAATTATATTAATTGTCGCTGCATGTGGCACCATGTTCTTGTGTTTTGCAAAAGCGTAAATTGTGCCGATCTGGCCGGATCTTGCATTGGTTATCCCAGCTATGACTTGCTTGTTTCATATTAAAAAAATGTCCGTGAACTTTTATATTTGCATGCATAATATCTATTTATGTACTTGATAGGATCATATGCTAAAAGTTCCATAAACTATTATGGGTAAGTACCAACATCTGTTAACAAGTTTTTATCAGCAATCTCATTCGGAATGTCAGTACAGAGCCACAACCGACTTACAGGTTCACTCAACAAGTCCATTCCGTAACCAACTTACAGGTTCACTCGATAAGCTCATTCGGGATATCCATACGGAGCTGTAACCAACTTACAAACCCACTCGACAAGCCCATTTAGGATGTCCGTACAAGATCACAACCGCTTACGAGGTTATAAATACCCCCGAATTCACTGAGCTCGGGAATTGCTACATACATACAGGATAGAGTCGAGTACCTTACCGAATCTGCACCTTGTGTACCTTAAGCACACACTAAAACACTTACCGAACACGCACAACTTATCCTTCCTCGAAATAGGACGTATCTTGACAAACTGCGACTTAATCTCTCCGGAATTAGAACGTACAGTACTATACCTATATTTTCATTATTAGTAGGAACCTATTTTTTTGTCATCCTCTTTATAAAGTTGTCTCTCTCTCAATGTGTGTGTGTTTATATATTATAATGTGTTTGTGTGCCGTAGAGTTTTGCAAAGCACAGATCTAATGTCACTGGATGCTAAACTCCAGAGCCCGTTAATAGATTTGAATGAAATGCATAAGTCAAATTAAAGTGCTCTATTTCCAAAAGAAAATAACAAAGAATTCGGAACTCTAAAATATTAATTGTATTAAAAATCGGTCAAAACTCATCAAACCTTTTACTTAATGCCATTTTGATCTCATCGTTTTCTCTCCATAGTTTCTTAAAATGATTAAAACATGCAATGTCTTCATTTAGAAATTACATGGCCAAGTTACAAGGAAGAACCCAAATTAAATAGAATATCACCCTTTAATAATTTTATAATTAACTCATCAATGCTCGTCGAACTAAAATTTGGAAATTGGACCACTAATTTATTCTCGCTCCAAAACAGTGTTTTAGGGGGAATAGGAAAAATAAGATAATGTTTTTAAGTTATTCTGGAATACTTTTTTGCTCCAATATTGCAATTTTGGTTAGCAAAATGGCATATTAATTTATTGGGAATTAAACAAGAATTTGCTTGACGGAGTGAAACTTAATTTAAATGAAATTGTCATGACAATACAAATTAATAATTATTCAATGATAATCCAAATCAGTCTTTACAGAAAGATTACAAATTAAAAAAAAAAGGAAAATAAATATAGAGAAGTTCCTATCAACCACGTTAACGTTTCATATGAACCCACCATAAATCAAGGTTCTCATCTCACTACACAAAAAAAAGGGGGAATTTCATATATACCACTCAAAGACTATGAAATTATGTATATATCACTCAAATTTTTATAATTACGTATTTACAATTCTAAATTCTAATAACTTAGATAAGTACTCAATATAATTTAAATATATATCAAATATATCCAAAATTATGTTGAAGAACATGCAAAACAAATTAAGGATTAATTAAAATTGGACCCATTCACTAGTAGAAAATGTACAAATAGTATCGCCCCATCAGGATCGGACTTATAAAAAACGTGATACTAATACTTTTAGGATCAGACAAATAGTATTAGCCGACCTTGAAAGTACGTATCAGGATCGATCCTCATTAAATAACCGTTCTTGATAGTCCAGGACTATCAGTAACTGCTCTTTATAAACGACCATTTTTGATAGTCACTTAATCAGAAACGGTCATTTATAAACAGTCATTCCTGATAGTCCAGGACTATTAGGAATGGCTATTAATAAACAACCGTTCCTGATTAAGTGACTATCAAGAACGGTCTTTTATAAAGTGAATAAGTATGCATATTAGTGCTTAGGCCATTTTTAAATTGAGATGAGAATTTCTAGGGTTTTGGCACACCATTGCTACTCAATCCTCTTTGATATTCTACTTCTGTCGGGTCTAATTTAATGTTGTTGTTTATGGAATACACAACATAGGACACTGCGAGTTACTTACGCAAATGACGGGACTTCCATCAAGATACTACATAGGACACTGCGAGTTATCTTACACAAATGACAGATCTCTAAATACACAAGTTACTACATAGGACACTGCGATTTATCTTACGCAAATGACAGAACTTGGCTTGCGTTTTGTGGTTCTGATTTATGATTTCCCCGCTAAGGTTTTCTTCACATAAATCTAATGGCTCACAAGGAGGCTAACTCGTCCATCATAGTTTTTCTTACCATTAAAGCACTGTCACTACCCTAACAAATTAAACTAGATCATCGAAATCAGGTGAAGGGAGAATAAATTGCAAAAACATTTCAATCAACAACAAGAAATCATAATCAATAGAAAAAATATATATCAAAGCATCATGAGTAACAAGGTTTACTGCCTAGCCCCTAAGAAAAGAACTTAGCCGCGGAACGGCATCATTACAACACTCCTCTCTTTCTCACTTAATCAAATCTAACCCTAATTACCAAAATTACAAAGATAACTTCTTCTTCTGTCCAGAGTGCTTATATAGGAGTGAGGGGACGTGTGAGGATGAGTGGAGGCCAAGAAAACTGATCTGGATACAGCTGTAGCAGTTATTCCCCAAAGGGCGCCTCTAGTTACGGACCGTATTGACTGATACGGTCTGTATCCACACCATGTCGCTGAGGGGTTTAATGCGTATCACGCCATCTCCTGGTCCGTATCCGGCTAGGTCCGTATCAGTCAGTACGGGCCGTAACAGAGCCTTAGTCGATGAGCGTCGCTTATCCGATTGACCTGATTCTTGCTCTATTTGATGTGAAATAGTCCCAAAATATGTTTCCTGCAATAAAACATAAAAAATGGTGACAGTAGCCTTTTTCTCTAATTAAATAAACATAAGTGTGAGATAATATGCAAAACCTAAGCCAAAATCCTACGTAATTCATCATCATTTTGACTCTGATCAGGTAACAGGGTAACAGGTAACTTAATTAATTCATTTATAAATAGTTCGCATGATAACAATTTGAGTCTGTTTTAAATTGAAATTTTAATTGAATTTAGGGGTGACTGCTGGATGGAAGGGAGGTGGCAGTGAAGATCATTCCCTTGCAAAGACTGTGCATTTGGGTAATCTATACTGGAATTCAAATGAGTATTTTAGATTGTAATCAAGCACTAATATGCATACTTATTCAGTGAATTACACTTAATTTTTTTTTAGGGTTAGTGGAAAGTTTCCACTAAGATATATATTGAGATAAAAAAATATTTACAAGTGAGTTACTCGGATCAACTGATCTTTGTAACTATTTAAAAAATCTACAAGTGTACTCAGATATTAAAAAGATCAGCCAATAAAATTAAAAATGCCCCTATTATGCCTAGGCCACCCCTTTCACTATTACAGATAACAAAATAGCAACCAATTATGTACATCAATTGATGCTTCATTAATTAGGATATGCTCAAATTTCCTCTTCTGAGTGAAAATCCTTCTATTCCGTTCTTTCCATATTGCCCATGAGCTTGCCGCCCATGCCACATCCCATCACTGTTTGCTTTGCTCTGTTAGTTGTTTTCGACCATCACACCAAATGTCCGAGTAATAGCTTCCCCTCAGCCTAGGTAGATTTAATTGTGCACATAGCCCCATCCAAAAATTCCTGGTGTAGGCACATGTTCTCATTAGGTGATCACAAGTCTCGCTTTGACCGTTGCTACACAGCGCACAACCCTGTGCCACTGTACATCCTCGTATGGTAAGTACCTCTTGGGTTAGGATTTTGTCATTCAACATCAGCCATAGAAAGATGCGCACCTTCATAGGTGCTTTAAGCTTCCACAATGCTCGGTGATAGCTTGATTTAACACCTATGTCATGCATTACCCTATATGCCGACGAACATGAAAAGTTGTTGCTTGTTGTCCACCTCCATTGAAGTGTTTGGGTAGCCATATCATGCATCATTGAGCAGGAGAAAAATGGGGTGAGCAGTGCAAGGTCTTTGAGAAACCTGGTAAGGTTTGGGGATTCCTCAAGCTGGGAGCATTGAGTGATGTTGTACAATTGCCTTACTGTAATCGCCCATAGTCCGTCCTGGTCATGTTGCAATTTCCAGAGCCACTTTGTCAACAGTGCTTTGTTTGGACCATCGAGGGAAATCATCCCCATGCCACCATTGCATTTCAGTGCACAAACCGTTTCCCAGTTCATTAAGCAGTTTATACCTTTACACGGTGCATTGCCTCGCCATAGGAAACGCCTTCTTATTTTGTCAATTTGCTTTGTGACCCCTTTAGGAAGCCTGGTTGCTTGCATGAAGTGTATTGGCATGGCCGACAGGACTGCTTTCACCAAGGTTACTCGACCCCCGTATGATAGGAAGTTTGATTGAATTACACTTAGATTATGCATCATTATCAAATGACCAAAGGATAGAAATTGAAAAAGGTGGTTAGTACTAACTTATTTGCAAATTATTCATACTTTTGTAGATGGATATATAGCTTGACAACTTCAAATCATTGGTACTTTTGTAGGCTAATTGTGGTTCCTTGATTGCTTGAGTAAGTTGACCATGTGTTTGTGCAGATTGGAAGATGAGGCTGTTGTTGGAAAATTGTAAAAAACATATGCTGCAATTTGACAACTTGTAAAATATTATTCAAGAAAAAGGGATTCATAAAAGTTTGTAATTCACAAAATAGGTTGGCCAGATTGTAAAATATTAAAACATGTGTCTGGCTGAGCACTGTTAATGCTATATTATGGGTGTTTGTGCGGATTGGAAGATGCATGGGGAGTTGTTGGAACATTGTAAAAACATATGTTGCACTTGAGCACTTTTGACAATAAAGAGGTAGAAATATCCGCTGGAAATTTAAATTCATTGTTGTTTATCAATTGCCACTGTTTATATATTAAGGCCTTAGCTACTGTTCTTATTTGCAGATTTTGGACGAGAGGATAGAAAGACACACCTATAGCTTACTATTTCAAGGTATAAATATTCTGCTATTAAAAATGATTTGCTAAAACTCTTATCATTGCATATTTAATACTACCCCATCTCTATTGGAATGTTATGTGTGCATAAAAAAAAATCCATTAAACAGAAGATCTGAATGAAACAAAAATTAACAACAATCAACATACATAACTATTTTGTTCATTTTTGTAGTGGTGAAGACAACAAGGCAAAGTGAGGCATTAATTACGCTAGTGGAATCTAATTTGGATAACATGTAATTTGGATAATTTTTTATGGCAATTAACTTGTTTGGTGTCTTTTGTTTGTGATTGTGGCATATTAATTATTGACCTAAATGTGATATTTGAATTAGCTCATGTATAATGATGCACTGTGTAATGTGCTAATACCTTCATTTTGCCCAAAAAAAAAGGAACAGTGACAGTTGTTTATTAAAAGGCCGTTCCTAATGATTAAAATCAGTATCGGTTGTTATTAAAGGCCGTTCCTGATTGTCAAAATTAGTATCGGCTATTTATAAATGACCGTTCCTGATTGTCAACATCAGTATCGGCTGTTTATAAACGACCATTCCTGATTGAGAGATTTAGTATCGATTATTTAACTATCTGTATCGCCTGGGTCCGTATCGCCTCTAGGTCCGTTCCTGATGTATGTTTTTCCACTAGTGACTCTCATTCGGATCAGACTCTGTCTTCTCCAGCTCTTGCCTGCGCCAATTGCATGCTCTTTATAACCTCTCTCGTTGTCACTCATATTACTCGCTACCCTATTATTACAGCCAGCTTCGGACGACAGTAGTGTTAGTGGTTATGATGGCTGCTTGCGCTGAATGGTAAGAGAAGGCGTGGCCAAGGCTACCGTCGTAATTGGGCTATAATGAGATGGTAGTCGGAGAAACACGAATTTGGCCAAGGCTACCAAATCATTCCCTTTGCGGCTCCGCCTAGGGGTGCAAACGGATCGGATGGTGGTAAAATCATATTCGTATCGGTCTTTATTATTAGATATTAGACAGATATATACAGGTATAGATCAGATATCCGTAGATATATACATAAATATTTTCATAATATATGTTAAATTATATGGTATATATGTACTATTCAGATACGGATAATAAACTTCAAAATCACATTAATATGCCTAAAGGGCCTCAATCAAGCCAATATTTCTCTAGGCATATATTAATCACTTACCTTTCGGCATATTAATCATCTATTTTTTTATCCAAATGCTTCATCCAATATGCATGGTTGTGCGATATCAGACTTGCACACACTAATTCACCTGTATGATTTTTCATTGTGGGTGGCCATATACTTTCTTTTCCTTAATTTTGAAAAGGTCAATTTCTTATTCAATGCCCTAATTTCACATCTTTCTTAGGTTGCATAAGGGTATGCAGGAGAAAGGCCTTAAAATGTAATGGAACAAAATTTGAGCAGTACAAGCTAATTAATGTGGGGTAATTGTGTCCCACCAGAGATTGAAATTCAGTTAAAAGTAATTTTGAGATAATAAAAGCATTACAAAACTGATGTGATAATTTATTTATTTTCTGATGAAATAGTGTATGTTGACTTGTTTTTAGAAAGCTATTGACTATCTTCTGCTTTGCAACTTACTGTTTCTCTTTTATACATAGTAAAGCTTTGCTAATAGCAAACTAATTACTTTTTATGTATGCTATATATCTAGGAAAATTGCTATTTTCCATAGTTGATTTTGGATTACAGAAATTATTGTATATTTACTCCAATTTCATCTCAGGAGATTTTAACTAACAAACACAATTTGTTAAATTATATCAACATGTGCTCATAATTTGTTAAATATTGTCAACCTGATCGAGCTCATTTATTACATAATTTCAATGAGCTTGGAAGAACAACAACACCAAACTAACGAGAAGAAGATGACAACTATAATTGAAGGTTACTTCACTAATCACATTCTTAATTTCTCGAAATTGGGAGCAGCTCTTGAAAACTTGAAATATCTCCACTTAAGAAATTGTGCTTGCTTTGAATAATAGGTGCCTACGCAGTTGTGAGTGTGGGAGAAGAGCTCATGCAGGGAGATATTAAAAGCCAAGATCCAACAGTTCATGCAATGAGAAAGACATTAATTTTCCTAAGGTAACAATAAGAAACTTCTTTAAAGGAAAAGAGAAGAGAACTGGGTACAGATTCACATTTCAGATTGTATAAAATTATTAAAAAAGGAATAAACGCACAGTGCCAATGATTTAGTGCAACACCAGCATGATTCTGAACTGTACTTGGTTTTTGAGTGGTTTGCTCATTGAGAGTATACTTTTTTTAACACTCCTCTTTGATAGTTGTTCTCTGTTATTTGATTCACATCAAAATCAAAATATGATATAGGTGTAGCATCTAATATTTACTTTTTTTTAGTCAAACATATCAGCAACAAAAATTATATAGCGTTTCCTATAATGAAATATATAATGATCGATAAATGGTAAAAAAGATATTGCAACATTATATTAAAATATCAGTAAAAATCGACATATGCATTCTTTCCATCATACACTTTATAGCAATCAAAATCATAAATTTTCAATCGAATAGTTTTAATTCATTTTAGCATTCAAACAAATGAATTATACAATCACAGTTGATATAATTTATTCAATACTTTTACAAATTGATCCCCATCAAATTTATCATCAATTAATCTTCTGAGCTCATTCTTCATTATGCCAATTATGCCCATCGTTGGGGAAATTCTTGGGCTTGGTACATCCCACATATTCCACGTACTTTAAATTCTTAAATGATCTCCTTAGCTCTTCCCAGTCGGTTGGATAAACCAACTTGTTCAAGAACCTGAGCCGCAGTATCTCCACATTCCAGTTATCATGGCCAGGAATTTTAGTAAGGTTTCCACCTCTAATATATAATCTCTTCAGCTTTGTTAGTTCTTCAGGGTTTTGCAGCTTTGATAGTACCTCAGCTTCTGGATAACATCTGATATCCAACTTTTCTATATTCTTTGGTAAAGAGTAGGTTGGTATCTCCTTATTTTGTCTCCATGTTATGGTCAATACCAAAAGGTTGTCCAGAGAATTAAAACCCCGAAAGACATCGGGACCCAAAATGTTGATGGCAAATCTAATGCTGAGCTTCCGTAGCATTTGTAATTTTGAGAGATCACCTAAATGGCAGGACAGGTTTTTATTTCCCAAGCTGCCAACCACAAAACCCTTTAACACCTCTAAGCGAGAGATCTCACATACCCATTTTGGCATATTATCTAACAGGTAGCACTCTGAAATATCTAAAACCGCGAGATACTTGAACCACGTGTCTTCTATTTTTAATCTGGATGGTTTTTGTGGTAATTTTTCCAAATTATGACAAGCCCTGAGGTCTAGTACCCACAGATCTTCTAGTTTCCCAATTGATGCAGGAAGCTCTACTATTCCTGAAATGCCTCGCAGGCTTAGGTAATTCACGGTTTGTGCCAACTTCTTTAAGAAATCAGTTTGGTTGACCTCAATGTGGTCTTTTGACTTTGTTTCTTCAGACCCAGTTTGCTCGACCCCGTTGTGAACCTCTGTTGTGTAACGCCAACTACCAAGTTGAACTATAGACACATTAGGCTTGTTCATAATGTCTATTATGTCCTTGGAATCGAGATACCTCTGGTCTATATTTAGTAGTATTTTATTAAATAACCACCAACTACCTTCTTCCTTTTTCTCTGGAATAACATTGCGATCTATATTACTCTCATGGTTGGAGATCAACTGCTTATGTAATATAGGTTCAATGGTGAAGTAGTTGATTGCTTTATTATGCTCTCTATGTACTACTGGTATGAGGACGTGCATGTCCATCATATTAGAAAAGATCCTTTCATATCTATATTCATCGTACCCAAAACGGGAAAACCACCAGTAAATCAAAAATCTCTTCTTCAGTACTACATTTTCTGGAAAAATTGCAAGGAAGTCCAAACACTTCCCTGTACTTTTGTCCAGCGAGCCCCTAAGTTGTTCAAGCTTGAAGCCTTGGTCCATTTGATGGCTTTGATTTGATGATTGGCCCACTTCAATTACAGTGGCTTTCTGAGACAAATCAGATGTTGCCTTTACGCAAGGTTGACGATCAATCAAGGGATCAATTTGCCTTTCTATCTTTCCAAGGTAACCAGCTAACTCCTTGTCCAATTTTTCTCTACTGTCAAGAATATCTTTTATCTTTACAACCTCTATGCTCATTTGTTCGATGGCTTTCTCCATCTCTGAATTTTCAGGAACTCGCTCCTTGGCTAGTTTAAGGCGTTTGATTAGTGGTCCGACCAACTCTGCAACACCGCCTCCCTTTTGATGGTTGCTCATTGCAATGGTTAATTTCTTCGACCTAATTAGAAACAACGATTTTGTCTATTAATTGATGTTAGAGGATGAACAAATGATAACAAACATAATGAAAAATTGTTGAAAATAATATGTTTTTTCAAAATCTATACATTTTATGCCATCTATCAAATTTAATGTTTTTCTCAATTTGGCTGAAAGTTTCCGTTTAAGATTAAAATGCAAATTTTTATTTATTTATAAAATATTACAGTTTTTAGAATTTAAAGTTTGTCATTAATTTGATTTCAAGATAATGGAAAATCTCTGATATGTACATAATTTCTAAAATAATATCATTTTGTTTTGATGTGTAAGTTTGATAAGTCTTCAGCCAACTGCATATATATATATTTCTCTTAATTAGTTTTTATATTCAGATTGTTTGACAAATTTTCTTAAATGGGAACTAAAAATTGATTTGGACCGTTTGGTTTAAAATAGTTTGATCTGAAATTCTGAAATTTTAACTATCAATTTACAACTTGTTACAGGAATAGGATACTGAATTTAACGATGTTTCTTTTTATTAACTGCCCCTCACTACACATCTTCCATATATTTTCTCTTTGGGCTGGTTTGCTTCACATAAGTTTATCTATTTCCTTTTTTTTTGCAGAAAACAAACGAAACATAAACCTTAAAAATTTATCTATGATTTTATCATAAATACCTTCTTTTTCCCACACATCAGACGAACATTTTTATTATTTTCTCTATCTTTATTTACTTTACATATTTATACTAAATACATTGTTGCTCATACTAGAGTTTCCGCAATTTTTGTATATAAGAAAATAAATAAATAAAATATGAAAATAAGAAATGGATCAGGGGAATTTGAAAAATGGGAAGGCAGTATGGCGCCATGGCGTCCCTGCGGGATGCCATGGCATACTCAAGACCATCGGAAAAAAAAACAAAAAAAAAATCGGAACGGGATGCCATGGCTCAATACAACCCGGAAAAAAGAAAAAAAAATTAAAATGGGCCGCCATGGCCCAGGCCAACCCAGAAACGAAATTCAAATTTTTTTTATGTTATGTTCAGTGAGCAGTCCAATAATTTTGACAGATTCAAAATTAAATTTAGAGAAAATGGCTACATAGATTTTTGTGTTCTTTATATCAAAATAAAGGTATGAAAGTCTAGTTTCCAGATAATATAATTTCTTTATACAAAAATATTACAGATTGGTACAGTTTTAGCGATTAATTAACAGAGGTCAGAAATCAGAAAAGCTGAAATTCCAGTGAGCAGTCCAATAATTTTGACCAGATTCAAAATTAAATTTAGTGATAATGGCTACATGAATTTTTGTGTTCTTTCTATAAAAATAAAGGTAAGAAAGTGTAGTTTCCAGATAATATAATTTCTCTATACAAAAATATTATAGATTGGCATAGTTTTAACGATTAATTGACAGAGGTTAAAATTATTAGACTCGTCACTAAAATTTCAGCTTTTCTGATTTCTGACCTCTGTCAATTAATCGCTAAAACTGTACACATCTGTAATATTTTTGTATAGAGAAATTATATTATCTGGAAACTAGACTTTCATACCTTTATTTTGATATAAAGAACACAAAAATCCATGTAGCTATTTTCTCTAAATTTAATTTTGAATCTGGTCAAAATTATTGGACTGCTCACTAAAATTTCAGCTTTCCTGATTTCTAACCTTTGTCAATTAATCGCTAAACCTGTACACATTTGTAATATTTTTGTATAGACAAATTATATTATCTGGAAACTAGACATTCATACCTTTATTTTGATATAAAGAACACAAAAATTCATGTAGCCGTTTTCTCTAAATTTAATTTTGAATCTGGTCAAAATTATTGGACTGCTCACTGAACATAGCATAAAAAAAAATTGAATTTCGTTTCTGAGTTGGCCTGGGCCATGGTGGCCCACTTTAATTTTTTTTTTCTTTTTTCCGGGTTGTATTGAGCCATGGCGTCCCGTTCTGAATTTTTTTTTTTCGTTTTTTTTTCCGATGGTCTTGAGTATGCCATGGCGCCATACTGCCTTCCCATTTTTCAAATTCCCCTGATCCATTTCTTATTTTTAATATTTTTTTTATTGATTTTCTTATATATAAAAATTGCGGCTAGAGTTTGGCTGATAATCATTAACCTAAAAAAAAAAATTATTTACAAAGGCTCCAATTCACCCCACTTTGATCGCCACACGGTTTTATAAAATGTCACGTTACTCTCTATATATATGTTATCCATCTGATCGCCATATGGTTTTATACTAAATACAATATTTTTTTATGACTACAATTTGCCCAATTAAATTTTTATTGATATAAATTATTTAAGTTGAAAAAATTCACTGACTCATGCCTAAAATAAGAACGTAGGGTTTCTATAAAAAGAAAAGTACATTAATTTCTCAAATGTATATTGAGTAGTTTAATTAATGAAGTTTCTTTCAAGAGAAGATGAGGAAAGGGAATCCTTAATAATCTCTATTCAAACTAATTGCTTTGTCCTTAGTTGAATTTCATTACAAAATTATCCCAATAATAATATTTGGAAGCGGTAAAAATTTGACAGATAAAAGAACTCTTATTTCATATGGTACCATGGTGATAATAAATATAATTTCTTTTATTTCTCTACTTAATTCAATTATAAAATGGAGAGAATGTATTCCCTGAAGCAATTTAAAATTTGATTTCAATCAAAATTGATCAAATTCTAAGAATATGGGTCAAGAAATTCATGGGCAAATTTATGGGGAGCGGGTAGATTTAAAATTAGGTAATGAACGATTCGGATATTTTTCTATTAAACATCAAAATTTGTGTTACTTCATATAAGATTTGGCCTGCAAGTTTCTAGAACCAAGCAATTAGTGTCCATCTTTGTTATTATACCCAAAAGTTTGATATAGATCCAAGTCCACTTACAAGTTACAGGGAATTCGGGGTAGGTTACAAGTGCAACAATTTAATTTAATATATAATTTATTCACTATCTGAAAATTAAAATTCATGTTTAAAATTAATTCCAAGATATATATATATATATAAAGTTTACCACTAGACGCACAACAGAAACTTCAAGCTCTAGCAGTAACTTTATTCACTTCGTACTGCTCGTGTCGGATCCACGCAATAGCTATAGAAACTAATAGATATAGAACATGATATTGTAAGTAACTATAGAAACCAATAGATATAGAACATGATATTGTAAGTAATAATCATCACAATAATAAAAAAAATATGAATACAAGTTATTATAAATAATATGATTCAAAAATCAAAATAGAGAAGGTTATAATAAAATTACACGGAAAGATTGAAGAGAAGACAAAAAATTTACCTTATAAGAGAAAGAGAAGAGATTAGTTTGGCTCCTGTATTCAATCTCCAAGTTCCTGTGAGAGGAGAGAGGGAGGAGGGAGGGAGAGAGATTGAGATAAAGATGCCTTGCTCAATCTCCAAGTGCCTGTTGTATTCATATTTAAAGCAAAAGATGTAGACACAAAGATGCCTTGCTCAATTTCAATTTTCAAGAGAGAAGTGGGTGTAAAATCGGAATAACCGAATCTGATGTTGGGCCCACGCCCATCTAGTATTCTTTCTAGCTTTATATTCTTTTGTAAAGGGGAGTGCTATACTGAGGGTATTTTTTGTAAAAATAATAGTTTGATATTCAAGCCCACTTACAAGTTTCGAGTACAATGTGCTTATGGCTCCTGTCAAGTTCTTATAATAAGGTGTGTTGTGAACGTTTGCAAATTCGAGTAGATTATAGGTCCAATAATTTAATTTAGTTCATAATTTGTTTACTATCTGAAAATTAGAATTCAGGTATAAAATTAATTTCAAGATATATATAGAGTTTACCACTACACACGAAGTGAAAACTTCAAGCTCTAGCAGTAACTTTCTTCACTTCGTACGACTTGTGTCGGATCCACGCAATAGTAATTGCAGCCACGTCTCTACTGGTATCCACACGAACAAGTTCAAAAACAACCGCGAGTCAGAGTGCTAGCACCGACTGACACTTCCCTCTTGTCTCTCTAGATCTCTCTCTCTCTTAGTTTCTGAAATAGTGCAATCTCATACATATCAGATTTTCAGTTTAATCCAATAAAACTGAAATTTTGTTTCTCTATCCTTTTTCTTTCTTTAATGTCTTATCCGAAAATGTATAGTTCTGAGTTATATCTGAAACTGATCATCTGCATATGTATTTATAATAAAACACATCCATTCAGGTCACACCTAATCAGAAACTCTTATCCTTATCAGATCATATCATATCATATCAAAGAGCAGCAATTTCGTGCCCATATATTGATGAAGTCCACGCAATAGCTATAGAAACAAATAGATATAGAACATGATATTGTAAGTAATAATCATCACAATAATAAAAAAATATGAATACAAGTTATTATAAATAATATGATTCAAAATAGAGAAGGTTATAATAAAACACGGAAAGATTGAAGAGAAGACAAAAACATTTACCTTGTAAGAGAAAGAGAAGAGATTAGTTTGGCTCTTGTATTCAATCTCCAAGTTCGTGTGAGGAGAGAGGGAGAGAGGGAGGAGGGAGCGAGGGAGGGAGAGAGATTGAGATAAAGATGCGTTGCTCAATCTCCAAGTGACTGTTGTATTTTATTAGAGCAAAAGATCTAGACACAAAGATGCCTTGCTCAATTTCAAGAGAGAAGAGGGTGTAAAATCGGAATAACCGAATCTGATGTTGGGCCCACGCCCATCTAGTATTCTTTCTAGCTTTATATTCTTTTGTAAAAGTGACGTTGGAGAGTGGGTGCGGGTGGGACCGAATATGGGAAACTTGTCAATATGGCAACTTCCTTGCCTACTTTTAAAACTTGTCATCAAAACCAAATGAACGTAATAGGCTTTTAAAACTAGAAAAGCTAGAAACTATGTATTTCGGAATTATGCCCAAACCACTTTATTTATTTAGCAAAACATAAATTATTTCATCAAAGCATTCAATCAAACTTCTATGGTACAAATTTTATTTTTCTTTTAAATTAAACTATACAAAAGTAGCTAGCTAGTTTGTTCCTCATCAGATTTCACTCTAAAAGTAATATTATTTTTACAGAATAAATTGAATTTCTAAATAATAGTTTCTACATAAAAGTTGTATATATCGTCAACTAAATGTTGAACGTAAATAGATTTTTTTTTTTTTTGCAAAACTATAAAAACCTTTATAATTATGATTAAAGGCGATGCATGCTGTTCAATACTACAGTGCATGTGTAAATTTGGCCCTGATTTATCACATTCACATATTATAAATACCTTAATTTTGGATGAGGTGTTACTGTAGAATGAACAGTAACACCCCCTCTGTCTGCCGTCTGATGAAATTTGGATGGATCCAAATTTTTTGCGCTGAGGTCGGCTGATGTCATTCTATTTTTCTCATCTTTCGCCTCTCCAATTTGTCCAAAGCTATGCAAGCTATTCTCTCCTCCTCCTTCCACGCCCGTGACAAAGAACAGAGGGACCTCCGCGAGGCCACGGCAAGAAACACGTAGCAGGACCTATGATAGATGGCCATATTTTCTTCCTCCAATTTCAGGGAACCAATTACTCAGGTGCTTTTCTTAGAGAAAAGCACCTTCCTGCTTTTCTTATCCGAGCCATTCAAATTTGTTGAGATTTGTGTATGAAAAAGTTACTTTATCGAGATACGAGAATGAAAAATTTTGAATGGTTCGATCGGACAAGCAGGAAGCTGGTTTTCTCTAAAAAAAACAGCAGAGTCGGATCCCAATTTCAGTCCTCTCGAACCTTCCGTGTATTCCCCCCCTCTAGCCTTTTCCTCCCCCCCACCACTCTTCCCTTTTGCTTCCCTTCCCTCTGACAAATACTTGCCTGAATCCCAGTTCCAATCTTCCGTCTCTCTCGGCTCTTCCGCCAAGGCTCCTCAATTCATACCAAAGCGAATAATTATAGACATAAATCGTCAGACTGAGAATAGCAAATCCAAGCGCTCATCAATGGAGGTAGAGATAGCCGTAAAAATATCGGAAGTCATACTGGTGCTCAAGATCTATCAAACAAAAGAAATATTAGTATTGCAAATTATAATTGCGAACAATGGTAATCCGAACAATCAACTCTTGTAGATTCAATTTTAGAATTTTTCACCTCCAATTCTTATACGAAGCTTATGACATTTTTAAATAGAAAAATGTGCAAATCACTTTCTTCCTCAGGCTTGCCTCTTCTAACCAGGCAAACGAAGGTGTGTAGTGTTTATCTTCAATTAATCTGTTATAATTACAATTGAGTAAGGCCGTGTGTTTGGCTAAATCACAGCATGCTTACAAGCCCTTGTAAGTTAATTATTCTGTGATGTGCATTGAAATGTTGGAGTCTTAATTATACAGTTATTATATTTATAGTGAGAATCAACTCTATATGATTTTTACGAAGAAAAGGAGAATTAAGTTGGTTCAATTCAATTTTGGTGCTGGTATGGAAGAGCACAAGCTATTGTTTAGGTTGATCAATTTTTTCCCACTAATTTGAGGATCAAATATGTATGTATGGTTCTTCTGAATAAAATTACACTGAGGGTCATATATAAGTCCATTTTTTTTGTTTCTTTTTGTACCTCATTTAACTATTTAAAATAGCTTATTTGGAGGGAACATTGCTGGGTCTACTGTCTATTACATAGACCCATCGTGCTTTCTTTTTAATTGAACACAGTCCGGATCCCCTGAAGTAACTCAAAGCAGGTAAGACAGTTGGAGTTGAAACTCAAAATTTGAGGTACCTTAGATGATATGAATTCCATGCACACATGCACACACAAGCCGAGAAGAAGATAAATTAACATGCCATAGACCCTTGACCCAAAACCTTAAAGCCGGAATTCATGTACATTCATGTACTATTCCTCACAATCAGGATTTGAATCCAATACCTTTGTTCTTAACTCTCTAATTGGCATGCATTTTTAATGCAGATTGACGGGTCTGTCAGAACAAGTTTTTTATATGCCCCAGATGAGACTTGTGGCATAGTTTCCTGGAATAGTATAATTTTAGATTATTTGAATAATAACTTTGAAGAAGCGTTGTTGGTATTTTCCAAAATGGTCAATGGGTTGGTTCGAATTGACAAGGTGTTGCCAAAACATGTCCTAATTGCATGTCCAGAACTATTGTCAGGGCAAGTTGGTTAATAAATCATTTACAAAGGATGCACATGTGGTGTTTAATGAAATGTGGTTTGTTGGGGGTGCACTGATTGCGGGATATGTGCAATTTGTTAAACAATATAGGAAAGCCATTCAGGGAGATGCAATTGGCTAGAGTTACACCATATGACGCTACTATGGCCTCATCTATTTCTTCATGTACACCAGAGAAGTATCAGCAAACCTGGACTGGATTCAATGAAGACTGGGAGTACGTAGCCTCTGCCTGGCTTCGATTTAAATCACCAAACTTTTAATTATTCATCTTGTGTAACTTGTAAATAACTAACCTTGTTGGGAAATATTGAAACATTGATTTTGGGAATGCATATAATTCTCTTCTTTCAATATGTTTATATTTGTTTCATTAAAACAAATTAAAAAAAACAGCCAATGTTAAGCACTCACCAAATCTGACTATAATATATGTAAAATCGGAATAACCGAATCTGAAGTTGGGCCCACGCCCATCTAAAACATATTCAGAAAATCACAGCTATTCATTAAATAAAAAAAAATAAAAAATTCAGAAAAGCTGTGATTTTCAAATATTCTAAAAAATAGTAAACAAATTTTTAAAAAATGTAAAATTTGGTCTCCAAGCACATTTTAATATGAAGATCATGTTGGAAGCTTTGAATTGATTATTTGAACTTTGAAAATGAAAATATAGACGCAAAGTAAAACACCTCTTTAATTCTCAAAGCAAGTTAGCACACACACACACACACACACACACACACACACACACACACACACATAGATGGGCTATGGTGAGTTGCAAAGTAAGAAACTTGTTTTACTTTACGCTTATATTTCTGTTTTCAAAGTCCAAACTATCGATTCAAATTGCTCAACATAATCTCCATATTGATATGTGCTTGGAGGCCAAATTTTGCATTTTTTGAGAATATTTTACTATTTTTTTTATGGGTAGAAAATCGCTGTTTTTGGATGGAATCTGGACCATAAAAAAACAGTGATTTTAAAAAATTCTTAAAAAATACTAAATAATTTCCAAAAAATATAAAATTTGGTCTCCTAGCATATTTCAATATATGGATCATGTTGAGCGGTTCGAATTGACTGTTTGAACTTTCAAATATAGAAAATATGAACGTGAAGTAAAACAAATTTCTAACTTTGCAACTCGCCATACCCCATCTATATATATACGTGATTTTTATTAATATCCAAAGTTAATTAGAAATTAATAAATATGCCCAACAATCATTGGAATTTTTAAAAATATCCATACCGGCCATTTTCTGGCCGGTTTTTATTTTTTTGGGTCGTGGCCAGAAAATGGCTAGTACCTTCCCTTTTTTTTTTAGAGAGACAAATAGCTAAAATGCTGAAATATAACACTACAAAATCGAATTGTTTTGAAAATATTTGTTAGATTACTTTTTTTGATATTTAATTACCATATTTATACTAAAATACGGTAAATGACTTGAAATTATGTTAAATTACGCTGAATTACACTAAATTATGTTAAATTATGCTAAAATATGGTAAATTACGCTAAATTACGTATGAATAGGGATGATATCTTCACTGAGAAGGCGTAAAACGACGACGAAATTTCAAACGGTCATAAAACGACACTCAAGTGTCCATTTTCAGCAAATGACCACTTTTCGGAAAGCTTGCAAAAATACGCATGCATTAGTATTTACGATGCCAAATTTCAAAATTCAGAATTGCCAAAAAACAAAGGGAAGAGTCTCAAAACTTCAGTTGAAGTTTTCGATGAAGATTTTCATTTCTATTGTTCAATCTACGTAGCTCAGTAAATTAGTTAGATAATGAACTTGTAGAATACCAATTTTTATTATTTTTGGAATTTTTTTACTATTTTTTATGATTTATGAATATGGCACAAAATCAGCCCTATTCATATGTAATTTAGCTTAATTTACCGTATTTTAGCATAATTTTACATAATTATTATATTTAGCGTAATTTAGTGTAATTCAGCGTAATTTAAAATAATTTCAAGTAATTTAACGTATTTTAGTATAAATATGCTAATTATATATCAAAAAAAGTAATCTACCAAATATTTAAAAAAAATTAATTTTTTAGTGTTATATTTCAGCATTTTAGCTATTTGTCTCTTAAAAAAAAAAAAGAGGAAGGTACCGGCCATTTTCTGGCCGGTACCGAAAAAATGAAAACTGGCCAGAAAATGACCGGTATGGATATTTTTAAAAATTCCAATGATTGTTGGGAATATTTATTAATTTCTAATTAACTTTGGATATTAATAAAAATCACGGATATATATAATCGGAATAACCGAATCTGAAGTGGGGCCCATATATATGGCTTTATATTCTTTTGTATTTTTTTTTTTTTTTTATGAAAAGCCCTTAGGCATATATTCTTTTGGAAAGGTGACATAAGAGAGTGGTACGTGGGACCGAATATGAGAAACTTGTCAATATTTCCGTCCTGACAAGATAATAAAAGATATATAAAAAATAGAATATGGCAAATTCCTTGATTACCTACTTTTAAAACTTTGCCATCAAGATCAAATGAACGTAATTGGCTTGTAAAACTAAAAAAGCTAGAAAAAGTATTTCGGAATGATGGCCAAAGCACTTTATTTATTTAGCAAAACATAAATTATTTCATCAAAGCATTCAATCAAATTACTTGTAAATAGTACAAATTTTACTTTTCTTTTAAATTAAACTATACAAAAGTAGCTAGCTAGGTTTGTTCCTCATCAGACTTCAATTAAATTTCGGAGATTGTCATTCTTGTCATTCCAAGGTGTATATTATTTTTTAGTGTTGTAAAAATCTGGGTTTATCAGATACTTATATTTGTGCAATTTTACCCAGTCATTTTGGTCTATTTGGGTTATTACATATTGAAACTTAATATTGCAAGTTGGCCAGCTATTTTTGTGTATTTGAGTTTTGACCTGTTGATACCGCTCTCCTACTGATAGCATTAATTAGCCAAATAAATTAGGAGTTGAAGAGGCTTGTTTTTGAAGAGGCTTGTTTTAACATGAGTGGTACAGGTTAGCCAACTAATGTACGTAATGTGTACAGGTCTATGGGTTCATGCCTGTACATCTAGTGAAGTTATTTAGTGGGTTTCCCTATTATTTGTTATCTCATCTGTTATGGTATTACAGCATGCATCAACAATATATATATTTTTAATCATTTACTTTTTTCACTTGTGCAGTGAAATATGTAAATAAAATCACAAAGATATGTATTATAAGAGCCTCAAGAGATGATTACCAAAAAATTTGGGCTGCTGCTATAACCTATTAGACTTGAGTGGTAAGACTTTGTCAACATTGCTGTACTGGTACAATACCAATGTAATATTAGTACCACTTACCTTTAGGCATATTAATCATCTATTTTTCATCCAAATGCTTCATCCAATATGCATGGTTGTTGTGCGATATCAGACTTGCACAAATTAATTTATTACGCATGCACCTGTATGATTTTTCATTGTGGGTGGCCATACTTTCTTTTTCTTAATTTTGAAAAGGTCAATTTCTTATTCAAATGCCCTAATTTCACATCTCTCTGTCTCCCTTTCAATTTTCTTTTGTTGCATATAAGGGTATGCAGGAGAAAGGCCTTAAAATGCGATGAAACAATATTTAAGCAGTACAAGCTTATGTGCTGTCCCACCAGAGATTGGAAATTCAGTTAAAAGTAATTTTGAGATAATAAAAGCATTACAAAACTGATGTGATAATTTATTTATTTCCTGATGAAATAGTGTATGTTGACTTGTTTTTAGAAAGCTATTGACTATCTTCTGCTTTGCAACTTACTGTTTCTCTTTTATACATAGTAAAGCTTTGCTAATAGCAAACTAATTACTTTTTATGTATGCTATATCTAGGAAAATTGCTATTTTTCATGGATTAAATTATATCAACCTGTATATTTACTCCAATTTCATCTCTGGATATTTTAACTAACATTAAATTATATCAACCTGTGCTCATAATTTGTTAAATTTTGTCAACCTGATCGAGCTCATTTATTACATAATTTCAATTATCTTGGAAGAACAACTTTACCAAACTAACGAGAAGAAGATGACAACTATAATTGAAGGTTACTTCACTAATCACATTCTTAATTTGTCGAAATTGGGAGCAGCTCTTGCAAACTTGAAATATCTCCACTTAAGAAATTGTGCTTGCTTTGAATAATAGGTGCCTACACAATTGTGAGTGTGGGAGAAGAGCTCATGCAGGGAGATATTAAAAGCAAAGATCCAACAGTTCATGCAATGAGAAAGACATTAATTTTCCTAAGGTAACAATAAGAAACTTCTTTAAAGGAAAAGAGAAGAGAACTGGGTACAGATTCACATTTCAGATTGTATAAAATTATTATAAAAGGAATAAACGCACAGTGCCAATGATTTAGTGCAACACCAGCATGATTCTGAACTGTACTTGGTTTTTGAGTGGTTTGCTCATTGAGAGTATACTTTTTTTAACACTCATCTTTGATAGTTTGTTCTCTGTTATTTTATTCACATCAAAATCAAAATATGATATAGCTCTAGCGTGTAATATTTACTTTTGTTTAGTCAAACATATCAACAACAAAAATTATATAGCGTTTCATATAATGAAATATATAATGATTCGATAAACGGTAAAAAAGATATTGCAACATTATATTAAAATATTAGTAAAAATCGACATATGCATACTCTTTCCATCATACACTTTATAGCAATCAAAATCATAAATTTTCAATCTAATAGTTTTAAGTCATTTTAGCATTCAAACAAATGAATAATACAATCACAGTTGATATAATTTATTCAATACTTTTACAAATTGATCCCCATCAAATTTATCATCAATTAATCTTCTGAGCTCATTCTTCATTATGCCAACTATGCCCATTGTTGGGGAAATTCTTGGGCTTGGTACATTCCACATATTCCACGTACTTTAAATTCTTAAATGAGTTCCTGAGCTCTTCCCAGTCGGTTGGATAAACCAACTTATTCAAGAACCTGAGGCGCAATATCTCCACATTCCAATTATCATGGCAAGGAATTTTAGTAAGGTTTCCACCTCTAATATATAATCTCTTCAGCTTTGTTAGTTCTTCAGGGTTTTGCAGCTTTGATAGTACCTCAGCTTCTGGATAACATCTCATATCCAACTTTTCTATATTCTTTGGTAAAGAGTAGGTTGGTATCTCCTTATTTTGTCTCCATGTTATGGTCAATACCAAAAGGTTGTCCAGAGAATTAAAACCTCGGAAAACTTCGGGACCCAAAATGTTGATGGTAAATCTAATGCTGAGCTTCCGTAGACTTATTAATTTTGAGAGATCACCTAAACGGCAGGACTGGTTTTTATTTTCCAAGCTGCCAACCACAAAACCCTTTAACACCTCTAAGTTAGAGAGCTCACATACCCATTTTGGCATATGATCTAACAGGTAGCACTCTGAAATATCTAAAACCCTGAGACACCAGAACCACATGGCTCCTGTTTTTAATCTGGATGGTTTTTGTGGTAATTTTTCCAAATTATGACAAGCCCTGAGGTCTAGTACCCTCAGATATTCTAGTTTCCCAATTGATGCAGGAAGCTCTACTATTCCTGAAATGCCTCGCAGGCTAAGGTAATTCACGTCTTTTCCCAACTTCTTTAAGAAATCAGTTTGGTTGACCTCAATGTGGTCTTTTAACTTTGTTTCTTCAGACCCAGTTTGCTTGACCCCGTTGTGAACCTCTGTTGTGTAACGCCAACTACCAAGTTGAACTGTATACACATCATGCTTGTTCATAATGTCTATTATGTCCTTGGAATCGAGATACCTCTGGTCTATATTTAGTAGTATCCCCATAACTAAGCACCAACTACCATCTTCCTTTTTCTCTGGAATAACATTGCGATCTATATTACTCTTATGGTAGGAGATCAATTGCTTATGTAATATAGGTTCAATGGTGAAGTAGTTGATTACTTTATTATGCTCTCTATGTACTCCTGGTATGAGGACGTGCTTGTGCATCAGCTCAGAAAGGATCCTTTCACTCATCTTCATTGTACCAAAAACGGCCAACCCACAAGGAAATCAGAAATCTCTTCTTCAGTACTACATTTTCTGGAAAAATTGCAAGGCTGTCCAAACACTCCCTTGTGTCTACGTCCAGCGAGCCCCTAAGTTGTTGAAGCTTGGAGCCTTGGTCCATTTGATGACTTTGATTTGATGATTGGCCCACTTCATCAGTTATGGTGGCTTTCTGAGGCAAATCAGATGCTGCCTTTACACAAGGTTCACGATCAATCCAAGGATCAATTTGCCTTTCTATCTTTCCAATGTAACCAACTAACTCCTTGTCCAATTTTTCTCTACTATCAAGAATACCTTTTATCTTTACAACCTCTATGCTAATTTTTTCAATGGCTTTCTCCATCTCTGGATTTTCAGGAACTCGCTTCTTAGCTAGTTTAAGGCGTTGAAGTAGTTGTCCGACCAACTCTGCAACACTGGTTCCCTTTTGATGGTTGCTCATTGTAATGGTTAATTTCTTCGACCTAATTAAGAAACAATGATTTTGTCTACTGATGTTAGAGGACAAACTAATGGTAACAAACATAATGATTTTTTTAAAAATTAATATGTTTCTTCAAAATCTATTCTTTTATGTCATTATTTGTGTTTTAATTTTGTTACGGCTTTAGAGAGTATGCATAATAGGATTAAATGATTAATATAGGTAATGTTTGTGTAACATCTATCAAATTTAATGTTTTTCTCAATTTAGCTGAAAGTTTCTGTTTAAGATTAAAATGCAAATTTTTATTTATTTATAAAATATTACAGAAGAATTTAAAGTTTGTCATTAATTTGATTTGAAGATAGTGGGAAATCTATGATACGTACATAATTTATAAATAATATTAATTTGTTTTGATATGTAAGTTTGATAAGTCTTGAGGCAACTGCATATATATATATATATATATAGAGAGAGAGAGAGAGATGGGCTATGGTGCATTGCAATGCATAGACACCCTTGTGCATTGGACCATAAATCACCGATTCAAAGTCCAAATGGCCGATCCAAACCGTTCATCTTGTTCTCCATATTAATATGTACTTGGAGACCAAATTTTACATTTTTTGGATTTTTTTTACTATTTATTAAGCCACTTTGAAAATCGCTGATCCAATGGTCACAGCTCCGAAACAGTGAAAAATTCTGGACCAATGGATCAGCGATTTTCAAAGTGGCTTAATAAATAGTAAAAAAAATCCAAAAAATGTAAAATTTGGTCTCCAAGCACATATTAATATGGAGAACAAGATGAACGGTTTGGATCGGTCATTTGAACTTTGAATGGGTGATTTATGGTCCAATGCACAAGGGTGCCAATGCATTGCAATGCACCATAGCCCATCTCTCTATATATATATATATATATATATATATATATATATATATAGAGTAGGGCTATTGTACTTCGCGAAGTAAAACGAAGTTTTACTTTACACTCATATTTCTATTTTCAAAATTCAAAACGTCGATCCGAACCGTTCAAGTTGTTCTCCATATTGAAATGTGCTCGAAGACCAAATTTTACATTTTTTGGAATTTTTTTACTATTTATTAAGCCACTTTGAAAATCGCTGATTCATTGTGAACAGTAAAAAATTATGGATCAATGGATTAGCGATTTTCAAAGTGGCTTAATAAATAGTAAAAAAAATTCAAAAAATGTAAAATTTGGTCTCCAAGCACATTTCAATATGGAGAACAACTTGAACGGTTTAGACCGACGTTGTGGATTTTGAAAATGGAAATATGAGCGTGAAGTAAAACTTCATTTTACTTCGCGAAGTACAACAGCACAATTATATATGAGTAGGGCTATTGTACTTCGCGAAGTAAAACGAAGTTTTACTTCACGCTCATATTTCTATTTTCAAAATTTAAAACGTCGATCCGAACCGTTCAAGTTGTTCTCCATATTGAAATGTGCTCGAAGACCAAATTTTACATTTTTTGGAATTTTTTTACTATTTATTAAGCCACTTTGAAAATCGCTGATTCATTGTGAACAGTAAAAAATTATGGACCAATGGATTAGCGATTTTCAAAGTGGCTTAATAAATAGTAAAAAAAATTCAAAAAATGTAAAATTTGGTCTCCAAGCACATTTCAATATGGAGAACAACTTGAACGGTTTAGATCGACGTTGTGGATTTTGAAAATGGAAATATAAGCGTGAAGTAAAACTTCATTTTACTTCGCGAAGTACAATAGCACAATTATATATATATAGATGAGGGTTCCAATGCACCCAAATTTCTATGCTCCCAATGCACCCATTTTTTTATCTGCATTTTCAAAGTCCGAACAATCGATCCGAACCGCTCAACATGATCTTCATAATAAAGTATGCTTGGAGACCAAATTTTATATTTTTTAGAATTTTTTTACTATTTTTTAAGATAAGTACAAAATCATTGTTTTAAGGAGATTCTGGACCATCCGATAAATTGATATTGTACTTGTCTTAAAAAATAGTAAAAAAATTCTAAAAAATATAAAATTTGGTCTCCAAACATATTTTATTATGAAGATCATGTTGAGCGGTTTGAATCGACTGTTCGGACTTTGAAAATGTAGATAAAAGAGTGGATGCATTGGGAGCATACAAATTTGGGTGCATTGGAACCATCCTCATATATATATATCTTGATCAGTTTTTATATTCAGATTGTTTGACAATTTCTCTTAAATGAGAACTAAAAATTGATTTGGACCGTTCAGTTAAAAATAGTTTGATCTAAAATTCTGAAATTTTAACTATCAATTTACAACTTGTTATAGGAATAGGATACTGAATTTAATGATGTGTCTTTGCCCTTACTATACATCTTCCATATTTTTTTCTCTTCCAGTCTTCCTCTTTGGAGGGTATTCCTGTTATTCCTTTGGAATAATAGCAGATTTATTTCCTTTATATTGAAGGGAGGAGCCGAGGTAGGTTGGAGCTGGGGACTGATATTTGGACAATATAATTTATTAATTTATTATTGACACAACACTGTAATTTTTGTTATTTTATAGTCAATTTTGCCCCTGAATTTGTATTTCTTCTAGCATTAATTGGACACTCTTTCTTCAACTATTGCACAATATTAGTTTCCTTAAATTCCATTCTAATAAATTAAAGTAAACAAATTTCTTATACAATTGCTATTTCTAGTAGGTCATTTAAATTATTTAATTGAATATTTCTATACTTGTAGTTGTAGTCAACAAGTTCAAATAAAAAATAATATGTTTCGTGACTGATCATGAAGTCCATGAGGTGAATTGCTTAAGGAAATGTTGACAGAACATATCAGATAATTCATTAAGGGTATGTTTGAATCATGCAAGGATTATCGTGCAACCATTACTGTAAGAATAGTAATTTTTGAGTTAGTGGTTAAGAAAAGTGCTAACACGAGTGCTTTGAAAATAGCACTAACTTTGGACTATTTGGGTTAGTAAAAATGCCGTTTGAATTGTATATTTGAAATAGCGATGGAGAGAATGAATAAAATAATAATTAAACTAATCTAATATTTAAAGTCATATTATATTACTCTTTTAATATTTGAACTAATATTATATTACATTAAAACTAATATTTTTTTAATACTAATGTTGAGTAGTTTAATGAAGTCTCTTTCAAGAGAAGATAAGGAAAGGGAATCCTTAATAATCTCTTTTCAAAACTAATTGATTTGTCCTTAGTGAATTTCATTACAAAATTATCCCTATAATTATATTTGGAAGCGGTAAAAATTTGACAGATAAATTAAAGAACCGAAATTTTTATATTTACCATAAAAAAAATGGATAAACCATTTAACCAAAATTTTATGTAAATTCCAAATTTGATACGGTCGCAACCATATAAATGGAGTTTTGAATGTACCAGAAGGTCCACAATAATTTTTTTATATACCCAGGAATGATTTTTCAACTAGGATCAATAACTTAGATCGAAAACATTTTTGTTTATTTTTTTCCACCCACAAAAAATCATGCATGAAAAATATTTCATAGTACTTACTTCTAGTACATCTAAATTATAAGATATTTCATCTATTTTGTTTGATTTTACTCATTTTCGAAAATCAATAAAAAAAATATATTCAACGACACCGTTAAATTCCAAATTTTTGATAATATGACTGTCCACCATTTGTGGTTGCGCACACCAAAAAGGTGTCCGCCACCACAGGCTGCGGTCGTATCAAATTAGAATTTGAAAAAAATCACGGTTATTTGGGTTTTTTTTTAGGTATGTCAAATTTAAAAAATTTAGATAAAAGAACTCTTATTTTATATAGTACCACGGTGATAATTATAAATATAATTTTTTATTTCTCTACTTAATTCTATTATAAAATGGAGAGAATATATTCCCTGAAGCAATTTAAAATTTGATTTTAGTAAAAAATGAGCAAATTCTAAGAATTGGGTCAATTTAGAAATTCATGGGCAAATTAATAGGGAGAAGGTAGATTTAAAATTCGTAATGAACGATTCGGATATTTAATAGCATTTGGCATGTGAGTTTGTAGAACCAAGCACGTAGTTTCCAGCTTTGTTATTATACTGAGAAGTTTGATATCCAAGTCCATTAACAAGTTTCAAGTACAATGTGCTTATTGCTCCTGTCAAATTATAATAATAAGGTGTGTTTGCATGCAAGTGAGCGTAGGAAATTCGGATAGATTATAGGTGCAATAATTTGATTCAGTTCAACATTTGTTTATTATCTGAAAATTAGAATTTATGTATAAAATTAATTTCAAGATATAGAGAGAGAGAAAGTTTACCACTAGACGCGCAGCAGAAATCTCAAGTTCTAGTAGTAACCTTCTTCACTTCGTATGCCTCTTGTCAGATCTACGCAACAGCAACCGCAGCCACGTCTCTACTGGAGTCAGAGTGCTAGCGCCGACTGACAGTCCCCTCTTGTCTTTTTCTTTCTCTCTCTCAGTTTCTAAAATAGTGCAATCTCAGACTAATCAGATATTCGATTTAATCCAATAAAACTGAAATTCTGTTTCTCTATCATTTTTCTGTCTTATCCGAAGATGTATAGTTCTGAGTTATATCTGGAATTGATCATCTGTATTTGTATTTATAATACAAGACACCCATTTAGATCGCACCTAATCAGAAACTCTTATCCTGATGATCAGATTAGAGAGCAGAAATTTCTGGCCCATATATTTATGCAACCTAATAAGACTTAAACCACATTAAAATTCGTAATGAACGATTCAGATATTTTCCTATTAAATATCAAAATTTGTGTTACTTCATATAAGATTTGGCCTGCGAGTTTGTAGAACCAAGCAATTAGTTTCCAGCTTTGTTATTATACCTAGAAGTTTGATATCCAAGCCCACTAACAAATTTCGAGTAAAATGTGCTTATTACTCCTGTCAAATTCTAATAATAAGGTGCATCACTGAGTGTAGAGAATTTGGGTAGGTTATAGGTACAATAATTTGAAACCGCAACATAATAATTAAAATCCATACTAAATGCGTCTTAAAAATTAAATTGACCATAACATAATAATAAAAAATTAGAAACCGATAGTGTTTTTGAAAGGTTAGAAACCAATAGTTATAGAACATGATATTGTAAGTAATAATCATCACAATAATCATAAAATATTAATACAAGTTATTATAAATAATACGATTCAAAATAGAAACACTACTACAAAAAAGCTAATTCTACACTGCACATTGTACACGGTTTTTCTAATTTTATATAAAAACCGTGTGTCAAATATGAAATTGTGAAAGGGTCAAAAATATTGGGGAATTATACACGGACACTTAGTTATAAATCAGTGTATAATTGTTTGAGAGAGCTACACGGTTTATTAGGGAAAAAAAAGCCGCGTGGAAAGAAACCGTGTGGAAAAGATTGAGAGAGCTACACGGATATTATACAAAAATCCGTGTATGAATTGCTACACGGATATTTGATTAAATAACCGTGTACAAATATTAAGAGAGCTACACGGTTTTTAGTTACATGTCCGTGTAGAATAGTTATAGAGCTACACGGTTTTCTTATCAAATATCCGTGTATAAAGGGTTATGCTACACGGCTTTTTTAATAAATAACCGTGTTTAAATTGTGACAGAGCTACACGGATTGCTAAGTATAAATCCGTGTAGAAAAGCCGTGTAGGGTTTTATCCAATATAAAAGGGCCCTTCTCTTCCAGAGACTTCTAGCTCCAGCTGCGCCGTTTTGATCAAGTAATTAATACGCCCTCTGTCTGTGTTGAACTGAGATCTGATTTCCGCAAATTAAAGGCTAGCATAGCTGGAATCTGTCATCTTTGAAGTTTTTATTTTCTCCTCTCTGAATTTCGAAGGTTAGTATATACATATTTTCCTTTTTCCTCTCTAATTTTCTGTTTAGTAATTATTATTGCTTATTTACTTAGGTGTGTAATATATGCATGCATGCTTGATTTAATTAGTAATTAGGTAATGTAAATATATAATTAGTAATACGATTCAAAATAGAATTAAACACGGAAAGATTGAAGAGAAGACAAAAAATTTACCTTATAAGAGAAAGAGAAGAGATTAGTTTGCCTCTAGTTTTCAATCTCCAAGTTCCTGTGAGATGAAAGAGGGAGGAGGGAGAGAGGGAGCGAGGGAGGGAGAGAGATTGAGATATCTTGGTCAAATTTTGAAGAAAGAGATCTAGACACAAAGAGAGAAATATCAGCAAACCTGGTTCCAATGAAGAAGACCGAGAGAAATATTAAATCATTGATTTTGGGAATCCACATTCTCTTCTTTCAATATGTTTATATTTGTTTTATTAAAACAAATTTAAAAAGAGGGAATTTCACCTGTACCCTTCAAAAACTTCAAAATTACGTCTTTTCCCTTCTAAATTTTGAAATTACGTATTTCTCACTCTAAATTTTAAAAACTCACAAAGGAACTTATTTTATATAAAACGCCCATTATAATCAAATTTGAATATGAAGGGTTATGCTAGATCAACACAAATCTTGAAGCGACGAAGAAGCAAATGGTACTATTGTTTATATGATGATATATAGAAGTACCCCTTATCACGAAATTAAAAAAAAAAATTATAAACACGATGTAGCCTGTCATCGAATAGTTCAAAAAATTTCGTGGTAGATATTGATAACATAATGATGAATAACCTATTAAATTTTAAATTAATTCAAATTTGATAAATACCGTATCTAAATATTGGAGAATACATCTACAATTAATTCTAATTATTTAATTTAATTTATATTTTTCAAGTATATGCATCATTATTTATAATGTTAGATATATGATACTAGAGTAAAACTAGAGTGTTCCTAAGTACACCAAGTCCCATTGTGAACTCAACTCTAAAATTAATTAGATTGGCTTTAAATGACGAATCTAAACTGTTAAAATTCATATATTTTATAAGTGATGTGTTTACGTGCAAAAATTTTAAATTTTCAAATTAATTTTGTATAGAGTCAACTGCTCAAAAAATGTTCAAAAAATGAATGCATTTAAATTAATATTAAACCTTCTAATTTTGATCGCTTGACTTTATACTAAATTAATTCGAAAGTTTAAAATTTTCGTATATAGACGCATCACTCATAACGTATATGGATTTCAAAGGTTTGGATTTGTCATTTGAAACCAATCCGATATATTTTAGAGTTAAGTTTACAAAGAAGTTTGATAAACTTAGGAACACCCTAGTTTTACTCTAGTTAATCGGTTCTAGGGCTGTAGGTGCGGAACGAATTTTTGGTTGATCAAAACTAAAATTATTCCGTTCTTAATCTTTCATATATAATAATAAAACAATTATATTAATTTTCGCTGCATGTGGCACCATGTTCTTGTGTTTTGCAAAGGCGTAAATTGTGCCGATCTGGCCGGATCTTGCATTGGTTGTCCCAGCTATGAATTGCTTGTTTCATATTAAAAAAATGTCCCGTGAACTTTTATATTTGCATGCATAATGTGCATTTATGTACTTGATAAGGCCATGTACTAAAAGTCTCATAATAACTATTAGGGTATATTTGGTTGGATTGAGAATAGCTAGGCTATTCAAAATAAATTATTCAGTGTTTGGTTGGATTAGAATACCTAGAATAGGGAACCAAACTTGTTTGTCTTATTAGAACAAACTATTCTCACAAAAAGTATTGGAACAAGCTATATTCTAATAAGACAAACACTAATTTTGCTATTCTATTTATTCTAAGGTTACAACCAAACATACCCTTATGGGTTAAGTACCAAGTTCTGTTAACAAGCTTTTATCAGCAAGCTCATTCGGGATGTCTGTACAGAGCCGCAATCGACTTACAAACCTACTCGACAAGCCCATTCATGATGTCTATACGGAGCTGTAACCAACTTACAGGCCCACTCGACAAGCACATTTGGATGTCTTTACAGAGCTGTAACCAACTTACAGACCTACTCGACAAGCCTATTCAGGATGTCCGTACAGGATCACAACCGATTTAAGAGCTTATAAATACACCCGCGTTCACTGAGCCCGGGAATTGTTTATATGATGATATATAGAAGTACCTCTTATCACGAAATTACAAAAAAAAATTATAAACACGATGTAGCCTGTCATCAAATAGTTCAAAAAAATTCGTGGTAAATATCACTACAAAAGACAGGCTTTTCGCGAGGATAAAAAGTGACTTTTCGCGACGCTAAACCGTCATAAACGTGCTTTTTCTTTTGCGACGGTACTTTTCGCAACGAAATTCCGTCGCGAAAAGTGCCTACTTTGTTGTTGTGTATTGACAACATAACGATGAATAACCTATTAAATTTTATGTTAATTAAAATTTGATAAATACCGTATCTAAATATTGGAGAATACATCTACAATTAATTCTAATTATTTAATTTAATTTATATTTTTCAAGTATGTGCATCATTATTTATAATGTTAGATATATCATACTAGAGTAAAACTTGAGTGTTCCTAAGTACATCAAGTCTTATTGTGAACTCAACTCTAAAATTAATTAGATTGATTTCAAATGACGAATTCAAACTGTTGAAATCTATATATACTTTATGAGTGATGTGTTTATGTGCAAAAATTTTAAACTTTCAAATTAATTTTGTACAGAGTCAACTGCTCAAAAAACGTTCAAAAAATGAATGCATTAAAATTAATATTAAACCTTCTAATTTTGACCGCTCGACTTTATACTAAATTAATTCGAAAGTTTAAAATTTTCGTATGTAGATGCATCACATGTAACATATATGGATTTCAACGGTTTGAATTCGTCGTTTGAAGACAATCTGATATATTTTAGAGTTGAGTTTACAAGGTTTGATAAACTTAGGAACACCCTTGTTGCACTCTATAATACTATATCATTAAAAAAAATTTATCAAACATTTTGTATAGTCTAGGTGTTAATTAATTAAAGCCGTTAACTGTTGATTTTTTACTTTTGATAGAACCTAGCTAGCTTTCGAGGGCCCAATTTTTTTATTAATACTTAACATTAAATAGAAAATAACACAAATGTTTACGTTTTTTTGAAAAAATTTGAAAATGTCCAAACCGCTGAGATTTTCAGGCGGTCCATTTTCTTTCTGGACTGCTGAGAATCCTGGCGATTGAGAAAGAAAGTTGACTGCCGAATTTCTTAACGGTTTGGACATTTTTATAAAAATTCAAAAGACATGGACATTTGTGTTATTTTCTATTTAATGTTGGATATTAATAAAAAAAATCGGTTCTAGGGCTGTAGGTGCGGTACGAATTTTTGGTTGATCAAAACTAAAATTATTCCGTTCTTAATTTTTCATATATAAAAATAAAACAATTATATTAATTTTCGCTGCATGTGGCACCATGTTCTTGTGTTTTGCAAAAGCGTAAATTGTGCCGATCTGGCCGGATCTTGCATTGGTTGTCCCAGCTATGAATTGCTTGTTTCATATTAAAAAAAATGTCCCGTGAACTCTTATATTTTCATGCATAATGTCACACCCCAAACCAGAATTTTCGGTTTAAGATGTGATCAGTCCCCGCCTCGTGCTTAATTACCTCTAAACACGCAAGGCTAATCAAATACAATAAACAACAAAAACAGCGGAAGCAACATGATATAAATAAGCATCAGTCATACATCACTAAATAAACATAAACATATACGGGTCCATACAATCCACATCATAAAATAAAACACAAGCTAATGAAAGGGATACATAATCTACAGAGACCGATGTATAGACAAAAATCATCGGACTCCTAATCCTAATCAAAAGGGGTCCTATCAACCAACGTCAAGCGGCACGGTCCTCAGGGACAGCTCCTGGCATCCCTAGCTGCGGTACGCCAGTCTCTGTACCTAAAACCCACGAAAACAACGTGTGGGATGAGCGACTAATCGCCCAGTATGTGACCCAGAATTACCCTTTCAGGGATCCTCTTTGGTCAAGGCACATTTAATGGTAATCTACGTAAAATTCGGTAATTCGTACTTTTAAATGCACATGCTTAAATATAAACAACCTATTATATTTATCTACTAAAGAAAAATATATATAATAGATGACATGGTGCGATTTTCCTATCATGACAGCATGCAAAATTTCCCAAAACAAAATACAAGGCAGATAATATAGTATTCAATTCGGAGTCCAATACCGAGGTATTGTGTGTACAAATAAAATATAATAGTACGGATAAAATATATGTACACCCCGTGCTGTGCTAATCGGACCCAAGGTCCCACAAGATATTAGCCCAAGGACGGTGGGCAGGGAGCCAATGATACACGATGCCCAGAGACATTGTGTGAGCAAACGGTACACGATATCAAGGACATCGAGCATTAACTCGCAAGAGTATATGCCCACTCGCCGATGAATATATCTCAATCCGTGTATTTTTCCTTACTCTAAAACGATCCTTCAACTTACATATACAAATAGGAGAAATCTACAAGCAAGTCGTAAAGTTTAGTTAATCCGTCTCCTCATGAGCAGACGACGGAACTCCACCGCCTGGCCAGACCAATGGGACAGTCAAGAGACACGCAGCCTCGTATAAAAACCTGGGACACGCAGCCCCATATCACACACCTGAGACACGCAGCCTCGAGACACGCAGTCTCATAACACACACTGAGACACGCAGCCTCATATCACACACTGAGACACGCAGCCTCAAAATCCGTATATGGCGAGTAGCTCCTAATGTAAGGGAGACCAACCTCGAATCGTTTCGTACTCGGCGACGGCAGCCTCCGATGTACGTAAAATGTAAAATGAACGAGTATATATAATTCCAACTTTAATATATGTAATATTTCCTAATGCAAGACCACCCGAGAGATCAAGTGATCAAACGGCTCAGTGGCTAACGGGCCGTCTCGTATCCCATACTACGAGACGGAACGCAGTCACTCAGTCTCTACTCAGCCCTCACCAATGCATATGATCGTTTAAATGATTATACTATTGTCCTCTACTAGAAGAGGACAAATAATAGCCTAATATCTATAAATCTATAATGTCTAACCTATAATTAAATTACTCTACTCCTATTTAAAAGCAGTAAATTTTCAAATTGAAAGGGGTTATGCAATTTCTAATTACAATTCTGAAAGGTTAAACATGCTCTAATGCAACTACAAATTTAAAGTGCGTATGACAGGTCAAGTGGTCGACTGGTTAGAGTACGCCACGAAAAAGTAATTCAGATATCCCACACCTGAGACAAGCTGAAGGCGTGCGCTAATCGTCTCCGTAATCCGCGTGCTCCGCGTATGCTCCGGTACCACCGTCAGCGGAATCGATCCACGGGTCGGGATCAGGATGGGTCGGATGTCCTGAAATTCGTAACGTAATCTAATTAGGATCGAACTATTTATCGTAACCCTTGTTACCCTTATTTTAGTATTTATAAATTTTTAATTTGAAGATAACTGTTTCGATTAAATTCTTTAAGTATTTAAAAGATATCATATTTACTTAAGAAATTAAACACGTAAATACTTTACTAAGTTAATATTGCGGTAATTAATTGTGTCTAAATGTTCGTAACGAAAATACATATTTTATTAATATTTTCTAATAGTCAATTTAATTTATTCTCATGTATATAAATAAAATACGCCACTAACCAATTGTTAAATAATTGATATGATACGAAAATCATTTATACAACCTATTTTATATTTTTGTAAATTCTTAAATTACTTATAATATTATGACAAATTTTTATTACTAAAATAAAATAAATAATTAATTTACCTATCTAAATTAACTCTAATTTTAAATGTGTTTATCCTAATTAACTATTGTTGAGACTTTTATTTTTGGTGTATTTCGGGATCATACGGTGCCCATATTTGGATCATTGTATCTGCTCAAATTATGTTATGAGGCAACTGTATCCAGGGCTAGTCTAATCATTTTCCTTATAAATTATAATTACAATTTACTCTAAAAATAATATTTTTAAATATCATAAATCTCTATAAAATTCGGTTGTCATTCTTTTAATCGTTTAGTTATAATGATTATTATTTATTAATATCATCATTCTTAATTAGGACTTCGTATCTATTTAGTTAAATTTTATTGCTTAAGCATATTTCGAATTTGTTAAATGTAAAATTTAAAATTAAACACTTTTAAAATCTTATCAATTGATTTGATAATCAATTTTATAGAAACTATATTATTCATTAGGTTAATTAACTTTCGTGTAGTCTAGTTAATTAACTAAATTTTTTAATTACTTGTAACATTTTATTTATTAGTCATTTAATCAAGTTTAAAATTTACGGATTATAACACATAATGTGCATTTATGTACTTGATAAGGCCATGTACTAAAAGTCTCGTAATAACTATTAGAGTATATCTGGTTGGATTGAGAATAGGCTATTTTTTAGAACAAGCTATTTTTTAGAACAAGCTATTCATAATAAGCTATTTGGTGTTTGGTTGGATTGAAATATCTAGAATAGGGAACCAAACTTGTTTCTCTTATTAGAACAAGCTATTTTCACAAAAAGTATTGGAACAAGCTATTCTAATAAGACAAACACTAATTTTGCTATTCTATTAACAAGCTATTCCTAAGGTTACAACCAAACATACCCTATGGGTTAAGTACCAAGTTCTGTTAACAAGCTTTTATCAGCAAGCTCATTCGTGATGTCTGTACAAAGCTGCAATCGACTTATAGACCTACTCGACAAGCCCATTTATGATGTCCATATACGGAGCTGTAACCAACTTACAAGCCAACTCGACAAGCCCATTTGGATGTCTTTACGGAACCGTAACCAACTTACAGACCCACTCGACAAGCCCATTTAGGATGTCCGTACAAGATCACAAGTTCGCTGAGCTCACTGAGCTATTCAGGAGCTGTAACCAACTTACGAGCTTATAAATACACCCGAGTTCACTGAGCTCGCGGGAATTGTTTATATGATGATATATAGAAGTACCCCTTATCACGAAATTACAAAAAAAAAAAAAATTATAAACACGTTGTAGCCTGTCATCAAATAGTTCAAAAAAATTCGTGGTATAGATATTGATAACATAATGATGAATAACCTATTAAATTTTAAATTAATTCAAATTTGATAAATACCGTATCTAAATATTGGAGAATACATCTACAATTAATTCTAATTATTTAATTTAATTTATATTTTTCAAGTATATGCATCATTATTTATAATGTTAGAGATTAGTGAGTAAAACTAGGGTGTTCCTACGTATATCAAGTTTCTTTGTGAACTTAACTCGAATATCAATTAGATTGGCTTCAAATGACGAATCTAAACTGTTAAAATCCATATACTTTATGAGTGATGTCTTTACGAGCAAAAATTTTAAACTTTCAAATTAATTTTGTATAGAGTCAACTGCTCAAAAAACGTTCATAAAATGAATGCTTTAAAATTAATATTAAACCTTCTAATTTTGACCGCTTGACTTTATACTAAATTAATTCGAAAGTTTAAAATTTTCGCATGTAGACGCATTACTTGTAAAGTATATGGATTTCAACGGTTTGAATTCGTCATTTGAAGCCAATCCGATATATTTAGAATTGAGTTTACAAATTAAAAAGTTTGATAAAATTAGGAACACCCTAGTTGTACTCTATAATACTATATCAGTAAAAAAAAAATTATCAAACATTTTGTATAGTCTAAGTGTTAATTAATTAAAGTCGTTAACTGTTGACTTTTGACTTTTGATAGAACCTAGCAAGCTTTCTAGGGCCCATGTTCTTGTGTTTTGCAAAGGCGTAAATTGTGCCGATCTGGCCGGATCTTGCATTGGTTGTCCCAGCTATGAATTTCTTGTTTCATATTATAAAAATGTCCGTGAACTATTATTTGCATGCATAATATCTATTTATGTACTTGATAGGATCATATGCTAAAAGTTCCATAAACTATTATGGGTCAAGTACCAAGTTCTGTTAACAAACTTTTATCAGCCAGCTCATTCGGGATGTCTGTACAGAGCTGCATCCGACTTACAGGTTCACTCGACAAGTCCATTCAGGATGTCCATACAAAGCCGTAACCAACTTACAGGTCCACTTGATAAGCTCATTCAAAATGTCCGTACGGAGCCGTAACCAACTTACAGATCCACTCAACAAGCCCATTCAGAATGTCCATACAAGATGACAACTGACTTACGAGGTTATAAATACCCCCGAATTCACTGAGCTCAGGAATTGCTACATACAGGATAGAGTCGCGTACCTTACTGGATCTGCATCTTGTGTACCTTAAGCACACACTAAAACACTTACCGAACACGCACAACTTAGCCTCCCTCAAGATATGACCTATCTTGCCAAACTGCGACTTAATCTCTCCGGAATTAGAACGTACAGTACTATACCTATATTTTCATTATTAATAGGAACCTATTTTTTTGTCATCCTCTTTATAAAGTTGTTTCTCTCAATGTATGTGTGTGTTTATATATTATATTGTGTTTGTGTGCCGTAGAGTTTTGCAAAGCACAGATCTAATGTCACTGGATGCTTAACTCCAGAGCCCGTTAATAGATTAGAATGAAATGAATAAGTCAACTTAAAGTGATCTATTTCCAAAAGAAAATAACAAAGAATTCGGAACTCTAAAATATTAATTGTACTAAAAATCGGTCAAAACTCATCAAACCTTTTACTTAATGCCATTTTGATCTCATCGTTTTCTCTCCAGTTTTTTAAAATGATTAAAACATGCAATGTCTTCATTTAGAAATTACATGGCCAAGTTACAACTTACAAGGAAGAACCCAAATTAGAATATCACCCTTTAATAATTTTATAATTAACTCATCAATGCTCGTCGAACTAAAATTTGGAAATTGGACCACTAATTTATTCTCGCTCCAAAACAATGTTTTAGGGGGAATAGGAAAAATAAGATAATGTTTTTAAGTTATTCTTGAATACCTTTTTGCTCCAATATTGCAATATTGGTTAGCAAAATGGCATATTTATTGGGAATTAAACAAGAATTTGCTTGACGGAGTGAAACTCAATTTAAATGAAATTGTAATGACAATACAAATTAATAATTATTCAATGATAATCCAAATCAGTCTTTACAGAAAGATTACAAATTAAAAAAAAAAGGAAAATAAATATAGAGAAGTTCCTATCAACCACGTTAACGTTTCATATGAACCCATCATAAATCAAGGTTCTTCTCACTGCACAAAAAAAATGGGGGAATTCATATATACCACTCAAAAACTATGAAATTACGTATATACTACTCAAATTTTTATAATTACGTATTTACTATCCTAAATTCTAATAACTTAGATATGTACTCAATATAATTTAAATATATATCAAATATATCCAAAATTATGTTGAAGAACATGCAAAACAAATTAAGGATTAATTAAAATTGGACTCATTCTCATTCGGATCAGACTCAGTTTTCTCCAGCTCTTTGCCTGTGCCAATTGCATGCTCTTTATAACCTCTCTCGTTGTCACTCGTATTACTCACTACCCTATTATTACAGCCAACTTCAGACAACAGTAGTGTTAGTGGTTACGATGGCTGCTTGCGCGAAATGGTAAGAGAAGGCGTGGCCAAGGCTGCCGTCGTAATTGGGCTATAATGAGATGGTGGCAAGGGACATGTCAAGGTAGTCGGAGAAAGACGACTTAATGTTGCTATTTATTGTCAGAGCTGGTACAAAGAGAATTATTGAGTAAAGTTTTAATTAATCCCTAATTAATTGTAGTTTCTAAAATCTCGAAAACATAAATAATTTGAATTTTGAGTATAATTAATATATATATTAAAGGAGGAGAGATTTAATTACACCATTTTATAATGACACATCTTAACACCATATGTTTATAAGTTATTTTTTTTAATATATATAATCGGCCGATTAATCGGCCTAAACAGTCGTTTTTTACAACAATGCTTCACACTAAAAAAAAAAAAAGCCACCATGCCAAATCTTTATATCAACTTGGCCCAATAATATTTCCTTATGGGCCCACATTGTTAGCTAAAACCCAACTATAAATATATGTGGTATATATAACTTAAGCATACTTGCCTTTGTCTTCATCATTGGATTGAGGCCCATAAAGCATGTATCATGAATTACATTACGTGTTCCACCCGTTGTTGGATACCCTTTTTATTGCAAAATGTATTGTGGAAATGTCAAATTATATTGTTAACAATAATAAAGAAATATAGGCTGTCTTGAATGTTTTGGTCACAATTTTGTGGTGACAACTCCGGTTCAAGTGAAATATTTTTTTGAGGGAAAGGCCCGTAGGCATAACATTAAAAAAACCATCATAGTTTGTTACATCAGATGAAAGATAAAGAAACAAGGAAACCTAAGTTAATACAAGTAAAAGTTGCTAGTGTAGTGAGTAAACGGATCCCAGTATGTTCGAGACACCGTACTCAACGATGCTCACTAGTCTGTGTTACTGCGACTTGAAACAGAAAGAAATCACTGTTGATTCTCTCGTCCATCGTTGTACCACTTCCATTTTGCATGCGGTCGCCACCTGTACCAGTACCGGTGGCATGATTTCTCCTTGCCCAATTCGCTAAGCCATGCGGTCCCGTTAATGCCTCCCTTCTAGCATACCCCAGTGTGATCCGATAGTCCCTGTCTTGCATCCATTTGACACACTCAGCCACCGTGTCCGTCGCCTTCCAGGACGGTAATTCATCTGTGGTGTTAGTGTTGATAGCCGTCACCAGTGATTTGCAATCAGAGTAGATGTGGATTTGCTCCTCCCACCGAAAGCTTGATGTCCGGATGTGTTGCAGGCAGTGCCAGAGTGCCAAGGCTTCCGCATGAAAAGGATCTTCAGCCATCATGTAGCCAAAACTAAGTCCCTGAAGCGTCCCTGTGTGCTGATACTGCCCCAAACCCCATCCGGCATTCTTCCTACAGTCCCATGAAGCATCAATCAAGAAAACCATTGTGCGAGGGGGGATGGTAATTACCTGGTTCCTGTTTTGGGATGGTAGAACATCGCGGGCAGAGTGGGTTGGACTTGATGGGGGGTCCAACCGCCTGGCTTGTTCAAGAATGTAGAACGGTGATGGTTTTTTTGCCTGAAAGAGGACTTCATTTCTAGCCTTCCAGATACACCAGATCAGATTGCATATTTTAGTAATTTGGGTGTCTTCCATATCATTAGTGAGGTGTAACAGGGTTCTGGTAAAATCTAGAGGTACACTACTACAGAAATGGTCATTGTACACGGACATAAACAGGGGAGCTACACGGATTTCCTGCCGTGTGGAGTGCGAGGGTGTATAATCCCCTGAATAAATTATACACGGATATTTAACCGTGTGCAATTCCTGAGAGCTACACGGATCATTACATAAACAACCGTGGTCAATTCCTTGCCAAGTGGCGGTCTCCAAACCCGAGCTACACGGATCAGTACATAATTAACCGTGTCCAATTCCTTGCCAAGTGGCGCTCTCCAAAGCCGAGCTACACGGATCACTACATAAACAACCGTGTCCAATTCCTTGCCAAGTGGCGCTCTCCAAAGCCGAGCTACACGGATCACTACATAAACAACCGTGTACGATGTCTCTGTCTACACGGACTTTTAGGTTAATATCCGTGTCGACATAGTTATTCTGCACGGCTCATTACATAAACAACCGTGTACATTAGTTGAGATCTATACACGGATATTTAACTAAAAGGCCGTGTACGATCATGTTTCTACACGGATGTCTATCAAAATATCCGTGTAGAATAACTATTTCTACACGGATCATTACATAAGCAGCCGTGTAGCTATCTTATATTTTTATTTGCTCTTTATTTGGCTTTCCACACGGACTTTTGTGAAACATCCGTGTAGAATGGTTATATTTTTTTTCAATTTTTATTTTTTGTTTTGGCTAGCCTCCAGTTTGCTAGCCATTAAAAATCAATTCCAAACAAAGATTTTCCAATATATCAGAATACAACCCCTAAACAAAATTCATGTACACTAAATATATCAAAAATTCATGCACACAAAATTATACAAATCCATATTCTGGTTTACAAAATTCATTTTGAAACCACTTTGCCCACATACATCTAAAATAATCTATATCTTCATTGCTGTAATGCCATGCCTTCTCGTTCGATTTATGCTGCCAAAAATTCAAAATATGTAGGTTATTAGAAAAATACAATATAACAACTGCATCTCTGTTTTGCTTTATAAAAATAAATATTGTAATTATAACAATGCAACTAATAAAACAAATTTAGTAGAATAAAATATTAGAGGAAATCAATATTAATTATATGGACAAGTCAAGGCAAACATATGAATTACATACCGGATAATTTGGCCAATCGAATTGTAAGCGTTCAACAAAGTGATACATAAAAATCATCGTGTAATAACCGCATTCCCAACCCTGAAACTGTTGCGGGCACTGAAATTTTCATTTAGCGGCCTATGTTAGAATGACAATTAATTTTTGAACAAAAAATATGAAATTATAAAAATTATAGTGCATGTGCTCACCGGCTGCCACCTGAAACACAACTTATTTTTACGCTTCGGAATCGTGCTTTGCCTTCCTCCATCTTTAAGATATTGCAGAAAAGCCCTTACAAAATTGAGTGAATGTAATTAGCAATTCCACAATTTGTTATATGTAATTGGGAAAAAATCAAACCAAGTGAATTACTATTGCTTACTTTCTTATTGGAATGCAGATCATTTTGGATTGCTGAGGAATGATCCCCAGTCCGGGATGTGAAGAATCCATGAGGAAAACCAAATTCTCAAGTGGCACAATCACAATCAAACACCAGTGGCCACTCTGGTGGTATGGCACGAGAATAAATTTCTTATTCTCCGAAACAGCCTTATGCATCGCTGAACGCATGTACTGGACAGTATCTTCCTCCTGATATTTCACCATCGTACCACTAGTAAAAGCGGGGTCCAAGAATGCACAGGAGTTCACCCTATCTTTCCCACAAGCCACAGACTGTTTTCGTTGTATCATCCTGAAAAATCATCATTTCACATTAGAATATATATTTGAGTGCTATACACATGATATATATGATTTTTTGGTCACTAACATGACGAAAACGGTGAGGACTCCCACATCGAGCCATTTATCGCTTGATGAGGCATGTAGAAAGTCCTTGAATTCTTTGAAAGGCAGCACGACCGTCCTGCCTTTGTGTAGGAGAACCTCGGGGGGGATTTCGAACATTACGTCCTCCATATCATCTGGTGCCTTAACCAGGCAGGCGTGGAGATTTCGCAAATCCTAGGGCAAACGGCTAACCTCTTTTTCAGAGAGCCCCGTACGGTCTACTGGGGCATCCGCTGGCGCAGCCTCTGGCGCAGCCGCTGGCGCATTTGCTGGCGCTTCCGCTGGTGCCGCCGCTGGCGCAGCAGGAGATTCTTGCGCATCAGCCCCGACTACTACTTCCAAGCCTCGCCGTACCGGTGACAAAGCTTCGTCCGCAGCGTTTCCAACGCCTCTTCGGGTCTGTATCAGATTTTGAACCTTTTTTCAAGTATTTCAAAATAATCATTTGAACGTAACATAAGATATCCGTGTTTTATTTAGAGATTACCTGATCCAAAATAATCTGACACTTGGGCCATTGGATGATCTGTCTACGGGCATCATCAAGCACCCCCATGTCGTCGGTAGGGACAGGAAGAGGTATGCGGGCAGCCCAATCGGCCACAATCATGTCAACCGTTACGGGGAGGTGGTTGGGCCTTAGCTGAGAACCGACTGGAGGATGTACAATACCCTTAGCAAGGGTCAGAGGAGTTTTGTCGTGCCACATGACGAGGTCGCATGATGTGGCCTCCTGCAATTAATAATTATCAGAAATTAGTTAATGAACAAGTCACAATTACGGGTAGATTATGAACAAGTAGTGATTACCTGTAGATTGTCCAACACGCCCAGAACTTCGGTCCCGGATGCTTGACTGCTTCGCCGAAATCCCGGCGAAACGGGAGGTTGTTGCTCGGATTGCTGCGTCAGAGATGTAATATGGTTGATCCACCTTGATTCGAATTCAGCAATCCTTCCATCGTACTCCGTTCTGAACTCCTCGCATACCTCCTGGCGTACCTGCGCCAACCTTGATTCCATCTCTTCCGTGCTAACTTTGGCACGCGGTCTTCTTTTTGGTTTTGGTCCGTCGTATACATCCTTCCAGCCACAGTAGACCGAGACACCCCTAACTCGACCCGTGTGTTCTTTAGTCCCGAGCGCTGCGGACAAGGAATCATCCACTCTTTCGACAGTCATGGAGCCCGAATTTACCTCCTCCTCCACATCCAACTGTTTAAAAAAAAATTAGTTATAGCAAAAGACAAAGTAATGTACACGAAGTTACCACAAAGACTCTTACCATTTTCTGAGCCACGGGTTGCACGTCACTTGGGAGTACTATCGTCCCGTCAGCGATTACCTCAGATCTTCCCATGAGCCAGCATTGGGCCCTAGGATTTTGGATCCTAACCACAGGTGAGTCAGAATGTTTGTTTTGGTCCAGTACCTTAGCCCATTCGGCCGACTTACCCTCGTAACCACCTGACCCTAATTTGTGCGGGTACTTGTTCAATTTCGCGATCCTCCTGCCCTCGTCACTTTTTACCTTCACACATCAAGGCACATCAATTAGCTAGTTTAAGGAAGATAAGTACATATCGAGAAAGAACAGAGAGAAAGTTAATTGGCTGAATTTATATACCTTGAACTCTTCTGTGGACTTCAAAGCTTGAAACGCCTCCCAGTCCTCTTGTTTCAGCCATTTATAGTAGCCTACCGGATTTCTCCCTTCCTCCATGAAAACCGTCTTCAACGTGCTCTTGAATTGCTTCCAAGCTTCATTCATTTTCCTCAGAGTCTTTTTCTTTTTCGCGGACTTTGGGTCGTCATCCTGGATGTTCCAATGAGCCTGCATGATTGACAACAAAATTACTGCATGTAAGTTCATTCAAGTTTTCAGGTCAGGTATAGACATATATAACTTGCACTTAACCAAAGTACGGGGAATAAGTAGCTTGAAAATAATTTGTGTTTCACTTGCTCTACCAAATTGTTTTCTGTATATTAGGAAACTTTGGGGCACAACCTATGTCACTACCTACATGCAATCTAACCTTTATGACCAAATCAAAGTGAAATAATGTGTTGTATTTAGCTGAGTTTGTTAGTGATATTTCTTTGCTGATTTTGCTATCTGTCATGATAATAGTGTAGGGCACCAGAATTGGGTCAAGGTGTCTGGCGATTACCTTACCTTTCCTGGTGGCAGTACCCAGTTCAAGCATGGTGCACTACACTAGCTACATTGATTAATTTCATTCAGCAGGTAATATATATTTGGTTTTGAATTTTTCTCTGTATATATAACTGCTAAATGATAGAATTTGGGATATAGTCCTACAAAGCAAGAATTATCACCTACACCCCTAGAAATATACCAAAGGTTAAGACATGCTAGAAAACTTGTATCCAACAAAAAAAGAAATAACAAACAGAATACGAAAACTGAATATATAATGACAGTTTTTTTTTTTACCTTCACAATGTTCCACCATTCGTTCTTATCTTCGTCATCGAATTTGTCCCACCTCTCAACCAAGATAGATGCCTTCTGCTTCACCAAATTGTTACACCAATTTGTGTACTCTGCCCTACGTGGACCCTTCGGACACCCGGTTTTGTCGAACTCGATTTGCAAATCCTTAGCCTCTGAGGTCTTCGTGCACATTGTCGGACCTCTTATCCTCTTTTCTGTCTGAGACTGCTGGTCCTCTTCTTCCACTATTATATCTACCTGCGGTTCCACTGTTTCCAAAATCATATCTGCATTCTCACCTGGCTGTGACATGGTTCTTTCTACAAAAAAGAAACATTATTACAAATGCTATGAAATGTAAAATTTAGGTCTAACTTATGTGTTGTTGGGTCCTTTGTTCAATCATAGTGTTGGTTTTGCAATTTAGTCCCTGTAACATTAATTAGGTGTCCATGTCACCAGAATAGGTCAGTTGAGGAAACTTTTCACTTAACCAAAATACAATCAGAGATAAGGGTTTTGATTTAACCAAGATACAGGGAGCATTGCAACTTAGAGAGAGAGAGAGAGAGAGAGAGAGAGCCTTTCAAGGACAGAACAGCAACTGCGCGAGAGGAGCTTAGAGATTCAATTGGCGAGTTCAGAGGAGAGCGACAGAGGAGACCGAGCTAGCACCGAGAGAGAGAACGATGGCAGCACCACAGAAAGAGATAGGAGACTAGGGGGTTTAGGTTTTAGGGGAGACGAGGAGATTTTGAAAAGATATCGAGCGACAGAGACGAGGCGCGCACTTTATTTCGCGTAAACTAAATATACACGGACATTTAAATAAACACCCGTGTAGAAACGTAAGAGAGCTACACGTTTAATTAAACACCCGTGTATAATTAGGTTACGCGAAATTATGAAATGCGCGCCTACATATGGTTTTCTAGATTAATTTTTTCAAATTCCAAAGTTTCATATTTTTCAAATTCCATATTTTTCAAAATGGAAATTCCAAAATATAAAAAGGAACCTGATTTCAGTTTTATTTAGCTTGAAAATTATTTTATATCTTCGAGTATCTAGCAGAACTTAATAATAAATGCAAATAAATATTTCAATTTCTACACGGGCGTTTAAATAAATAACCGTGTAGAAAACAGTTTGTACACGGATTTTTTATTAAACGCCTGTGTACGTTGCTTATAAGGCGAAACAACTCTTGAAAATTAAACGACCGTGTTAAAAGCCATTTGTACACGTATTTTTAATTAAACGACCGTGTATGATTCTTGTAAGACGAAATTCAAAATTAAAGGACCTTCAAAAGCCTTTTGTACACGGAAGTCGAGAAGTTGCCTTATCTTTTTAATTAAGAAGACGAAACGACTTCAAAATTCAATATAATCTGAGAAACTCCCCCTTTTCGATTACTTTTATCTGAGAATTTGGAAGAAGAAATGGCCGCTTCGGTGCCACCGGAAGAAGACGCAAATGTGCCATGGCCATTGCCCCCCGGCTATGTCATTCCCGAGGATGCTCCCGAAGTCCCTCCCGGCTATGAAATGCCTCCTCCCAACTACAGGAGGACATGGCCATGGCCGCCCTCAAATGTGCCACGACGAAGCCCAAGGGAGCACCCACCACCAAAGCCCTACAAAAGGAGGGGCAATCCCTGGATCAGGCCAAAGAGACCCTGGATTAAAAGGAGGGGGTCAGGCCAAGGAGCAATCCAGCCAGGCCAGTGAAGGAGTGTTTCATTAAGTTAGCTTTTTTTTCGTTTTGTTTTGATGTAATATATTTTTGTTCTTAATTTAATCAGCATTTTGTTTTCTTTCCGTTTAACTATTTTGTTAAATACTTCATGCTATCTAAATAAATACTGTTATAGATATGAATTAGCAGTACAAAACAACCAACAAATAATTAATTCATGGATAATCACTAAAAAGTAAATTATTTAAAATTAACTTAAATAATCTGTCTAAATAATATCATAGAATGCCTAATGCTCTCTAAATAATCCGATTTGAAAACATAAATGAACATTTTACTTGATATGACCTTATCTGGGTTTACAAATTTACAAAACAACCATAGAATAATTTTTCGGAAAAAAAATACCTTCTGTTCAAGTAATTATTTCAAAATATTTTTTACAACAAAATATTTCAAAATAACATGCAATTTAGTCACTGTTGTTCAAGTAAAGTATTTCAAGAATAATGTAATTTGAATTATTTCAATTTCTACACGGGCGTTTAATTAAATATCCGTGTAGGAAACCTTTTGTACACGGATTATTCATTAAACGCCCGTGTACGTTTCTTAGAAGGCCAAAAAACTATTGAAAATTAAACGACCGTAGAGAAAACTTTTCTTACACGGATTTTTAGTTAAACGTCCGTGTCCAACTAAAAAAAACGTTTAATTCGAGAAGTTGCCTTATCTTTTTAATTCTGAAAAGACGAAAACGAATTCAAACAATCACTCCCCCGTTTCGATTACTTTTTCTCTGAGAATAATTTTAGGGGAAAAAATACCTTCCTACACGGATGTGTAATGAAATATCCGTGTAGCTCCCTTTGAATTTCTACACAGACATTTTATGAAACGTATAAATGTATTTGTACACGGATGTTTAATTAAATGTCCGTGTTGCTCCCTTTGAATTTCTAATGAAATTAAAAATTATTCTTAGAAAGATGGGTGTTTCACGTACTAATTAAATTATAACAGAAATTATACAAAAATTCATGTCTAGATTATATCAAAAATTAATACAAAAAAACCTACACTAAATTATATAAAAAATTAATACAAAAACCACTCTGCCCACATATCTAAAATAATCTATCTGGTTCTTGCTCCTGATGCAACAAATAAATATTAGAAACGAAATAAAAACATTACAATGAGACAGAAATATCCAGAGATAAACCGGCCTTGAGTCTTTAGCTTCATTGGGCTCTCTGAAATATTATAAAAGAAATATATATTATGCATTGAATTTTTTTTTTCCAAATAAGAAATATTAAAATTTTCAAGTTTAAAAAGAGTAAATATTATACATTGGATTTTTTTTTCCTTTTTCTCTTTTTTTCCACTGTTTGAACATCTTCCCATAATCCTTCATTGTGGTCAGATCTCATGTAATTTGCTTCGTCTTGTTCTGCAATTGTTGCTATCTCAGCTTGCACATCGGTACAAAATTGAGGTATCTCTTCGAACTGGTCGTACTCTTCTTCGTCGGTGACGTTTTCTACCCCAACAATCCTTCTTTTTCCGGATAGGACGACACTCCACCTATCATCACTCGGGTCAGTGACATAAAAGACTTGGGTGGCTTGCTTGGCAAGTATGAACGGATCATCCACATACCCGACTTTGTCAAAATCAACGAGGGTGAACCCGTCGTTATCAACTTTAACACCCCGGTCTTCGACCCATTGGCACCGAAACAAGGGAATGCTAAGGTGAGGATTGTAAACGAGCTCCCAAATTTCTTCAATAACGCCGTAATAAGACTTTGAAGCTACAGGCCGGGCATCCCCCGATCTACTGAATTCTTGGGACGTCGCCACCAACGTCACCCCACTATTTTGCATCGTGCTCTTATCACACTGTAATTTAGTGTAAAATGTATATCCGTTAATCTCGTATGCTTGGAATGTTCTAACAACCATTTGGGGTCCTTCGCCCAGCAATCTAACAGTTTCATTTACGGGGGACATTTCGGGGTGTGATTTCCCTCTGTCTTTCATCCATCCTATAAAAGAACGGTTATGCTCGTCAGTAAGCCACTTCTGACTTCTCGTGTAGTTCTGTTGTCGAAGGATCGTCATGTGCTCATCTATATATGGAGCAACATCAACCATGTGCTGCAGTACAATAAAATGTGCCTTTCGCAGGTCATCGTTATCAGCAACTATGGCTTTCAACCCTATTGTCCCTACTCCTTGTAGCCTTCCCTCGTATCGAGATTTTGGAACGCCAATAGGACCCACACCGGTCATGTAGTTGGTGCAAAACTCAATTACCTCTTCTGTGGAATATCCCTCCACAATGCTACCTTCGGGGCGATGTCGGTTCCTTACGTAACTTTTCAAAATACCCATGAATCTCTCGAATGGATACATGTACCGCAGGAACGCGGGACCACAGATCTGAATTTCCCTCACGAGATGAACAACAAGGTGAACCATAACATCGAAAAAAGATGGCGGAAAATACATCTCAAGATGGCAAAGGGTAACGACGACCTCCTTCTGCAAAGCATCCAATTTGAGCGGGTCTATCACCTTGGAATTAATTGCATTGAAGAAAAAACAAAGCTTCGTAATGGTTTGCCGCACGGGCTTCGGTAAAATTCCCCGAATTGCAACAGGAATCATATGTGTCATTAAAACATGACAGTCGTGGGATTTCGGACCAATCAATTTCAGGTCCTTCATCGACACCAGCTTCTTAATATTCGAAGAATACCCTGATGGGACTTTAATACTATGAAGGCACTTACAAAAGCTCGTTTTCTCAATCTTCGACATTGTGCACATTGCGGGGGGGAGGTATGCCTTTTGCTTCCCTTTATCCTGCGGTGCAAGCTCGGGTCGTATTCCCATTAATTTCATGTCTTCTCGAACTTTAAGACCGTCTTTCGTCTTCCCCGAAATGTTCAATAATGTGCCAATCAAACTGTCACAGACATTTTTTTCAACATGCATAACATCTAGGCAATGTCTCACTTCTAAATATTCCCAGTATGGTAGCTCCCAAAATATGGACTTCTTTTTCCAAATATCTTTCAGTGGTGGTTTGGCACGTTTTCCAAAAACAACAGCAAGGTTTTTAACCCGCATTAAGACATTCTTCCCATCTAACGGACGACGTGCCACTCCAAGCTCAATTTTCCCGTTGAATACCTTCTTCTTCTTACGGTATGAGTGATTAACAGGAAGAAACCTACGGTGCCCCATAAAAACATTCTTTTTACAATTTTTCAACCTCAGCACCTGCGTGTCATCTTCACAGATGGGGCACGCCTTTGCTCCTTTACAAGTGTAACCCGATAAATTCCCGTACGCGGGGAAATCATTTATGGTGCAGAATACCATGGCCCGCAAATTAAATTGCTCTTTGCCGTACGCATCCCACACCCGGACGCCATCCCTCCACAATTTCTGGAGGTCCTCAATTAATGGTGCGAGATACACATCTATGTCATTTCCGGGTTGTCTGGGTCCTTGGATTAGTAATGACATCATTATGTACCTGCGTTTCATGCACAACCAAGGAGGAAGATTGTAGATGCATATAAGAACTGGCCAAGTGCTGTGCTGACTGCTCATGCTTCCAAACGGACTCATTCCGTCTGTGCTCACCCCTAACTTAAGGTTCCGTGATTCGCCACCAAATCCTTCGAAATGTCTATCAATGTTTCTCCATTGAATTGAATCAGCAGGGTGTCTTAGTTTACCATCTCTTTTGCACTCTTCTTCATGCCAACGCAACAATTTCGCATCTTTGGGATTTGCAAATAACCGTCTGAATCTCGATATTATCGGGAAATACCACACCGCCTTAGCCGGAGGCCTTGCCTTTTTTCCTCCATCACAATCGTCAGTGTCCTGGTCCTTGCGTTTATACCGTGAAACACCGCATTTAGGACAAACATGCATGGCCTCGTACTCGCCACGGTACAATACACAATCATTCGGACATGCATGTATTTTTTCAATCTTCAAACCCATTGGACAGATCAGCTTCTTCGCCTGATATATTGTACAGGGTAACTCGTTGTTATATGGGAGCATCTCTCGTAAAAGCTTTAATAAGGACGTGAAACTCTTATCGCTCCAACCGTTGTCTGCTTTTAAGTTCAATAATTTCAACACAGCTGATAGTTTTGTAAATTTGGTACACCCGGGGTATAACGGCTTTTTAGATTCATTAGACAGATACTGAAATTTTTTAAAATTTTTATCACTAATTTCATCTTCCACATCACGTAACATGTCCTCTAGATTCTCAGTAAAATTGTATTCTGCATTTTCATCAATCTCCACCTCATCATCCTCGCTGCAATCAAGCCCAGCATTATCGAAATTTTCGACATTCTCAAAATCATCGTTGCATTCAAATTCAAAATTATCAACAGTTTCTACATTATCATCATTCTCGTCCAAAACAAAATTTCTATTGGTTCCACTACATTCCCCAATTTTCTCACCATGCATAAACCAACATGTATAGTTTTTCTTAAATCCCCGACAAATCAAATGAGCTCTAATTTCTTCCGAATCCCCAAATCTTATATAATTTTTACAATCTCTACAAGGACACAAGATGTCGTTCTCTTTTCTGTCCACTCTATAACTCTCAGCAAATTTTAGGAACTCATCAACGCGAGCCAAGTATTCTGCACTATCACGTCGCAATTCGTACATCCAACTTCGATCCATCTGTAAATTAAAGTAAAAAAAAAAATTCCAATTAAACATATATGGTGGTCAGCATATATATTGTTCCAAATTCTTGGCTTATAAAGGGCCGGTTTACAATCCTAACCCACTCTTTGAATATTATGCCTCATATGTGAACACATATTAGCGGGATTTAATTAGTATTTGAGAAAAATTCGGCAGCATTTCTCCTTAACTCCCCAAGTATGCGTAAAAACCACATACTCGTAGGAGCAATAAGGAGAAATACTGTCGAACTTTCCTCAAATACTAATTAAATCCCGCTAATACGTGTTCACATCCTAAATGAGACACAATATTCAAAGAGCAGTCCCAAACGGGGGACTATCCAAAATTAATCCCTATTGGATTAATTTTGAACGGGCATGGACCTAAAAGCATCAGTAGGTCGGTTATTGGACCACAATACACTAATTATTTACATTATCTTAACAAATCAAGCATTAAATAATAATTGACAGAAATAATTAAGCAATATTAATCAGTAACAGAAAATTAGATAAAGAAGGGGGAAATATATATATGTATGACTAACCTTGGCAATAGAGAGGAGAATGCGAATTAACTTCCAAGCTATATCTCAGATCCGGCCTCGTTCCTTGTGCACAGAAATCAGACCAATTCAATACAGAGAGAGAGAGAGAAGTATTAATTGATCAAAACGGCGCCGGAAGAAGGCCTTTTATATAGTTCCAAACCCTAAAATAACCTTTCTACACGGATGACAATCTATAAATCCGTGTAAAAAAAGCATTACGAGAGCTACACGGACTTTTACATATGTAGCCGTTTATAAAAGATAACCTTTATACACGGACAATTATATAAACAACCGTGTGTAATATAAAAGATAAATTTTCTTCACGGACATTTAGAATTCTTTTTTTTTTCCTAATTTTTGTTTTATTTTTTTTGGTTTAGCCTTCCATTATTTCGAGCAAGTATCTTTGTTTTCACGGATATTTAGCTATAAATCCGTGTAGAAAGACACACAGACTTTTATATAAACAGCCGTGTAAATTATTTTTCTACACTGTTAATTAAACAAAAATCCGTGTACTATTTCTCGTTTCTACACGGCTCTTTATTAAACGTCCGTGTATCATTTGTTTTTTTTTTTTTTTTTTTTGTCTGTCAGCTAGTTTTTTTCCCTATGTTTTTCAGAACAAACAATTTCCAAAACAGAGGAAGACATTTAAACTAAAAATTCATGTACCCTAAATTATACAAAATTAAAGCATTACAAAAGTTGGAATAAAAAGTCATATTGTAAACTAAAAATTTCCATTAAGGACTAGAATAGGGTGGTTCTTTCCTTTTGGTGCCAGTAGGGTTTACGGTAATATGAAGATACATGTTTTACTAAAGAAAGAGTTGAGTAAAAAGTTGGATGAAGGACCTTCAGAGCAAAGGGAAGATGTGGATGAAGGACCGTCAGAGCCGGATGAAGAGTCGAATGAAGAGTCGGATGATCTCCGACTCTTCATTCGACTCTTCATCCGGCTCTGAAGGTCACATTCACCTCTTCATCCGGCTCTGAAGGTCCTTCACCCAACTCTTCACCCAACTCTTCGTCCAGTAAAATTGATCAGAATAGAGAGATAATTTTTTTTTCAATACTTCGATCGCATGGGAATTCGAGATGTAGGTTATCAATTGTACCAGATCGCTCATCTGTGAGATCCCAAAACAGTAGCTCATATCGATCTAATTTTGCGATCTGAAACAATTGATAAACCTACATCTCAACCCAATTGTTAACTGTGAGAGGGGAGAGTATAAGTTGATCAAAACGGCGCTGGGGAGGGCCTTTTATATAACAAAAAACCTAAAATATCCTTTCTACACAGCTCTTTATTAAACGTCCGTGTAGCTCGCTCAAGGCTTTCTACTCTGTCATTTAAACAAAAAACCGTGTACAAATTAGACATTTCTACACGGATCTTTATTAAACATCCGTGTAGCTCCTACGGGTTATATACACGGTCATTTAAACAAACATCCGTGTACAATTCTTACCTTTCTTCACGGTTCTTTAATTAAATATCCGTGTAGCTCTCTCAAGGCTTTCTCCACTGTTATTTAAACAATAAGCCGTGTACATTTTCTAGTAAACGTCCGTGTAGCTCTCTCACGTCTTTCTACACTGATTCTTTTGTAAATATCCGTGTAGAGATCCTACAGATATTTCAGGCATCCAACAAATTACAACTTCTACACGGTTTTTCTATAAAATTGCCAAGTCCGTGTACAATGTGCCGTGTACAATGACCATTTCTGTAGTAGTGGTAGGTCCATGACTCTAACTGGCGGGTCCGCTATACACCACGTTGCTCGAGATAAGGGACAGAAGAATAACACATGATTCAGGAATTCATTCTCCTGTCCGCATCTGGGGCATTTAGGGCAAATTGGCGTAATGCGTTTGTGCAACTCAGCCAGTGTTGCCACTCCACCGTGAACTGCCTTCCATAGGAACATCTTAATTCTCGGAATGACCGCCTTCCATCCCCAAATTCGCTTCCATGCTTCAATCTTCTCAGGGTCATAGACAGTGCTGATGCGTTGCTGCTTAAGCTTGGAATAGCCTTCCCTTGTCGAATATCTTCCGCTGGTGCTGTCGCGCCATATTAGCCTGTCGCGAATCAGCGTTGCTGTTCTAGGCTTGTTGATGGTTGCGTCGATATTGTGCCTCGCCTGAGTACCAAACAAAGAAGCTAGTTGCTCTGATTTCCATGTGTTATTGGTATGGTCAAAGAGATCCGCCACCGTCATGTCTCTCTGCTCATTTGAGCGGATAGGCTGAATGGTCCAGCCGTCAAACCACGGCTGGTTAAGTGCAGCGATCTTCGTCCCATCACCAACTTGCCATCTAACGGTATTCCGAAAAAAACCTTTTAACCCTTGAACTGTTTTCCAGAGAGGGCTTGAATCACGCGTGTTCTTTATATTCCAAAACCCTGCTCTTGGGAAGTACTTTGCTCGGAAAATTTTGACCCATATTCTTTCGTCATCTGTTGCAAGTTGCCAAATCACCTTGAGTAGAAGAGATTTGTTGAAAATTTTGGTATCTCGAATCCCAAGGCCACCATTTTCACGGCTGTCGCAAATTTTTGCCCATGACACAAAGGAGATGTATTTCTGTGCCTCGAGTTTGCCCCACACAAATCGTCTGCACAGCCGGTTGATTTCGATAATTGTGTGGGGGGGAAGTGCTGCCACTGTCATGTAGTACACTGGAATGGACGCGAGTACAGATTTGAGTAGTGTAACCCGACCCGCGAAGGATAACATACCCACTTTCCATCCTGCAAGCTTAGAGTAAAGCTTGTTCATTAGGATTTCATGTGTCGCGTCATGGTGTCGTGCGGACTGAGAAACCACTATGCCCAAATACCTCTCTTGAACCTCCGCTGGTCTGGCACCCAAGGCCGAAGATAGCATATGCTGCACTTGTTCAGTGCAGTGTGAGCTGAACCACATAGTAGACTTGGCCGGATTGATCTGTAACCCCGAAGCATTTGCAAAATCATCCAGTATTGTAAGCATTTGGTGAGCCTCTTGTGTTGTCGCCTTACCCATTATCATCAGATCGTCAGCATAGAGGACATGGGTCAAACTTGGTGCCGTTCTAGCTAGTTTGATGCCCTTTATCCTTCCTGTCTCCAATTGTTGCTGAAACTGCCGGGAAAGAAATTCCATAGCCAAAATGAAGATATAGGGTGAGAGTGGGCAGCCCTGACGCAACCCCCGAGTCGGTTTTATGAACCCATGGCCGATACCATTGACCATAACCGTTACCCTTCCTGCTGCCATACTTGCTTGGATGATTTGGATCAATTTTGGAGAAACATTGACCATTTGCAAGGCCTTGAAGACGAAAGACCATGCCACTGTGTCAAACGCCTTGCTGATGTCGGCCTTAAGCATAAAAGCCTCCTCGGTGTATCCCTTCGATTGAAATGAATGCAGGATTTCCCGGACAAGTATTGTATTGTCCGAAATTTGCCTGTTTTTAATGAATGCAGTTTGTGTATTTGAGATGATGTTGGCTATGTGGGGCTGTAGACGATTGGCGATGAGCTTCATCAACAGTCGGTAGGAGAGATTCCCCACCGTGATCGGGCGAAAATCCTTGGGTGTCAGCGGGTCAGGAACCTTCGGGATGAGCACAATTCTGCTTCTCATCCAATCCGCCGGAGGCTGTCCTGTGAGAAAGACGGTTCGAATTGCTCGTGTCATATCTGAGGCCATGGTCGTCCAGTTTGCTTGGAGAAAACGAGCTGTAATCCCATCCGGGCCCGGAGCCTTGTCGGGGCCCATTTGGAATAAGGTTTCCTTAATCTCATCATGGTTTGGCAATCTGTCTAGTCTGGCATGTGCCGAATCAGGGATTTGTTTGTAAACACTTGTACAAAACTGGTGAAAGTAACTATCCAGGTCAGACACTCCCTCCACCATTGGTGCCGTGTACAGGTGTTTGTAGTAACGTATAAAGACACCTCTGATGAGTGCCTCGTCCCCTACTAAGGAGCCTTGCTCATCCTGGATCTGAAGGATATGGTTCGTTCTTTTTCTGTTGGTGGCTATTGTGTGGAAGAACTTCGTGTTACGGTCTCCTTCTAGATGCCAATTCAAGCGCGCTCGTTGCTTCCAATATGCTTCCAATTCCCCCTCCGCTTTGTAAAATTCTTCCACTAGTTCGGCTTCCACCTGTGGGTCTTGTAAACTGGGATGTTGTGTTTGGAATCTTAGGATTAGTTCTTGGAAATATTTTACTCTGTTTTGGGGGCTCTGTTGTGATCGTACCCAAGCTTGAATTCCCTTCTTTACTGTTACCATCTTAGCTTCCAACGGCATGTCCTCAGACTGTGGCCACGAATGTGCACATGTGTCCAGAAATTCAGCGGACTGGAACCACCAGGTTTCAGTTCGAAAGTTATTCCTGGGTGGTGGCCTTTGCTTGGTTCGCAGGAGTAGGGGGGTGTGATCGCTCCGGATGCGCGGGAGATGGTTAACATATGCGTTTGGGAAGGTAGATGTCCACAGTGCACTGGCCAGAACTCTGTCCAGTCTTTCGAAAATCGCCGTCGATGTGTTTTGCTTGTTAGTCCAAGTAAACGCCGGTCCTTTAAAACCCAAATCGACGAGTTGAGCTTCAAAGATGAAATCTCTAAAGGTTCTATTGTTTCTGTTTGAAGCCGAATTACCCCCCCATTTTTCATCGTCAGCTACTATGGCATTAAAGTCACCTAGTACACAGACTTTAGAATCCGCCGCCACAATCCTCTTGATGTCTTCCCATATCCTTTCATTCTGTGCGTGTGATGGATCCCCATACACACACAGCAGCGTCCAGCTCGTACCATCCGGTTCATTTATTCTTGCATGGATGAGAAATTTAGTTTGCGAAATTACTTGCAAACTAACTTGTTCATCCCAAAGTAGCCACAACCCTCCGGACCGGCCCCGGGCCGGCACGAAGGAATGATTTAGTAGGGGAAGTTGAGGTAGAAACAGGTTGGATTTTGTGCGGGAGCATTTTGTTTCCGACACGAATGCTATTGAAGCCCGTGTCGCCCGGAGGAGGTTACTCAGGAACTGTCTCTTCCGCGGCCCTCCGGCGCCTCGGCAGTTCCATGCTAAGATATTCATTGTGTCGGCGGAGACGCCATGCTGGTCGCCTCCACCGTTTTTTTCTTCTTTGCTGGCAAGGACTGTAGATCATCTGTTCCTGTTTGTGCGGTTGGACAGGAGACAGGACCTTTACCAGCTCTTTTGTTACCACTGTGACTTCCTTCAGCCGGTTCAAAGTTGTGCACTAGGGACTGGACCAAGGTCCGGTTAGACCCAGGATCTAGGCCCAGGGTAGCGTAACCTGGGGGAAATGAGGGGCCTTCAGTTTGGTCAAGGCCAGGGATAGTACCCGGCCCTGATGATTTTGGGGCTCCTGGTGTTGTGCCTGTTATTGGTGAGCGGCCGTGGAGGGGGCTGTGATGGAATACGTGGCTGGGCTTGAAAAGGAGGTCCGTTTAGATTATGGCCCGGGTTTTGGGGGGCGCCAGTGTAGCTGCCAGAGTAGGCCGGGTCTGGGTGATGGGTTGGGTTGGATTGAGAAGTATAGGATGGGAGGGTAAATGCTGTTTGGGCCTGGGGCACAGTACCAGTCCATGGGATAAGACTTGGGTCAGTTAGCCAAGAGGCGGTCCTCGGCCCCGAGACCCCTTGCAAGTCTAACCGATCTCTAAACCGTGGGTCCTGCCGTAGAGTGTCGAACCGCACTTTATCCGGGCAGTTCCCTATATCGTGGCCTACCCGAGAACAGAAGGTACATAGTTTGGATATCCTTTCATAAGAAATGTAGATGGTGAAAGTGCCAAACATCGGGTGCAAGAAGGACAGCTTATCTTTAAGAGGTTGATCAATGGGGAGCAATAGTTTGATTTTGCAATACCTTGCACCAGCGGCATAGGCTTCTTCGACTTCCGAGAGAGGGGTACCGACCTGCGTGGCAAGCGTACGGATGCCCTCGGTGTTGATAGCATGCGCGGGTATGCGGTGAAACTGCGCCCAGACTTCCATGTTCTTGACGGAGGGGTTGGCGAGGTCGGCGGGGTTGGTGACACGCTTGAGCGCAACTATATCTCCCCTATAATTCCAAATACCGCGATGCATGACTTTCCGGAGTTCGTCATCGCTAGTGAATTGGATTAGGAACATGTTCCTAGCAAGGTTGACAAATTCAGTGTCGGGGTGTGATGCCCAAGCGCGCCTCATTATGGTTGGGAAATTGGCCTCGATGACTCCCCTGTCGGTGATGATATTTGCTAGGGCACAACGGTTTAGGTCCCTGTTGACTATTCCTGTACCCGTGAGCGCTACTGGTTCGCTGGGACCTTCTCCCGGGTTGAGGCGAGCAAATTGTGCAAGGAACTCCTCGTCCGTCATTTGTTTGGTCGCAGCAGGTTGGAGCTCGTATTTGGTTGAGGGATGGCTGGCTGGGCTTTGCCTGTGTGTGTGTGGGGGTTGGTATCTCTTTATTCTTGCTGTGGGTGAGGCATGTTGGGTGGGTACTAGTGAATTAAAGATGGCACTATTACTGGGCTTTGGGCCGTGGGTTGTGTCGCCATAACTGATATGGGCCCCTATGTTGTCAAGTTCAGAAATTGGCGATTTTAGAACCCCGGAAATGTTGTACCCTCCTACCCTGAAATGGAAAGTTTTGCCAGCTGACGGTGGTCCAGCGTTACCCAGTGTTCCAGCACTGGCTTCAATGCCCCCTACTGCCAGCCCTGCTTTATTAAAAGACGTTTTGCAGCAGGTCTCATAATGGAGTACAGTTTCCTTCTTTGTGTAACCTGACCTGTCCATCTCCTGTTCCAAGATAGAGAAGTGACCAACAAAAATCCTAATCTTCTTGGATGTTACTATCCCGAGGTGATCATTACTAGGGGCCAGAGACTCCACAGTGTTGCGTGGTGGGGGGGGATAGGTTAAAAGCCATCGTACCCGCAAAACACAGAACTCTCCAACTGATATTGCACTTTGGTTCTGAACACCGAACATTTCGGTGTGAGGTGGACCAGGTGTTTGAACCACGTGTTGCCCAGCAGAGATTTCTTTTGCCGACGTGGTTTGATCCCTCTGAACCAGGTTGGAGAACCGTCGTGCGCCAGGTTTATCCAAGTGGGCGGGGTTAGACCCGGGTGACAGGTCATGCAGGCCGGTTGAGGTAGATCCAGAGGAGGTTTCCGGCGTCAACTGCCGTGCTCGTTGTAGAGCTATGACCCTCTGATGGAGTTGTGTCATGGAGCGTCTGACATGGTATTCAGTGTCTCCCAAATGAGAACCATATCGTTCGGCGCTGTCCTCTCTGGGCGGCAGGTCCGGGCTAGATGGGAGGTCACCAATAAACTCCCATGCGACGACCTGAATGTAGCATTCCTTCCAGACTCCACCGAAAGGAAGAACCGAGGAGTAAGGGATCCTCCTTGGATCGATACATCTGAACCAGAGGCACAAATTGAAGTGATTAGGACCACGGATATTGTCTTCATCAATCCTTTCGAGATCACCCATTGGTGTTACGAGCTGTTGGATAAAGAATGGGTGCCAGAATTCCTCTGGAAAATGGGTAATCCTAATTCTAACCCGGAAATTTTTCGGTTGTACTCTCGCATCCCAAGTAGTATTCCATTCCAGAAATCTCCATCCTGTTTGGATTCCCCACACATTGCCTGCTTCAATAATCAGAAACTTGTTGAGGGCATGGGGCAGTTGAACTCGGAAGGTGGTCGGGCCACACCGCCAGTACCTATACTCTTCAGGAGCTCCCCCAAAATGAGTCCTGAGGAAATCCAGTACTTGTCTGATGGAGCCGCCTTCGGTAAGCACCCTATCCTGTGCTATCACCCGGATGGAGCCTTCTAATGAGTCTATCAACTCTTGGTGAATGTCATTGTTCTGCTGGAGATAGAGGCATCCATGCTGCACTTGGTGGAAGCAATAGGGGAACTCGCGGGCCATACCAGTATGAAAGAGTGTGGTTTCGTGCGATTTGTTGTAGGAAACAAAGGTGATGAACCTTAGTGTAAATAGTATTGGAACAGAGGTATTTTAGGAGTATCTTAGTTAAGTAATAACACGACCGACGAAAGAATAAAGAGGAAGTAATAAATGAGGGGTGAGTTTGGTTGGTGGTTGTTGGGGGTATTCAGGGAGGTAGCGTAGTAGGGTGTAGGGGAGAGAGCATTAAAGGGAGACAAGACCAGAGGATGCAGCAGTTGGGATGAAGGTTGGGGCCGGGCGTAATTGATGGGCAGAAAGGCAATAGCAGAGGTGGTTGTTTGACTAATTCGCCGGCTATCCTCCCAGTCGCTTACGGCGTCGCCCCATCTTTTTACATGTGTTGATCTCTCGCTCACACTGATAGATGGGTCTGCTCCGTGTCCCAGCTCCTCCGGACTTGAAAGCCGTCAAGCACGAGTCCTCAACTGGATTTGTGAAATCTAGTAAAGAAGAGATTCTCGCTCTGGTTCAAGTGAAATAGAGTTCTTTGCAATGGAGACAAATTAAGTGTTATACAACTTTATTGTTTTGTGTATCCTCATATTCTAAGTGTGTATTTGTTTAGTCGCCTGATGTAGCATGGTACTCGATTCTTTTATATATGAGTTTTAATTCAATCCTTTTGTCATAATTTTAGTTCTCGATCATGTCTTGCTCCTTTTAACTTAGTTAATTATTGTCATACTTTATATTCAAAGGTAACTTTCTAGTCCTTGCATTAAACCCCAAGAAATGTCAGTTTATATATTGCTTATTGTTTGAATGTTTTAAAACGCCCACTACGTAATCACAAACCAATCATTGAATACATCAGCTAATTAAATTAAGAGGAGATGGGAGGAATTGAATCTTTATTTCGTCAAAACCTCAGATCCGCAAATCATCAAAGAGCGAGAACAAGAAAGAGTGTACCCATTTCTAGCAAGGCTTGACGAGTCCTACGAACTTGTTCGAGTTCAAATTCTATTGTCTGCTGAGCTTCCAAGCCTTGATGACACCAACAAGCGCAGCTATAGCTAGTTAATTACACTAGTGGAAAATATGGAATCAGGATCGGTTATATATGCATATTAGTATCGGAATACAACCGATCCTGATGAAGGCAATACTGATACTACAATAATCTGGATCGGTTAAATAACCGATCCTGATAGCAACTATCAGGATCAGTTTGTTTGAAACAACCGATCCTGATGTTATACTATCAGGATCGGTTGTTTGAAACAACCGATCCTGATGTTATATTGGATCTAAATTTTTTTTTTTTATTTGGCCAGCTTCCATATATATTTGCTGGCCAGCATAATTTTTTTTTTATTTACCATTGATTTATTGGAGCTCAAAACCAATTAAGAACACAAAATAAAATTCATGAAACACAAAAAGAAGTACAATAGTTGAAGAAATTTGGTGCAATAGCAAAATAAAATTCAGCCACATGTATGGCACTCCCTCTTTTATCGTCTCCACCAGTGCAAACTTCAAAATCTGAACAAATATTTATATCATTAATTGCTTGCTTGTGCATCTTCGATACATGTATTATTTAAATTGAAAGACAAGGAAAACCTAGCTAGCATACCTCAAAGTGTACCTTTTCACCGCCGATGGAATAATCTCAAAAAGCCTTGCTCAAATGAAAAAAGATAAATAACTAAATTGAAAATACAAAAAAAAAAAGTGTTTTAAAAGTATAATAATGAGAAAATTAGATAAAGCTAATACCGTGATAGTTGATCGGCCGGATGATTAAGTAACTTGAGCGAGATGTCCTCAAGACTGAAAAACAATATACAAACACCATTAATTAATTTTTGAAACAATAAAAAAAATTAAAAATTGACACAATTGAGCCGGAGGTTCGAGAGGCTCGGCTTTGAGAGGGAGAGACGGAGACAGAGAGAGAGAGACACGGAGGAGAGGGAGAGACGGAGACAGAGAGAGGAGAGACACGGAGGTCTGAGGATTTGAGAGGGAGAGACGGAGACACAGAGAGAGAGAAATACGCTAAGTTGAAAATGAGAGGCGCGAAATGAAAATAAGAACCCTAAGCAGGAGTTATCAGGATCGATTATTTTGAAATAACCGATCCTGATTGTTTTTAGAATCGGTTATTTCGAAATAACCGATCCTGATTATTTTTAGGATTGGTTATTTATTGAACCCTAGCGTTAAATTAGTATTAGGATCGGTTATTTGAAAACAACCGATCCTAATAGTACTATTAGGATCGGTTGTTTTCAAATAACCGATCCTGATACCTTTTTTTTTTAATGTTGGTTCTGAAAAAAAAAAAATCAGGATCGGTTGTTTTGAAACAACCGATCCTGATACCTTTTTTTTTTTAATGTTGGTTCTGACAAAAAAAAAGAATTAGGATCGGTTGTTTTGAAAAAACCGATCCTGATACTTTTTTTTTTTTTATTTAATGTTGGTTCTGAAAAAAAAAAATCAGGATCGGTTGTTTTGAAACAACCGATCTTGATGCCTTTTTTTTTTAATGTTGGTTCTGAAAAAAAAAAAGAATCAGGATCGGTTGTTTTGAAAAAATCGATCCTGATACCTTTTTTTTTTCTTAATGTTGGTTCTGAAAAAAAAAGGTATCAGGATCGGTTGTTTTGAAACAACCGATCCTGATACCTTTTTTTTTACAGAGCCAACATTAAAAAAAAAAGAAATTAGAATCGGTTGTTTGTTAGAACCGATCCTGATACTATCAGGATCGGTTTTTACAAACAACTGATCCTATTATGTGTTCCATTAGGATCGGTTGTTTGTAAAAACCGATCCTGATAGTATCAGGATCGGTTCTAACAAACAACCGATCCTGATAGTATCAGGATCGGTTCTAATAAAAAACCGATCAGGATAGTATCAGGATCGGTTCTAATAAAAAACTGATTCTAATAGTTCATAAATTAGGATCGGTTAACCATAAAACCCGATCTGAATAGTTTTTAGGATCGGTTTTTTTAAGAAAACCGATCCAGATAGATATTAGAATCGGTTGTTTCGTATAGCCGATACTATTAGGCCGATCCTGATTCCAGTTTTTCCACTAGTGTTAGACCCCTGATTGCACTGGATCTGAATTATAATGAAAAAACAAGGGGCCAAATCATAAACGCACTAGTGGAAAAACAGGAATCGGGATCGGCCTATCTGAATCGGCTATAATAAATAACCGATCCTAATAAGTATCTGGATCCGTTTCCTTAACAAAACCGATCTTAAAAACTTATCAGATCGGGTTGTAACGTTAACCGATCCTAATGTCATACCTATTAGGATCGGTTGTAAAAAAAAACCGATCCTGATACTATCAGAATCGGTTTTAATACACAACCGATCCTAATAAGTCAGAAATTAGGATCAGTTGTTTATATAAAACCGATCCCAATAGTATCAGGATCGGTTCTATCTTACAACCGATCCTAATAGTTCAGAAATTAGGATCAGTTGCTTGTTAGAACCGATTCTGATACTATTGGGATCGGTTTTTACTAATAACCGATCCTAATACATGATTTACACTAGTAGATGTATATTTTTTCAGAAACTAGAAATAATTTTTTTTTTTTCATTCCATAGAAAAAACATATGAGTTATACACATTAAATGCAAAATTGGCCGATATCACATATTTCACTTGCTCTCTCTCTCTCTCCACACTCTGAATGGTTGCAATGGCGAAAAAATTCGATGTGGGTGCATGCCGTTACTGCTGCAATTGAAGTAGTACGTCCAGAGAATAACAGTGGAAAAAAAATTACTTGATTAATGGAGAGTACATGAGTTTGAAGCAAACTGAGCTCTCCAGGAAGTCGGTATGGATTGTGGCTATCTCATTTACTTCTCCAGTCTCGTTTTGAGGAGATGTAGGACTTAAAGTCTTTCGTCCCTTGGTTTTACTCTAAGACGGAGGATTCAAAGTCCTTCCTTGATTTTACTCTGAGAAGACGAAGGATTCAAAGTACTTATTTTCTCCGCTTGGCCATTTCGCCTTCGCCTACCATGTCGTCCGAGAATAATTTCTCAATTGCAATCGTTCAGAGTGTGGAAAGAGTGAGAGAGAGAGCAAGTTTCATATGATTATTCTATGGAAATAAAAAAAAATTATATCTTTCTAGTTTCTTAAAAATATATCTACTACTTAATTCTCAAATGTAAAAAAAATTGCATAATTTATATTAGGATCAGTTGTTTCTGAAAACCGATCCAGATAGTATTAGGATCGGTTTCTTAGCTTAGAACCGATCCAGATAATTGTCTGGATCGGTTCTGATTAAACCGATTCAGATAATCTATATGGATTTTAGTTTAATTCATTTTAAAAAATCCTAAAAAACTATCTAGATCGGTTTATCAACTAGAAACCGATCCAGATAACTATCAGAATCGGTTCTGAGCTAGCAACCGATCCTGATAGTTATCTGGATCGGTTTATAGTTGCAGAACCGATTCAGATAGGTTAGCAAAAATTTTGATTAAATTATCCTGTATGTGTATGCTGGTTTATAATTTATTTTAATAAATTATCTTAAAAATTATTTTAGTATAGTAGGTTATAGTATATTTGTATAAATTATCTTGTAAGTAATTTTAGTATATTATCTTCTAAATTAGGAGGTGACCACGTGTTAGTCGTGTTTTAGTATCTAAGAAAATTGCTGATCACATGGTCCAGAAAAAACAGTGCAACAAAATTCTGGACCATGTGATCAGCAATTTTCAATGTGGCTTAATAAATAGTAAACAAATTCCAAAAAATGTAAAATTTGGTCTGCAAGCCCAATTCAATATGTAGATCAACTTGAACGGTCGGATCGACGTTTTGGACTTTGAAAATCCAAAAAGTAAGCCGATGTAAATCGATGGCTTTACTTTGCAAAGCACAATAGCAAGCCCATCTCTTATCTTAATAACTTGAGAATTACTTACAACCTGAAATACACCAAAAATGAATATTAAAACATCATTTTTAACCAAAAATTATTTTTGCATATTATCTTCATTTATTAGCTCATTTTTTAAAATTTTAAGGTTCATTTTTGGTTTATTTTCATGTTGTAAGTAAATCTCAATTTATTGCCACCTTATTTACAAAAATAATTTCGAAGCTAATATACCAAATAACATACAAGATAATTTATACAAATATACTATAAGCTACTATGCTAAAATATTTTTTAAGATAATTTATTAAAATAAATTATAAAACATCACACACCTACAGGATAAATTTATTCAGAATTTTTTCTAATTTATCTGGATCGGTTTCTTAACTAGAAACCGATCCAGATAACTATCTGAATCGGTTCCTTAGCTTTGAACCGATTCTGATAGTTATCTGAATCGGTTTCTTGTTGAGGAACCGATTCAGATTGTGTACATGTATTTTATTTTAATTCATTTTAAATTTTTTTTAAAAACAATCTGAATCGGTTTCTTAACTAGAAACCGATTCAGATAACTATCAGAATCGGTTCAAAGCTAAGAAACCGACCCTGTTATTTATCTGGATCGGTTTATAGTTACGGAACCGATTCAGATGGTTTTTTTTTAATTTCGCGCCCGATAACTTAGCTAAATTTTGAAACCCTTCTTCCTCTCTTTCTCTCTTTCTCTGTTTCTCTCCTCCCTCTCCTCTTCCGAAAACCCTCTCCTCTTCCGAAAATTAGAGAAGCATCTAGTGATTTGGTGAGCCATCTCCCTCTCCTCCGTCGAGCCACCCTAGCCGCCGCCTTCTCCTCCGTCAAGCCACCCTAGCCGTTGAGCAACCGTGCCGCCGCCCTCTCCTCTAACCCTAGCCGCCGCCTGTGCCGCGCCAGTGCCGCCTTCTCTGATCTAACGAGGTAAGTCTCTGTGCTTTCCTTACCTCCTTATTAGTTAGTTAAGTACTGGAGATGACCGGTCTTGTAGAAACTGAAGAGATTAGCAACTGACCGGTCTTGTAGAAAGATTAGCATTGTTTAATGGTTATACACTGGTTATCGAAGTTTTACTACACAACTTTACTCGGTTCTGTTGTGAGAGAACTGGTACATGAAGAATTTTACCAACTATTATCTTGCTTGTAGTCACTGTGTAACACCCTGAAAAATTGAGTAAAATCAAATTTACCTAGCTATTACTTTTATTTATTAGTGGACAATTAATTTTAACACAACTATCCTTAGTAATAAGTATCTGTTTTTATAAACCTATGTATTTTATTGATAATAAAAAAACCTATCAATTTTTGCAATAAACAATTTAATTAACTAGTATTAGAAGATGTAATACTTGTTACTTATTATTTATTTTAAAAAAAGTTCAGATATGGAAGGTGATGGTGAGCCAGCCCCGGTTAAGAAACGAGGAAGAGGGCGTAACCAAATTAAGGAAAAGTTTAATGAGAAAGGCAAAAAGCTTGAAATTGACAAATTTTTCCGGCCGATTATTACTCGCGACACAACTTGTTTTTCGACGGAATTTGCGATATTGGTACGAAAGAATATTCCTATAAGGTACCAAAGATGGAAAGATGTTCCAGAAGAGTTCAAGCTCAAAATATGGGAAACACTTAAGGTAAATAACATGGTACTAATTAATTTCAAAAGCTTTCGTTTGATATTAACTAACCCTAAATTTTGCTTTCTATTTGTTTGGCAGCTGGACTGGGATATAAGGGACGAGGAGGAGGTGAGGAAGTATTACTATCAGAGAATGGCAGAGCGTCACCGGAAGTGGCGAACCGATCTGACTAAAGTGTGGCGCGAGGGTGGGACGCCAGATTTTGCCAAGGAACATATTGAAGAAAAAGACTGGGATGTATTTGTCGCGTACCGAGAGACGGAGGAATTTGGTGTATGTTTATTTATACCGACCACCTACCTTATCTCTAATTTAAGAATTCAATTTTTTTTTATAATAAAGCCAATTATTTCTTTTTCAAATTGCAGATTGCCAGCCAGATTGGGAAGGCGAATCAGGCCCAAAACAAGTACCCGCATTTCTTAGGATCCAGAGGTTATAACGGGGAGGGTTTCCAGAATAGGCTTCGAGATGCTATGCAGGCGATTGCAAACGAGAAAGCATCTAGTGATCCGTCTTCCCAGGGTTCTTGTAGCACTGCATTGACACAAGACGATGTTATTGAGATGTCGGTTGAGCATAGGCACATCTGCTGGAAACTAGGAAGGCAGAAACTCAACGACGAGACCAAGGAACGCTATTATCCAGATACTTACGCACCGGTCATCAACAGAATTGTGAGGATTTAGATATTGCCATTAATTTAATTTCAACTTTAATTTATTATGTTATAATAACATGCATGTTGTCATTTCAGGAAGAACAAGAAACGGCTTTCAAACAAGGCTTGTTGGCCGTCGCACGATATGACGATGTTCTGGGAAAATCTCTGCCAAATCCAGAACATCCTGGGAGGGTGAGAGGAGTGGGAGGCCTGGTTCCAATGACGAAAACATACGGGAGGTGCTCAACAAGGAAGACACGCACTCCCTCGAGGTCTGAAGAAGATTTTGACGCGAGAGTGGATCAAAGAGTGGAGGAGAGAGTAAGAGGACTGGAGGACAGATTACGACAAGAAATGAGACAAGAGATGAAATCTGAAATGACAATTTTGCTTCGGCAGGCAATGGGCCAACCAGAACCGGTGTTTAGCCCAACAATCGTTCAGAGCAGCTGCCAGTCAGTCAAACCTTTGGAAGATCTTTCCGGGTTTACTGAGGTAATGACTATTCAAATTTATTTTACATTACATGTCTTAGTTTCATACATATTATTTTATTCTAGTAGAAACGTTTATTTGTACAGGAGAGGGAACTGAGCTGTAGACTCCAGGCGGATGTAGGTGGAAATATTCTTTCTGTGGCCAGAGGGACAATTCACCTTCCAGTCGTAGAAGGTGCAACAATTCACGGTGTGCCTATGCCGCCCGACTATGCAAGAGTAACGGTGGATGCTATTGAGGATGCGGATTTCTTAGAACTCCCCTTACCTGTACCAAATGGCGAGCACGCAGACCTTGCATCGGTCCTCGGTAGTTTCACTGCATGGCCGATGTCCATGATATTGACAGGTCCAGTTGAGGTATATTGTTATTACAACTTCTTATACTTCTTAATTTGTATCTATATGATAGAGTTGTAGTTGATCCTGGATTTTATTTCAATTTATTGTGGAATTTGCAGGAACCAGGCAAAGAGTTACAAGCTCCTGGAGGTGGGAAAGCAACGAGTCACAGCAAGGCGTTTGATCGTATCAATTTTGACAAGCTGGGACGAACATTCAAGCAGCTGCGTGATTGGTTTTCGGAGCTAGATGGCAGTCCATTCCAAATCGATCTGCCATTTGATCTTTTCTGTTCGACAGCCTCCATACACGTTTATGCAGATGATTATGCGACCTTGCTTACACCAAAGGAGTGGCTCACTGTACCAGTTATTCAGATCTGGATGCTGTGAGTTAATATTCGTAATAATTGCAGAATCTAGTACTTTCAATTTAATTTTAATCACCTGTATACCTTTTTTTTGCAGGCATTTGCACAAATTCATAAAGGAGGAATTTCCCGATGAGCAGATTGGTTTCATGGACCCCGGTCTAACAAATGCCATGATATTGAATGAAGATCGAGGTCGTGTACTTCAATACATAGGGACAGCGCTCAAGGAAAATCGGGACAAGCGATTGATATTCATACCTTACCATCAAGTGTTAGTGTTATATATATATTCTAATTTTATTATATTTCTTTCAATTCATACAAATTGTAGAATATGACATGCTACAAACCTAACATGCAGAGATCATTGGGTATTGACCGTGCTTATGCCAAGAGAAAGTGCTTTGTACGTGTACGATTCCAATAAGAAGTTTAAATTAATGCTAATGATCACTGCTGCGATCGAGGAGTAAGTGCCTTCCTAATTTTTTTATTATTTTGTCATTTTAAATTTCACTCGTAAGTACTGATTGTTCAATGTGTTCATATTTCAACAGTGTCTTCAACAGGGAAATGAGTACTCCTTTAACGGTTCATGAAGATTGCAAGGTAATACTTTCTATTGAGATATGATTATAGGGACTTAGATGCAAAAAGTTGTGAATATCTAGACATATAAGCCATTTGTAGGCTTATTAAGTTATTAACCTACATTTCAATTTTCTCAAACTTGTTATATAGTGCCCGCAACAACCGGCCGGTTGGGAATGTGCATATTATGTCATGTTGCTTATGCAAGACATAATAAAAGAACACCTCGATGATTTTCCGAACATAAGGGTATGTATGCATTTAAATATTTTCCAAAAGTAATTATGCATTGTTGCTTCACTTATAATGAAATAGACAATTAATTGTGCATGCTCTTCTATCTTTTAAAAAATGCAGGATATTCCTCCTAGACATACTGTACAACGCGTGAGCGAATTTCGGAAAATGTGGGTTCAAATGTTTCTAGATGAGATAAAGCCGAGAAGAATTTAGGATGGATGTGTAAGCTTAATTTGCATGAACATGAATTTTTTGTAACAATTTTTATTTTTTGTGTGATATTTAATTTAGTATGCTGTAGTTGATAATTTAGGATGTGATTTAATTTAGTATGATGTATTTGATAATTTAGGATGTGATTTAATTTAGTATGTTGTATGCAAAAAAACAATATTTTGGCATTTGCGGCCAGCATATATGGAAGCTGGCCAATTAATTAAAAAAGTTTTTTTTTCATTTAATAAAACAACAGGATCGGTTCCTAGTTAAAAACCGATCTAGATACCTATTTTTATTTATAAAAAAAATTACAAATAACCATCAGAATCGGTTCAAAAGAGAAGAACCGAGCCTGTTACGTATCTGGATCGGTTGGTAGCTTCAAAACCGATCCTGATTTATGGATATTAAAAAAAAAACAAAAAGTTTTAGAATCGGTTCTGAGAAATAACTGATCCTGATAATTATCAGGATCAGTTTATAGATAGTTAACCGATTCTGATTGTTTGATATTAAAAAATGATTAAAAAACTATCTGAATCGGTTCTAACTAACAACCGATTCAGATATTTATCAGAATCGGTTCTTAGATTCTGAACCGATTCTGATTGTTTGATATAAAAAATTCAGTAAAAAAGTATTAGAATCGGTTCAAACTGACAACCGATTCTGATTGTTTTATATAAAAAATGAGTTTAAAAACTATTAGAATCGGTTCTAACTAAAAACCGATTCAGATAGTTATCAGAATCGGTTCTTAAATTGAGAACCGATTCTGATTGTTTGATATAAAAAATGAGTATAAAAACTATTAGAATCGGTTCTAACTATCAACCGATTCAGATAGTTATCAGAATCGGTTCGTAGATTGAGAACCGATCCAGAATAATGTTTATTAGAATCGGATAAATTTAAGAACCGATTCTAATAGTTTCTGGTTTAGATCGGTTATTTAGACAACCGATTCTAATAGTCACTAATCTGGATCGGTTATTTAACCGATTCAGATTATTATCGTATCAGAATCGCCTGGGTCAGGATCGGTAGTAATCCGATACTGATATGCGTATATAACCGATCCTGATACCTTATTTTCCACTAGTGACGATAAATCTTTATTGAGACGTTCTCGGCAATTTTATCTTTTTTGGTATCATGTTGAAAAATTTTAGATAATAAGAAGAATAGTTGTGTGAATGAAAACTAAAATTCACACCGACCTGAGATTTTATTGTCATCTAAAAAGTTCTTTTATGGTCACCGAAAGTAAATGTCATCTCATGTTGAATAAACTGTGATACTATTTTTTCCTCCTATAATTTGTTGTTTGATATTGACTATATGATACGTATTCAAAAATTAGTTATTTGAATATTTATAAAATGTTCCAGAATAATGAATTGTATTTACATGCTTTTTTTTATTCTAGATTTCATAAAATTACCTTTTCCGAACTAGTGTAAGTATAATTTACAACATAATTGTTTAATGAGGAGAGTTTCAACAAAAGATTTGATATTATACTTTCACAACAAAATATATTGAGTGTTACTATTTCAGAAAATGCAAATAAGTATTGAAACAAAATAGGGGTCTAGCCCCCAAATTTTAAAAATTTGACACCAAAAGTGTAAAATTACAAGAGATTAAGTTTGACACAAATTGGGTCAAATAATTGTCTCAGTTTAGATATGTTTTCTGATATGTGCTTGTTCACAAATGTTAATTAATGGATCCTAATGTTCACAAATGTTAAATAATGGATCCTAATGGTCAGTTTTTTATATTTGTTTCACGCATACATATTACATTTATTAAATGTTATTTTGCTGACAGTTGTTGTTTGATATAGTAGGAACTGGCATGGGTTAAATAGATAGTTTTTTCTTTGTGATATTTGAAAGAAGTTTACAAGCTATTTTGCTAAAATGATGTTACAGTTCGACTTTCTATTTTTGCATCAGGTTCAGATTCTTGTAATCGAACTAGATACAAAAAGATATAACCATTTTGTTATAATTATCCAATCCTATCAAATACATGACTTGTAGCGTTGTGAAGTACTAACATCGGCAAGATCGAGTTAATAAGAAAATTAGGAATGAAAATATACTAATTTCATGAAGAGTTGGAAGGAGCTGTCTGAAAAAAAAATTATACATGAATCCATTACAATATTCAGACATAGATCAAACACACTAAAATATTCATACTTGCTCAGTTTATTTTAGTTTGTTAATAAGAAAATTAGGAATGAAAATATACGTATCGGATAGTAGTCGGAGAAACACGAATTTGGCCAAGGCTGCCAAATCATTCCCTTTGCGGCTTCGCTTAGGGGTGCAAACGGATCGGATGGTGGTAAAATCATATCACGTATCTGCTTTTATTATTAGATATTAGACGGATATATACAAATATAGATTAGATATCCGTAGATATATACATAAATATTTTCATAATATATGTTAAATTATATGGTATATATGTACTATTCAGATACGGATAATAAACTTCAAAATCACATTAATATGCCTGAAGGAAGTCATATCCTGTGCATTAACTCAAAAGAGAATCTTTTGAGTTAATGAATCTTAACTGTCCAATCTGTTTTAAGATTCGTGCAAACTAGATCTGCACTAATATTAAAAGATTCTTATGTTATAGACACGAGTCAGATTGGCTCTGTTTAAAATCAGACGGTTGAAATTCATTAACTCAAAAATTCCTTTTTGAGTTAATGCAGAGGATACGTACGGATCCTGCCTAAAGGGCCTCAATCAAGCCAATATTTCTTTAGGCATATTAATCATCTATTTTTTCATCCAAATGCTTCATCCAATATGCATGGTTGTGCGATATCAGACTTGCACAGATTAATTAGGCATGCACCTGTATGATTTTTAATTGTGGGTGGCCATACTTTCTTTTCCTTAACTTGAAAAGGTCAATTTCTTATTCAATGCCCTAATTTCACATCTTTCTTAGGTTGCATAAGGGTATGCAGGAGAAAGGCCTTAAAATGTAATGGAACAAAATTTGAACAGTACAAGCTAATTAATGTGGGGTAATTGTGTCCCACCAGAGATTGAAATTCAGTTAAAAGTAATTTTGAGATAATAAAAGCATTACAAAACTGATGTGATAATTTATTTATTTTCTGATGAAATAGTGTATGTTGACTTGTTTTTAGAAAGCTATTGACTATGTTCTGCTTTGCAACTTACTGTTTCTCTTTTATACATAGTAAAGCTTTGCTAATAGCAAACTAATTACTTTTTAAAATTGCTATTTTCCATGGTTGGTTTCTGGATCACAGAAATTATTGTATATCCACTCCAATTTCATCTCTGGAGATTTTAACTAACAAACACAATTTGTTAAATTATATCAACCTGTGCTCATAATTTGTTAAATATTATCAACCTGATGAGGTCATTTATTACATAATTTCAATGAGCTTGGAAGAAGAACTTTACTAACCTAATGAAAAAGAGATGACAACTACAATTGAAGGTTACTTTCTGAGGCAAATCAGATGAGAAAGACATTAATTAATTTCCCTAAGGTAACAATAAGAAACTTCTTTAAAGGAAAAGAGAAAGAGCTGGGTATACAGATTCACATTTCAGCTTCTATAAAATTATTATAAAAGGAATAAACGCACAGTGTTAATAGTAAAATATCAGTAAAAATCGACATATGCATTCTTTCCATCATACACTTTATAGCAAGCAAAATCATAAACTTTCAATCGAATGGTTTTAATTCATTTTAGCATTCAAACAAATGAATTATACAATCACAGTTGATATAATTTATTCAATACTTTTACAAATTGATCCCCATAAAATTTATCATCAATTAATCTTCGGAGCTCATTAATTCTTCATTATGCCAACTATGCCCCTCGTTGGGGAAATTATTGGGCTTGATACATCCCACATATTCCACATACTTTAAATTCTTAAATGAGTTCCTGAGCTCTTCCCAGTCGGTTGGATAAACCAACTTATTCAGGAACCTGAGGCGCAGTATCTCGACATTCCAATTATCATGGCAAGGAATTTTAGTAAGGTTTCCACCTCTAATATATAATCTCTTCAGCTTTGTTAGTTCTTCAGGGTTTTGCAACTTTGATAATACCTCAGATTCTGGATAACATCTGATATCCAACTTTTCTATATTCTTTGGTAAAGAGTAGGTTGGTATCTCCTTATTTTGTCTCCATGTTATGGTCAATACCAAAAGGTTGTCCAGAGAATTAAAACCGTGGAAAACTTCAGGATCCATAATGTCGGTGGTAAATCTAATGCTGAGCTTCCGTAGTTTTTCTAATTTTGAGAGATCACCTAAACGGCATGACTGGTTTATATTTCCCAAGCAGCCAACCACAAAACCCTTTAACATCTCTAAGTCAGAGAGCTCACATACCCATTTTGGCATATGATCTAACAGGTAGCACTCTGAAATATCTAAAACCATGAGATACCTGAACCACGTGGCTTCTGTTTTTAATCTGGATGGTTTTTGTGGTAATTTTTCCAAATTATGGCAAGCCCTGAGATCTAGTACCCTCAGATATTCTAGTTTCCCAATTGATGCAGGAAGCTCTACTATTCCTGAAATGCCTCGCAGGCTAAGGTATTTCATGAGTCTTCCCAACTTCTTTAAGAAATCAGTTTGGTTGACCTCAATGTGGTCATTTAACTTTGTTTCTTCAGACCCAGTTTGCTTGACCCCGTTGTGAACCTCAGCTGTGTAACGCCAACTACCAAGTTGAACTATCTGCACATTATGCTTGTACATAATGTCTATTATGTCCTTGGAATCGAGATACCTCTGGTCTAAATTTAGTAGTATCTTCATGAATAAGCACCAACTACCTTCTTCGTTTTTCTCTGGAATAACATTGCGATGTATATGACTCTCTTGGTAGGAGATCAATTGCTTATGTAATATAGGTTCAATTGTGAAGTAGTTGATTACTTTATTATGCTCTCTGAGTACTCCTGGTATGAGGACGTGCTTGTGCATCAGCTCAGAAATGATCCTTTCATTTGTAACTTCATCGTACCTATAAAGGCCAACCCACCAAGAAATCAGAAATCTCTTCTGCAGTACTACATTTTCTGGAAAAATTGCAAGGCTGTCCAGACATCTCCTTGTGTCTTCGTCCAGCGAGTACGCAAGTTGTTGAAGGTTGGAGCCTTGGTCCATTTGATGACTTTGATTTGATGATTGGCCCACTTCAGTTATGGTGGCTTTCTGAGGCAAATCAGATGCTGCCTTTATACAAGGTTCACTATCAATCCAAGGATCAATTTGCCTTTGTATCTTTCCAATGTAACCAACTAACTTCTTGTCCAATTTTTCTCTACCATCAAGAATATCTTTAATCTTTTCAACCTCTATGCTAATTTTTTCGATGACTTTCTTCATCTCTGAATTTTCAGGAACTCGCTCCTTGGCTAGTTTAAGGCGTTTAAGTAGTGGTCCGACCAACTCTGCAACACTGGTTCCCTTTTGATGGTTGCTCATTGCAATGATTAATTTCTTCGACCTATGAAAAAATGAATTTTTCTATTGATGTTAGAGGACAAACTAATGGTAACAAACATAATGATATATTTTTTTAAATTAATATGTTTCTTCAAAATCTATACTTTTATGTCATTATTTGTGTTTTAATTTTGTTACGGCTTTAGAGAGTATGCATAATAGGATTAAATGATTAATATAGGTAATGTTTGTGTAACATCTATCAAATTTAATGTTTTTCTCATTTTAGCTGAAAGTTTACGTTTAAGATTAAAATGCAAATTTTTATTTATTTATAAAATATTACAGAAGAATTTAAAGTTTGTCATTAATTTGATTTGAAGATAATGGGAAATCTCTGATACGTACATAATTTATAAATAATATTAATTTGTTTTGATATGTAATTAAGTTTGATAAGTCTTGAGGCAACTGCATATATATATTTCTCTTTATCAGTTTTTATATTCAGATTGTTTGACAATTTCTCTTAAATGGGAACTAAAAATTGATTTGGACCGTTCAGTTAAAAATAGTTTGATCTAAAATTCTGAAATTTTAACTATCAATTTACAACTTGTTATAGGAAGAGGATACTGAATTTAACGATGTGTCTTTACCCCTTACTATACATCTTCCATATTTTTCTCTTCCAGTCTTCCTATTTGGAGGGTATTCCTGTTATTCCTTTGGAATAATAGCAGATTTATTTCCTTTGGACTGATGTTTGGACAACATAATTTATTATTGACACAACACTATGTACTTTTTGTTATTTTATAGTCAATTTTGCCATTGAATTGTATTTCTTCTAGCATTAATTGGACACTCTTTCTTATACTATTGCACAATATTAGTTTCCTTAAATTCCATTATAATAAAGTAAACAAATTTCTAGTACAATTGCTATTTCTAGTAGATCATTTAAATTATTTAATTGAATATTTCTATACTTGTAGTTGTAGTCAATAAGTTCAAATCAAAAATAATATTTTTAGGTGTTCATTAAGTATTTGTGAATACCCCATCTTATGTTATGGTTTCCATGGCTGATCTTGAAGTTCATGAGGTGAATTGCTATAACTTAAGGAAATGTTGACAGAACAAATCAGATAATACATTAAATAAGGTGTTCATTTAAAGAGAGGAAAAAAAATGCAAGACATCATTTACATACATCATTAACGACGAAATAAAAAAAAAACGAAAATACAAATCAATGATAAGTATAGAAGTTTCTCAAATGAGTATATTAATTTCTCAAATGTATGTTGAGTACTTTAATGAAGTTTCTTTCAAGAGAAGATGAGGAAAGGGAATCCTTAATAATCTCTTTTCGAACTAATTGCTTTGTCCTTGGTTGAATTTCATTACGAAATTATCCCTATATATATATTTGGAAGCAGTAAAAATTTGACAGATAAAAGAACTCTTATTTCATATGATACCATGGTGATAATAAAGATAATTTATTTTATTTCTCTACTTAATTCTATTATAAAATGAGAGAATGTATTCTCTGAATCAATTTAAAATTTGATTTCAGTCAAAATTGAGCAAATTCATATAATATGGGTCAATTTGGAAATTCATGGGCAAATTAATGGGGAATTGGGGAGCGGGTAGATTTAAAATTCGTAATGAATGATTCGGATATTTTCCTATTAAACATCAAAATTTGTGTTACTTCATGTAAGATTTGGCCTGCGAGTTTGTAGAACCAGGGAATTAGTTTCCAACTTTGTTATTATACCTAGAAGTTTGATATCCAAGCCCACTAACAAGTTTCGAGAACAATGTGCTTATTCCTACTGTCAAATTCTAATAAGAAGATGTGTTTGCATACAAGTGAGCGTAGGGAATTAAGATATAGATGTAATAATTTGATTCAGTTTATCATTTGTTTACTATTCGAAAATTAGAATTTATGTATAAAATTAATTTTAAGATATATATAGAGTTTACCACTAGATACGTAGCAGGAACTTCAAGTGCTAGCAGTAATCTTCTTTACTTTGTACACCTCGTGTCGGATCCACACAATAACAACTGCAACCACGTCTATACTTGTATCCACACGAACATGTTCGAAAACAACCGCGAGTCAGAGTGCTAATGCGGACTGGCAATCCCCCTTGTCTTTCTCTTTCTCTCTCTCAGTTTCTGAAATAGTGCAGTCTCAGACATATCAGAATTTTAATTTAATCCAATAAAACCAAAATTTTGTTTCTCTATCCTTTTTCTGTCTTTTCTGTCTTGTCCGAAAATGTATCGTTCTAAGTTATATCTGAAATTGATCATTTGCAAGTGTATTTATAATACAACACACCCATTCATATCGCACCACTTGAGCGCACCCATAGTGACAAATGAATAGTTCGGGTTCAGTTCGGCAAAGTCAAAAATTTGTGATTCGGGTATAATTCGGGTATAAATTTCGGAATGATTCGGTACAATAAGGAAGCAAAAAAAAAACCCAAACCACCCCCCCCCCATGATTTTTTTTTTTTTGCGCTTTTCTCGCGAATAATTCGTGATTTGCGTTTTATTCGGAGTTTGGTTCGGAAACGTAAAAAAAAAAGAATAATAAAACGCAAATTATTCGCAAATTATACCTGTATATTGTTATAATGAGCGCACCTAATCAGAATTAACTGTTAATTACGGCCCAAAATATTCTGACATGTTAGTACATTTCTAACAGTGAAAAAGATGAGAATAAATGATAGGCTAATATCAATAATAATTTCATAATTTTGACATAAATGTTCTCTCTTCCATTATTAAATTACCACTAAAATCCATACTAAATACGTCTTAAAAATTAAATTGACCGTAACATAATAATAAAAAATTAGAAACCAATAGTGTTTTTTAAAGGTTAGAAACCAATAGTTATAGAACATAATATATTGTAAGTAATAATCATCACAATAATTATTAAATATTAATCCCAGTTATTATAAATAATACGATTCAAAATAGAGAAGGTTATAATAAAACAGAAAGATTCAAGAGAAGACAAAAATTTTACCTTATAAGAGAAGAGATTAGTTAGTTTGCCTCTTGTATTCAATCTCCAAGTTCCTGGTTATGAAATTACCAAATTAAGTTGAGGGAGTGAGAGAAGAGAGGGAGGAAGAGAGAGATATCTTGCTCAAGAGATAAGAAAGAGATCTAGACACAAGATGCCTTGCTCAAGAGATAAGTATCAGCAAACCTCGATCCAATAAGACCGAGAGAAATATTAAAACATTGTTTTTGGGAATGCACATTCTCTTCTTTCAATATGATTATATTTGTTTGATTAAAACAAATTTCAAAAAATAGCCGTTATTGTTTAAGCACTCACCAAATCTGGCTATGTTTTCATTGGACGACAGCTCCTAATCTGAAGTGGGGCCCATCTGGCTTTATATTCTTTTGTAAAAGTGAACATCGGAGAGTGGGAGTGGGTGGGTGGGTGGGTGGGTGGCTTTATATTTATTTTATTTTTTCAGCTTTTCTGAGTAAAACCAAATATTAAAAATTAGCCAATGTTTAAGCACTCACCACTCACTAAATACATTGGACGCGATGCCAGCTGTACCGATTCTTTTTATCTCTAGTATTAAAAATTAAATTTAAAAAAATATATTATCGTTTTCTTAAAAAATAATTGCAATTTTTTTACTAATTTTTAGATAGATACACTCTAGCATTAAAAATTAAATTTAAAAAATATATTATCATTTTTTAAAAAAATAATTGAATTTTTTTACTAATTTTTAGATAGATACAAAATCACTTGTTTTTCTATGGTCTAGAATTTTCTGAAAAATAATTATTTTGTACCTATCGAAAAAAATAATACAAAGTTTCAAAAAAAAAATTAATTTGGTCTCTAACCACATTTTAATATGACGATCATGTTGAACAGTTCAGATCAACTGTTTGAACTTTGAAAATAAAGATAAATACATATAGCACGAATAAGACATGAAAGACGTGAGATATTTGAACCTTCCTCATCCAAGATATCGAAAGGACGCCACATATAATCTCTTTCCTTTGTTCAACTTTTTTTACTTGAAAAAAAAATAAAGACGAAATTTAAGTCTGCGTGTTAGTGAGGAAACATATTATTAAATCCTAATTAATGAAGGGACATATATTTTAAATCTTGATCTGTATGTTAATGAGTAAGGCTTAGGTGCTATGGATAGCATAAGAATTTCCATGCAACGATCTTAAAAATCTATCGTATAAACTTCAAACTTTGATATAAGTAGCTCAATAAATTGGTTATATAATGAACTTGTAGAATATCAATTTTTACTATTTTTTACTATTTTTTATGATTTATGAAAGATGACAAAAAATGGTCTAAAACATTGGCAATTTTCTTTTATTTTTAAGCATTTTTTTACTGTGTTTCATAAATCATAAAAAATAATAAAAACATTTCAAAAATAGTAAAAATTGATATTCTACAAGTTTATTATATAACCAAATTATTGAGCTACTTATATCGAAATTTAAAATTTATACGATATGTTTTTGAAGCCGTAGCACGGAAGACCTTATGATATCCATAGCACCTAAGCCTTACTCCTGTATAATTTAGGAATGATGTTTTCTCATGCTTTCTAAAATCAATTTTTCTGCATTTTTAAATTAGCTATCATTAGTGAGATGAAATTGTTTTTTTTAAAGGCATGGTAGGAGCTACCAGCTGGAACAAAATGTAAAAATACTGCCCATGTACCTCATGCACATACAACTCCAACTATCTAACACTGGTGCATCACCCATCTCCTCTACAATATCTGATCCACAGATGTCCCTCCTCCTTGACTCTTCTACTCAGGATCTCAACCGGAAGATTAGACCCTCTAAAAGTCCTCTCGTTTCGTTGTCTCCACACAAACCACAACATGCAAAGGAACCATGTAGCCCATTCCTTCTTGCCCACCCCTCGCAGCGACACATCTCTGAGTGATTTGTCCCATGTTTGCGACATTGAATCCCCTGCTCGCATTAGCCGATATCCCAACAGTGCACTCATCGTTCTCCACACCCGCTGAGCATACGTGAATTCAAAAAATAAATGACAGGCATCTTCCATCATCTCACATGGATCACACAAGCAACACAACTTCTCACACGAGATTCCTCTACGATCCATGACATCATGAGTGAGTATTCGCTCCCTAAAAACTAGAACAACAAACATCTTCACCATAGAAGGAAAAATTGGAATCGGAATCGGGATCGGTCTTTTGACCGTGGAATCGAATCGGGTGAATCGGTTGGAATCGGCTGAATCATATCAGAAACTCGGACTTTTTTGCCATAAGCTTGTTTTATACTAAAAAATAGGAAAATTTTGATAAAAAAATAATTTTTCAACAATTTTTGTTTAGACAAATAATCCACTAATACAATATAATACAAGCATTTCAACACTTATATTTACACGTAGTTATGTTTTCCACCAACAAAAGATAACATAGTGTGGTGGTAGTTGGCTTGGTTGATAACCAAGGGTCCTTAGTTCGAGTCACGCTGGAGGAAAAAAAATTTGGAGAGTGGTATTTGTGCGTTTCGGCTGATGGTATGACTGGAATCAAACCGTTTTTGCCAAAATTTGACTAGAATAGGACCATTTCGTCCGAAATTTGACTGCAATTGAATCGGTACAGTCCGATTCTGATCCGGATAGGCCGATTCCGGTCCGGAACGGCCGATTTTTCCTTCTACGATCTTAACCTTGAGAGGTGCATTACATCTCCATAGAAATGCATATCTCCATCTTATCTTACCTCCGAATTTAGCACCTTGATGATCTATTTTTCAACAGAAAATGGATACGGGACTGGATTTTCTGTGACATCCTTCATTTGTGCCATACTGCCATGCCATTACTTGTGTCACAGGAGATACTGATCAAATCATTTCCTTTGTGGCGCGCTTATCCTCTTGTCAGATCCAACGCCGTACCGGACCGTGTTCATTATTACTGTAGAAAAATTTCTGAGTCGTTTTTTATTCTGGCACGAATCTCAAAGCTGATTTTACACACTCCTTCGACTTCACTGAAGCCACTGTAGACTCCATCCATGAAGCATTCACAAACCGCTCTCTCACCTCCCTGCAACTCATTCAACACTACATTTCTGTGATCAGAAACCTCAACCCGCTTCTCCATGCAGTCATTGCAGTCAACCCAGACACGTTGACTGAAGCTGCCCGTGCCGATCTCGACCAGGAAAGGAACTCTGCTATCAACCAAAACAGGTAGGTTTTGTTAACAAGTGGGGATGTTGTTCCAGTTTAGTCAAATTATCACCAATTGCATGAACCCATATTAGTACTGACTACTGGGAGGTATTATGGTGCGAGTATCTTAATATGAGTTCCATTTCTTTCTGACCAGTGAAAATTTGGTGCATAGTTGATAGTTCCACCTCGTATTCTAATCTGAGACTAATCATTATCGATTATTAAACACATCATTGGCACCAATTGTGCAAGGTGATGCATGCTTGCTGTTCAATACAGTGCTTGTGTAAACTTGGCCCTGATTTATTGAATTGGATGTAGTTCATATACAAGTGAAACTTTTGGGAACCATGCTTCAATTCAAGAATAGGTACTTGGTGATGGAGGTGATTTTGGACGCAAATCGTAAAACAGGTACCTCCGAACCAATAGAGCTTACCGAGTTTAATGTCAAAAACGCCATTAAAGATAGCATTCAATTAAATTTCGGAGATTGTGCACTACTAGAATTCCCAGTAATTGTAAGGGGAGCACTTGCTATTTGCAAGCGTACCCCTTGCCAATAATCACGCTTGCAAATCCATGATGGCTACCCTTGCTAATGTCTCCTATTGGCCCTTGCAAATAATAATATTTCCCCAAACATGCCATACAGTATATTTTATTGTAAAGGTTCTAACTATTTGCATGAGACACCCTTGCAAATGTTTTTATGAATTTGTTTAATATTATTTTATTGTAAAGATTCTAACTATTTGCAAGAGCCACCCTTGCAAATGTTTTTATGAATTTGTTTATATTATTTTATTATAAATGTTCTAACTATTTGCATGAGCCACCCTTGCAAATGTTTTTATGAATATATTTATATTATTTTATTATAAAGGTCATAACTATTTGCATGAACCACCCTTGCAAATGTTATTAAGATTATTTTTATATTATTCTATTGTAGGAGTAAGTATAAATATTTTTAATTCCTGGACAAAGAGACTTTAATATTTGAATGGTGAATATAAATATAAATCACAGCAATAAAACTTTAGTTATGTTTTTAAGAGAAGAAAAATTATAATACAAATTTATATCACAAAAGATACACATTGATATTTTTTTACAAAGTTACAAACTCCATTAGTAACTATCAAACAAAAAAATCTAGAATGAACAATCATATAAATGGTGCACGAGTGTGCTTTTTCCCATGTGCTCTCAAACTTCAAACATACAAGAAAATAAAATTGACTTAAATTGTATAGAAAGAAACATTAATTTCAAAACAGTAAAGTCTTCACATACTTTATTTTGTATATTTATTAATTTCAAAACAATAAAATTGACTTAAATTCTCCAACACGGCAAGTCTTCACATACTTTTTCAAAAGATCATAAAAAATTATGAGCGAGGCTATGGTGCTATGCATAGCACGGATGGCTAGTGTACTACGGCTCAATATGGTACTTTTTAAAATCCTAACGGTCGATCCGACCGTTCAATGTGATAACCATATGAATATGTACTTGCAAACTAAATTTTATATTTTTTTTGAATTTTTTTACTATTTTTTCAGATAGGTAGAATTTTGATGGTCCAGAATTTTCAAAAAACACTGATTTTTCTACCTATCTGAAAAAATAGTAAAAAAATTCGAAAAAATATAAAATTTAGTTTGCAAGTACATATTCATATGGATATCACATTGAACGGTCGGATCGACCGTTAGGATTTTAAAAAGTACCATATTGAGCCGTAGTACACTAGCCATTGGTGCTATGCATAGCACCATAGCCTCACTCAAAAATTATTTATTTGGCTATTTCTCCTAGCTTAAACCTCCTTGTACTAGTACCCTGAAGACCCAATCAGAAATGTAAAATACATACCCTATAAGCATCAACATAATTTTCCTTTCAGCCCTTACATTAAGTACAAATCCAGACTACTCATTTGACCACAAAAAAAGGACTTCATGGCAACTATAAAATAAAAGCATTAGTGTTCTGTCATACTGCAATTTACAGTGGATATCATCAATTTTCAAATGGTACTATATTTTATACCATACCATGGCATGCTCAGCTCGTTGGCTTCACTCGTGCAACTAAGCCTACAACTGAAGTTCTTCCATTCTCTTTGGCATCATCTTTTCTACTCCAACTATCCTATTGTGCAGCCGAATCATACTCTGGAAGAATATGAATCTTAAGAAACAGTTAATGCAGCAGTTTTATACAATTGTAGTATAAAGTTGCACTTAAGTATAAAACCGCAGTAAGTATTAAAAAACCTGAAATGACCCTAGCCACTGCACGAAGTATCCTGTACCGATTGTGCTTATTATAGCAGCCACTGTACCAATTCCATTTGTAATTCCTGTTCATGACAAATACAATAACATCAGAAACATTTACCAGAATCCAAATTAGCAATAAAAGCATATAAACCAATTTAGGTTTGAATTACAGTTTGCACATACCGAGCAAAGTACCGCATACTTAGGAGTGACATCTTGCTCAGAGATAATATTAGTGTGGATAATATTACAGTACCCACACTCTTAACTGTATACCGGTACAGACCCCACTCTAACTGTACTTTACTAGTCGGTACCCGTGCTCTATACCCATGCTCTATACCAGCAAATTAATAAATAATGAGGTTAAGAATGTTATTCTGACATGAAAATAAACCTTGAAGCAAGAACAACCGAAATGCTCTATACCAGCATTTTACATTTTGGAATTGAGATCCAGGCTTTGTTGGAAGATTTTTAAACGGATTAATTAATTTACTAATTAAGATTTTTAAACCATGATACGGCCTTGATAATGACGTACTGTACGAAGAACAGAAATTCGGATACTTTATTAAAAGCATGATTTGGAAAACTTACTATTAATTTGGTAATGATTATGTACAAAAGTTCATATCCGACTTGAACTAAAATGCAAAATGGCTAAGAATTTAGTCATAACCTGTGTTAACCAAGTCAGAACAGATCTGATCTAGCGAGCCTCTTTGAATATGTATCTGCAAATGCTCCTGCACAAATTTTCTTTTCAAGGTTAATTACATCGATTATTTACATCAATTAAGCATCTAGTAACTCCAATTATATCGATTATTTACGATCTGATTGCTGTCATCTAAACCTTTTGGCCTCAGCATACCCTTAATTAGAAAACCAGAAACCAAAATGAGTTTCCAATATGCGTTTCCAGCCAATATGAGTTTCAGAATCTTTGAGCTTCTTTTCCTGCTAATCAACTAACACCGATTTGGGCTCCAAAACAAACCTATATATGCAAGGTAAGAATATGTGAACTCCTTATAATCAAACACCGGTATACAACTTAAAAAACTAAAACAATGTATAACAAGCAGAAAAGAAGACTAATAAGTGTGAGTGTTACTTGAAAGGAGGCAACCATCTCTTCCTTCCGTGAATCTGACCTTGTAAGCTTCGAATCTGACCAGTATGGGCTCTCTATTACTTCATCTTATCTTACACCCACCTACTGGGCTCTCTGTTGCTCCTTCTCTCTTAGGTCCCAATTGTACAAGAAAATCAAACATCAAGGCGTTTATCTCAAATTACCAACACCATATACTCAAGCCTCGGGTTTTATCAAAATTCACACAAATACACAACTAGGATACCAAAATAAGAACCGAAAAGAGCAAATTTTACCTCTATCGAGCTTATTCCCCTGCAAGAAGAAGAAAGGGTTGCACTTTTAGGCCTGACGGTATCTCACAACTCGCACCAAGAGAGAGTGGAGAGAGTGGAGAGGTCAGTGACGGCGACTGCACGTGATCAGCTTTGATTCGAGAGTTGAGAGATGGTGGCGAGGAGTATTGAGGGTTTGGATTTGGTTTTGAAAGAGAGGGGTGGGTTTGGATTTCAGAAAAAAAAAAAAAAAACACTAAGTATCCCAGAGAGCAAATATTTCTCTGGATCACATTTGCTTAGAGACACCTACCAACAAATTTGTATCACCTGAGGTAACAAAATATCTCTATTTTACATAGGGGATGTCGGATCAGTTTTGGCACGAATATTGAAGGATCCATTATCTTTCACCTAGGCAGATTTAAACAGAAATATTAAGTTACCTTAGAGAATATGGATTCCCACCCACATCCTCTAAAATGGACACCTCCTTTGAAATCAAGACCATTCATCTCCTGTCGGACGGCAATGATTTTGCAAATCTACAATTTAAGTAATAATTATACAACAAATAATATGAAAAAATTTCAAAATAAATATTTTCTACTTTTTTACATCTTATATGTCCAAATAATACTTATAAATGTCAATTTTATATAATTTCAGAGTTATTTGCCTCTTAAAACTGAGCCAAAAATTTCGGACCGTTCATTTTTACGTTATCAATGAACGGTCGATCTGCAATGAAATGAGTCCAAATCAGTTTTAAAATGATCAAAAGAAAACTCTGAACATAAACAACACAAAATTTCTCGAGTTTGGTTATGTCTAAGCTTCGATCCAACGTGAAGTGTTTATAGCCATTCGATGGCGCAATATTCCGTCAGCTGGATGGATAGGATAATCAACATAAATTTTTACCAAACTTTGCTACAATTAAATAAATGTATTGATCTTTAGTTTGAACGGTTCAGATCGACTAACGGATGTAGTATTTGTGTGTGCCTTCATGAACTCGCACAACTAGAGATCATGTTGCATGACATGCATATAGGATATGAGTTGTAATGTATATAATTTCAATCCGATTCAAATTATTGAAACGATAAATTACTTATTACATATAGAAATTCAATTTAAATAAATAAATAGAATTAATAAAGTTGTTACAACATTTATATTGTATGTAGAAATTCATATTCTTAAATAAATTGAACCCTAAGCCAAAATATTTAAATGAAAAAGTGTATTAATTTCATTTCCCTCCAATGAAAAAGGTCACTCAACTTAATTTATTTATGGTAAGTTTTTTGTTATCTTTCATATAATTATTTTCAATATGTAAATGAAAAAATAATTTCCAAATTTTATAGTGAATAAAATAATTACTTAGAAATATCTTCCAAATAAAAATGTTAAATTAAAGTATTGAAAAAAAACAAGTAAGAAAAGAAAATATTAAAAAGAATGAAAAGTAAAACAAATGAAAAAAATGAAAAATTCAACCTAAATGAAAAATTCCCTCTTAAATTTCACTTCACTTTACCAAAATTTTCGTTCCCCCTCATTCTCTACTGTCTCCCTTGAATTCACATCCTCTCCAATATTGCACAAAACAATCTTTTACAATTAGTGGATCCGGACCGTTCCTTTTAACCTGGCACTAATCTCAAAGCCCAATAATATTGCCCCTTGTGCTAGCCCGAATACCAAAGCGATGAGATTTAATCTCAAACCGTAAAGTGAGGCCCATCTTTTTACGATACTGGAGAGAGTTGAATATGTCTCCCTTTCTCTCTTCAGCCCCTCTCTATCAAAAATTGACCTAAAATTGGACTTCCCTCTAAATATTTCTACCAAACATTAGATTCCCTCCTCAATTCACTTCCCGCTAATTACCAAATACCTCACTCATGTCCTCTCTCTCTCTCTCTATCCGTGTTCTCTCAAACTTGCTTCTCTTCAAAATGAAATTCAGCACTGGACGGGCTTCGGAGTTAGGGTTCCAGCACCGAGGCGTAGCTCCGTCGACTGGAAGTCGTCTGTCGAGCTAGGGTTCAGAGCTAGAGTTTTAGCACCGAGACGTAGCTCCGTCGATTGGACATCATCCGCCAACCTAGGGTTCAGAGCTAGGGTTCCAGCGCCGTCGTTTGAATACGATTTGGGAGTTACCGTTGGAAGCAAAGGGCGCACAGGAAGAAGCACGACGGAAGATGAAGGAAGTCCGTTAACTCGTGAACGTTCCGTTAAACCCAGTGAATCTGACAATGGGCCCATAAATAAATTACTCACGGAGTCAAATACTGATGAATCGCTGACAAGGGGCCCCACTAGACAGAGCAACCGAATATCAAAATCAGTTAAGCCAGATCAGACAAGGAAAGACGAGCTGTCAGCTGATGTGGCGAGCGTAGATTGATTAGAGAGATTTAGCTTGTTGTTTTAAGAATTTCTAGTTAGAATTGTATCGCCTATATATAGGCAATGTAATCACGGATTCCATTTCATGCTAAGTTCAATATAATTTGAGAATTTCTCTCTTATCTTCTTCTCTGAGTTCGTAGCTCCGAACTGAGAAGTTTTCATATCTTTCAATTATTCTTCTTAGTTCTTGTTAATTCTTTCTCGATTAAGCTTGACGCCTGAGATCGCTGCAAAAGTGGTATCAGAGCTCGCGAATCGCAGCTGGGAAATCGCAAGACAAGACGATCAAGAAAAGGCAAGATGCCGAGATTGAGAAGCGGCGATCAGTCAGACGGAGAAGTGCCTCTGGATATGTTAGCAATTGAAGAGAAGTTGCTCAAGATCACCAAAGACTCTGAATCTTCTCTCCAAGCATCCCTTCAGCTTAGGGATACAAGATTGGACAATCTCGATAAAAAGGTGGACGCTTTGACCGATATGCTTCGAGATTTCATCACTGCACAACAGAATCGGGCGGGTGATGGAAGCAATTTGAGGCAAGATACACCTCACGGAGGAGGAAACAATGGCTTTCACCGCGACAATGACACTGATGTGCATGGAAATCCAAGAAGAGACAATCGTTACCAAGATCACCATAATCGTTCTCAAGGGGGTCCTTTACCAAAAATTGATTTTCCTGTTTTTAATGGCACCAATGCTTTAGACTGGTTAGAGGATAGTAACTTCTATTTTGAAGTTTACCAAACAGCTGAAATTTACAAAACAAGAATGGCATCTATGAATTTTATAGGTGATGCTAAAGAATGGTATTCTTGTTTTAGAGTTGAGAATCCTAACCCACCATGGCCAATCTTGGTTGATGCTGTCTTTGAAAGGTTCCAAACTAGACCAAAGTCTAACCCCATATGTCAATTCAAAACAATTCACCAATCTAGTTCTGTTGATGAATACATAAAAGAGTTCCAAAAAGCAAAGGCTAGGCTATTAGCTGACACAGGAATTAAACATGAAAATTTTTATGTATGGAGTTTCATTTGTGGGATAAAGGAGGAATTACAAAACACCATTACTCTTTTCAAGCCTAAAACTCTGAATGAAGCTTTTAATGTAGCTTTAGAGGTGGAGGCAGCAAATCTAATTTCTGATAAGAAGCACAATCTCAACAAACCTCCGTCCTACCAGTACTCCAGACCAATCAAACTGACAAATGCTTTTCAACCACCTGATCTAAATCCCCAAAGATGGAGGGAGTCACCAATAGGAAATAAAACTAATTTGGTTAAACCTCAGGCCACCCTAACAACAGACCAGAAGAGGCAATTAGGGCTGTGTTTCAGATGCAATGACAAGTGGATTCCAGGCCATAGGTGTAATAAGGTCAATAAGGGCATTCACTCCATGGATGCTGAAGAAGAGGAAGAGATACTAGCTTGCAAATACCAGGACGAATTCAGACAAGGTGAAGTGTTACAAGAAGCAAACCTTGAGGAGGAAGAGGAACACACAATCTCCACTATCAGTGCTCCCCATTCCTCTAGCTGTAACAAGACTCTCCAATTTAGGGGATTTGTTGGAAAGCTACCCATTTGTGCTTTGATTGATACTGGGAGCACCCACTCTTTTATCAATCCCTCTTTAGTTCAACTCCTCAACCTTACAACGACCAACATCAGTGCTTTAAAGGTTAGAGTTGCCAATGGAGAAAAGATGTCCACTAGCACTCTTTGTGAAAAGGTTCAGTTCTCCTTGCAAGGTCATTCTTTTGAGGCTGATTTGAGACTTCTAGAGGTCCAAGGATATGACATCATTCTGGGAATTGATTGGATATACTCCATGGACATAGAACTCAGCCTAAGGAAGGGTAAGATGGTAATTGTGCATCAAGGAAGGAAGGTAGTTCTCTCAACTGAAGAACTGACTGCTGAGATCAAGTTGTGTGAGCAAATTTCTGAATTCATCAAGGAGAGTAAAGATGGTGGTCAAATGATGTATGCTCAACTATACAAGGTAGAAGAAGTGCATCCCCATCAGCAAAATCAGGTTATTCTACCCTCTCTCTTACCAGTGCTTAAGGAATTTGAACATCTCTTTGAAGAACCAAAATCACTCCCTCCCAAGAGACTAATTGATCATAAAATTGTACTAAAACCTGATTCTAAACCTGTCAATCTTAGGCCTTACAGATTCTCATACTTACAAAAGATGGAGATAGAAAAGATAGTTAAAGAATTATTGGAAAACTCTTTTATACAACAAAGCACTAGTGATTATTCATCTCCTGTGTTACTTGTTAAGAAAAAGGATGGTTCTTGGCGCATGTGCATTGATTATAGGCAATTAAATGATAATACTGTTAAGAACAAATACCCTATTCCAATTATAGATGATCTACTTGATGAATTGAATGGGGCTATTTATTTTTCTAAGTTGGATTTGAGATCAGGATATCATCAGATTTTGATGGATGAGGGAGATATTCATAAGACTGCCTTTCAAACTCACAATGGTCTTTATGAATTCAAAGTTATGCCCTTTGGATTAACAAATGCACCAGCCACCTTTCAAGCACTCATGAATAATATCTTTAGACCTTTTCTTAGAAAGTTTATTCTGGTATTTTTTGATGATATCTTAGTATACAGTAAAAGCCTTGAGGATCATGTTAATCACCTCAGAACAGCACTTCAAATTTTATCTGAAAATCAGCTTTTTGTCAAGCAATCAAAGTGTGATTTTGGTTTAGAAAGAATTGAGTACCTGGGTCATATCATCTCTAAAGAAGGTGTCTCAACTGATCCTAAGAAGATTGAAGCAATGGTTAATTGGCCACATCCAAAAAATGTCAAAAGTTTAAGGGGATTCTTGGGTCTCACAGGTTACTACAGAAAATTTATCAAAGGATATGGTTTAATATCAAAACCCCTCACTGAATTATTAAAGAAAAATGCCTTTCAATGGAATGGTACAGCTCAAAGAGCTTTTGATGAATTAAAACATGCTATGGTATCAACACCAGTACTGCAATTACCTGATTTTAATCACCCTTTTATTATTGAGACTGAGGCTTGCCATGATGGTATTGGAGCAGTACTGATGCAATTCAAACGACCTATAGCTTTCATTAGTAAGAAATTGGGTGTTAGGAATCAATCTCTCTCAACCTATGAAAAAGAACTGCTAGCCTTGTTTACAGCTGTGTCAAAATGGCGACATTACCTTCTGAATAATGAATTTATCATTAAAACCGATCAAATCAGTCTTAAATACTTACTTGAACAAAGGATAAATACCCCTATGCAACACAGAGGTTTAAGTAAGCTTTTAGGACTGAATTACAAAATAGAATATAAGAAGGGAATTGAGAACAAGGTTGCAGATGCTCTATCTAGGCGAGAGGGGCATTTTGGGCAAAATTGTGATTCAGTTGCAGGATTGATGGTGTTGAGCGAATTAATACCTCAATGGGTACATGACATACACGACAGCTACACTGGAGATGCTTGGGTGGAGGAATTGAAACGAAAGTTACAGACTGCAGGGCCTGACACTACTCACCACCACCTGTCGCAATACCATAATGTGCTGAAGTACAAGAATCGCATTTGCGTAGGCAATCATGGAGATTGGAGGCAATCAATTATGCGAGCAATGCATGATTCCAGCATTGGTGGTCATTCAGGAATCACTGCAACATACCAACGCATCAAGAAGTTATTTTTCTGGCCAAATTTGAAGGAAGATGTCCATCAGTACATCCGACAGTGTGATAATTGTCAAATTAACAAACCGGAATTCATTGCCAAGCCAGGATTACTGCAACCCCTTCAAATTCCAGAAAATGCGTGGACAAGCGTGGGCATGGACTTCATCACTGGACTACCCAAATCTAATGGTCGTGACTCAATTATGGTGATCGTTGACCGTTTCACCAAATACGCTCACTTTGTCGCCCTCACACACCCATATGGAGCTAGCAGCATAGCTCAAGCCTTCTTTGACAATGTCTACAAACTCCACGGATTACCCACAAGCATCATCTCAGACCGAGACCCCATTTTCACAAGCAATTTTTGGCGAGAACTCATGACCAAATTAGGTGTGCAACTCAGGATGAGTACAGCTTACCATCCCCAGACCGATGGCCAAACAGAAAAAGTAAATCAATGCCTTGAGAATTACCTGCGTAGCATGGCTTTTGACAAACAAAAGAAGTGGTCGAACTACCTGACAATGGCAGAATGGTGGTATAACACCAATTTTCACAGCGCGATAAAGACGACGCCTTTTGAAGCTCTTTACGGCTATCCCCCTCCTCAATTGGGTTTGGGCAGTGCTCCCAGAAGCCAAGTAGAGGCTGTTAATGTTGTCATGCGAGATCGCCAAACGTCAATGGCTCAATTGAAGTCCAATTTACTGAAAGCACAAAGTAGAATGAAGAAGCTGGCAGACTCTCATAGAAGCGAGCGGAAATTCGAGCGTGGCGATTGGGTTTATTTGAAACTTCAACCTTACAGACAGGTCTCGATTGCAGGTTTCAATAATCAAAAACTCAACCCCAAGTTCTATGGACCTTTTGAAGTCTTGCAGAAGATAGGCACTGTAGCTTATAAGCTCAATCTACCAGCTGATTCCGCTATCCATCTGGTTTTTCATGTTTCTCAACTAAAGGCCAAACTGGGTCCAAACCAGAATCCTTTTCCTCAACTCCCAGTAATAGGTTCTAGTACTGCTACCCAGCCACAACCTCAATTGATTTTAGACAGAAGAATAATCAACAGAAGGAATTCCGCGATAGCTCAATTGCTGATTAGATGGACTGGTCAATCAAACGCTGATGCGACATGGGAGGACTACACACGAATTGCTCACCAATTTCCCGAGTTCATTCGTGAGGACACGAATTGGTTTAAGGGGGGTGGAATGTCGCGAATTGAATACGATTTGGGGGTTACCGTTGGAAGCGAAGGGCGCACAGGAAGAAGCATGACGGAAGATGAAGGAAGTCCGTTAACTCGTGAACGTTCCGTTAAACCCAGTGAATCTGACAATGGGCCCATAAATAAATTACTCACGGAGTCAAATACTGATGAATCGCTGACAAGGGGCCCCACTAGACAGAGCAACCGAATATCAGAATCAGTTAAGCCAGATCAGACAAGGAAAGACGAGCTGTCAGCTGATGTGGCGAGCGTAGATTGATTAGAGAGATTTAGCTTGTTGTTTTAAGAATTTCTAGTTAGAACTGTATCGCCTATATATAGGCAATGTAATCACGGATTCAATTTCATTCTAAGTTCAATATAATTTGAGAATTTCTCTCTTATCTTCTTCTCTGAGTTCATAGTTCCGAACTGAGAAGTTTTCATATCTTTCAATTATTCTTCTTAGTTCTTGTTAATTCTTTCTCGATTGAGCTTGACGCCTGAGATCGCTGCACATGTAGTTTGGTACTAAAAGTTCAACAAATTTGGGATTGTGCATGATGTGTAGGTTATTTTGGCTCAATTTGTTTTGTTAAGCGTTTGTTGTTTGGTTCAAATTTCTGATTGTTGTCCCTTATTCAATTTGACATATGGTCTTTGTCCCTTATTCATTTAGGATTGTTGTCCCTTGTTCCGATTGTTTGTGATTTTGTGCTTCCTATAATAAATCACAAATAAATTGAAATTAAGTAGTGGTGAAGCACCAAATCAGTCAAACAAGCATCAGTGTATGTGTATTCAATGGCTGGAGGACACATAGAGGACATTAAGTTAGGATTGCTTATTGGCATTAGGGCTAAGTGTATTGGGGTTGCTTATTGGCATTATGATTACTTATTACATATAGAAATTCAATTTGAATAAATTAATTTCTGATGTAATGATATTTTCAGTTTTTACCTAATGATGTTGACTCTTGATAATTCTACAGCTTGGATTGCGGGGCTTGTTCAAACTGGTTTGTATGCTGACGGTTCTTCTATTACTACTTTTTGAGGTAAAGCTAAAACAAAAGATTGCCAATATTTTCAGTGAATAACTGAACAGGGGGTAGTGAATATTTTGAATATTTTGGATGCCAACTCTTGGGTAACAGTTGTTATTTGTCTTTGAACGTAAATATGTATGGGGTCTATAATTGAGTTGAGATTTATAGTCAGCACCTGATACAAGATTCAAGACTGAGGTGATTTATTTCTCATCTTGATAATCATGGTGCTCTCATTACACTTTAAGAATATATAACCTGAAAACCAAAATATATGCTTATTGTGATTTTATCTAAAGATTTTTACAGTGACTTTGTCAAAAACAAAAAAGAAGGGAAGGGTGGCCAAGGAGTCATTGGTAAATGCCACAAAAGAAGGGCTTGATCAGTAAAAAAACCGCATGAGAAATCAGAACTTCAAGAAATTTAAAGAACAGCTCACATCCAGCAGCAGGTACGTACACCTCATAAACCTGTTTTGTTTTTGTATTTTCCAAATGATCTATTTGGAAGGCTATAGTTTAATGTTGTACTGTTTTGTTTGCATTGATTGGAAGATTTAGTTATTAGTTATTACTTTTTTGAACTAAAAGTTCAATTTCTAATGTTAAATTGAAAAGGTTTTTTTCTTGGATCAAATAAAGTAATGAAAGTAGCACTTGGTCGGTCCCCGGTTGATGAGTCTAGACTGCGTATACATAAGCTCTCTAAGGTTAAATTTAATATATATCTTATTTAGAAAGTGGATGCTACAGTGAAAACCGTAATATTTATTACTTCGTGGTGATTCAGGTCTCTTTTTGACCAACCTACATAAAGAGGATGTTGAAAGGTAAATACTCTCTGATTTATTTTTTATTTTTTGTGCAAGGTGAAATTTCTTAGAAAAAAATTTCCACATAAGTTTGTTCCGACATTTCAGAATATTCGGAGCATTTGAGGAGCGAGAAAGAACAGGGACTATTGCTACAGAGAAGGTTGCTACTGGAGTAATCTTAATTTTTTTGTTCTCGCATGAAATGGAACCATTTTTGCGCTAACGAGGGTTGCCTGTTCACTTGAATAAAGGTAAAAAACAATATCAAATTGCCCTTTGCTAGTTCTGTTGTAATATTTCATTCTATATAGATATTTAATATATATGCTTCATTTTATTGAAATAGAGGGGATATATAATTAGTATTAAATATATTATAACCAAAACATCTGATTATTGGTAATGGGAAGATTATCAGTAATCGGTTGTCAATTCCTTATCTAAAACCTGATTATTAAGCTTTGAGATATTATCAATAATTGGTTGTCAATTGGTTGTTGAGATTATTAAGCTTTGAGATATTAACCTGATTATTAAGCTTTGAAAAAAATAGCATTGTTTTACCTCAATATTGTTCTATCAAATAAGTATGGTAATATTTTAAATGTGACTCAAATTTTTGGAGTAAACAAGTATCAATTTTTGGAGTAACTCAAATTTTGTGTGTAGATTCAGACCTTCCTATCAAAATCTCATGCACTAATTGAAATATTTGATTCAAATATTTAATTTTGTTTTGTACCAGTTGCATCTTTTCTTTGTAAATTTACGTTATTTGTAGGCAATTTAGGAATAAATGTAGTGCTCGTCTGATCTTATCGGTATTTGTTTGGATATAAAATATTGGAATTTGGTTTTATATGATACAGTTTATTGGGGGATGTTAATCTGTGAAATATAATTCTTCCTAATCTTGTAAAAAAAAAAGTGTCAATATAGTACTTAGGTACTTCCTATATATCATGGCATCTTCTATCAAATTTGATATTTTACTTTGTAATTTCTTACATAAAATGGAAATTCTTTTTATGCAGAAAACTTCATGACTACAGATTTGTTCAGTCAGGTGTTGAAGTCCATTTTCTAGAGGAGTGTGCCCTTTATGGTGCCTAGCAACATGCACTATTTTATGGTGTCTTTTGTTTTGTTTCAGATTCATCGGCTAAGGAGTGTGCCCTTTTTACTCTTTTGGTGGGTCATGTGAGATTATGTATTTGATGTGGCATTGATTATTTTCACATATAGTTATATAGGAAAACCTTTGCAGATTTACTTTCATGGTAACAAAGTACTTAGATAATTGTATATATGGATTGTTGTTATTAGGAGTTAAGCAAACTTTTTTGTTAGGCTTGTGTTATATACTATTGTAATGTTTTTTGATATTTTGGTACAATGTATGATAATTATAGTATGTCAATTAATGCTTATTACTTGTTCTGTTCCATGTGTTTATATAAATCTGATTCAATGGGAAATATAAAAGATTACTGGGTTGGTACCAAATTGGTACAGGGAGGGAGCATGCAAAAAGTATCAGTGATATCCTTGCAAATAATTAGGTGGGACCCACATTCATTAGCCTTGCAAATAGTTAGGTGGGGTCCACATTTGCACTCCTTGCAAATAGTCAGGTGGGGTCCATGTTTGCTCTCCTTGCAAATAGTCAGTGGGACCCACATAACATAACCTTGCTAATACTCAGTTGGGTGCCAAAAATCAGTGTATTAGCAAGCGTGCTATTTGCAAGCGCTCCGCTTGCAGATATCCTAGAGAATAATATTAACAAGTGTAAGCCCTTGCAACAAGTCTAAAACTGAGTATTAGCAATGAGGCTTTAACCAACGGTAGTTATTGCAAGCGCAGCGCTTGCTAATGGCGTATTTCGGGCTTGTAGCAAGGGCACGCTGTTGCTACAATCGAAATCCTGCCGTTGCTATTACTGAGAATTCTAGTAGTGGTGGTTTAGCCTCGTCACTCTTGTCATTCCAAGGTATATATTATTTTTCATTGTAAAAATCTGGGTTTATCAGATATTTATATTTTTGCAATTTTACCCTGTTATATATTTTGGTCTATTTGAGTTATCACATTCACATATTGAAACTTAATATTGCAAGTTGGCCACCTATTTTTGTGTATTTGAGTTTGACCTGTTGATACTGCTCTCTTACTGGATCAAAGAAATTATTGTATATTTACTCCAATTTCATCTCTGGAGATTTTAACCAACAAACACACAATTTGTTAAATTATATCAACCTGTGCTCATAATTTGTTAAATATTATCAACCTGAGCTCATTTATTACATAATTTCAATGAGCTTGGAGGAACAACTTCACCAAACAAACGAGAAGAAGATGACAACTATAATTGAAAGTTACTTCACTAATCATATTCTTAACTTGTTGAAATTGGGAGCAGCTCTTCCAAACTTGAAATATCTCCACTTAAGAAATTGTGCTTGCTTTGAATAATAGGTGCCTACACAATTGTGAGTGTGGGAGAAGAGCTCATGCAGGGAGATATTAAAAGCAAGATCCAACAGTTCATGCAATGAGAAAGACATTAATTTTCCTAAGGTAACAGTAAGAAACTGGGTACAGATTCACATTTCAGATTGTATAAAATTATTATAAAAGGAATAAACGCACTGTGCCAATGATTTAGTGCAATACCAGCATGATTCTGAAATGTACTTGGTTTTTGAGTGGTTTGCTCATTGAGAGTATACTTTTTTTAACACTCCTCTTTGATAGTTGTTCTCTGTTATTTGATTCACATCAAAATCAAAATATGATATAGGTGTAGCATCTAATATTTACTTTTTTTTTAGTCAAACATATCAACAACAACAATTATATAGCGTTTCATATAATGAAATATATAATGATTCGATAAACGGTAAAAAAGATATTGCAACATTATATTAAAATATTAGTAAAAAATCGACATATGCATACTCTTTCCATCATACACTTTATAGCAATCAAAATCATAAATTTTCAAGCTAGTAGTTTTAAGTCATTTTAGCATTCAAACAAATGAAAAATACAATCACAGTTGATATAATTTATTCAATACTTTTACAAATTGATCCCCATCAAATTTATCATCAATTAATCTTCTGAGCTCATTCTTCATTACGCCAAAACTATGCCCATCGTTGGGGAAATTCTTGGGCTTGTTACATCTCACATATTCCACGTACTTTAAATTATGAAATGAGTTCCTGAGCTCCTCCCAATTGGTTGGATAAACAAACTTATTCAAGAACCTGAGGCGCAGTATCTCCACATTCCAATTATCATGGCAAGGAATTTTAGTAAGGTTTCCACCTCTAATATATAATCTCTTCAGCTTTGTTAGTTCTCCAGGGTTTTGCAGCTTTGATAGTACCTCAGCTTCTGGATAACCTCTCATATCCAACTTTTCTATATTCTTTGGTAAAGAGTAGGTTGGTATCTCCTTATTTTGTCTCCATGTTATGGTCAATACCAAAAGGTTGTTCAGAGAATTAAAACCCCGGAAAACTTCGGGACCCAAAATGTTGATGGTAAATCTAATGCTGAGCTTCCGTAGGCTTTCTAATTCTGAGAGATCACCTAAACGGCAGGACTGGTTTTTATTTCCCAGGCTGCCAACCACAAAGCCCTTTAACACCTCTAAGCTAGAGATCTCACATACCCATTTTGGCATATGATCTAACAGGTAGCACTCTGAAATATCTAAAACCCTGAGATACCCGAACCACGTGGCTGTTGTTTTTAATCCGGATGGTTTTTGTGGTAATATTTCCAAATTATTACAACCCCTGAGGTCTAGTATCTTCAGAAATTCTAGTTTCCCAATTGATTCATGAAGCTCTGATATTCCCAAAATACCTCTCAGGCTAAGGTAATTCACGAGATTTCCCAGCTTCTTTAAGAAATCAGTTTGGTTGACCTCAATGTGGTCTTTTAACTTTGTTTCTTCAGACCCAGTTTGCTTGACCCCGTTGTGAACCTCTGTTGTGTAGCGCCAATTACCAAGTTGAACTGTATACGGATGATAATTGTTCATAATGTCTATTATGTCGTTGGAATCGAGATACCTCTGGTCTATATTTAGTAGTTGCCAATTAAATAAGCACCAACTACCTTCTTTCTTTTTCTCTGGATTAACATTGCGATGTATATATCTCTCATGGGAGGAGATCAATTGCTTATGTAATATAGGTTCAATGGTGAAGTAGTTGATTACTTTATTATGCTCTCTATGTACTCCTGGTATGAGGACGTGCTTGTGCATCAGCTCAGAAAGGATCCTTTCATTTGTAACTTCATTGTACCTAAAAAGGCCAACCCACCAGGAAATCAAAAATCTCTTCTTCAGTACAACATTTTCTGGAAAAATTGCAAGGCTGTCCAGACATCTCCTTGTGTCTATGTCCAGCGAGTCCCTAAGTTGTTGAAGCTTAGAGCCTTGGTCCATTTGATGACTTTGATTTGATGATTGGCCCACTTCTTCAGTTGGGGGGGCTTTCTGAGGCAAATTAGATGCTGCCTTTACGCAAGGTTGACGATCAATCAAGGGATCAATTTGCCTTTCTATCTTTCCAAGGTAACCAGCTAACTCCTTGTCCAATTTTTCTCTATTATCAATAATATCTTTTATCTTTACAACCTCTATGCTGATTTGTTCGATGACTTTCTCCATCTCTGAATTCTCAGGAACTCGCTCCTTGGCTAGTTTAAGGCGTTTCAGTAGTGGTCCGACCAACTCTGCAACACCGCCTCCCTTTTGATGGTTGCTCATTGCAATGGTTAATTTCTTCGACCTAAGAAAAAACAATTTTGTCTATTCATTGATGTTAGAGGATGAACAAATGATAACAAACATAATGAAAAATTGTTGAAATTAATATGTTTTTTCAAAATCTATACTTTTTATGCCATTATTTGTGTTTTAATTTTGTAAGGCTTTAGAGATTATACATAATAGGATTAAATGATCAATATAGGTAATGTTTGTGTAACATCAATCTATCAAATTTAATGTTTTTCTCAATTTAATTAGCTGAAAGTTTCCGTTTAAGATTAAAATGCCAATTTTTATTTATTTATAAAATATTACAGTTTTTAGAATTTAAAGTTTGCCATTAATTTGATTTCAAGATAATGGAAAATCTCTGATACGTACATAATTTCTAAAATAATATCATTTTGTTTTGATGTGTAAGTGTGATAAGTCTTGGCAACTGCATTATATATATTTCTCTTAATCAGTTTTTGTATTCAGATTGTTTGACAAATTTTCTTAAATGGGAACTGAAAATTGATTTGGACCGTTTGGTTTAAAATAGTTTGATCTGAAATTCTGAAATTTTAACTATCAATTTACAACTTGTTATAGGATACTGAATTTAACGATGTGTCTTTTTATTAACTGCCCCTCACTACACATCTTCCATATATTTTCTCTTTGGTCTGGTTTGCTTCACATAAGTTTATCTATTTCCTTTTTTTTGCAGAAAACAAACGAAACATAAACCTTAAAAATTTATCTATGATTTTATCATAAATACCTTCTTTTTCCCACACATCAGACGAACATTTTTATTATTTTCTCTATCTTTATTTACTTTACATATTTATACTAAATACATTGTTGCTCATACTAGAGTTTCCGCAATTTTTATATATAAGAAAATCAATAAAAATAATATTAAAAATAAGAAATGGATCAGGGGAATTTGAAAAATGGGAAGGCAGTATGGCGCCATGGCGTCCCTGCGGGACGCCATGGCATACTCAAGACTATCGGAAAAAAAATGAAAAAAAATCGGAACGGGACGCCATGTCTCAATACACAACCCAGAAAAAAGAAAAAAAAAATTAAAGTGGGCCGCCATGGCCCAAGCCAACCCAGAAACGAAATTCAAATTTTTTTTATGCTATGTTCAGTGAGCAGTCCAATAATTTTGACCAGATTCAAAATTAAATTTAGAGAAAATGGCTTCATGGATTTTTGTGTTTTTTATATAAAAATAAAGATATGAAAGTCTAGTTTTCAGATAAAATAATTTATTTATACAAAAATATTACAGATTGGTACAGTTTTAGCGATTAATTGACAGAGGTCAGAAATCAGAAAAGCTGAAATTCCAGTGAGCAGTCCAATAATTTTGACCAGATTCAAAATTAAATTTAGTGAAAATGGCTACATGGATTTTTGTGTTCTTTATATAAAAATAAAGGTAAGAAAGTGTAGTTTCCAGATAATATAATTTCTCTATACAAAAATATTATAGATTGGCATAGTTTTAACGATTAATTGACAGAGGTTAAAATTATTAGACTCGTCACTAAAATTTCAGCTTTTCTGATTTCTGACCTCTGTCAATTAATCGCTAAAACTGTACACATCTGTAATATTTTTGTATAGAGAAATTATATTATCTGGAAACTAGACTTTCATACCTTTATTTTGATATAAAGAACACAAAAATCCATGTAGCAATTTTCTCTAAATTTAATTTTGAATCTGGTCAAAATTATTGGACTGCTCACTAAAATTTCAGCTTTTCTGATTTCTGACCTCTGTCAATTAATCGTTAAACTTGTACACATTTGTAATATTTTTGTATAGACAAATTATATTATCTGGAAACTAGACATTCATACTTTTATTTTGATATAAAGAACACAAAAATCCATGTAGCCATTTTCTCTAAATTTAATTTTGAATCTGGTCAAAATTATTGGACTGCTCACTGAACATTGCATTAAAAAAAATTGAATTTCGTTTCTGAGTTGGCCTGGGCCATGGTGGCCCACTTTAATTTTTTTTTTTTTTTTTCTGGATTGTATTGAGACATGGCGTCCCGTTCCGAATTTTTTTTTTTTCGTGTTTTTTCTGATGGTCTTGAGTATGCCATGGCGCCATGGTGGCCACACGGTTTTATAAAATGTCACGTTACTCTCTATATATATGTTATCCATCTGATCGCCATACGGTTTTATACTAAATACAATATTTTTTTATGACTACAATTTGCCCAATTAAATTTTTATTGATATAAATTATTTAAGTTGAAAAAATTCACTGACTCATGCCTAAAATAAGAACGTAGGGTTTCTATAAAAAGAAAAGTACATTAATTTCTCAAATGTATATTGAGTAGTTTAATTAATGAAGTTTCTTTCAAGAGAAGATAAGGAAAGGGAATCCTTAATAATCTCTTTTCAAACTAATTGCTTTGTCCTTAGTTGAATTTCATTACAAAATTATCCCTATAATAATATTTGGAAGCGGTAAAAATTTGACAGATAAAAGAACTCTTATTTCATATGGTACCATGGTGATAATAAAGATAATTTATTTTATTTCTCTACTTAATTCTATTATAAAATGGAGAGAATGTATTCTCTGAAGCAATTTAAAATTTGATTTCAGTCAAAATTGAGCAAATTCTAAGAATATGGGTCAATTTGGAAATTCATGGGCAAATTAATGGGGAGCGGGTAGATTTAAAATTGGTAATGAACGATTCGGATAATTTCGTATTAAACATCAAAATTTGTGTTACTTCATATAAGATTTGGCCTGCGAGTTTCTAGAACCAAGCAATTAGTGTCCAGCTTTGTTATTATACCCAGAAGTTTGATGTATATCCAAGTCCATTTACAAGTTACAGGGAATTCGGGGTAGGTTACAAGTGCAACAATTTAATTTAATATATAATTTATTCACTATCTGAAGATTAAAATCCATGTTTAAAATTAATTCCAAAATATATATATAAAGCTTACCACTAGATGCGCAACGGTAACGTAACTTCAAGCTCTAACAGTAACCTTCTTCACTTCGTACGCCTCGTGTCCGATCCACGCAATAGCTATAGAAACCAGTAGATATAGAACATGATATTGTAAGTAATAATCATCACAATAAAAAAAAAATATGAATACAAGTTATTATAAATAATATGATTCAAAATAGAGAAGGTTATAATAAAATTACACGGAAAGATTGAAGAGAAGACAAAAAATTTACCTTATAAGAGAAAGAGAAGAGATTAGTTTGGCTCCTGTATTCAATCTCCAAGTTCCTGTGAGAGGAGAGAGGGAGGAGGGAGGGAGAGAGATTGAGATAAAGATGCCTTGCTCAATCTCCAAGTGCCTGTTGTATTCATATTTAAAGCAAAAGATGTAGACACAAAGATGCCTTGCTCAATTTCAATTTTCAAGAGAGAAGTGGGTGTAAAATCGGAATAACCGAATCTGATGTTGGGCCCACGTCCATCTAGTATTCTTTCTAGCTTTATATTCTTTTGTAAAGGGGAGTGCTATACTGAGGGTAATTTTTGTAAAAATAATAGTTTGATATCCAAGTGCACTTACAAGTTTCGAGTACAATGTGCTTATTGCTTCTGTCAAATTCTTATAATAAGGTGTGTTGTGAGTGTTTGCAAATTCGAGTAGATTATAGGTGCAATAATTTGATTTAGTTCATAATTTATTTACTATCTGAAAATTAGAATTCATGTATAAAATTAATTTCAAGATATATATAGAGTTTACCACTAGACACGCAGCGGAAACTTCAAGCTCTAGCAGTAACTTTCTTCACTTCGTACGTCTCGTGTCGGATCCACGCAACAGTAATTGCAGCCACGTCTACACGAACAGGTTCAAAAACAACCGCGAGTCAGAGTACTAGCGCCGACTAACAGTTCCCTCTTGTCTCTCTAGATCTCTCTCTCTCAGTTTCTGAAATAGTGCAATCTCATACATATCAGATTTTCGGTTTAATCCAATAAAATCGAAATTTTGTTTCTTTATCCTTTTTCTTTCTTTAATGTCTTATCCGAAAATGTATAGTTCTGAGTTATATCTAAAACTGATCATCTGCATATGTATTTATAATACAACACATCCATTAAGATCACACCTAATCAGAAACTCTTATCCTTATCAGATCATATCATATCATATCAAAGAGCAGAAATTTCGGGCCCATATATTGATGCAGTCCAATAAGACTTAATCCATATTATAATTTTATAATTAACTATTAATTACGGTCGAAAATATTCTGACATATTAGTCCAATAAGACTCATATTCTTATCTGACGTGTTAGTACATTTCTAACGGTGAGAAAAATGGAAATAAATGATAGGCTAATATCAATAAGAATTTCAATTTTTGACATAAATGTTCTCTCTTCCATTATTAAATTACTACTAAAATCTATACAGAGTGCATCTTAAATATTAAATTGACCATAACATAATACTAAAAATTAGAAACCAATATTTTTTTTTAAGGTTAGAAACTAATAGTTATAGAACATGATATTGTAAGTAATAATCATCACAATAATATAAAAAAAATATGAATACAAGTTATTATAAATAATATGATTCAAAATTGAGATGGTTATAATAAAACACGGAAAAATTGAAGAGAAGACAAAAAAATTACCTTATAAGAGAAAGAGAAGAGATTAGTTTGGCTCTTGTATTCAATCTCCAAGTTCCTGTGAGAGGAGAGAGGGAGGAGGGAGGGAGAGAGATTGAGATAAAGATGCCTTGCTCAATCTCCAAGTGCCTGTTGTATTTTATTAAAGCAAAAGATCTAGATCACACAGAGATGCCTTGCTCAATTTCAAGAGGGAAGTATCAGTAAAGCTGGATCCAATGAAGACTTTTAATTATTCATCTTGTGTAACTTGTAAATAACTACACTTGTTGGGAAATATTAAAACATTGATTTTGGGAATGCACATACATAATTCTCTTTTTTCAAATTTCAATATATATGTTTATATTTGTTTGATTAAAAAAAAAAAACTTTTTTTAAAAAATAGCCAATGTTAAGCACTCACCTAATTAATATAATCGGAATAACCGAATCTGAAATGGGGCCCACGCCCATCTAGCTTTATATTCTTTTGTAAAAGTGACATCAAGATCAAATGAATGGAATAGGCTCGTAAAACTAGAAAATGTATTTCGGAATTATGCCCAAAGCACTTTATTTAGCAAAACATAAATTATTTCATCGAAGCATTCAATCAAACTTTTATAGTACAAACTTTACTTTTCTTTTAAATTAAACTATGCAAAAGTACGTTTGTTCCTCATCAGACTACACTCTGAAAATAATATTATCTTTACAGACTAAATTGAATTTCCATAATAATAGTTTCTACATAAAAGTTGTATCGTCAACTAAATGTTGAACGTAAATATATATATTTTTTTTTGCAAAACTATAAAAACCTTTATAATTATGATTAATTATGTCGAAATTTACACAGTAAAATACAAATATATATATATATATATAGAGTAGAACTAGGGTGTTCCTAAGCTCACCAAGCCCTTCATGAGCTCGACTCTAAAACCTATCGAATTGACTTCAAACGACATGTCCAAACCGTTAGATGTTCAATCTATATTAAAATGTGCTTGGAGACCAAATTTACATTTTTTGGAATTTTTTTACTATTTATTAAGCCACTTGGAAAATTGCTGTTTTATTAAAATTCTGCACCATTGGAAAACAGCGATTTTCAAACCATCTTAATAAATATTAAAAAAATTCCAAAAAATATAAAATTTGGTCTACAAGCACATTTTAATATAAATTGAATATCTAATGGTTTGGAAATGTCGTTTGAAATCAATTCGATAGGTTTTAGAGTCGAGCTCATGGAAGGGCTTGGTGAGCTTAGGAGCACCCTAGTCCTACTATATATATATATATATATATATATATATATATATTAGTATCGTGCCCGTGCGTTGCAACGGGAATATTATAAGATTGAATATAATATGAAGAGACTTTTTTTTATTGACATTTCACCCAGAATTAAGAAAAAATATATAAATGAAAATAAAAAACACAAATGACAAAAAAAACAGAGATATAAATAATAATAACAGTAAAAAAAATAACAAATGAAAACAAAAATGGATCAAATATAACATGAAAAAAATCTTGAAATATCATTGCTAGTGCGATTCTCTTCGATGTAGTCCAACATTTCTGAAAATGAACAAAAAAAAAAAATGAAAAATAGATTATAATTGCTCCAAATTAAAAAATATAATAAAATTAGAAAAACAATCTTTCTATTCTTGATTTCCTCTATTCTAGATGTGGGGTGATTTGTATAGAAACAACTCCAATCAAATATATTCTAGATTTTTCTATTATGCCGTTGAGATCTATATAGAAACAAACAAAAAAAATATATGGAAACAAAGAAAAAATTAATTTTCATTTTCTGTCGTGATAATTTGTATAGAAACAAATGAGATATAGGAAACCAAAAATAAGGAAACGAAGAAGTTGCTAAACGTAGGAGAAATAAGGAAAAAAAATGTCGCTAAATATTCAATTTTAATTGTAATATATTGTGTGACTGTACGTGTAGCGAGTATGTTTTTAACTAAATATAGACTTCTACACTTAAAAAAGATACATTTAATCAAAACAAGACAGATTATTTGATTAGAGGGTTGAGATTAAATCTGAAATTTCATCTTTCAATCATAGCCGTTGGCGGATCGGACACCCAACGTGCTTAATAATGGAATGGAGATATATATATAAGTAGAACTAGGGTGTGATGTGCTCACCAAACTCTTTGGTGAGCACAACTCTACATAAACTATGGGATTCACTTCAAACGAGATGAATCCAACCGTTGAAACCGATGTACTTTACGAGTGATGCATGTACATGCAAAATTTTAAATTTTTTGAATTCATTTAGTCTGAAGTCAAGTGGTCAAAATTGATGAAAAATGAATGATCCAAAATGAAGTTGTTTTAATGCATTCAAAAAATTCTCAATTTTGACCACTTGACTTGAGACTAAATGAATTCAAAAAATTCAAAATTTGGCATGTACGTTCATCACTCGTAAAGTACATATGTTTCAACAGTTGGATTAATCTCGTTTGAAGTGAATCCGATAGTTTATGTAGAGTTGTGCTCACCAAAGAGTTTGGTGAGCACATCACACCCTAGTTCTACTCTATATATATATATATATATATATATATATATAGAGAGAGAGAGAGAGAGAGGGGAGGGATCCAATTACACCCTTTTTGGTGACACATCATGACACCATTTTTTTATAGGTCAATTTTGCGATTTCAAAATCCAAACAGTCGATCCGAACCGTTCAACATGATCACCATATTAAAATGTGCTTGGAGATCAAATTTTACATTTTTTTGATTTGTTTTACTATTTATTAAGATGGTTACAAAATCGTTGTTTTTCAATGGTCTGAAAACAACGATTTTGTAACCATCTTAATAAATGGTAAAAAAATTCAAAAAAATGTAAAATTTGATCTCCAAGCACATTTTAATATACCTATCATGTTGAACGGTTTGGATCGACTATTTGGACTTTGAAAATGGTAGGTGTCAAAGTGTGTCACCAAAAAAAATGTAATTTGATTTTAATTAACCTTGAGATGTGCATTACATCTCCATAGAAATGCAATCGCCATCTTATCTTACCTCCTGAATTTAGCACCTTGATCATCTATTTTTCAACAGAAAATGGATACGGGACTGGATTTTCTGTGACATCCTTCATTTGTGCCATACTGCCATGCCATTACTTGTGTCACAGGAGATACTGATCAAATCATTCCCTTTGTGGCGCGCTCATCCTCTTGTCAGATCCAACGCCGTACCGGACCGTGTACATTATTACTGTAGAAAAATTTCTGAGTCGTTTTTTATTCTGGCACGAATCTCAAAGCTGATTTTACACACTCCTTCGACTTCACTGAAGCCACTGTAGACTCCATCCATGAAGCATTCACAAACCGCTCTCTCACCTCCCGGCAACTCATTCAACACTACCTTTCTGTGATCCGAAACCTCAACCCGCTTCTCCATGCAGTCATTGCAGTCAACCCAGACACGTTGACTGAAGCTGCCCGTGCCGATCTCGACCAGGAAAGGAACTCTGCTATCAACCAAAACAGGTAGGTTTTGTTAACAAGTGGGGATGTTGTTCCAGTTTAGTCAAATTATCACCAATTGCATGAACCCATATTAGTACTGACTACTGAGAGGTATTATGGTGCGAGTATCTTAATTAGGATTTAGGACCCACCCAATAAGCTTAATATGAGTTTCATTTCTTTCTGACCAGTGAAAATTTGGTGCATAGTTGATAGTTCCACCTCGTATTCTAATCTGAGACTATCGATTATCGATTATTAAACACATCATTGGCACCAATTGTGCAAGGCGATGCATGCTTGCTGTTCAATACAGTGCTTGTGTAAACTTGGCCCGGATTTATTGAATTGGATGTAGGTCATAAGTGAAACTTTTGGGAAGCATGGCTCAATTCAAGAATAGGTACTTGGTGATGGAGGTGATTTTGGACCCAAATCATGAAACAGGTACCTCCGAGCCAATAGAGCTTACCGAGTTTAACTAATGTCAAAAATGCCATTAAAGATAGCATTCAATTAAATTTCGGAGATTGTGGTTTAGTCTCGTCACTCCTGTCATTCCAAGGTATATATTATTTTCCATTGTAAAAATCTGGGTTTATTAGATATTTATATTTTTGCAATTTTACCCAGTTATATATTTTGATCTATTTGAGTCCGTGATTTTTATTTTTACCCAAAAACAAAATTATTTTAATATAAATAGCCAGTTTTTGAAAAAAAATTATTTCTGCCCAAACCGTACAGAATATTTACGGTTTGAATTAAGAATTCAAAAGCACTACGTCAGCTGTTTGGGCAATTTTTGAGAGATGATATCTCACGATCTGTTTTGAGATTTTGTATGAAACTTCACAGTCTTGTTCTACGAAGTCAAGACTGCATGTCGGCAAATTTTCATGATTTTTGAAGATGCTTTGCTATGTTAACCAGAGGTGCAAAGTAGGACTCGGACGCACTCCTTCAGCATTTCGGACAATTTTTGAGGGATGATATCTCACGATCTGTTTTGAGATTTTGCATGAAACTTCACAGTCTTGTTCTAAAAAGTCAAGACTGCATGTCGGAAAATTTTCATGATTTTTGAAGATGCTTTTCTATGTTAACCAAAGGTGCAAAGTAGGACTCAGACGCACTCCTTTAGCTTTTCGGGCAATTTTTGAGAGATGATATCTCACGATCTGTTTTGAGATTTTGCATGAATTTCACAGTCTTGTTTTACGAAGTCAAGACTGCATGTCGGCAAATTTTCATGATTTTTGAAGATGCTTTGCTATGTTAACCAGAGGTGCAAAGTAGGACTCGGATGCACTCCTTCAGCATTTCGAGCAATTTTTGAGAGATGATATCTCACGATCTGTTTTGAGATTTGTATGAAACTTCACAGTCTTGTTCTACGAAGTCAAGACTGCATGTCGGCAAATTTTCATGATTTTTTAAGATGCTTTGCAATGTTAACCAGAGGTGCAAAGTAGGACTCGGACAAACTCCTTCAGCATTTCAGGCAATTTTTGAGAGATGATATCTCACAATCTGTTTTAAGATTTTGCATGAAACTTCACAGTCTTGTTCTACGAAGTCAAGACTGCATGTCGGCAAATTTTCATGATTTTTGAAGATGCTTTGCTATGTTCACCAGAGGTGCAAAATTGGACTCGGACGTACTCCTTCAGCATTTCAGGGATTGCCGGACGCAGCCGGACGCAGCCGTAAATTTATTAGAATTGCTATAATAACTTCCTATATCTACTAATATTAAATATTTTAACAACATATTAAGATTATATAATGTATCAAATTCATACCATTAAGAAATAAATTGGAATGAGAAAATACGCACAAAACAGAATAAAATTAAGAACAACAATACGATAAGTACAAATACGGTTTTAACATAGCAAAGCATCTTCAAAAATCATGAAAATTTGCCAACATGCAGTCTTGACTTCGTAGAACAAGACTGTGAAGTTTCATGCAAAATCTCAAAACAGATCGTGAGATATCATCTCTCAAAATTGCTCGAAATGCTGAAGGAGTGTGTCCGAGTCCTATTTTGCACCTCTGGTTAACATAGCAAAGCATCTTCAAAAATCATGAAAATTTTCCGACATGCAGTCTTGACTTCGTAGAACAAGACTATGAAGTTTCATGCAAAATCTCAAAACAGATCGTGAGATACCATCTCTCAAAAATTGCTCGAAATGCTGAAGGAGTGCGTCCGAGTCCTACTTTGCACCTTTGGTTAACATAGCAAAGAATATTCAAAAATCATGAAAAAATTTCGACATGCAGTCTTGACTTCGTAGAACAAGACTGTGAAGTTTCATGTAAAATCTCAAAACAGGTCGTGAGATATCATCTCTCAAAAATTGCCCGAACAACTGACGTAGTGCTTTTGAATTCTTAATTCAAACCATATATATTATTTACAGTTGGAATTCTTAATTCAAACCGTAAATATTCAGTACGGTTTGGGCAGAAATAAATGTTTTTCAGAAACTTGGTTATTTATATTAAAATAATTTTGTTTTTGGGTAAAAATAAAAATCACGGTATTTGAGTTATCACATTCACATATTGAAACTTAATATTGCAAGTTGGCCACCTATTTTTGGGTATTTGAGTTTTGACCTGTTGATACTGCTCTCTTACTGGATCAAAGAAATTATTGTATATTTACTCCAATTTCATCTCTGGAGATTTTAACACACAAACACACAATTTGTTAAATTATATCAACCTGTGCTCATAATTTGTTAAATATTATCAACATGAGCTCATTTATTACATAATTTCAATGAGCTTGGAAGAACAACTTCACCAAACTACCGAGAAGAAGATGACAACTATAATTGAAGGTTACTTCACTAATCATATTCTTAACTTGTTGAAATTGGGAGGTCTTCAAAACTTGAAATATCTCCACTTTAAGAAATTGTGCTTGCTTTGAATAATAGGTGCCTATGCAGTTGTGAGTGTGGGAGAAGAGCTCATGCAGGGAGATATCAAAAGCAAAGATCCAACAGTTCATGCAATGAGAAAGACATTAATTTCCCTAGGTAACAATAAGAAACTTCTTTAAAAGAAAAAGAGAAGAGAGCTGGGTACAGATTCACATTTCCGCTTCTATAAAATTATTGTAAAAGGAATAAACGCACAGTGTTAGTAATTTAGTGCAACACCAGCATGATTCTAAACTGTACTTGGTTTTTGAGTGGTTTGCTCATTGAGAGTATACTTTTTTTAACACTCCTCTTTGATAGTTGATCTCTGTTATTTTATTCACATCAAAATCAAAATATGATATAGGTGTAGCATCTAATATTTACTTTTGTTTAGTCAAACATATCAACAACAAAAATTATATAGCGTTTCATATAATGAAATATAATGATCGATAAATGGTAAAAAAGATATTGCAACATTATATTAAAATATTAGTAAAAATCGACATATGCATACTCTTTCCATCATACACTTTATAGCAATCAAAATCATAAATTTTCAATCTAATAGTTTTAAGTCATTTTAGCATTCAAACAAATGAATAATACAATCACAGTTGATATAATTTATTCAATACTTTTACAAATTGATCCCCATCAAATTTATCATCAATTAATCTTCTGAGCTCATTCTTCATTATGCCAACTATGCCCATCGTTGGGGAAATTCTTGGGCTTGGTACATTCCACATATTCCACGTACTTTAAATTCTTAAATGAGTTCCTGAGCTCTTCCCAGTCGGTTGGATAAACCAACTTATTCAGGAACCTGAGGCGCAGTATCTCCACATTCCAATTATCATGGCAAGGAATTTTAGTAAGGTTTCCACCTCTAATATATAATCTCTTCAGCTTTGTTAGTTCTCCAGGGTTTTGCAACTTTGATAATACCTCAGATTCTGGATAACATCTGATATCCAACTTTTCTATATTCTTTGGTAAAGAGTAGGTTGGTATCTCCTTATTTTGTCTCCATGTTATGGTCAATACCAAAAGGTTGTCCAGAGAATTAAAACCCCGGAAAACTTCGGGACCCAAAATGTTGATGGTAAATCTAATGCTGAGCTTCCGTAGATCTTTTAATTTTGAGAGATCACCTAAACTACATGACTGGTTTTTTTTTCCCAAGCTGCCAACCACAAAACCCTTTAACACCTCTAAGTCAGAGAGCTCACATACCCATTTTGGCATATGATCTAACAGGTAGCACTCTGAAATATCTAAAACTTTGAGAGACCCGAACCATTCTGTTTTTAATCTGGATGGTTTTTGTGGTAATTTTTCCAAATTATGACAAGCTCTGAGGTCTAGTACTTTCAGATTTTCTAGTTTTCCAATTGATGCAGGAAGCTCTACTATTCCTGAAATGCCTCGCAGGCTAAGGTAATAAACATCTTTTCCTAACTTCTTTAAGAAATCAGTTTGGTTGACCTCAATGTGGTCTTTTAACTTTGTTTCTTTAGACCCAGTTTGCTTGACCCCGTTGTGAACCTCTGTTGTGTAACGCCAACTACCAAGTTGAACTATAGACACATTATGCTTGTTCATAATGTCTATTATGTCCTTGGAATCGAGATACCTCTGGTCTATATTTAGTAGTATGCTCTTAAATAAGAGCCAACTACCTTCTTCCTTTTTCTCTGGAATAAGACTGCGATGTATATAAATCTGATGGTAGGTGATCAATTGCTTATGAAATATAGGTTCAATGGTGAAGTAGTTGATTACTTTATTATGCTCTCTATGTACTCCTGGTATGAGGACATGTTTGCACATCAGCTGAGAAAGGATTCTTTCAATTGTAACTTCATCGTGCCAAAAAATGCTACCAAACCAGGAAATCAGAAATCTCTTATTCAGTACTACATTTTCTGGAAAAATTGCAAAGTTGTCCAAACATTGACTTGTGTCTATGTCCAGCGAGTCCCTAAGTTGTTTAAACTTGGCCCATTAGTCCATTTGATGTCTTTGATTTGATGATTGGCCCACTTCAGTTGTGGTGGTTTTCTGAGGCAAATCAGATGCTGCCTTTACACAAGGTTCACGATCAATCCAAGGATCAATTTGCCTTTCTATCTTACCAATGTAACCAGCTAACTTCTTGTCCAATTTTTCTCTACTATCAAGAATATCTTTAATCTTTTCAACCTCTATGCTAATTTTTTCGATGACTTTCTCCATCTCTGGATTTTCAGGAACTCGCTCCTTAGCTAGTTTAAGGCGTTTAAGTAGTGGTCCGACCAACTCTGCAACACTGGTTCCCTTTTGATGGTTGCTCATTGCAATGGTTAATTTCTTCGACCTAAGAAACAACGAATTTGTCTACTGATGTTAGAGGACAAACTAATGGTAACAAACATAATGATTTTTTTTTTTTTAAAATTAATATGTTTCTTCAAAATCTATACTTTTATGTCATTATTTGTGTTTTAATTTTGTTACGGCTTTAGAGAGTATGCATAATAGGATTAAATGATTAATATAGGTAATGTTTGTGTAACATCTATTAAATTTAATGTTTTGCTCAATTTAGCTAAAAGTTTCCATTTAAGATTAAAATGCTAATTTTTATTTATTTATAAAGTATTACAGAAGAATTTAAAGTTTGTCATTAATTTGATTTGAAGATAATGGGAAATCTCTGATACGTACATAATTTATAAATAATATTAATTTGTTTTGATATGTAAGTTTGATAAGTCTTGAGGCAACTGCATATATATATTTCTCTTAATCAGTTTTTATATTCAGATTGTTTGACAATTTCTCTTAAATGGGAACTAAAAATTGATTTGGACCGTTCAGTTAAAAATAGTTTGATCTAAAATTCTGAAATTTTAACTATCAATTTACAACTTGTTATAGGAATAGGATACTGAATTTAACGATGTGTCTTTGCCCTTACTATACATCTTCCATATTTTTTCTCTTCCAGTCTTCCTATTTGGAGGGTATTCCTGTTATTCCTTTGGAATAATAGCAGATTTATTTCCTTTATATTGAAGGGACTGATGTTTGGACAACATAATTTATTTCCTATTTGGAGGGTACTTTTTGTTATTTTATAGTCAATTTTGCCTCTCAATTGTATTTCTTCTAGCATTAATTGGACACTCTTTCTTATACTATTGCACAATATTAGTTTCCTTAAATTCCATTATAATAAAGTAAACAAATTTCGTGTACAATTGCTATTTCTAGTAGATCATTTAAATATTTAATTGAATATTTCTATACTTGTAGTTGTAGTCAATGAGTTCAAATCAAAAATAATATTTTTAGGTGTTCATTAAGTATTTCTGAATACCCCATCTTATTTTATGGTTTCCGTGGCTGATCTTGAAGTTCATGAGGTGAATTGCTATTTGGATATGTTGACAGAACAAATCAGATAATTCATTAAATAAGGTGTTCATTTAAAGAGAGGAAAAAAAATGGAAGACATCAATGAAAAAACGAAAATACAAATCAATGATAAGTATGAGTAGAACTAGGGTGTGATGTGCTCACCAAATTCTTTGGTGAGCACAACTCTACATAAACTATCGGATTCACTTCAAACGAGATTAATCCAACCGTTGAAACTGATGTACTTTGCGAGTGATGGGCGTACATGCAAAATTTTGAATTTTTTGAATTCATTTAGTCTCAAGTCAAGTGGTCAAAATTGATGAAAAATGAATGATCCAAAATGAAGTTGTTTTAATGCATTCAAAAAATTCTCAATTTTGACCACTTGACTTGAGACTAAATGAATTCAAAAAATTCAAATTTTTTCATGTACATGCATCACTCGTAAAGTACATCGGTTTCAACGGTTGGATTAATCTCGTTTGAAGTGAATCCGGTAGTTTATGTAGAGTTGTGCTCACCAAAGAGTTTGGTGAGCACATCACACCCTAGTTCTACTCGATAAGTATAGAAGTTTCTCAAATGAGTATATTAATTTCTCAAATGTATGTTGAGTAGTTTAATGAAGTTTCTTTCAAGAGAAGATGAGGAAAGGGAATCCTTAATAATCTCTTTTCAAACTAGTTGCTTTGTCCTTGGTTGAATCTCATGACAAAATTATCCCTATAAATATATTTGGAAGCGGTAAAAATTTGACAAATAAAAGAACTCTTATTTCATATGATACCATGGTGATAATAAAGATAATTTATTTTATTTCTCTACTTAATTCTATTATAAAATGAGAGAATGTATTCTCTGAATCAATTTAAAATTTGATTTCAGTCAAAATTGAGCAAATTCTTATAATATGGGTCAATTTGGAAATTCATGGGCAAATTAATGGGAATTGGGGAGCGGGTAGATTTAAAATTCGTAATGAACGATTCGGATATTTTCCTATTAAACATCAAAATTTGTGTTACTTCATGTAAGATTTGGCCTGCGAGTTTGTAGAACCAGGGAATTAGTTTCCAACTTGGTTATTATACCTAGAAGTTTGATATCCAAGCCCACTTACAATGTACTTATTCCTCCTGTCAAATTCTAATAAGAAGATGTGTTTGCATACAAGTGAGCGTAGGGAATTAAGATATAGATGTAATATTTTGATTCAGTTTATTATTTTTTACTATTTGAAAATTAGAATTTATGTATAAAATTAATTTTAAAATACATATAGAGTTTACCACTAGATACGTAGCGGAACTTCAAATGCTAGCAGTAATTTTCTTCACTTTGTACGCCTCGTGTCGGATCCACACAACAACAACCGCAACCACGTCTCTACTGGTATCCACACGAACATGTTCGAAAACAACCGCGAGTCAGAGTGCTAATGTGGATTGGCAATCCCCTCTTGTCTTTCTCTTTCTCTCTTTCAGTTTCTGAAATAGTGCAGTCTCAGACAGATCAGATTTTCAGTTTAATCCAATAAAACCAAAATTATGTTTCTCTATCCTTTTTCTGTCTTTTCTGTCTTGTCCGAAAATGTATAGTTCTGAGTTATATCCGAAATTGATCATCTGCATGTGTATTTATAATACAACACCCATTCATATCGCACCACTTGATCGCACCCATAGTGACAAATGAATAGTTTGGGTTCAGTTCGGCGGAGTCAAAAATTTGTGATTCGGGTATAATTCGGGTATAATTTGGGAATGATTCGGTACAATAAGGAAGCAAAAAAAAAAAAAACCAAACCCCCCCCCCCCAAAAAAAAATTTCATGCTTTTCTCGCGAATAATTCGTGATTCGCGTTTTATTCGGAGTTTGGTTCGGAAATGTCAAAAAAAAGAATAAAACGCGAATTATTCGCAAATTATACCTGTATATTGTTACTATGAGCGCACCTAATCAGAAACTCTTATCTTGATCTGATCAAATCAGATCAGATCAGAGAGCAGAAATTCCGAGCCCATATATTGATGCAGTCCAATAAGACTTAATCCATATTATAATTTCATAATTAACTGTTAATTACGGCCCAAAATATTCTGACATGTTAGTACATTTCTAACAGTGAAAAAGATGAGAATAAATGATAGGATAATATCAATAATTATTGAGGAGGGATCCAATTACACCATTTTTTTTTAAACATTATGACACTGTTTTTTTTATAGGTCAATTTTGCAATTTCAAAATCCAAACAGTCGATCTGAACCGTACAACATGATCACCATATTAAAATGTGCTTGGAGATCAAATTTTACATTTTTTTGAATTTTTTTACTATTTATTAAGATGGTTACAAAATCACTGTTTTCAATGGTCTGAAAACAACGAATTTGTAACCATCTTAATAAATAGTAAAAAAATTCAAAAAAATATAAAATTTCATCTCCAAGCACATTTTAATATATTCATCATGTTGAACGGTTTGGATCGACTATTTGGACTTTGAAAATGGTAGGTGTCAAAGTGTGTCACCAAAAAAGGTGTATTTTGATCCCTCCTCATAATAATTTCATAATTTTGACATAAATGTTCTCTCTTTCATTATTAAATTACCACTAAAATCCATACTAAATACGTCTTAAAAATTAAATTGACCGTAACATAATAATAAAAAATTAGAAACCAATAGTGTTTTTTAAAGGTTAGAAACCAATAGTTATAGAACATAATATATTGTAAGTAATAATCATCACAATAATTATTAAATATTAATCCCAGTTATTATAAATAATACGATTCAAAATAGAAAAGGTTATAATAAAACACAGAAAGATTCAAGAGAAGACAAAAATTTTACCTTATAAGAGAAGAGATTAATTAGTTTGCCTCTTGTATTCAATCTCCAAGTTCCTGGTTATGAAATTACCAAATTAAGTTGAGGGAGTGAGAGAAGAGAGGGAGGAAGAGAGAGATATCTTGCTCAAGAGATAAGAAAGAGATCTAGACACAAGATGCCTTGCTCAAGAGATAAGTATCAACAAACCTCGATCCAATAAGACCGAGAGAAATATTAAAACATTGTTTTTGGGAATGCACATTCTCTTCTTTCAATATGATTATATTTGTTTGATTAAAACAAATTTCAAAAAATAGCCGTTATTGTTTAAGCACTCACCAAATCTGGCTATGTTTTCATTGGACGACAGCTCCTAATCTGAAGTGGGCCCCAACTGGCTTTATATTCTTTTGTAAAAGTGACATCGGAGAGTGGGAGTGGGTGGGTGGGTGGGTGGGTGGCTTTATATTTATTTTATATTTTCAGCTTTTCTGAGTAAAACAAAATATTAAAAATTAGCCAATGTTTAAGCACTCACCACTCACTAAATACCGAAATTTTTATATATAAGAAAATAAATAAATAAAATATTAAAAATAAGAAACTGTTCATCAGAATTTCAAAAGTAAGAAGGACGCCACTCGGGATGGCGTCCCTCAGGGACGCCATCCCAGAAAACGTCCCGTGAAAAAAAAAAAAAAAAAAAAAAAAAAGGGACCGGACGCCATCCCAGAAAACGTCCCGTAAAAAAAAAAAAAAAAAAAAAAAAAACGGGACGGGACGCCATCCCAGAAAACGTCCCGTTAAAAAAAAAAAAAAAAAAAAAAAAAAAAAAAAAAAAAAAAAAAAAAAAAAAAAATTTCTGCTGTGTTCAATCAGAAATCCAATAATTTTGATCAGATTCAAAATTTATTTTAGAGAAAATGGCTACATGGATTTTTGTGTTCTTTATATCAAAATAAAGGTATGAAAGTCTAGTTTCCAGATAATATAATTTCTCTATACAAAAATATTACAGATTGGTACAGTTTTAGCGATTAATTGACAGAGGTCAGAATTCAGAAAAGCTGAAATTCCATTGAGCAGTCCTATAATTTTGATCAGATTCAAAATTCATTTTAGAGAAAATGGCTACATGGATTTTTGTGTTCTTTATATCAAAATAAATATATGAAAGTCTAGTTTCCAGATAATATAATTTCTCTATACAAAAATATTACAGATTGGTACATTTTTAGCGATTAATTGACAGAGGTCAGAATTCAGAAAAGCTGAAATTTCAGTGAGCAGTCCAATAATTCTGACCTCTGTCAATTAATCGCTAAAACTGTACTAATATATAATATTTTTGTATAGAGAAATTATATTATCTGGAAACTAGACTTTCATACCTTTATTTTTATATAAAGAACACAAAAATCCATGTAGCCATTTTCTCTAAAATGAATTTTGAATCTGATCAAAATTATAGGACTGCTCAATGGAATTTCAGCTTTTCTGAATTCTGACCTCTGTCAATTAATCGCTAAAACTGTACCAATCTGTAATATTTTTGTATAGATAAATTATATTATCTGGAAACTAGACTTTCATACCTTTATTTTGATATAAAGAACACAAAAATCCATGTAGCCATTTTCTCTAAAATAAATTTTGAATCTGATCAAAATTATTGGATTTCTGATTGAACACAGCAGAAATTTTTTTTTTTTTTTTTTTTTTTTTTTTTTTTTACGGGACGTTTTCTGGGATGGCGTCCCGTCCCGTTTTTTTTTTTTTTTTTTTTTTTACGGGACGTTTTCTGGGATGGCGTCCCGTCCCTTTTTTTTTTTTTTTTTTTTTTTTTTCACGGGACGTTTTCTGGGATGGCGTCCCTCAGGGACGCCATCCCGAGTGGCGTCCTTCTTAGTTTTGAAATTCTGGTGAACAGTTTCTTATTTTTAATATTTTATTTATTTATTTTCTTATATATAAAAATCTCGGCACTAAATACATTGGACGTCATGCCAGCTGTACCGATTCTTTTTTATCTCTAGTATTAAAAATTAAATTTAAAAAAATATATTATCGTTTTCTTAAAAAATAATTGCAATTTTTTTACTAATTTTTAGATAGATACACTCTAGCATTAAAAATTAAATTTAAAAAATATATTATCGTTTTTTTAAAAAATAATTGCATTTTTTTTACTAATTTTTAGATAGATACAAAATCACTTGTTTTTTTATGGTCCAGAATTTTCTGAAAAATAATTATTTTGTACCTATCGAAAAAAATAATACAAAGTTTAAAAAAAAAAAATTTAAAATTTGGTCTCCAACCACATTTTAATATGACGATCATGTTAAATAGTTCAGATCAATTGTTTGAACTTTGAAAATAAAGATAAATACATATAGCACGAATAAGACATGAAAGACGTGAGATATTTGAACCTTCCTCATCCAAGATATCGAAAGGACGCCACATATAATCTCTTTCCTTTGTTCAACTTTTTTGACTTGAAAAAAAAATATAAAGACGGAATTTAAGTCTGCGTGTTAGTGAGGAAAGATATTATTAAATCCTAATTAATGAAGGGACATATATTTTAAATCTCGATATGTATGTTAATGAGTAAGGCTTAGGTGCTATGGATAGTATAAGAATTTCCATGCAACGATCTTAAAAATTTATCGTTTAAATTTCAAACTTTGATATAAGTAGCTCAATAAATTAGTTATATAATGAACTTGTAGAATATAATTTTTACTAGAGGAGGGTTCAAATGCCTCCATTTTTCATGCCTCCACTATGCCTCCACTTTTAAAAACTTTAATAACTCAAAATTTAAAACTTAAGAGTCAAAATAAAACCGTTGGATATGATCTACATCATTTTATCTATGTGCTAATAAAAAAATTATCACATTTTGATTTTGTTTTTATGTGAATCAATAAGTTGAAAAATCAACGTCTAGAAATTATCCACATTAGTACATTTTTTACAAGCTCTTGATAACAACCAAAACAAAATTGAAATGTCATAATTTTTTACACGTATAGATAAAATGATGTAGATAATATCCAACGGTTTTATTTTGACTTTTAAGTTTTAAATTTTGAGTTATTAATGTTTTTAAAAATGGAGGTATGGTGGAGGCATGAAAAATGGAGGCATTTGAACCCTCCTCTTTTTACTATTTTTTACTATTTTTTATGATTTATGAAAGATGACAAAAAATGGTCTAAAACATTGACAATTTTCTTTTATTTTTAAGCATTTTTTACTGTGTTTCATAAATCATAAAAAATAATAAAAACATTCCAAAAATAGTAAAAATTGATATTCTACAAGTTTATTATATAACCAAATTATTGAGCTACTTATATCGAAATTTAAAGTTTATACGATATGTTTTTGAAGCCGTAGCACGGAAGACCTTATGATATCCATAGCACCTAAGCCTTACTCCTGTATAATTTAGGAATGGTGTTTTCTCATGCTTTCTAAAATCAATTTTTCTGCATTTTTAAATTAGCTATCATTAGTGAGATGAATTTTTTTTTTTTAAAGGCACCAGCTGAAACAAAATGTAAAAATACTGCCCCCATGTACCTCATGGACATACAACAACTATCTAACACTGGTGCATCACCCATCTCCTCCACAATAGATGATCCACAGATGTCCCTCCTCCTTAACTCTTCTACTCAGGATCTCAACCGGAAGATTAGACCCTCTAAAAATCCTCTCGTTTCGTTGTCTCCACACAAACCACAACATGCAAAGGAACCATGTAGCCCATTCCTTCTTGCCCACCCCTCGCAGCGACACATCTCTGAGTGATTTGTCCCATGTTTGCGACATCGAATCCCCTGCTCGCATTAGCCGATATCCCAACAGTGCACTCATCGTTCTCCACACCCGCTGAGCATACGTGCATTCAAAAAATAAATGACACGCATCTTCCATCTCACATGGATCACACAAGCAACACAACTTCTCACACGAGATTCCTCTACGATCCATGACATCATGAGTGAGTATTCGCTCCCTCAAAACTAGAACAACAAACATCTTAACCATAGAAGGAAAAATCGGAATTGGAATCGGGATCGGTTTTTTGACCGTGGAATCGGAATCTGGTGAATCGGTTGGAATCGGCCGAATCGGATCGGAAACTCGGACTTTTTTGCCATAAGCTTGTTTTATACTAAAAAATAGGAAAAAATTGATAAAAAAATAATTTTTCAACAATTTTTGTTTAGACAAATAATCCACTAATACAATATAATACAAGCATTTCAACACTTATATTTACACGTAGTTATGTTTTCCACCAACAAAAGATAACATAGTGTGGTGGTAGTTGGCTTGGTTGATAACCAAGAGGTCCTTGGTTCGAGTCACGCTGGAGGAAAACAAATTTGGAGAGTGGTATTTGCGCGTTTCGGCTGATGGTATGACTGGAATCAAACCGTTTTGCTGAAATTTGACTGGAATAGGACCATTTCGTCTGAAATTTGACTGGAATCAAACTGTTTCGGCTGAAATTTGACTGGAATAGGATCATTTCGTTCGAAATTTGACTGAAATCGAATCGGTACAGTCCGATTCTGATTCGGATCGGCTGATTCCGGTCCGGAACAGCCGATTTTTCCTTCTATGATCTTAACCTTGAGAGGTGCATTACATCTCCATAGAAATGCATATCTCCATCTTATCTTACCTCCTGAATTTAGCACCTTGATCATCTATTTTTCAACAGAAAATGGATACGGGACTGGATTTTCTGTGACATCCTTCATTTGTGCCATACTGCCATGCCATTACTTGTGTCACAGGAGATGCTGATCAAATCATTCCCTTTGTGGCGCGCTCATCCTCTTGTCAGATCCAACGCCGTACCGGACCGTGTACATTATTACTGTAGAAAATTTTCTGAGTTGTTTTTTATTCTGGCACGAATCTCAAAGCTGATTTTACACACTCCTTCGACTTCACTGAAGCCACTGTAGACTCCATCCATGAAGCATTGACAAACCGCTCTCTCACCTCCCTGCAACTCATTCAACACTACGTACCTTTCTGTGATCCGAAACCTCAACCCGCTTCTCCATGTAGTCATTGCAGTCAACCCAGACACGTTGACTGAAGCTGCCCGTGCCAATGTCGACCAGGAAAGGAACTCTGCTATCAACCAAAACAGATAGGTTTTGTTAACAAGTGGGGATGTTGTTCCAGTTTAGTCAAATTATCACCAATTGCATGAACCCATATTAGTACTGACTACTGGGAGGTATTATGGTGCGAGTATCTTAATTAGGATTTAGGACCCACCCAATAAGCTTAATATGAGTTTCATTTCTTTTTGACCAGTGAAAATTTGGTGCATAGTTGATAGTTCCACCTCGTATTCTAATCTGAGACTATCGATTATCGATTATTAAACACATCATTGGCACCAATTGTGCAAGGTGATGCATGCTTGCTGTTCAATACAGTACTTGTGTAAACTTGGCCCTGATTTATTGAATTGGATGTAGTTCATATACAAGTGAAACTTTGGGAAGCATGGCTCAATTGAAGAATAGGTACTTGGTGATGGAGGTGATTTTGGACCCAAATCGTGAAACAGGTACCTCCGAGCCAATAGAGCTTACCGAGTTTAATGTCAAAAACGCCATTAAAGATAGCATTCAATTAAATTTCGGAGATTGTGGTTTAGCCTCGTCACTCTTGTCATTCCAAGGTATATATTATTTTTCATTGTAAAAATCTGGGTTTATCAGATATTTATATTTTTGCAATTTTACCCTGTTATATATTTTGGTCTATTTGAGTTATCACATTCACATATTGAAACTTAATATTGCAAGTTGGCCACCTATTTTTGTGTATTTGAGTTTTGACCTGTTGATACCGCTCTCTTACTGGATCAAAGAAATTATTGTATATTTACTCCAATTTCATCTCTGGAGATTTTAACCAACAAACACACAATTTGTTAAATTATATCAACCTGTGCTCATAATTTGTTAAATATTATCAACCTGAGCTCATTTATTACATAATTTCAATGAGCTTGGAGGAACAACTTCACCAAACAAACGAGAAGAAGATGACAACTATAATTGAAAGTTACTTCACTAATCATATTCTTAACTTGTTGAAATTGGGAGCAGCTCTTCCAAACTTGAAATATCTCCACTTAAGAAATTGTGCTTGCTTTGAATAATAGATGCCTATGCAGTTGTGAGTGTGGGAGATATCAAAAGCAAAGATCCAACAGTTCATGCAATGAGAAAGACATTAATTTCCCTAGGTAACAATAAGAAACTTCTTTAGAGGAAAAGAGAAGATAACTAGGTACAGATTCACATTTCAGATTGTATAAAATTATTACAAAAGGAATAAACGCACAGTGCCAATGATTTAGTGCAACACCAGCATGATTCTGAACTGTACTTGGTTTTTGAGTGGTTTGCTCATTGAGAGTATACTTTTTTTAACACTCCTCTTTGATAGTTGTTCTCTGTTATTTGATTCACATCAAAATCAAAATATGATATAGGTGTAGCATCTAATATTTACTTTTTTTTAGTCAAACATATCAGCAACAAAAATTATATAGCGTTTCCTATAATGAAATATATAATGATCGATAAATGGTAAAAAAGATATTGCAACATTATATTAAAATATCAGTAAAAATCGACATATGCATTCTTTCCATCATATACTTTAATTATAGCAATTAAAATCATAAATTTTCAATCGAATAGTTTTAAGTCATTTTAGCATTCAAACAAATGAATTATACAATCACAGTTGATATAATTTATTCAATACTTTTACAAATTGATCCCCATCAAATTTATCATCAATTAATCTTCTGAGCTCATTCTTCATTATGCCAACTACTCCCATTGTTGGGGAAATTCTTGGGCTTGGTACATCCCTCATATTCCACGTACTTTAAATTCTTAAATGAGTTCCTGAGCTCTTCCCAGTCGGTTGGATAAACCAACTTATTCAAGAACCTGAGGCGCAGTATCTCCACATTCCAATTATCATGGCATGGGATTTTAGTAAGGTTTCCACCTCTAATATATAATCTCTTCAGCTTTGTTAGTTCTCCAGGGTTCTGCAACTTTGATATATCAGCTTCTGGATAACATCTGATATCCAACTTTTCTATATTATTTGGTAAAGAGTAGGTTGGTATCATCTTATCCTTATTTTGTCTCCATGTTATGGTCAATACCAAAAGGTTGTCCAGAGAATTAAAACCCCGAAAAACTTCGGGACCCAAATTATCGATGGTAAATCTAATGCTAAGCTTCTGTAGACTTCTTAATTTTGTGAGATCACCTAAACAACATGACTGGTTTTCATTTTCCAAGCTGCAAACCACAAAACCCTTTAACACCTTTAAGAAAGAGATCTCACATACCCATTTTGGCATATAATCTAACAGGTAGCACTCTGAAATATCTAAAACCCTGAGATTGCTGAACCACGTGGCTTCTATTTTTAATCTAGATGATTTTTGTGGTAATTTTTCCAAATTATGACAAGCCCTGAGGTCTAGTACCTTCAGATATTTTAGTTTCCCAATTGATTCAGGAAGCTCTACTATTCCTGAAATGTCTCGCAGGCTAAGGTAATTCACGAGTTCTCCCAACTTATTTAAGAAATCAGTTTGGTTGACCTCAATGTGGTCTTTTGACTTTGTTTCTTCAAACCTAGTTTGCTCGACCCCGTTGTGAACCTCTGTTGTGTAACGCCAACTACCAAGTTGAACTCTACGCACATAATGCTTGTTCATAATGTCTATTATGTCCTTGGAATCGAGATACCTCTGGTCTATATTTAGTAGTGTCCCATTCCATATGCACCAACTACCTTCTTTCTTTTTCATTACAGTAACATTGCAAGCTAATTCACTCCCACGGTAGGAGATCAATTGCTTATGTAATATAGGTTCAATGGTGAAGTAGTTGATTACTTTATTATGCTCTCTATGTACTGGTATGAGGACGTGCTTGTGCATCAGCTCAGAAATGATGCTCTCCATTGACTCTTGAATGTACTGACCAATGCCTTCCCACAAGCAAATCAGAAATGTCTTCTTCAGTACAACATTTTCTGAAAAAATTTCAAGGCTGTTCAGACAATCCCATCTGTTTTGGTTCAGCGAGCCCCTAAGTTGTTGAAGCTTGGAGCCTTCGTCCATTTGATGACTTTGATTTGATGATTGGCCCACTTCAGTTATGGTGGCTTTCTGAGGCAAATCAGATGCTGCCTTTACACAAGGTTCACGATCAATCCAAGGATCAATTTGCCTTTCTATCTTTCCAATGTAACCAACTAACTCCTTGTCCAATTTTTCTCTACTATCAAGAATACCTTTTATCTTTACAACCTCTATGCTAATATTTTCGATGGCTTTCTCCATCTCTGGATTTTCAGGAACTCGCTTCTTAGCTAGTTTAAGGCGTTTAAGTAGTTGTTCGACCAACTCTGCAACACTGGTTCCCTTTTGATGGTTGCTCATTGCAATGGTTAATTTCTTCAACCTAAGAAACAACGATTTTGTCTACTGATGTTAGAGGACAAACTAATGGTAACAAACATAATGATTTTTTTTAAAATTAATATGTTTCTTCAAAATCTATACTTTTATGTCATTATTTGTGTTTTAATTTTGTTACGGCTTTAGAGAGTATGCATAATAGGATTAAATGATCAATATAGCTAATGTTTGTGTAACATCTATCAAATTTAATGTTTTTCTCAATTTAGCTGAAAGTTTCCGATTAAGATTAAGATGCAAATTTTTTTTTATTTATAAAATATTACAGAAGAATTTAAAGGTTGTTATTAATTTGATTTGAAGATAATGGGAAATCTCTGATACGTACATAATTTATAAATAATATTAATTTGTTTTCATATGTAAGTTTGATAAGTCTTGAGGCAACTGCATATATATATATAGAGGAGGGATCCAATTACACCTTTTTTGGTGACACATCATGACACCGTTTTTTATATAGGTCAATTTTGCGATTTCAAAATCCAAACAGTCGATCCGAACCGTTCAACATGATCACCATATTAAAATGTAGTTGGAGATCAAATTTTACATTTTTTTGAATTTTTTTACTATTTATTAAGATTGTTACAAAATCGCTGTTTTTCAATGGTCTGAAAACAACGATTTTTGTAACCATCTTAATAAATAGCAAAAAAATTCAAAAAAAATGTAAAATTTGATCTCCAAGCACATTTTAATATATCCATCATGTTGAACGGTTTTAATCAACTATTTGGACTTTGAAAATGGTAGGTGTCGAAGTGTGTCACCAAAAAAGGTGTAATCGGATCCCTCCTCATATATATATATATATATATATATATATGAGTAGAACTAAGGTGCTCTTAAGCTCACCAAGCCCTTTGTGAGCTTACTCAAAAACCTATCGGATTGACTTCGAACGACATTTTCAAACAGTTAGATGTTCAATCTATATTAAAATGTTCTTGGAGACCAAATTTTTCATTTTTAATTTTTTTTTTACTATTTATTAAGTCACTTTGAAAATCGCTATTTTCCAATGGTGCAGAATTTTAATAAAAACAGTGATTTTCAAAGTGGCTTAATAAATAGTAAAAATATTCCAAAAAATGAAAAATTTGGTCTCCAAGCACATTTTAATATAGATTAAACATCTAACAGTTTGGAAATATCGTTTGAAGTCAATCCGATAGGTTTTTGAGTTAAGCTCACGGTTTGGCTTGGTGAGCTTAAGAGCACCTTAGTTCTACTCTATATATTTCTCTTAATCAGTTTTTATATTCAGATCGTTTGACAATTTCTCTTAAATGGGAACTAAAAATTGATTTGGACCGTTCAGTTAAAAATAGTTTGATCTAAAATTCTGAAATTTTAACTATCAATTTACAACTTGTTATAGGAATAGGATACTGAATTTAACGATGTGTCTTTGCCCCTTACTATACATCTTCCCTTTTTTTCTCTTCCAGTCTTCCTATTTGGAGGGTATTCCTGTTATTCCTTTGGAATAATAGCAGATTTATTTCCTTTATATTGAAGGGAGGAGCCGAGGTAGGTTGGAGCTGGGGACTGATATTTGGACAATATAATTTTATTAATTTATTATTGACACAACACTGTGTAATTTTTGTTATTTTATAGTCAATTTTGCCCCTGAATTTGTATTTCTTCTAGCATTAATTGGGCACTCTTTCTTCAACTATTGCACAATATTAGTTTCCTTAAATTCCATTCTAATAAATTAAAGTAAACAAATTTCTTATACAATTGCTATTTCTAATAGGTCATTTAAATTATTTAATTGGATATCTCTATACTTGTAGTTGTAGTCAACAAGTTAAAAAAAAAAAATATATGTTTAGGTGTTCATTAAATATTTAATTAATTATTTCTGATTACCACGTCTTATTTTATGGTTTCTGTGACTGATCATGAAGTCCATGAGGTGAATTGCTTAAGGAAATGTTGACAGAACAAATCAGATAATTCATTAAGGGTACGTTTGGATCGTGTACGGATTATTGTGCAACGATTAGTGTAAGAATAGTAATTTTTGAGTTAGTGGTTAAGAATAGTGCTAACACGAGTGCTTTGAAAATACCACTAACTTTGGACTATTTTGGTTAGTAAAAATGCCGTTTGAATTGTATATTTGAAATAGCGATGGAGAGAATGAATAAAATAATAATTAAACTAATCTAATATTTAAAGTCATATTATATTACTTTTAATATTTGAAATAATATTATATTACATTAAAACTAATATTTTTTTTTAATACTAATGTTGAGTAGTTTAATGAAGTTTCTTTCAAGAGAAGATAAGGAAAGGGAATCCTTAATAATCTCTTTTCAAACTAATTGATTTGTCCTTAGGTGAATTTCATTACAAAATTATCCCTATAATTATATTTGGAAGCGGTAAAAATTTGACAGATAAATTAAAGAACCGAAATTTTTATATTTACCATAAAAAAATGGATAAACCATTTAACCAAAATTTTATGTAAATTCCAAATTTGATACGGCCACAACCATAAATGGAGTTTTGAATGTACTAGAAGGACCACAATAATTTTAATATATACCCAGGAATGATTTTTCAACCGGGATCAATAACTTAGATCGAAAACATTTTTGTTTATTTTTTTCCAGCCACAAAAAATCATGCATAAAAAATATTTCATAGTACTTACTTCTTGTACATCTAATTTATAAGATATTTCATCTATTTTGTTTGATGTTTTTTCTAGTATATTCAAATTATAAGTTGCTTTACTCATTTTTGAAAATCAATAAAAAAATATATTCAACGGCACCGTTAAATTCCAATTTTTTGATAATATGACTGTCCGCCATTTGTGGTTGCGCACACCAAAAAGGTGTCTGCCACCACAGGTTGCGGTCGTGTCAAATTAGAATTTACAAAAATCACGGTTATTTGGTTTTTTTTTTAGGTATGTCAAATTTAAAAAATTTAGATAAAAGAACTCTTATTTCATATAGTACCACGGTGATAATAAAGATAATTTTTTTATTTCTCTACTTAATTCTATTATAAAATGGAGAGAATATATTCTCTGAAGCAATTTAAAATTTGATTTTAGTAAATAATGAGCAATTTCTAAGAATATGGGTCAATTTGGAAATTCGTGGGCAAATTAATGGGGAGAAGGTAGATTTAAAATTCGTAATGAACGATTCGGATATTTAATAGCATTTGGCCTGTGAGTTTGTAGAACCAAGCACTTCGTTTCCATCTTTGTTATTATACCGAGAAGTTTGATATCCAAGTCCACTAACAAGTTTCAAGTACAATGTGCTTATTGCTCGTGTCAAATTCTAATAATAAGGTGTGTTTGCATGCGAGTGTAGGGAATTCGGATAGATTATAGGTGCAATAATTTGATTCAGTTCAACATTTGTTTATTATCTGAAAATCAGAATTTATGTATAAAATTAATTTCAAGATATATATATATAGAGAGAGAGAGAGTTTACCACTAGACGCGCAGCGGATATCTCAAGTTCTAGTAGTAACCTTCTTCACTTTGTATGCCTCTTGTCAGATCCACGCAACAGCAACCGCAGCCACGTCTCTACTGGAGTCAGAGTGCTAACGCCGACTGACAGTCCCCTCTTGTCTTTCTCTTTCTCTCTCTCAGTTTCTAAAATAGTGAAATCTCAGACGAATCAGATATTCGATTTAATCCAATAAAACTGAAATTCTATTTTTCTATCATTTTTCTGTCTTATCCGAAAATGTATAGTTTTGAGTTATATCCAGAATTGATCATCTGTATTTGTATTTATAATACAACACATCCATTCAGATTGCACCTATTCAGAAACTCTTATCCTGATGATCAGATTAGAGAGCAGAAATTTCTGGCCCATATATTTATGCAACCAAATAAGACTTAAACCACATTAAAATTTGTAATGAACGATTCAGATAATTTCCTATTAAACATCAAAATTTGTGTTACTTCATATAAGAATTGGCCTGTGAGTTTGTAGAACCAAGGAATTAGTTTCCAGCTTTGTTATTATACCGAAAAGTTTGATATCCAAGTCCACTAACAAGTTTCAAGTACAATGTGCTTATTGCTCCTGGCAAATTCTAATAATAAGGTGTGTTTGCATGCAAGTGAGTGTAGGGAATTCGGATAGATTATAGCTGCAATAATTTAATTCAGTTCAACATTTGTTTATTATTTGAAAATCAGAATTTATGTATAAAATTAACTTCAATATATATATATATATATATGCTGTGGCTAATTTACTGCTGGCAGCAGTTCGGCCGAGGTGCTGTCGGGGCTATATTTAGCCGTGTGATGTCCAAACAACAAATTCAAACCGTTAGATGTTTAATCTATACTATAATCTACTTGGAGACCAAATTTTACATTTTTTGGAATTTTTTTACTATATATTAAGATGGTTTAAAAACAACGGTTTTCAAACCAGCTTAATATATAGTAAAAAAATTCCAAAAAATGTAAAATTTGGTCTCCAAGTAGATTATAGTATAGATTAAACATCTAACGGTTTGAATTTGTTGTTTGGACATCACACGGCTAAATATAGCCCCGGCAGCACTTGGCCGAACTGCTGCCGGCAGCAAATTAGACAGACCCTATATATATATATATATATATATATATATATAGAGAGAGAGAAAGAGAGTTTACCACTAGACGCGCAGCGGATATCTCAAGTTCTAGTAGTAACCTTCTTCACTTCATATGCCTCTTGTCAGATCCACGCAACAGCAACCGCAGCCACGTCTCTACTGGAGTCAGAGTACTAACGCCGACTGACAGTCCCCTCTTGTTTTTCTCTCTCTCTCTCAGTTTCTAAAATAGTGCAATCTCAGACTAATCAGAGATTCGATTTAATCCAATAAGACTAAAATTCTATTTCTCTATACTTTTTTTGTCTTATCCGAAAATGTATAGTTCTGAGTTATATCCGGAACTGATCATCATGTGTATTTATAATACAACACACCCATTCAAATCGCACCTAACCAGAAACTCTTATCCTGATGATCAGATTAGAGAGCAGAAATTTCTGGCCCATATATTTATGCAACCTAATAAGACTTAAATCACATTAAAATTCGTAATGAACGATTCAGATAGTTTCCTATTAAACATCAAAATTTGTGTTACTTCATATAAGATTTGGCCTACGAGTTTGTAGAACCAAGCAATTAGTTTCCAGCTTTGTTATTATACCGAGAAGTTTGATATCCAAGTCCACTAACAAGTTTCAAGTACAATGTGCTTATTGCTCCTGTCAAATTCTAATAATAAGGTGTGTTTGCATGCAAGTGAGTGTAGGGAATTCGGATAGATTATAGGTGCAATAATTTAATTCAGTTCAACATTTGTTTATTATTTGAAAATCATAATTTATGTATAAAATTAATTTCAAGATATATATATATATATAGAGAGAGAGAGAGAGAGAGAGAGAGTTTACCACTAGACGCGTAGCGGATATCTCAAGTTCTAGTAGTAACCTTCTTCACTTCGTATGCCTCTTGTCAGATCCACGCAACAGCAACCGCAGCCACGTCTCTACTGGAGTTAGAGTACTAACGCCGACTGACAGTCCCCTCTTGTTTTTCTCTTTCTCTCTCTTAGTTTCTAAAATAGTGCAATCTCAGACTAATCAGATATTTGATTTAACCAATAAAATTGAAATTATGTTTCTCTATCATTTCTGACTTATCCGAAAATGTATAGTTTTGAGTTATATCCAGAACTGATCATCTGCATGTTTATTTATAATAAAACACACCCATTCAGATCGCACCTAATCAGAAACTCTTATCCTGATGATCAGATTAGAGAGCAGAAATTTCTGGCCCATATATTTATGCAACCTAATAAGACTAAACCGCATTAAAATTCGTAATGAACGATTCAGATAGTTTCCTATTAAACATCAAAATTTGTGTTATTTCATATAAGATTTGGCATGCGAGTTTGTAGAACCAAGCAATTAGTTTCCAGCTTTGTTATTATACCGAGAAGTTTGATATCCAAGCCCACTAACAAATTTCGAGTAAAATGTGCTTATTACTCCTGTCAAATTCTAATAATAAGGTGCATCACGCAACATAATAATTAAAATCCATACTAAATGCGTCTTAAAAATTAAATTGACCGTAACATAATAATAAAAAATTAGAAACCGATAGTGTTTTTTAAAGGTTAGAAACCAATAGTTATAGAACATGATATTGTAAGTAATAATCATCACAATAATCATAAAATATTAATACAAGTTATTATAAATAATACGATTCAAAATAGAGAAGGTTATAACAAAAACGGAAAGATTTAAGAGAAGACAAAAAATTTACCTTATAAGAGAAAGAGAAGAGATTAGTTTGCCTCTTGTATTCAATCTCCAAGTTCCTGTGAGAAGAAAGAGGGAGGGAGGGAGATTGAGATATCTTGGTCAACTTTTTAAGAAAAAGATCTAGACACAAAGATGCCTTACTCAAGAGAGAAATATCACCAAACCTGGATCCAATGAAGAAGACCGAGAAATATTATAACATTGATTTTGGGAATCCACATTCTCTTTTTTCAATATGTTTATGGAATTTCACTTATACCCTTCAAAAACTTCAAAATTACGTCTTTCCCCTTCTAAATTTTGAAATTACATATTTCCCTCTCTAAACTTTAAAAACTCACAAAGGTACTTCTTTTACTGTCTTTTATATTAAAACTCATTCTAAATTTATAAAATACTCATTTTACTCTTTATTAAAAGCTTAAAATACCCATTATAATCAAATTTGGATATGAAGGGTTCCGCTAGATCAACACAGATCTTGAAGCGACAAAGAAGCAAATGGTACTATTGATTATACGATGATATATAGAAGTACCCCTTATCACAAAATTACAAACAAAAATATTAAACACGATGTAGCCTGTCATCGAATAGTTCAAAAAAATTCGGGGTAGATATTGATAACATAATGATAAATAACCTATTAAATTTTAAATTAATTCAAATTTGATAAATACCGTATCTAAATATGGGAGAATACATCTACAATTAATTCTAATTATTTAATTTAGTTTATATTTTTCAAGTATATGCATCATTATAATGTTAGATATATGACACTAGAGTAAAAGGAGAGTGTTCGTAAGTACACCAAGTACCATTGTGAACTCAACTCTAAAATTAATTAGATTGGCTTCAAATGACGAATTCAAACCGTTGAAATCTATATACTTTATGAGTTATGTGTCTACGTGCAAAAAATTTAAATTTTCAAATTAATTTTGTATAGAGTCAACTGCTCAAAAAACGTTCAAAAAATGAATGCATTAAAATTAATATTAAACCTTCTAATTTTGATCGCTTGACTTTATACTAAATTAATTCGAAAGTTTAAAATTTTCGTATGTAGATGCATCACTCGTAACGTATATGGATTTCAACAGTTTGGATTCGTCGTTTGAAGCCAATCCGATATATTTTAGAGTTGAGTTTACAAAGAGGTTTGATAAACTTAGAAACACCCTAGTTGCACTCTATAATACTATATCAGTAAAAAAAAACTTATCAAACATTTTGTGTAGTCTAAGTGTTAATTAATTAAAGCCGTTAACTGTTGATTTTTGACTTTTGATAGAACCTAGCTAGCTTTCTAGGGCCCGATTTTTTTTATTAATATTTAACACTAAATAGAAAATAACACAAATGTTTACGTTTTTTGAAAAAAATTGAAAATGTCCAAACCGCTGAGATTTTCGGGCGGTCCATTTTCTTTCTGGACTGCTGAGAATCCTGGCGATTGAGAAAGAAAGTTGACTGCCGAATTTCTTAACGGTTTGGACATTTTTATAAAAATTCAAAAGACATAGACATTTGTGTTATTTTCTATTTAATATTGGATATTAATAAAAAAAAATCGGTTCTAGAGCTGTAGGTGCGGATTTTCGGTTGATCAAAACTAAAATTATTCCGTTCTTAATCTTTCATATATAATAATAAAACAATTATATTAATTTTCGTTGCATGTGGCACCATGTTCTTGTGTTTTGCAAAAGCGTAAATTGGGCCGATCTGGCCGGATCTTGCATTGGTTGTCCCAGCTAAGACTTGCTTGTTTCATTTTAAAAACATGTCCCGTGAACTTTTATATTTGCATGCATAATTTGCATTTATGTACTTGATAAGGTCATGTACTAAAAGTCCCATAATAACTATTAGGGTATATCTGGTTGGATTGAGATAGGCTATTTGTAAACAAGCTATTCATAATAAGTTATTTGGTGTTTAGTTGGATTAGAATATCTAGAATAAAGAACCAAACTTGTTTGTCTTATTAGAACAAGCTATTCTCACAAAAAGTATTGGAACAAACTATTCTAATAAGACAAACACTAATTTTGCTATTCTATTTATTCTAAGGTTACAACCAAACATACCCTTATGGGTTAAGTACCAAGTTATGTTAACAAGCTTGTATCAGCAAGCTCATTCGTGATGTTTGTACAGAGCCGCAATCAACTTACATACCTACTCAACAAGCCCATTCATGATGTCCGTACGGAGCTGTAACCAACTTATAGGCCCACTCGACAAGCCCATTTGGATGTCTTTACAGAGCCGTAACCATCTTACAGACCCACTCGACAAGCCCATTTAGGATGTCCGTACAGGATCACAACCGACTTACGAGCTTATAAATACACCCGAGTTCACTGAGCTCGGGAATTGTTTATATGATGATATATAGAAGTACCCCTTATCACGAAATTACAAAAAAAAAAATTATAAACACGATGTAGCCTGTCATCAAATAGTTCAAAAAATTTCGTGGTAGATATTGATAACATAATGATGAATAACCTATTAAATTTTAAATTAATTCAAATTTGATAAATACAGTATCTAAATATTGGAGAATACATCTACAATTAATCCTAATTATTTAATTTAATTTATATTTTTCAAGTATATGCATCATTATTTATAATGTTAGAGATATAATACTAGAGTAAAACTAGGGTGTTCCTAAGTATATCAAGTTCCTTTGTGAACTTAACTCGAATATCAATTAGATTGGCTTCAAATGACGAATCTAAACTGTTAAAATCCATATACTTTATGAGTGATGTCTTTACGAGCAAAAATTTTAAACTTTCAAATTAATTTTGTATAGAGTCAACTGCTCAAAAAACGTTCATAAAATAAATGCATTAAAATTAATATTAATCATTCTAATTTTGACTGCTTGACTTTATACTAAATTAATTCGAAAGTTTAAAATTTTCACATGTAGACGCATTACTTGTAAAGTATATGGATTTCAATGGTTTGAATTTGTCGTTTTAAGCTAATCTGATGTATTTAGAGTTGATTTTACAAATTAAGAAGTTTGATAAAATTAGGAACACCCTAGCTAGTTGTACTCTATAATACTATATCAGTAAAAAAAAAAAAATTATCAAACATTTTGTATAGTCTAAGTGTTAATTAATTAAAGTCGTTAACTGTTGAGTTTTGACTTTTGATAGAACCTAGCAAGCTTTCTAGGGCCCATGTTCTTGTGTTTTGCAAAGGCGTAAATTGTGCCGATCTGGCCGGATCTTGCATTGGTTGTCCCAGCTGGCCAGCTATGACTTGCTTGTTTCGTATTAAAAAAATGTCCGTGACCTTTTATATTTGCATGCATGCATAATATATATTTACGTACTTGATAGGATCATCCGATATTTTTATTAATAACTCCAGAAAAAAGAAAAATATCAAATATAACTCCGATTTCAATTTATTTTTAAATCTAACCTAAACGCCCAGAGATGGGGCGATCCAGTTTGCCTACCAAACCACCCCATAGGGGGACGGTCAGCTGTGGACACTAAACCAGGGCGATCCATTTTTATTTTTTTTTAGATTTGAGAGACAATATGAATGAAATTTAACAATAAAAATTCAAATTTTGTTTTTAATATTTGTTAGATTAATTATTTTGATGTATAAACCGACATTTTTAAAAATACCCAAAGTTAATTAAAGATTAATAAAAATGCCCAGACCCATCAACTTTTATTAAAAATGCCCAAACCGGCCATTTAATGGCCGGTCCCGTGATTTTTTTTTTTTGATAGCATATTTATACTAAAATACGCTAAATTACTGGAAATTATGTTAATTTATGCTGATTTACACTAGAATTATGCTAAAATACGGTAAATTACTTGAAATTATGTTAATTTATGCTGAAATTACAATAATTATGTAGAATTATGCTAGAATACGGTAAATTACGCTAAATTACGTATGAATAGGGCCTATTTTGTGCCATCTTTCATAAATCATAAAAAAATAGTAAAAAAATTTCAAAAATAATAAAAATTGGTATTCTACAAGTTCATTATATAACTAATTTACTGAGCTACGTAGATTGAACAATAGAAATGAAAATCTTAATCGGAAACTTCAACTGAAGTTTTGAGGTCACTCCCTTTGTTTTTTGGCGATTCTGAATATAAAAATCTGGCTGTGCTAGTTCGGACGCATGCGTATTTTCACAATCTTTCCGAAAAGCGGTCATTTGCTAAAATCGGACACTCGAGCACCGTTTTATGACCGTTTGAAACTTCGTCGTCGTTTTTCGCCTTCTCAGTGAAGATATCACCTCTATTCATACGTAATTTAGCATAGTTTACCGTATTTTAGCATAATTATACATAATTATTGTAATTTAGTGTAATTTACTGTAATTTAGCATAAATTAACATAATTAACATAATTTCAAGTAATTTAGCGTGTTTTACTATAAATATGCTAATTATATATCAAAAATGTAATCTAGCAAATATTTAAAAAAACAATTCGATTTTTTAGTGTTATATTTTAGCATTTTAGATATTTGTCTCTTAACAAAAATTAAAAAATTAACATAATTTCAAGTAATGCTCAAGTAATTTAGCGTATTTTAGTATAAATATGCTATCAAAAAAGTAATTTGACAAATATTTAAAAAAAATTCGATTTTTTAGTGCTATATCTCAGCATTTTAGTTATTTAGTCAAGGGACCGGCCGGTTTGGACATTTTTAATAAAAGTTGATGGGTCTGAGCATTTTTATTAATCTTTAATTAACTTTGGGTATTTTTAAAAATGTCGGTTTATACATCAAAAGAAGTAATCTAACAAATATTAAAAACAAAATTCGAATTTTTATTGTTAAATTTCATTCATATTGTCTCTCAAATCTAAAAAAAAAAAAAAACGGACCGCCCCTCTGTGGGGCGGTTCAGTGTCCACAGCTGACCGCCCCCCTATGGGGCGGTTTGGTAGGCAAACTGGACCGCCCCATCTCTGGGCGTTTAGGTTAGATTTAAAAATAAGTTGAAATCGGGATTATATTTGATATTTTTCTTTTTTCTGGGGTTATTAATAAAAATATCGGTAGGATCATATGCTAAAAGTTCAATAATCTATTATGGGTCAAGTACCATTCTGTTAACAAGCTTTTATCAGCCATCTCATTCAGGATGTCTGTACAGAGCCGCAACCGATTTACAGGTCCACTCGACAAGTCTATTCAGGATGTCCATACAGAGCCGTAACCAACTTACAGGTCCACTCGATAAGCTCATTCGGAATATCCGTACGGAGCCGTAATCAACTTACAGACCCACTCGACAAGCCCATTCAGGATGTCCGTACAAGGTCACAACCGACTTACGAGGTTATAAATACTCCCGAATTCACTGAGCTCAGGAATTGCTACATACAGGAAATAGTTGCATACCTTACCGAATCTGCGCCTTGTGTACATTAAGCACACACTAAAACACTTACCGAACACGCACAGCTTAATTAGCTACCCTTGAGATAAGACGTATCTTGGCAAACTGTGACTTAATCTCTCTGAAATTAGAACATACACTACTAGACCTAGATTTTCATTATTAATAGGAACCTATTATTTTGTCATCCTCTTTATAAAGTTGTTTCTTTCAATGTGTGTGTTATATATTATAATGTGTTTGTGTGCCGTAGAGTTTTGCAAAGCACAATCTAATGTCACTGGATGCTAATTAACTCCAGAGCCCGTTAATAGATTAAAAATAACAAAGAATTCGGAACTCTAAAATATTGTATTAAAAATCGGTCAAAACTCATCATGTTATGAATAAAATTATTAATGTGGATGTCCATGACTCCCAATATTCATTTCCCCACTACTCCTACTACTATTGGAATTCATATCCCACTAGGCCACTACTATTTAGAATTCAATGTCTTATTTATTATTGTAATGACTTTTCATTTATAATTTGTAGCCTATAAATAGAGGTATTGTAATCATGTATTGTACACATGAGAAATGTATGAATAAAGAGATTGTCATCTTTTATGTGTTCACTATCTTGTTTATTATTCTTTGTCTTTATTTCATAACACGTTATCAGCACGAGAGCTCTACTAGTTGAAGATTCGAGGTAACTTTGATATCTTTTATTTTATAATATCATTTAAATAAATGATATTTCTTAGTAATTGCTAAATGAAATAAGTTATCAATTTATGTACATTTATTTTAAGATGTTTAGTATAATTCATATAATTTATATGAAGTGCAATATTTTTTTATAATTTAATATTCCGGAAGAAGATTTAAAGATATCTTCTTGAAGAAGATTCATATGATGTACAAAAATTAATATGAAAAGATTTATATGATATACAAATTTTATATTAAGAAGATTTCAAGATTTCTTCCCGAAGAAGATTTTTATGATGCACAAAATTTGTATGATGTTCATATTAATTTGTTTTTCAATAATTTAATCTTCCAGAAGAAGATTTAAAAAACATATAAACTGTGTTAATGAAATGGCCCGAAGCCATCTGAATATTAATTATGTTAATGGAATGACTCAAAGTCATCTGAAGATTTCAATAATGTTTATAAAGTTGTGTATAATTATATGGTGTTAATTCATGTAATATATCTATTACTTTTTACCTAAACTATGAAAAGGCTTCTTGTAATTACTTGGTTGAGTGATTTGAAGTTGCATTGTCAAAGTATTTTGCACCTTGACTTGACAAATATAGGTTGGCCGCAAATATGAAAAGTAATTGTATCATCGGCGCGACATCATATAATTTTTAGCCTCTTTGTTGAAGCTTCTTCCTATTACCCAAATTTAAATGTATTAAAAAAAAGAAAATAAATTATGTGGTTTTCTAATAATTTAATCTTCCTAAAGAAGATTTCTAGAAATATTTTGAGTATATTTCTTGTCTTTTTATGGTTGAACAAAATAATGATTCTACCAGAAGTGGAAAATAATTTGATGGACAAACTCTTAAATATTAATGTGGTAATGAAGAAAAGACGCATCATTCCATCAGAAATGGAAAAGTAATGAACAAAAAGAATTACCACCAAAAGAGAAAAAAGAATGAACAAAAAAAGAATGAGAAAACTGACAGAATAGCGAACAGGAGAATTCATGCTATCATTATGGCGGTAAAGCTCATTGGTCACGTACCGATCGTACGCCGACGTACCTGTCGTATGTCAAAACATATTGATGCCCTATATTAAGTATCACTATAAATAAGGAGCAAAAGATCGAGACAAATTTTATTTGTGAATGTGATCTCAATCTTAGAGAAATTGATGTTACTCATTTAAATGATGTTCATTTCATTAGCCAAGAAAACAAAGATTAATCATTTAATTAGTAATGATAATATTTAAAATAAATAAATTAACAAAATAAATATATATTGTTTTGTCAGTGCAAGAAATTATTTATTGTGCATTTATTTATCTTTCTCAAATATTTATAACTTTGAAATAAAAAATATTTAGTACTTTTGAAGGATATAATAGCTTTATTTTGACCGGATTGACAAACATGGTATCTATTCAAACCTGTTGACCTTGACTCTATATTATACTGTGGTTTGGGGACTTTTTGATATAAGACTTATTTTTGATTTACTTGATCATAAAATTTGATAAAGGTTTTAATTGTTAATATGTTGTTAGGTAGGTAGCAATTTATGTATTGGCCAAATAAATAAAAAAATTTGATTATGTTAAGCCAATGCCAAATTATTGTTATAAGTTGCTGAGAATTGATCACGACAAGCTTTAATTGGTAATTATTTAAAGATTTTTGTCCAATTTTTTTTAACTCAAGTTTCATCAAATGTATGCATAATTGTATTTATTTTATTTAGTAACGTAAAAAGTAAATGGCAGTACCATTTCGAGTAGTACGAATTGATTGAAAGGTCCGGAAGAGCAATCTTTTTATTACACGGAGGAATACAAATTTATATTGATAATGCATTATATTCTTCTAAGTTTCAAAGAAATTTGAGAATATCCGCTGAAATGGGTATCATGTTGAGACAACCAATAAAGAAAATATTGAATATCTTTATATTACTAGCATAATATCAGATAAAAAAAAATGCATATTGGAAAAAAATTGCCTATGTTTTCCTCCAGCTTGTACTACATATGTATTAGTACAATTGAAGCACATATTATTGTAAACCAGAAGTTTACAAATAAGAATATGTTTATAGTTTGGCATAACTGGTTGGGCCATTCCGGATCAATAATGATGCGAAAAATAATAGATAATTAATGTGAACATTCATTAAAGAACGAAGATTCTTTAATCTGATAAATTTTTATTTTTTTTATTTCTAGAATGTATACAATGTGATATTTGTGGAACACTATATCCACCATGTGAACCATTTGAATATTTTATGGTTTTAATTGATGCATCAACAATATGGTCACATGTATGTTTATTATCAACTCGCAACCTGACGTTTGCGAGATTAATTGCTAAATTGATTTGATTAAAAACATAATTTTATGATTGTCTAATTAAGAATATACATCTAAACAATGCTAGTGAATTTACTTATCAGATAATGCATGTCTATTATAATTGATGTTGAACATCATGTAGCTAATGTTCATATACAAAATGAGAACATGTTATTTTGCATACAACAACACTAATTCGCATCATGCCAACAAGCTATTATAAAACTTCTCCTTTATAATTGATTTTTGGTCACATACCTAATATTTCCCATATAAGAATTTTGGATGTGCGATATATGTTATAATTGCTCCACCACAACGCACTAAAATGGGATATCAAAGAAAGTTGGGAATTTATGTTGAATTTGAATCTCCATATATAATAGAGTATATAGAACCATTGATGGTAAAAATTTTCAGGGCTAGTTTTGCCGATTGTCATTTTGATGAATCAATATTCTCAACCTTAGGGGGAGAAAACAATCAGTGGAAAAAGATAATAGTTGGAATGAATTATCATTGTGTAATTTAGATCCTCATAAATAATGTGAACTAGATGTTTAAAAGATAATTCATTTGAAAATATTAGTTAATCAATTGCCAGACGCATTTACAAAGAAAGTGACCAAAACACATATACCAGCTGTTAATGCTCCACTTAATGTCGATGTCCATGTTGGACAGACTAATGAAATTATAACACACATGAAGCGTGGAAGATTAATCGGTTCCAAGGATAAAATCCTCGAAAAAGAAAAGGAGCAAAGAATGAAAATGGTCAAGTCGAGGATATGATAATTTCAGATAAAACTCTAAAAGAGAATCAAATTATAAGTAATATTGGAGTTCCAGCAGAAACTCAGGTATCTGAAATTCATGAAAATGAAGAGTCTCGATAAATTATATCATGAATGGAATAAGATGGAACCGAGATGAAATTGATGTCGATAATATTTTAGTATATAATATAGCGCTAAATATAATAAATATTGAGGATCATGACTCGAAGTCTATTAAAGAATGTCGACAAAGAAATGATTGGCCAAGATGAAAAAGTGCAATTGAGGCAGAGTTAAACTCTCTTGAAAAATGAAAATATTTTGGACCTGTAGTCCCAATACCTGAAGGTGTAGAACTAGTAGGATATAAATGAGTATTTATGCGAAAATAAAATGATAAAGGTGAAATTTTGAGATATACTCAGCTGTGGTGGATGCAACAAGGTACATAATTAGTCTGGCAGTCCATGAAGGACTTGATTTGCGCGTAATGCATGTTGTTACAACCTATTTTTAAGATGATATATATATGAAAATCCCTGAAGGATTTAAGATGCCTGAAGCATGTAATTTAGGTTCTCGAGGACTTTATTCAATTAAATTGCTTAAATCTTTATATCGATTAAAGCAATCTGGACGCATATGGTATAATCATCTAAGTGAATATTATATTAAGACATGGATATAATAATGATACGATATGTCCATGTATTTTTATGAAAAGATATGGAAATAATTTTGTTATAATTGCAGTTTATGTTGACGATCTAAGTATCATTGAAACTCCTGAAGAGCTTCCAAAAGTTATAAATTATTTAAAGGAATAATTTGAGATGAAAGATCTTGGAAGAACAAAATTTTGCCTTGGATTGCAAATTGAACATTTGAAAAATGATATTTTTGTGCATCAAGAAAATTATATTGCAAGAGTGCTGAAACGATTTTATCACATCCATTAAATACTCCAATGAATTGTAAGATCATTATATGTAAATATATATCTTTTAGACCTTGAGAAAGTAATAAAAAACTAATTGGTCCTGAAGTACCATATCTATTGCAGCATTTATGTATTTTGCTGGACATATAAGATCTGATATATCATTTGCTATAAATTTATTAGCAAGATATAGTTCTTCTCCCACGCGAAGACATTGGAATGAAATTAAACATATACTTCGCTAACTCTGATAAATTTTAGCAATACACGAAGCAAGTTGAAAATGTGTTTGGTTAAGATATGTGATTCAACACATTCATTAGACATGTGGTTTGTCTTCTGGAGAAATGATCATGACGATCATATATTAAGATAATATTATATGTATTACTCAATTAAAGAAATGATACATTAAAGGAGATAGAACAAAATATATTTCATTAAAGTTTTTTTTCACACATGATCTCCAAGATGATAATGTTATTATTGTTCATCAAATTCGTTCAAGTGAAAATTTAGCAGATTAATTCACTAAGGCGATCCCTAATGCAATATTCGAAAAGCTAGTTTGTAATATTGGAGTTCATCAACTTAAAGATCTTGATTGGTGTTGTCATGAGGGGGAGTTAATATGCACTATATTTTCCTTAACCATGGTTTTTCCCACTGGATTTCCTGGTAAGGTTGTAGTTGTATATTAAAAGGAATATTGTACTCTTTTTCCTTCACTAGGTTTTTATCCCATAGGGTTTTTCCTAGTAAGGTTTTAATGAGGCATATTCTTATATAATGGACATCCAAGGGGGAGTGTTATGAATAAAATTATTAATGTGGATGTCCATGACTCCCAATATTCATTCCTCCACTACTCCCACTACCATTGGAATTCATATCCCACTAGGCCACTACTATTTAGAATTCAATGTCTTATTTATTATTGTAATGGCTTTTCATTTATAATTTGTAGCCTATAAATAGAGGCATTGTAATCATGTATTGTACACATGAGAAATGTATGAATAAAGAGATTGTCATCTTTTATGTGTTCTCTATCTTGTTTATTATTCTTTGTCTTTATTTCATAACACATCAAACCTTTTACTTAAATATGCCATTTTGATCTCATCGTTTTCTCTCCATAGTTTCTTAAAATGATTAAAACATGAAATTAATGTCTTCATTTAGAAATTACATGGCCAAGTTACAACTTACAAGGAAGAACCCAAATTAAAATATCACCCTTTAATAATTTTATAATTAACTCATCAATGCCACATCGAACTAAAATTTGGAAATTGGACCACTAATTTATTCTCCCTCCAAAACAGTGTTTTAGGGGAATAGGAAAAATAAGATAATGTTATTAAGTTATTCTAGAATACTTTTTTGCTCCAATATTGCCATCAGCAAAATGGCATATTTATTGGGAATTAAACAAGGATTTGCTTGACGGAGTGAAATAATTTAAATGAAATTGTAATGACAATAAAAATTAATAATTATTCAATGATAATCCAAATCAGTCTTTAAAGAAAGATTACAAATTAAAAAATAGGAAAATAAATATAGAGAAGTTCCTATCAACCACGTTTCATATGAACCCATCATAAATCAAGGTTCTTCTCACTACACAAAAAAAATGGGGAAATTTCATATATACCACTCAAAAATTATGAAATTACGTATATATCACTCAAATTTTTATAATCACGCATTTACCATCATAAATTCTAATAAACTTAGATATGTACTCAATATAATTTAAATATATATCAAATATATCCAAAATTATGTTGAAGAACATGCAAAACAAATTAAGGATTAATTAAAATTGGACTCATTCTCATTCGGATCAGACTCAGTTTTCTCCAGCTCTTTGCCTGTGCCAATTGCATGCTCTTTATAACCTCTCTCGTTGTCACTCGTATTACTCACTACCCTATTATTACAGCCAACTTCAGACAACAGTAGTGTTAGTGGTTACGATGGCTGCTTGCGCGAAATGGTAAGAGAAGGCGTGGCCAAGGCTGCCGTCGTAATTGGGCTATAATGAGATGGTGGCAAGGGACACGTCAAGGTAGTCGGAGAAACATGACTTAATGTTGCTATTTATTGTCAGAGCTGGTACAAAGAGAATTATTGAGTAAAGTTTGAATTAATCTCTAATTAATTGTAGTTTCTAAAATCTCAAAAACATAAATAATTTGAAATTTGAGTATAATTAATATATATTAAAAAAAGAGGGATCCAATTACACTATTTTATGGTGACACATCTTAACACCATATGTTTATAAGTCATTTTTGCGTTTTCAAAGTCTAAATAGTCGATCCGAACTGTTCATCATGATCTACATATTAAAATGTGCTTGGAGACCAAATTTTACATTTTTTTAATATATATATATAGAGAGAGTGACTAAGCTACAAACGTTTGCACCAAGGCCTTGGTGCAAACGATTCGGTTTTCCGATTTTTAAAGTTCAAACGGTCAATCCAAACCGTTAGATATTTCATCTATATTAAAATGTGCTTGGAGACCAAATTTTACATTTTTTGGAACTTTTTTTACTATTTATTAAGCCACTTTGAAAATTGATGATCCGGGTGAACAGTAAAAACAGTGCAGTCAAATTCTGGATCATGTGATCAGCAATTTTCAAAGTGGCTTAATAAATAGTAAAAAATTTCAAAAAATGTAAAATTTGGTCTCCAAGCAGATTTTAATATAGATGAAATATCTAACGGTTTGGATTGACCGTTGGACTTTGCAAATCCGAAAACCATTCGTTTGCACCAAGGCCTTGGTGCAAACGTTTGTATCTTAGCCACTCTCTCTCTCTCTCTCTCTCTCTCTCTCTCTATATATATATATATATATATATAGAGTAGAACTAGGGTGTTCCTAAGCTCACTAAGCCCTTCGTGAGCTCGACTCTAAAACCTATCGAATTGACTTCAAACGACATTTCTAAACCGTTAGATGTTCAATCTATATTAAAATGTGCTTGGAGACCAAATTTTACATTTTTTGGAATTTTTTTACTATTTATTAAGATGGTTTGAAAATCGCTGTTTTTGTTAAAATTTTGTACCATTGGAAAACAACGATTTTCAAACCATCTTAATAAATAGTAAAAAAATTTCAAAAAATGTAAAATTTGGTCTCCAAGCACATTTTAATATAGATTGAACATCTAACGGTTTAGAAATGTCGTTTGAAGTCAATTCAATAGGTTTTAGAGTCGAGTTCACTGAAGGGCTTGGTGAGCTTAGGAATACCCTAGTTCTACTCATATATATATATATATATATATATATATATAGAAAGAGAGAGAGAGAGAGAGTGACTAAGGTCAAAGTGGTAGTTCCTATCTCCCGATGCTACCAAGTCATTTTCGGATTTTCAAAGTCCAAACGGTCGATCCAAACCATTCAAGTTGATCTCCTTATTGAAATGTGCTTGGAGACCAAATTTTACATTTTTTGGAATTTTTTTTACTATTTATTAAGCCACTTTGAAAATTGCTGATCTGGGTGAACAGTAAAAACAGTGCAACCAAATTCTGGACCATGTGATCAGAAATTTTCAAAGTGGCTTAATAAATAGTAAAAAAATTCCAAAAAATGTAAAATTTGGTCTCGAAGCACATTTTAATATGGAGATCAACTTGAACGGTTCGGATCGACTATTTGGACTTTGAAAATCCGAAAACAAATTAGTAGCACCGGGGGCTAGGAACTACCACTTTGACCTTAGTAACTATATATATATATAGAGAGAGATGGACTTAGCTAAGCTATGGTGTAAAACGACTTGGTACTCCACGTCATATTTTCATTTTGAAAATCCAAACTACCGATCCGAACCGCTCAAGTTATTCTCCATATTGAAATGTGCTTGGATACCAAATTTTACATTTTTTGGAATTTTTTTACTATTTATTAAGCCACTTTGAAAATTACTGATGTCACAACCCAAATCTGGAGGTGCGACGATTCTTACCGCGTCTATCTTACCATTCAATGTACGTAACCTAAGGCATGGATCTTTTTATGCATTGCCAATAACATCCATTATTTTTTCCACATCTCAATTTAATTACAATAATTATCTGACATTTTACAGTGGATGATACTAGAGATATATTCTCTGCACCCTGTCAGATATAATAACCCAAAACCCAAACCTTTAGATGGCCTTGCTGTCAATTATAACCCCAAAAAGCGTTCCTCTGTCTTCGTCTAACAAACCTGCGAATCCCACAAGGGGAAACGGGTGAGAAATAATAAAATTATCCCTCAGTGCGAATTTGCCACAGTTTAGATTATTGGACTTGCAATCAAAATCTATATTCAAAAATGAAACCATACAAAAGCAGTTCAGACAGATGCATATTCATAAATAAAGCAAGTGCATATGATCGACAACAATTTACCAAATGAAACACAATTTACGGAATTTCCAAGATGAATCTCAAACACGCACGTTTTTGGCTTAACTCAATTTATTACAGCTGGTAGCACCTACGGATGTCCCACCGAGCTGGACCCTTTATCAAACCCACATCTGTAGGGTCACTGACACCTACAGATGGCCCACCAAGCTGGACCCTTTATCGGACACCCATCTGCAGTGCTTTGGCTTAACCGTTAACTAAGGTCTGGTTCATAATCAGATAATAATTCGTATGCAATAAGCTCAGAATCGTCAATTCACAACACGTCAAACCAAACTGTCATTCCTGTCCCAGACTGGATATGACACCATTCCATCGTTTCCTCACAGTCACCCAAAGTCTCCGTCACGATCAGTCATTGCCCAGCATTGACTGATCTCAATCAATCACTGCCCAGCAGTGATTAATTATACTCATATGCGCATATGGTTTCGAGTCATCGCCCAGCGTTGACTTCGAAACGTTACCGACCATCCCAGATAGTCACAAATTGTTGGGGACTTTCGACCGTAGTTCCAAAACAAAAGAACACAAACAAACGATATACCATTCAACATGCAAATACAACTGTGATATTCATTTCGGACCGAAATGGGGTTATTGCGGCCCGCAGCTTAATTACCAGACAATTTCCAGCTCCTATTGGAATTTTTCAAGCTCTCATTGCAGCCCGCAATGGCTGTGGTTGCGGCCCGCAACAAAGCATTCAGAGAGTACTTTGCTCTGCTCCATTCATTGCGGCCCGCAACAAAGCATTCAGAGACTATATTTTAAGCTGCTCTGTTGATTTCGGCCCGTAATGGGGGTTGTTGCGGCCCGCAATAAGGCAATTTCAGTGCATATCAGTTCTAATTTAATACGGTTATGCATATGATTCAAACAATTCGATTATGCAATCAATCGAGCAATTCAACATGACAATTGAAAGCAGTTTAATTCATGAATATAAATTATCAAACAAGTCCAAGAATCCCGCACCTAATATCGTAGGGCAATAAATAAGGTCACCATTAGTCTGTTCATCCTGAACATTCTATCTTGTCTGTCTTTATCGTAATTATGCCTATAGTAGAATAATATATATATTATGATCAATATTTATAATAATCATCAATCCTTGTTTAATTAACAAAGTGCTCATTTTAAATCAATGTTATATTTAGATTAACTAGTTTGCCAATTCATTAACCATTTCTAATTAAACTCAAATTCGGTCAAACAATCCGTATCCAGACCAAGTCCCAGCCATTTTCATTATCTATTAAATCTTCTCAAATCTTCAAGAGCCTTATAGATTAACAAGTCCATCTATTCTTTCTTAATTTATTATTCAGCCTCTAATCCAAATCAATTCCCATTCATCAACTTTCGGCCAACAACTTATTATATATGTAACTTTGCACTAAGGCCCCTCTAATAGGTATTAATTCAATTCATGGAAAATTTCCCAATTCAACCTTCTACTTTATATTTCTTCATATATTAGTAATCCAATAATCCTTTTCATTTCTTTCAACACGTAGAGCAAGCTTAAACTTGCTAAATTTCAGAATTTTACTAAAACCCTAATCGAGTTTGAAAAGAGAACAATTTAGAGGAAGAGAAGAAATACCCAATAATCGTGCTAGTTGCGTCTAGAGAGACAAAGTGCACAGAGTCATCGATTCAATCGCATCACAGTCCGCAAGAGAGAGAGATGGAGGAAAACCCCTCCGTTGTTTTCTTTTCTTTTTCACGTTTTCATTTCATTTTTTTTTTGTTCTTTATTTTCCTTCACGTATGAAAGAGGGAGAAGGCCCATAAGGAAAGTAAGGGGGAAGCATCCAGTGCTGGCCACGTGGCCTTTGTGCCACGTTGGCCATTTTCTTCAATTTTTAAAGTTTGCACTTTCATTATAACCTTTAAATTTTCAAATTTCACAAATCAGTCCAAGATAATTAAAAGAGGTTCATATATTTATTTTGCATAGTGTTACAGCTGATCTGGATGAACAGTAACAAAACTGTAAAAAATTCTAGACCAATGGATTAGCGATTTTCAAAGTGGCTTAATAAATAGTAAAAAAATTCCAAAAAATGTAAAATTTGGTCTCCAAGCACATTTCAATATGGAGAACAACTTGAGCTGTTCAGATCGGTAGTTTGGATTTTCAAAATAGAAATAATGAGGCGTGGAGCACCAAGTCATTTTACACCATGGCTTAGCTAAGCCCAGCACTATATATGTGTGTGTGTGTGTGTGTGTGTGTGTATAATCGGCCTAAAGGGTCATTTTTACAACAATGCTTCACACTACAAAAAAAAAAAATACCACCATGCCAAATCTTTAAATCTACTTGGCCCAAAAATATTTTCTTATGGGCCCACATTGTTATCTAAAACCCAACTATAAAAATATGTGGTATATATAACTTAAGCATACTTGCCGTTGTCTTCATCATTGGATTGAGGCCCATAAAGCATGTATCATTAATTACATAACGTGTTCCACCCATTGTTGGATACCCTTTTTATTGCAAAATGTATTGCGGAAATGTCAAATTATATTGTTAACAATAATAAAGAAATATAGGCTGTCTTGAATGTTTTGGTCACAATTTTGTGGTGACAACTCTGGTTCAAGTGAAATAGAGTTCTTTGCAATTAATGGAGACAAATTAAGTGTTATACAACTTTATTGTTTTGTGTATCCTCATATTCTAAGTGTGTATTTGCATGGTACTCGGTTCTTTTATATATGAGTTTTAATTCAATCCGTTTGTCATAATTTTAGTTCTCGATCATGTCTTGCTTCTTTTAACTTAGTTAATTATTGTCATACTTTATATTCAAAGGTAACTTTCTAGTCCTTGCATTAAACCCCAAGAAATGTCAGTTTATATATTTATTATTGTTTGAATGTTTTAAAACGCCCACTACGTAATCACAAACCAATCATTGAATACATTAGCCAAATTAAGAGGAGATGGGAGGAATTGAATTTCTATTTCATCAAAACCTCAGATTCGCAAATTATCAAAGAGCGAGAACAAGAAAAAGTGTACCCATTTCTAGCAGGGCTTGACGAGTCCTATGAACAAGTTCGAGTTCAAATTATATTGTCGGCTGAGCTTCCAAGCCTTGATGACACCAACAAGCGCAGCTATAGCTAGTTAATTAGAACCCTGATTGCACTAGATCTGAATTCTAATTAAAAAACAAGGGGCCAAATCATAAACGATAAATCTTTATTGAGACGTTCTCGGCAATTTTATCTTTTTTTTTGGTATCATGTTGTAAATTTTTAGATAATAAGAAGAATAGTTGTGTGAATGAAAACTAAAATTCACACCGACCTGAGATTTTATTGTCATCTAAAAAGTTCTTTTATGGTCACCGAAAGTAAATGTCATCTCATGTTGAATAAACTGTGATACTATTTTTTCCTCCTATAATTTGTTGTTTGATATTTGACTATATGATACGTATTCAAAAATTAGTTATTTGAATATTTATAAAATGTTCCAGAATAATGAATTGTATAATTTACATGTTTTTGTTATTCTAGATTTCATAAAATTACCTTTTCCAAACTAGTGTCAGTATAATTTACGACACAGTTGTTTAATGATGAGAGTCCCAATACCTCATTTTTTTCATACCTGTACCTAAGAGGCTGAACCACACATCTGATTTTAGATCTGTGGTCCTGATCGTATTCGCTTGAGACCTTTCATCTTCAGAAAAAACCCGTGTTTAATCTCTCCATATCTCTCCGCCGAGTTGAACTTGATATGTAATTTTTATACTTAAAGTGTACAGTGCTCACAACAGTATATACTGATAATGCAATTGTTTTTTCCAACAAAAGATTTGATATTATACTTTCACAACAAAATATATTGAGTGTTACCATTTCAGAAAATGCAAATAAGTATTATATGAGATGGACTTAGCTACTTCATGGAGTAAAACGACTTTGTACTTCACGCCATATCTTCATTTTCAAAGTTCAAATAGTCGATTCGAACCTTCCAACATGTTCTTCATATTGAAATGTACTTGGAGACCAAATTTTACATTTTTTGGAATTTTTTTACTATTTATGAAGCCACTTTGAAAATCTGAAAATCCGGATGAACAGTAAAAAACAGTAAAAATTTCTGGACCGCCGGATCAGTGATTTTCAAAGTGGCTTAATAAATAGTAAAAAAATTCCAAAAAATGTAAAAGTTGGTCTCCAAGCACATATCAATATGGAGAACAACTTGAGCGGTTCGGATCGGTCGTTTGGATTTTCAAAATGAAAATAATGAGGCGTGGAGCACCAAGTCGTTTTACTCCATGAAGTAGCTAAGCCCAGCACTTGAAACAAAATAGGGGTCTAGCCCCCAAATTTTAAAAATTTGACACCAAAAGTACTGTAAAATTACAAGAGATTAAGTTTGACACAAATTGGGTCTACCAATAAATTACAAGAGATTATGTGAGTCAAATAATTGTCTCAGTTTAGATATGTTTTCTGATATGTGCTTGTTCACAAATGTTAATTAATGGATCCTAATGTTCACAAATGTTAAATAATTGATCCTAATGGTCAGTTTTTTTATGTGTTTCACGCATACATATTACATTGAGTAAGGCTTAGGTGCTATGGATAACATAAGGTCCTCCATACTGCGGTCTCAAAAACCTATCGTATAAACTTCAAACTTCGATTAAGTAGCTCAGTAAATTGATTATATAATGAACTTGTAGAATACCAATTTTTATTAATTTTGAAATTTTTTACTATTTTTTATTATTTATGAAAGATGCCAAAAAATTGCTTAAAATAAAAGAAAATTGCCAATGCTTTAGGCTATTTTTTTTGCCATATTTCATTAATTATAAAAAATAGTAAAAATTAGTATTCTACAAGTTCATTATGTAAACAATTTACTAAGCTATTTAAATCAAATTTTGTAGTTTATACGATAGATTTTTTAAGCCGTGGCAAGGAAGGCCTTATATTATCCATAGCACTTTAGCCATACTCTATTACATTTATTAAATGTTATTTTGCTGACAGTTGTTGTTTGATATAGTAGGAACTGGCATAGGTTAAATAGATAGTTTTTTCTTTGTGATATATTGAAAGAAGTTTAATTACCAGCTATTTTGCTAAAATGATGTTACAGTTCAACTTTCTATTTTTGCATCAGGTTCAGATTCTTGTAATCGAACTAGATACAAAAAGATATAGAGAGGGCCTAACCTTCCCCCGCCATCCATCCCCCACTTTTTCCCCAACTGAAAATAAGTAGGGGACCACAGTAAACCGTTAATAACTGTTGAAATAAGTAGGGGACCACAGTAAACCGTTAATAACTGTTGAAATAAGTAGGGGACCACAGTAAACCGTTAATTATTGGGAAATAGAAGGGGACCAAAAATGCCTCCACAGCATTACAGGATAGATTGCGCACAAGTATTCACCCTTGTAAACTCAAGTATTCATCAATGTAAAGAAAAGTACTAATATTTGAGAAATAACTATATAAGGAAACATTACCACTAATCTTTGACACGTTTTTAGAGGTGGTTTTTTTTTTGTACGTTCACTCTAACTAATTTTTCCGACGATCTGTGAGGAATTTTTCAAATCTAAAACCACGAAAGTCTTCTACACAATTTTCTCTTTCAAATGAGATCCATGATGACATACTTTCGAGGTGTCCGTTACGCAAGTATTCACACCTCGTACGCAAGTATTCATCTCTCATTGAACAAGTATTCATTCTCGTCGTGTAAGTGTAAAGAGTACATGAAGGTATGGTGGGACCGCACAACCGCGACTTCAGATAAGTAGGGGACCACAGTAATATGCGGAGATAAGTGGTGGAATTAGTAGGGGACGATTTGCGAAAAAGTATTGACACTTAACACGAGTTGTATTCATCCATATAAATAAAAGTACTCATCTTTGAGAAAGAATTATATATGGAAATATTACGACATTAAGAGCATTAATTACGCGGAGATAGTAGGGTACTACAACTGCCGTCCGCTAAAAACAAAAGAAAACGCGTAATTAAGTGGGGGGACCGCACAACCGCCATCACTAACTACCGTGGGGACCGCATAACCGTCACTGCAAGTGGAAACAACATCAAGTATTCATCTATAATACATGAAGTATTCACATGTAATACATCCAGTATTCACCCTGATATATCAAGTATTTTTAAAAAAAACTGGACATATCACACCCATCTTTTACACGTTTTTAGAGGTGGTATTTTTTTTTCTCCGTTCAATCTAACTAATATTTCTAACGATCTGTGAGAAATTTTGCAAATCTAAAAGCACGAACATCTTCTACATAATTTTCTCTTTAAAATGAGATCCATGATGACATACTTTCGAGTTATTCGTTGCACAAGTATTCACCCTCGTCATGCAAGTATTCATCTATCATTGAACAAGTATTCACATGTAATACATCAAGTATTCACCCTGATATATCAAGTATTTTTAAAAAAAACTGGACATATCACACCCATCTTTTACACGTTTTTAGAGGTGGTTTTTTTTTTTCTCCGTTCAATCTAACTAATATTTCTAACGACCTGTGAGGAATTTTGCAAATCTAAAACCACGAACGTCTTCTACATAATTTTCTCTTTAAAATGAGATCCATTATGACATACTTTCGAGTTATTCGTTATACAAGTATTCACCCTCGTCATGCAAGTATTCATCTATCATTGAACAAGTATTCACCCTGATATATCAAGTATTTTTAAAAAAAACTGGACATATCACACCCATCTTTTACACGTTTTTAGAGGTGGTTTTTTTTTTTCTCCGTTCAATCTAACTAATATTTTTAACGATCTGTGAGGAATTTTGCAAATCTAAAACCACGAACGTTTTCTACATAATTTTCTCTTTAAAATGAGATCCATGATGACATACTTTCGAGTTATTCGTTGCACAAGTATTCACCCTCGTCATGCAAGTATTCATCTATCATTGAACAAGTATTCGTCCTCGTTGTGTGAGGCGGAGAAGGAGAGGCGGAGGCGGAGAGGGAGAGGCGAAGGTGGGAGAGGCGGGCGGAGGCAGAGGTGGAAGGGGGAGGCAGAGGTGGAAGAGGGAGAGGGAGGGAGAGATGAAAGAAATAGAAGGAGAAAATCTACTAATTAATTTGTAGAGACCACTAGTTAGTTAAAATTGATTATTATAGTTAGAAAATGAAGTTAGTTAGTTGGGGGAAAAATGGAGGAAGGAATCAAGGAGTAACATATAATTATCCAAAGATATAACCATTTTGTTATAATTATCCAATCCTATCAAATACACTTGTAGCGTTGTGAAGTACTAACATCGGCAAGATCGAATTAATAAGAAAATTAGGAATGAAAATATACAAACTTCATGAAGAGTTGGAAGGAGCTGTCTGAAAAAAAAATTATACATGAATTTATTACAATATTCAGACATAGATATATCAAACACACTAAAATATTCATACTTGCTCAGTTTATTTTAGTTGGTTGCAAATTTTAATTATATATATATACTTGTTTTTAATGAACTCTTAATCATGATTAATAATTAATTATTTAATTTAAAATTTTGGGTATTACAATTTCAGTCCACCTCGAGAAGCATTTCCTTTTTCGTTTTTCAAAAAATAACTGCTTGAACTTTTGTTTTTAAATTTGTTAATTTTTTCTTTGATTTATGATTTTAGATGCAGTTACATTTCAATCCTGCCACAGTGAAAATGCTCAGTAAATTAAAGTAAATATGCATGAAATATTAGTTTCTGTAAGCACCTACCTTTATATCCTTATATTTGTAAGTACTAAATGTCTTAATATGATAGCAATCACAAACTATTAGTTTTTGTATACTGATTTGTAATCTTACTCAATGTTCACTACTAGAATTTCCGTTTTTATCAAGGAGAGAAAAAGGGCTTTTTCCAAGGGCTACCCGTTGGAATAAGCCCAAAAATCGTCATTTCCAAGGGCCGCCCTTGGAAATACTGCCGTCGCAACAAGCCTCCATGGAAATACTCAAAAAATCGTCATTTCCATGCGCTCCCCTTGGAAATAGTCTTTCCCTTTCTTTTCCAAGCGCGCCCCCTTGGAAAAGTAACGCTTGGAAATAGTTTCACACCTGGCCCCTGTCTGAATTATTTCCAAGAGCATCGTATGTGGGGCCCACTTGAATATTTCCAAGGGGTAGCGTAACTGGGACCCACTAAGTATTTCCAAGGTTGCCTAAGGTGGGGTCCACTTGATTATTTCCAAGGGCTAGCGAACCTGGGACCCACAGAGTATTTCCAAGGGTGGTTAAGGTGGGGCCCACCTAGTTATTTCCAAGGGCATCTAACGTGGGTCCCACCGGAGTATTTGCATGGATATATACCCATGAAAATAATAACCATAAATGACATCATATCAACATCCCTATTTCTACAATCCTCCCTATATATATATCAATCCTGTACCAACCCGAAACTTTTATATTTCCCACTCCCATTAAACCAGATTAACATTAACACATTAAAATATAAAGAGAATTAACGTAATAAGCATCGATCAACAAAGTATAATCAAGCACCCATTGTGCCAAAAGACCAAAAAAAACATTAAAACAACATTTACTAAAATGAACTTCTAAATATACCCACCACCCATTAACAAAAATTTACAAACTATTTTATCCCCAAAAATGTTCATATGATAGAACTTCTAAATACTTATTTATGCCTAAAATGTAGATTTTGCCCACTAGAAGGGCAGGTTGATACTCCATCAGTCAACCTTATATATCAAATTTGAAGTTAGATCGCACCTCTATCTTATTATCCTGAAATTCAATGTATCAAAAATAAGAGTTAGTAAGTGTCATGACATGCCTTTTCCATTTTAAATAAGTGATGCCAAAGTTTGCAAACCTATTTTACAAATTCAATTGTAAAGGCAGTGAGTGAAAGCTTAATTTGGTTTCGAAAAACATTTGTGTGCTTTGAATTTGTTGTACAAGTTAGAAGCAAATGTCTCATGTGTTGCTCTGGGTAACATGATGTTAAATACAAATAATAATGAAAAAGTATAAACATCAATTTCAAGGATTAGCCTCCTAAATTTGACAGTCCATTTACTTTATTTACTTGCTTCTTGAAACCAGGCCAAGTCCTCAACAAAAATTAATTACAGAAGTTTTTATTTACCTTCTTAATCAAGTCCAACACATCTTGGTAATCACTAGATTTGATGTAGCTCCAATTAATATCTTCATTGTTATACTACTCTTGCTCCATTTTGAACCCATGCTGTATTAAATTGAAAACAACATTATTTCAGAAATCACATCCTTGAAAGGTACAATAAACTTGAAATTTGCTCTGTTGATCACAAGGATTACCCTTTCATTCAAAATGGAAATAAAGTTCAATTGTGAAATCTTAAGCAAGAGTCGGCTAAAGTTCAATACTGGCTAGTGTGTGCCAGTACCACATCGACCATATTTTTTACCCTTTGTTTCTATTGCCTTTTCTTTCTTGGCTCTTCTGGGATCATTTTCTCTGTCAAGAGTGCTCTTGCAAAAGACTATAGAGGTATTATTTGACCTAGATCTGTACAAACATACAGTATTTGACCTAGATCTTGCAAAAGACTATAGAGGTATTATTTGACCTAGATATTGGAACATAAGCGGGTGTTACTTACAATTATGATTAATTAGTTGTTGTAATTTGCAAAATTCAATACCTGATCTTTTATGACCCATGTAGGAAAGCCCTCAATTCCGACAAGAGCACAGTCAAGAGACATTGTTCTTCCTTTGCCAGCTCCATTGTAATGATGAATCTATTTTTACACTAATATCAGTACTGTATCCAAAGCATATCAGTATTTTATGCTAATATCAATACTTGATGCCTAGATTGTGTTGTTAGGTCATGCATATCAGATCAATACTAAGGTAAGTAAACACTCAAGAAAACACTCAATTTATAGCAAGAAAATGAAACCTGGCTGTCACGTCCTCTAATTTATAGCAAGAACCATATTGTAGTTAGCGAAACTTCTTCACCATAACCATACTGTACAACCATGCTACCACTTTCTAGAATTGAAATGCACTAGGTGCGTTGTTGCGGCTCTGCCGCAACTGTTATTTTGGTGCATGTAAGTGTACATGAGTGACATTCTTTTTTATATTATTTTGTTTACCTTCGGTAGCAGATCATATTTCCTTGAGAATTGAAATCAGAATCAGAACTTGGCATAATAAAAGTGTAAGCAAGTGCATGGAATCACTACACCAACAAATAGAAAAGTAGTAAGTTTTTCTCAAAGAAAGAAAGAAAAAGAAAAGTAGCAAGTGCATTGATGTATCTTGCCAGTGCCATGTGGAAGTGTCAGGGCAGAACGTACCATGTACACAAAAAAAATAAAATTGTGATAAAAATATAAATGAAAAAAAAGAACATTAACAAAAAGTAAGTACTTTGCAAAGGAAATTGATTATTCTATTCAGATTTCAGAAACCTTTACAAAAAGGAAAATTATAGTTGGAAAATAGGAAAATTTAATCCTGAGGTTTTGATTCAATATGGTAAAAGTGAAGAGTACCAACCTGGTCACCACGCCTTGGATTAACAACCAAATCAACATAAGATTTAACTGTCTCAATGAAATTATGTTTTGAATTTGACTAACAAAAAGTGGGATTGTTGTTTCCATCTCCTTTATTTGTAAAATTAGAAGAAAAATACAATGCTACCAATAAGCAAGAAGCATGTACAAAAAGTCACATAATATAAAGCAAATATAATTTGGCATTAAAATAGAAAGCGTGTACCGTTCGGGGAGACAGTGAGAGATGACAATGCATTTGGTGCTAATTTACAATTATTCCGCAAAATCAGAAACACTCAATTTATAGCAAGAAAACACTCAATTTATCAGATCAATACTAAGGTAACTCAAGAAAATGAAACCTGGCTGTCAAGTCCTCTAATTTATAGCAAGATCAGATCAATACTAAGGTAAGTAAACACTCAATGAGAGGACGAGCGGAACCCTAGTTTTACCTGCGTTTGCGTCCGTGAGAGCAAAGGAAGGTCGTGAGCTGATCTAATGAGAGGACGAGCGGAGACATACAGTGGAGAGATCAACGGAGCTAGTACCCTAGCTCGACGGATGGCTTCCGATCGACGGAGCTACGCCTCGGTGTAGTGCTGGAGAGGAGGCGATGTCTCAGTGCGATCTAGGAGAAGGTGCGGATTGAATGAGATGAGGGAGATCTAAGCGGGTTTGGGAGGATCGGATCTAAGAGGAGAAGAAAGGAAGCAAGACGAAGCTGAGCGGGGCAATTTGGGAGTGAGAGGGAACCGAAATTTTCTAATTTTGAGAGGGAATCGAAGGAGGGAAAAAAAAATTTAGGATTTTGGCGCTTATCAGAGTTCACGAAGGAGAGGAGAAGTGGAGAAATATCATTAAGTCCAGAGAGTAATAATAGAAGGGGTTTGTATTGTATATACCGGGAGAATTCATAAACTCTGTGGTAACATAATTTTTGTGTTTAGATCGGGACTGTTTGATCATCATTACATATGAATATAAAGAATCTTGTGCATCACTTAGGGTCAGATCTAAACAGAAATATTATGTTACCTCTGAGAATAGGGACTTCCTACCCACAACATCTAAAATGAAGACATCAGGACCATTTATTATCTTTCGGACGACTCGGAGCTTGATATTTACTAATTAGATAATGCATATACAACAAATAATATGAAAAAAATTCAAAATAAAAAAATTAAATTATTCACATCTTCTACGGCCAAATCATACTTATAATTGTCCATTTTATAGACTTTCATCATTATTTGCCCCTTCAAATTTAAATAAATATCTGCGAACCGTTCATTTTCACGTGAGCAATCAACGGTCGATCTGTAATGAAATCATTCCAGATTTGTTTTAAAATGATCAAGGGGAGATATTGAACGTAACCAACATAAAAATTCTGAAGTTTTATTATGTCTGAGCTTCGATCCAACGTGAAGTGTTCATAACCCTTCGATGTTTTGATATTCCGTCGACTTGATGGATAGGTAAATAAAAATAAAATTGCATCAAAATTTGCAGCAGGAATATATATGCAGTACTCTTTGATTTCAACGGTTCCGATCGACCAGCGGACGACGTGTTTACGTGCGCCTTCATTAACTCACATCGAAGGGTTATGAACATTTGTAAATCTGAACTGTTGGATTAAAAATGTGCCATCCTGATTTCAATAGAATTTGTTGAACTCCAGAGTCCAACACTACAAGTTACTCAGCCTGCGCTTAGTTCTATTCCTCTTATCAATTTCTCTGGTGCTCGTGTAGCAAATAACATCTCCAGAGTAAAATGGGTTTAAATGACTCTGTACACTATTGTCTACAGAATAGAGTCGACAGAGATTTATATCGACTCAATACCCAGCCCAGCCCGGGTCCGACTCTGCTGCTTTTCTAGCAGAAAAGGAGGACCCTCCTCTTCAAATCCAACGATTCAAAATTTCTATTCACGTATCTCGATAAAAAACTTGTTTTATGCACAAATCTCAACGAATTTTGAATCGTTGGATTTGGAAGAGGAGGGTCCTGCTTTTCTTCTATAAAAGCAGCGGAGTCCGTTCCGCCCAGCCCCGACTCGCCTAGATTTCTTTTCTTCCGAACTCAATCAAAATCAATTCTGCTTCAAATCACTTAAATTTTATCATAAAATTTTAAAACCATTTCTCCTATTAAACCCGAGAAAGTACCAAAACTCTCCTTTGATAAATGGTGAAGTGTGAGGATTCATCGATGCCGTTAGATCCGGGCCGGATCGATCTCACGCGACTTGCGGCGCGGTGGCGGTCTGAGGCGGTGTGGGCCTCGGTCGACTCCGCTGTAGACGCCGAACCGGAGCCTTCGGAACTTAACACGCTCAACAACTCCGGTTTGTTTCATGTTGTGTCACCTGACAAGATGTCAGTCAGGTACTGCTCTTTGTACTAGATCACTGATTTTTATGTTTCAATTTGTAGTATCTTTGACCTAACTGTTTTCTCTGAACAATGAGAAGTTTTGTTGTCACTGAAATTGGAAAGGAGCTTTGTTAAATACACTAATTCTGTATCAATTAAACTGGTTTGAAGTGTAACATATGGGATTTATTAGTTTTAGATGTAGCAGAGAGGAAATACTTATCTACTAATACTGGTACCTCAAATTATTGATCTTTACCACATGTTTTCTTCTTAGCTGGAGTATACTGCAAATCTGATATAGGAATGCTTTTTTTTAATTTCAGGTGAGAAGAGCACCTCAAGCTGGGGTATCTCTTCAATTTTTGGGGAAGGAGAAGATCGGGCCCCACCAGCTCCAAAAGAGAACTTCTCAATGAATAAATCGGCCTATAACAGTATCCCAGCCCAATATATCAATGCTTTTGATCAGGCTCTATCCATCATCCAGTTGAGAGAGGTATGTGCCTGGTGTAATTTTACCTAGATAGTATTGAACGGGATCATATGATATCCAGATCTCTCGGTTCATGCCTATATAGTTAAATGAAATTATACAAGTATATAGTTTGAATGACGCGGGGACAGGAATGAAATGATTTCCTGTGAATTATCATATTGTCCTAGGCTTGCTACTTAGACTATTATATACTGCTAATGGATCTCCATTATGGAAATTATTTCCTGAAAAGTTTCACTCTTAGCTGGTCTTCTTTGGTATGTACTAGATATATGCGATATTAATTATTTCCAACCTCTATTTAATGGTGATACATTACATTTATTATTTGGTTGTTTTCTTCAGCCCCTGAGCAGTGCAAGCAAGGGCAATTTTGTCAACATCTTGGAAAAACTCCTTTTGGGCCACATGATTTAACTGTTGGTCATAATCTCTAAAAAGTATCAATTTTAGTTGTTGTTCGAGGCTTACAGATGTATAATGTTGGTTGCAATTTGCAAAACACCTTTAATTATTATTTACCTTGCAATATTACTTTACTAATCACCTTGTATATTAATGAATAACTATGTCGGCTCTTACGAAATCAATGTGCTGGAAGTTGGTGAACAAAACAAGAGATAAAATAAATGAGGTGGGAATGGCAGTTTACTGGAAGCTGATGGATAACAAATTGTTGAAAATATAAACTTAATTTGCCATTAAATTCGTGACTGCACAGTGGACAGATTTAAGGCTGTTTTAAATGATAATTTGAAGGGGCAATTCTAGATCATTCTGGACAAATGAGGAGTCTATTTGATGTGTTTTCAAGTCTAGTTTCTGGTGGTTCAAGTTTCAAGTCATTTAGAGTTCCCTAGAATAAGTTATGGCTGTTTTAGTAACCAAGGCTCAGAATTTACTGTGCTGCTCTGTATTCTGTTTTGAGTTGTTTTGAATTCTGTTTTGTTTTAATTACTGTACGAATTTAAGAGTCATGTCTAAGGCTATAAATAGAGTTGTATTCTGTTGTAAATGCAGAAGAGAGAAAATACAAAAGATAGTTTGAATAATAAAAGAGTTTTGAGAATTGTGTCTCTCTTCCCTCCACCAAAAAATATTTATTATTACTAACACAAATGCTATGAAAAAGGATCAGAAAATAAACCACCTCTTTGTCCAGAAACTGACAGCTCAGATGCAGCCTGGTAATGTCTTCTACCAAATTAAATCTCCCTGTTTCGTCTGATTACCTCCTTCAGCTTTAATTATATGCTGTGAAAACCTTGTATTAGTTCATTTGGTAAAAAAATCTACTAGTCCCTTTAATGTTTCTTTTCTTCTAAGGTACTATGCATAGATTTATATTTCTAACAAAAGATTAGGAAGATGGAGTCCTTTTAAGCATAGAAAATATTTGAACAAATAACAGGTTAATTAATTTTTCTTCTGAAATCTAATCCTTTATGTTGATCTCCGTATTATAACAATTGTATGCTGGAATATTTTGTTGCAGGCGTGCATGCACAAGTTACCAGATGAGTCAACTATGCATGTGGTCCCATTGGCCATACCAGTGGCCTTTAAGATTGGAGAAGGCACCATACTGGCTAGAATCTCAGGTAGGTGTGACTTTGAGGCAAATTATGATCTGTGGAAACGTGTTGTTAAGAAATAATACTTGAATGGTATGGGCATTGACTGGTCAAAGATCAGAAATGTCATGGATATGAGATCATATTATGGAGGGTATGTTTGTAAAATATTTCTCTCTTTTTTCCTTTATAATTTCCATTCTCGTTTTTGTGAATACCTGCTATAATATGACATATTAAACTTATATTGCATTCTTTCACTAAACGTGACTTGATTGGATGGTTGTGTTGCATAGCATGAAACTTGGTGTGACCAAGTTTGGTGTCCAGTTAAATAGATAAGGTTTGCTTTAATTTTGGTTTATAAAATTATCACATTGAATGTTTTAGGTCGAATAAATCGGGTGCTGACACATTCTTGTTTGGGTTCATATCTGATTTTAACCAATCAATCTGGTTTGGATTATATTGGATTTTGGTTTCAATCATATTCAATTAAATATCGTTAATGTCTATTGGGATTTGAGTTGCCATTAGTTTCAGATTATTAAAGGTGTTAATTAATTTGATAGGCTTGTTCAACTGTGTTACTGTGTATATATTAATTACACGTACAGGTTTACTTGTTTATGTTACTCCATTGAGTTTAATTAATAGGTCTCAGGTTAATTAATATATTCCTCCTGTACCAAGTGAAAATTGATATCCATAATTGTTGACTGTGATTCTGTGATGTCGTTATGAAATTGCAAGTTATTGAGCTCTAATAGTTTTACAATCGTACTGGCAATGGTACTGTTGGGCACTTAATTGAGACACCTAGATTGAGTTGGTAGGGTTGAACATGATTATTTGCTTAGATTTTATGCTAATTTTACTTATTTACTCGCACTCATATGTTTCAAAACATAAATTGCACAAGTACACAAGGGGCATTCAAATAGAGATCTTATGTACTGCTATCATTTATCAAAATGTTTTGTACCAAATTAAATATATTGGCTTATTCAAAGTGCCAAAAATTTTGTTTTCATTCTAATGTTTCAGTTCTTCTCAATTCAATGTTATTTGTTGTCACAATGTTTTGTATTAAAATTAAATATATTGGCTTATTCCAAATATTAAAATTTAAGTTATCAATCTAATGTTTCACTTTATCACAATATTACTTGTTTGTTGTTGTAATTTATTTATTTAGACAATTCAAAGGGAAATCTAAAATATACAAAAACGTTTCTGTTTCTAGGAATTAAACATTTTCAACGGTTGTCCTATGGAAATAATTTGTTCAACTATAAAATAATATTAACAGAATAAACAAAATATTTTCAAGAGCCAGCTCATGAAAATATTATGTCCAACCATAAAATAATATAAAATTTATCAATAAAACATTTCCATGCGCATTTGTCCCGGTATTTTCATGAACCTTCACTATAAAATAATATAAACAGAATATACTAAACATTTTCAAGGGCAAGCCCTTGGAAATAGTATGTCCATCTTGTTCAGACTTATTTCCATGCGCAAGTGGTTAAGTATTTCCATGCACCTTCAATAAAATATAATATTTGATCTGTTTGGCGGGTCGCGGGTCATGCGAAACTTTTTCCAAGGGCGAAAATGATACATTTCCATGGACACACAGGAAATATTTTCATGCGCTACTTTTTCCAAGGGCCTCCCTTTGGAAAAGGTTCACGGTGTCAGAAAGGTGTCATAATAGCCCATTTTATTTCCATGGACCCTTCACTCGCTTGGAAATGCGTTTTCTCTCCTTGGTAAAAACGGAAATTCTAGTAGTGGTTACTGCTTATAAGATCAATGTGATAACAAATCATATTCAGTTAATTTCTTGCACATATTTCAATTATTATCTGTTGCCGCACCATTTCTCTATTTTCAATTAGCATCAAAATGAACACAAGTAAATAAAAGAAGAGGAATGTCCTGCGGGGTTCCTTTTGAGATTTGAGCCAGGTTTTTAGAATGGTCTGTTGGGAGGTCAACAATTACACCTCAGCTTGGGAAATAAATCAGCTGTTATTCCTTTGGAATAAAGAATAACAGGAACCTGTTATTCCGATCTCAACCGTTCAAACTTTTCCATGTGCGAAAAATATGCAAGAGTTTTATGTTCTCTATCACACTCAGATTATTGAAAAATATGCACATGAAAATCTCAATTAATTTTCTAAACAGTGGTTCGCACAAAGCAGTAAGATCTCAAAAAATAAAATTCTATTTTCATTTGGGCATTTCATCAAACACTTAAAAGGCATGCATCAATGCAATAAAATTAACTCAAAAATTAATGCCTTTCACGTATTACTCTCCTAAAGCAACTGAAGGCATAGTTCGATTTGGATTCGAAAGGTTGGATCAAGCAATGAGCAAAGAAAGCTTAAAGGAAGAATTGCTCCACCAACAAAAAACATGGGAATGTTGAGACCTATTTATTTATGTGCCTTCCAGGTTCAAAACAGGGGCAATGAGATCTTTGTACTTCCTAGTCAAACTTGAATTTAGTGATAAAATAAACTTACAATACTTGATAGTTGTCGTAGCTTCTTTTCAAAGCTAATCCTTGAGAATGCCGTGAAATACACATAAAATAGGTTAAGAATATTAAAGGACCCAGCCAAATTGAAAATTGAGAGGTCGTAGGAAGAAGGAGATCCCAATTCTCAGTGCTTTCTATTTTAGTGATTTGAGAAACAACAAGAAATTTGGAAGATCGGTGGAGAAATACGCTATTTCTGCAAGATACGTGAAATCAGTTTTGAATTCATGTCACAACTCTTATTTTATAATTAATTGAACACTTTTATACCATGAACATTACCGTCTTATGTATCGCATGATTTTATGCTCACATACCTTTGCAAACCTTCAGAATTTTTATTTCATAAAACTTAAATTTTGGATTTAAATTTTTAAGAAATTAATATTGAATCCGAGATGAGTAGAGTTCAAATGTCTTATATCTTTCATGTTCCATTTGTCTCATATTTTTATATTTATTTTTAAAGTTTAATTAAATAGTCGATCCGAACATCTCAACATGATCTTTGTATTAAACTGTATTTGAAAACCAAATTTTAAATTTTTGAACATTTTTTATTAAAATTTTTAGATATATACAAAATTATTGTTTATACATGGTTCAGAATCTCATAAAAAACTGTGATTTTGTATCTATCTAAAAAAATAGTAAAAGAATTTTCAAAATATAAAATATGGTCTCTAATATCATTTTAATATAAAGATCATGTTGAGTGATTTAGATCGATTGTTTAAACTTTGAAAATGAAAATAAGAATATGAGACACAAATAACATGAGATATTTAAACTCTTCTCGTCCCAGATATAGAAATGACGCCACAGATAATCTCTTTCCCTTGTTCAACTTTTTTGACTTGAAGAAAAGAAAATAAAGACGGAATTTAAGTCTGCGTGTTAGTGAGGAACATATTATTAAATTCTGATTAATGAAGGGACATATATATTTTAAATCTCCATCTATATAATTTAAGAATGATGTTTTCTCATGCTTTCTAAAATCAATTTTTCTGCCTTTTTAAATTAGCTATCATTAGAGAGACGAAACTATAACCATCTATCTTTCAACAGAAAATGGATATGGGACTGGATTTTCTGTGACATCCTTCATATATCTTGACTTCAATTATCTGTGCCATGCCATGCCATTACTTGTGTTCATAGTGATAAATGAATAGTTCGGGTTCAGTTCGGCGGGGTAAAAAATTCGTGATTCGGGAATGATTCGGTACTTCAATTCTCTGCATGCCATGCCATTACTTGTGTTCATTAAACGCGTTTTATTCAGTGTTCGGTTCGAAATCGTCAAAAAAACGAATTATATGCGAATTATATGCAAAAAAATCATTCCCTTTGTGGCGCGCTCATCCTCTTGTCAAATCCAACCGTGTAGAATGATTTCCGAGTCGTGCACTTTATTCTGGCACGAATCTCAAAGCAGAATTTGTCTCCTCACCTGTATGATTTTTTCATTGTGGGTGGCCATAGTTTTTTGTTTTTTTCTTAATTTTGAAAAGTCAATTTCTTATTCAAATGCCCTAATTTCACATCTTTCTTAGGTTGCATAAGGGTATATATGCAGGAGAAAGGCCTTAAAATGTGATGGAACAAAATTTGAGCAGTACAAGCTAGTTAATGTGGGGTAATTGTGTCCCACCAGAGATTGAAAATTCAGCTAAAAGTAATTTTGAGATAATAAAAGCATTACAAAATTGATGTGATAATTTATTTATATTTCTGATGAAATAGTGTATGTTGACTTGTTTTTAGAAAGCTATATATTGACTATCTTCTGCTTTGCAACTTACTGTTTCTCTTTTATACATAGTAAAGCTTTGCTAATAGCAAACTAATTACTTTTTAAAATTGCTATTTTCCATGGTTGGTTTCTGGATCACAGAAATTATTGTATATCCACTCCAATTTCATCTCTGGAGATTTTAACTAACAAACACAATTTGTTAAATTATATCAATCTGTGCTCATAATTTGTTAAATATGAAGAAACTTCACCAATACTGTTGCATGTGACAACTTCACCAATACTGTTGCGTGAGCTCATTTATTACATAATTTCAATGAGCTTGGAAGAACAACTTTACCAAACTAACGAGAAGAAGATGACAACTATAATTGAAAGTTACTTCACTAATCACATTCTTAAATTGTTCAAATTGGGAGCTGCTCTTCAAAACTTGAAATATCTCCACTTAAGAAATTGTGATTGCTTTGAATAATAGGTGCCTAGGCAGTTGTGAGTGTAAGAGAAGAGCTCATGCAGAGAGATATCAAAAGCAAGCTCATGCAATGAGAAAGACATTAATTAATTTCCCTAAGGTAACAATAAGAAACTTCTTTAAAGGAAAAGAGAAAGAGAAGGGCATACAGATTCACATTTCAGTTTCTATAAAATTATTATAAAAGGAATAAACGCACAGTGTTAATAGTAAAATATCAGTAAAAATCGACATATGCATTCTTTCCATCATACACTTTATAGCAAGCAAAATCATAAACTTTCAATCGAATGGTTTTAAGTCATTTTAGCATTCAAACAAATGAATAATACAATCACTGTTGATATAATTTATTCAATACTTTTACTTCATTATGCCAACTACTCCCATCATTGGGGAAATTCTTGGGCTTCTTACATCCCACATATTCCACGTACTTTAATTTCTTAAATGATCTCCTGATCCCTTCCCAGTCGGTTGGATAAACCAAATTTTTCAAGAACCTGAGACGCAGTATCTCCACATTCCAATTATCATGGCATGGAATTTTAGTAAGGTTTCCACCTCTAATATATAATCTCTTCAGCTTTGTTAGTTCTCCAGGATTTTGCAACTTTGATAATATCTCAGATTCTGGATAACATCTGATATCCAACTTTTCTATATTTTTTGGTAAAGAGTATGTTGGTATCTCCTTATTTTGTCTCCATGTTATGATCAATACGGAAAGCTTGTTCAGAGAATTAAAACCCCGAAAAACTTCGGGACCCAAAATGTTGATGGAAAATCTAATGCTGAGCTTCCGTAGACTTCTTAATTTTGAGAGATCACTTAAACGGCAGGACTGGTTTTTATTTTCCAAGCTGCCAACCACAAAACCCTTTAACACCTCTAAGAAAGGGCTCTCACATACCCATTTTGGCATGTGATCTAACAGGTAGCACTCTGAAATATCTAAAACCTTGAGTTGCCAGAACCACATTTTGAATCTGGATGGTTTTTGTGGTAATTTTTCCAAATTATGACAAGCCCTGAGGTCTAGTACCCGCAGATTTTCTAGTTTCCCAATTGATGCAGGAAGCTCTACTATTCCTGAAATGCCTCGCAGGCTAAGGTACTGCACGTTTTTTCCCAACTTCTTTAAGAAATCAGTTTGGTTGACCTCAATGTGGTCTTTTGACTTTGTTTCTTCAAACCCCATTTGCTTGACCCCGTTGTGAACCTCTGTTGTGTAACGCCAACTACCAAGTTGAACTACATACAAATCATGCTTGTTCATAATGTCTATTATGTCGTTGGAATCGAGATACTTCTGGTCTATATTTAGTAGTATCCCATTAAATAAGCACCAACTACCTTCTTCCTTTTTCTCTGGAATAACATTGCGATCTATATTACTCTCTTGGTTGGAGATCAATTGCTTATGTAATATAGGTTCAATGGTGCAGTAGTTGATTGCTTTATTATGATCTCTACGTACTCCTGGTATGAGGACGTGCTTGTCCATCATATAAGAAAAGATCCTTTCACCATGACCATCCTCGTACCAAAAAAAAAGGCCAACCCAGCAGGATATCAGAAATCTCTTTTTCAGTACTACATTTTCTGGAAAAATTGCCAGGCTGTCCAGATATCTCCTTGTGTATATGTCCAGCGAGCCCCTAAGTTCTCGGAACTGGGAGCCTTCGTCCATTTGATGACTTTGATTTGATGATTGGCCCACTTCAATTATGGTGGCTTTCTGAGGCAAATCAGATGCTGCCTTTACACAAGGTTCACGATCAATCCAAGGATCAATTTGCCTTTCCAGTAGTGGTCTGACCAACTCTGCAACACTGGTTCCCTTTTGATGGTTACTCATTGCAATGGTTAATTTCTTCGACCTAAGAAACAACGAATTTGTCTACTGATGTTAGAGGACAAACTAAATGTAACAAACATAATGATTTTTTTTTTAAATTAATATGTTTCTTCAAAATCTATACTTTTATGTCATTATTTGTGTTTTAATTTTGTTACGGCTCTAGAGAGTATGCATAATAGGATTAAATGATTAATATAGCTAGGTAATGTTTGTGTAACATCTATCAAATTTAATGTTTTTCTCATTTTAGCTGAAAGTTTATGTTTAAGATTAAAATGCAAATTTTTATTTATTTATAAAATATTACAGAAGAATTTAAAGTTTGTCATTAATTTGATTTGAAGATAATGGGAATCTCTGATACGTACATAATTTATAAATAATATTAATTTGTTTTGATATGTAAGTTTGAATATCTTGAGGCAACTGCATATATTTCTCTTAATCAGTTTTTATATTCAGATTGTTTGACAATTTCTCTTAAATGGGAACTAAAAATTGATTTGGACCGTTCAGTTAAAAATAGTTTGATCTAAAATTATGAAATTTTAACTATCAATTTACAACTTGTTATAGGAATAGGATACTGAATTTAACGATGTGTCTTTAGCCCTTACTACACATCTTCCATATTTTTTCTCTTCCAGTCTTCCTATTTGGAGGGTATCCCTTCCTATTTTTAGGGTATTCCTGTTATTCCTTTGAAATAATAGCAGATTTATTTCCTTTATATTGAAGGGAGTATTATATATTGACACAACACTGTGTAATTTTTGTTATTTTATAGTCAATTTTGCCCCTGAATTTGTATTTCTTCTAGCATTAATTGGGCACTCTTTCTTCAACTGTTGCACAATATTAGTTTCCTTAAATTCCTTTATAATAAATTAAAGTAAACAAATTTCTTATACAATTGCTATTTCTAGTAGGTCATTTAAATTATTTAATTGAATATTTCCATACTTGTAGTTGTAGTCAACATGTTCAAATAAAAAATAATATGTTTAGGTGTTCAATAAATATTTAATTGATTATTTCTGAATACCCCATCTTATTTTATGGTTTCCGTGACTGATCATGAAGTCCATGAGGTGAATTGCTTAAGGAAATGTTGACAGAACAAATCAGATAATTCATTAAGGGTACGTTTGGATCGTGCAAGGATTATCGTGCAACGATTAGTGTAAGAATAGTAATTTTTGAGTTAGTGGTTAAGAATAGTGCTAACACGAGTGCTTTGAAAATAGCACTAACTTTGGACTATTTGGGTTAGTAAAAATGTCGTTTGAATTGTATATTTGAAATAGCGATGGAGAGAATGAATAAAATAATAATTAAACTAATCTAATATTTAAAGTCATATTATATTACTTTTAATATTTGAACTAATATTATATTACATTAAAACTAATATTTTTTTAATACTAATGTTGAGTAGTTTAATGAAGTTTCTTTCAAGAGAAGATAAGGAAAGGGAATCCTTAATAATCTCTTTTCAAACTAATTGATTTGTCCTTAGTGAATTTCATTACAAAATTATCCCTATAATTATATTTGAAAGCGGTAAAAATTTGACAGATAAATTAAAGAACCGAAATTTTTATATTTACCATAAAAAAAATGGATAAACCATTTAACCAAAATTTTATGTAAATTCCAAATTTGATACGGTCGCAACCATATAAATGGAGTTTTGAATGTACCAGAAGGTCCACAATAATTTTTTTATATACCCAGGAATGATTTTTCAACCGGGATCAATAACTTAGATCGAAAACATTTTTGTTTATTTTTTTCCACCCACAAAAAATCATGCATGAAAAATATTTCATAGTACTTATTACTTCTAGTACATCTAAATTATAAGATATTTCATCTATTTTGTTTGATGTTCCTTCTAGTATATATATTCAAATTATAAGTTGCTTTACTCATTTTCGAAAATCAATAAAAAAAATATATTCAACGACACCGTTAAATTCCAAATTTTTGATAATATGATTGTCCACCATTTGTGGTTGCGCACACCAAAAAGGTGTCCGCCACCACAGGCTGCGGTCGTATCAAATTAGAATTTGAAAAAATATCACGGTTATTTGGTTTTTTTTTAGGTATGTCAAATTTAAAAAATTTAGATAAAAGAACTCTTATTTTATATAGTACCACGGTGATAATTATAAATATAATTTTTTATTTCTCTACTTAATTCTATTATAAAATGGAGAGAATATATTCTCTGAAGCAATTTAAAATTTGATTTTAGTAAAAAATGAGCAAATTCTAAGAATTGGGTCAATTTAGAAATTCATGGGCAAATTAATAGGGAGAAGGTATATTTAAAATTCGTAATGAACGATTCGGATATTTAATAGCATTTGGCATGTGAGTTTGTAGAACCAAGCACGTAGTTTCCAGCTTTGTTATTATACTGAGAAGTTTGATATCCAAGTCCACTAACAAGTTTCAAGTACAATGTGCTTATTGCTCCTATCAAATTCTAATAATAAGGTGTGTTTGCATGCAAGTGAGTGTAGGGAATTCAGATAGATTATAGGTGCAATAATTTGATTCAGTTCAACATTTGTTTATTATCTAAAAATTAGAATTTATGTATAAAATTAATTTCAAGATGAGGAGGGTTCCAATGCCTCATCTCCTCATACCTCATCCATACCTCATGTTATATATCTCCATTTTCAAAGTCTAAACTATCGATTCGACCGTTCAACATGATATTCATACTAAAATATGCTTGGGGATGAAATTTTATAATTTTTGCAATTTTTTTACTATTTTTTAAGATAGGTACAAAATCACTGTATCTGGACCATTCAAAAAACAGTGATTTTGTACCTATCTTAAAAAATAGTAAAAAAATTGCAAAAATTATAAAATTTCATCCCCAAGCATATTTTAGTATGAATATCATGTTGAACGGTCGGATCGATAGTTTAGACTTTGAAAATGGAGATATATAACATGAGGTATGGATGAGGTATGAGGAGATGAGGCATTGGAACCCTACTCTTTCAGAAAAGATATAGAGAGAGAGAGAGTTTACCACTAGACGTGCAGCAGAAATCTCAAGTTCTAGTAGTAATCTTCTTCACTTCGTATGCCTCTTGTCAGATCTATGCAACAGCAACCGCAGCCACGTCTCTACTGGAGTCAGAGTGCTAGCGCCGACTGACAGTCCCCTCTTGTCTTTTTCTTTCTCTCTCTCAGTTTCTAAAATAGTGCAATCTCAGACTAATCAGATATTCGATTTAATCCAATAAAACTGAAATTCTGTTTCTCTATCATTTTTCTGTCTTATCTGAAGATGTATAGTTCTGAGTTATATCCGGAATTGATCATCTGTATTTGTATTTATAATACAAGACACCCATTCAGATCGCACCTAATCAGAAACTCTTATCCTGATGATCAGATTAGAGAGCAGAAATTTCTGGCCCATATATTTATGCAACCTAATAAGACTTAAACCACATTAAAATTCGTAATGAACGATTCAGATATTTTCGTATTAAACATCAAAATTTGTGTTACTTCATATAAGATTTGGCCTGCGAGTTTGTAGAACCAAGCAATTAGTTTCCAGCTTTGTTATTATACCGAGAAGTTTGATATCCAAGCCCACTAACAAATTTCGTGTAAAATGTGTTTATTAATCCTGTCAAATTCTAATAATAAGGTGTGTTTGCATGCAAGTGAGTGTAGGGAATTCGGATAGATTATAGGTGCAATAATTTAATTCAGTCCAACATTTGTTTATTATCTGAAAATCAGAATTTATGTATAAAATTAATTTCAAGATATATATATATAGAGGAGGGATCCGATTACACCATTTTTGGTGACACACTTTGACACCTACTATTTTCAAAGTCCAAATAGTCGATTCAAACCGTTCAACATGATGGATATATTAAAATGTGCTTGGAGATCAAATTTTACATTTTTTTGAATTTTTTTGCTATTTATTAAGATGGTTACAAAAATCGTTGTTTTCAGACCATTGAAGAACAGCGATTTTGTAACCATCTTAATAAATAGTAAACAAATTCAAAAAAATGTAAAATTTGATCTCCAAGTACATTTTAATATGGTGATCATGTTGGACGGTTCGGATCGACTGTTTGGATTTTGAAATCGCAAAATTGACTTATATAAAAAACAGTGTCATGATGTGTCACCAAAAAAGGTGTAATTGGATCCCTCCTCATATATATATATATATATATATATATATAGAGAGAGAGAGAGAGAGAGAGAGAAAGTTTACCACTAGACGCGTAGCAGATATCTCAAGTTCTAGTAGTAACCTTTTTCACTTTGTATGCCTCTTGTCAGATCCACGCAACAGCAACCGCAGCCACGTCTCTACTGGAGTCAGAGTACTAACGCTGACTGACAGTCCCCTCTTGTTTTTCTCTTTCTCTCTCTTAGTTTCTAAAATAGTGCAATCTCAGACTAATCAGATATTCGATTTAATCCAATAAAACTGAAATTTTGTTTCTCTATCATTTTTCTGTCTTATCCGAAAATGTATAGTTCTAAGTTATATTCGGAACTGATCATCTGCATGTGTATTTATAATACAACACACCTGTTCAGATCGCACCTAATCAGAAACTCTTATCCTGATGATCAGATAAGAGAGCAGAAATTTCTGGCCCATATATTTATGCAACCTAATAAGACTTAAACCACATTAAAATTCGTAATGAACGATTCAGATATTTTCCTATTAAATATCAAAATTTGTGTTACTTCATATAAGATTTGGCCTGCGAGTTTGTAGAACCAAGCAATTAGTTTCCAGCTTTGTTATTATACCTAGAAGTTTGATATCCAAGCCCACTAACAAATTTCGAGTAAAATGTGCTTATTACTCCTGTCAAATTCTAATAATAAGGTGCATCACTGAGTGTAGAGAATTCGGGTAGGTTATAGGTACAATAATTTGAAACCGCAACATAATAATTAAAATCCATACTAAATGCATCTTAAAAATTAAATTGACCATAACATAATAATAAAAAATTAGAAACCGATAGTGTTTTTGAAAGGTTAGAAACCAATAGTTATAGAACATGATATTGTAAGTAATAATCATCACAATAATCATAAAATATTAATACAAGTTATTATAAATAATACGATTCAGAATAGAAACACGGAAAGATTGAAGAGAAGACAAAAATTTTACCTTATAAGAGAAAGAGAAGAGATTAGTTTGGCTCTTGTATTCAATCTCCAAGTTCCTGTGAGAGGAAAGAGGGAGGAGGGAGCGAGGGAGGGAGAGAGATTGAGATAAAGATGCCTTGCTCAAGAGAGAAATATCAGCAAACCTGGATCCAATGAAGAAGACCGAGAGAAATATTAAAACATTGATTTTGGGAATCCACATTCTCTTCTTTCAATATGTTTATATTTGTTTGATTAAAACAAATTTAAAAAGGGGGAATTTCACCTATACCCTTCAAAAACTTCAAAATTACGTCTTTCCCCTTCTAAATTTTGAAATTACGTATTTCCCCCTCTAAATTTTAAAAACTCACAAAGTTACTTATTTTATATAAAACACCCATTATAATCAAATTTGAATATGAAGGGTTATGCTAGATCAACACAAATCTTGAAGCGACGAAGAAGCAAATGGTACTATTGTTCATATGATGATATATAGAAGTACCCCTTATCACAAAATTACAAACAAAAATATTAAACACGATGTAGCCTGTCATCAAATAGTTCAAAAAATTTTGTGGTAGATATTGATAACATAATGATGAATAACCAATTAAATTTTAAATTAATTCAAATTTAATAAATACCGTATCAAATAGTTCAAAAAATTATAATGTTAGATATATGATACTAGAGTAAAACTAGAGTGTTCCTAAGTACACCAATCCCATTGTGAACTCAACTCTAAAATTAATTAGATTGATTTCAAATGACAAATTCAAACTGTTGAAATCTATACATACTTTATGAGTGATGCGTCTACGTTCAAAAATTTTAAACTTTCAAATTAATTTTGTACAGAGTCAACCGCTAAAAAAACATTCAAAAAATGAATGCATTAAAATTAATATTAAACCTTCTAATTTTGACCGCTTGATTTTATACTAAATTAATTTGAAAGTTTAAAATTTTCGTATGTAGACGCATCACTCATAACGTATATGGATTTCAACGGTTTGGATTCGTCGTTTGAAACCAATCTGATATATTTTAGAGTTGAGTTTACAAAGAGGTTTTAGGAACACCCTAGTTGCACTCTATAATACTATATCAATAAAAAAAAATTATCAAACATTTTGTATAGTCTAAGTGTTAATTAATTAAAGCCATTAACTGTTGATTTTTTTACTTTCGATAGAACCTAGCTAGCTTTCTAGGGCCCGGTTTTTTATTAATATTTAACATTAAATAGAAAATAACACAAATGTTTATGTTTTTTGAAAAAATTCAAAAATGTTCAAACCGCTGAGATTTTTGGGCGGTCCATTTTCTTTCTGAACTGCTGAGAATCCTGGCGATTGAGAAAGAAAGTTGACCGCTTAGTTCCTTAACGGTTTGGGCATTTTTAAAAATTTCCAAAAGACATAGACATTTGTGTTATTTTCTATTTAATATTGGATATTAATAAAAAAAAATCGGTTCTAGAGCTGTAGGTGCGGATTTTTGGTTGATCAAAGCTAAAATTATTCCGTTCTTAATCTTTCATATATAATAATAAAACAATTATATTAATTTTCGTTGCATGTGTCACCACCCACCAATCACCATGTTCTTGTGTTTTGCAAAAGCGTAAATTGTGCCGATCTGGCCGGATCTTGCATTGGTTATCCCAGCTATGACTTGCTTGTTTCATATTAAAAAAATGTCCCGTGAACTTTTATATTTGCATGCATAATGTGCATTTATGTACTTGATAAGGTCAAGTACTAAAAATCTCATAATAACTACTAGGGTATATTTGGTTGGATTGAGAATATGTTATTTTTTAGAACAAGCTATTTGGTGTTTTGGTTGGATTAGAATATTTAGAATAGAGAACCAAACTTGTTTGTCTTATTAGAACAAGCTATTCTCACAAAAAGTATTGGAACAAGCTATTTTAATAAGACAAACACTAATTTTGCTATTATATTTATTCTAAGGTTACAACCAAACATACCCTTATGGGTTAAGTACCAAGTTCTGTTAACAAGCTTTTATCAGCAAGCTCATTCGGGATGTCTGTACAGAGCTGCAATCGACTTATAGACCTACTCGACAAGTCCATTCATGATGTTCGTACGGAGCTATAACCAACTTACAGGCCCACTCGACAAGCCCATTTGGATGTCTTTACGGAGCCGTAACCAACTTACAGACCCACTCAACAAGCCCATTCAGGATGTCCATACAAGATCAAAAACCGACTTACGAGCTTATAAATACACCCGAGTTCACTGAACTCAAGAATTGTTTATATGATAATATATAGAAGTACCCCTTATCACGAAATTACAAAAAAAAAATTATAAACACGATGTCAAAAAATTCCGTGGTAGATATTGATAACATAATGATGAATAACCTATTAAATTTTAAATTAATTCAAATTTGATAAATACCGTATCTAAATATTGGAGAATACATCTACAATTAATTCTAATTATTTAATTTAATTTATATTTTTCAAGTATATGCATCATTATTTATAATGTTAGATATATGATACTAGAGTAAAACTAGAGTGTTCCTAAGTACACCAAGTCTCTTGTGAACTCAATTCTAAGATTTATTAGGTTGGTTTTAAATGACGAATTCAACTGTTGAATTGTATATACTTTATGAGTGATGTGTTTATGTACAAAAATTTTAAACTTTCAAATTAATTTTGTATAGAGTTAACTGCTCAAAAAACATTCAAAAAATGAATGCATTAAAATTAATATTAAACCTTCTAATTTTGACCGCTTGACTTTATACTAAATTAATTCAAAAGTTTAAAATTTTCGCATGTAGATGCATTACTTGTAAAGTATATGGATTTCAACGGTTTGGATTCGTCGTTTGAAGTCAATTCAATATTGAGTTTACAAAGAAGTTTGATAAAATTAGGAACACCCTAGTTGTACTCTATAATACTATATCAGTAAAAAAAACATTATCAAACATTTTGTATAGTCTAAGTGTTAATTAATTAAAGTCGTTAACTGTTGAGTTTTGACTTTTGATAGAACCTAGCAAGCTTTCTAGGGCCCATGTTCTTGTGTTTTGCAAAGGCGTAAATTGTGCCGATCTGGCCGGATCTTGCATTGGTTATCCCAGCTATATATGACTTGCTTGTTTCATATTAAAAAAATGTCCGTGAACTTTTATATATATTTGCATGCATAATATCTATTTATGTACTTGATAGGATCATATGCTAAATGTTCCATAAACTATTATGGGTCAAGTACCATTCTGTTAACGAGTGCGTATCCTCTGAGATATCTCAACTTTTGCGTGACCGACGTGTCCGGTGCCTATTTGGGAATAGCGCAGGGGGCAGTATTAGTTGTGCTTCGAGATTCGTGCATAACGTATTTGAATGGTTTCGATTTTCCATAAAGTCACACAAAGTTTGAGATATCTCAGAGGATGCGAATTTTCTGTTAACAAGCTTTTATCAGCCATCTCATTCAGGATGTCTGTACAGAGCCGCAACCGACTTACAGGTCCACTCGACAAGTCCATTCAAGATGTCCATACAGAGCCGTAACCAACGTACAGGTCCACTCGATAAGCTCATTCGGGATATGCGTATGGAGCCGTAACCAACTTACAGACCCACTCGACAAGCCCATTTAGGATGTCCGTACAAGATCACAACTGACTTACGAGGTTATAAATACCCTCGAATTCACTGAGCTCGGGAATTGCTACATACAGAAAAGAGTTGCGTACCTTACACGCCTTGGTGTACCTTAATTAAGCACACACTAAAACACTTACCGAACACGCATAGCTTAGCCTCCCTCGAGATATGACGTATCTTGACAAACTGCGACTTATTCTCTCCGGAATTAGAACGTACAGTAATATACCTAGATTTTCATTATTAATAAGAACCTATTTTTTTGTCATCCTCTTTATAAAGTTGTTTCTCTCAATGTATGTGTATGTGTTTATATATTATATGTGTTTGTGTGCCGTAGAGTTTTGCAAAGCACAGATCTAATGTCACTGGATGCTTAACTCCAGAGCCCGTTAATAGATTTGAATGAAATGAATAAGTCAAATTAAAGTGTTCGATTTGCAAAAGAAAATAACAAAGAATTCGAAACTCTAAAATATTGTATTAAAAATCGGTCAAAACTCATCAAACCTTTATACTTAATGCCATTTTAATCTCATCGTTTTCTCTCCATAGTTTCTTAAAATGATTAAAACATTCAATGTCTCATTTAGAAATTACATGGCCAAGTTACAACTTACAAGAACCCAAATTAGAATATCACCCTTTAATAATTTTATAATTAACTCATCAATGCTCGTCGAACTAAAATTTGGAAATTGGACCCCTAATTTATTCTCGCTCCAAAACAGTGTTTTAGGGGGAATAGGAAAAATAAGATAATGTTTTTAAGTTATTCTTGAATACTTTTTTGCTCCAATATTGCAATATTGGTTAGCAAAATGGCATATGTATTGGGAATTAAACAAGAATTTGCATGACGGAGTGAAACTTAATTTAAATGAAATTGTAATGACAATACAAATTATTAATTATTCAATGATAATCCAAATCAGTCTTTAAAGAAAGATTACAAATTTAAAAAAAGGAAAATAAATATAGAGAAGTTCCTATCAACCACGTTAACGTTTCATATGAACCCACCATAAATCAAGGTTCTCAGCTCACTACACAAAAAAAAGGGGGAATTTCATATATACCACTCAAAGACTATGAAATTATGTATATATCACTCAAATTTTTATAATTACGTATTTACAATTCTAAATTCTAATAACTTAGATAAGTACTCAATATAATTTAAATATATATCAAATATATCCAAAATTATGTTGAAGAACATGCAAAACAAATTAAGGATTAATTAAAATTGGATCCATTTTCATTCGGATTAGACTCTGTCTTCTCTAGTTCTTGCTTGCGCCAATTGCATGCTCTTTATAACCTCTCTCGTTGTCACTCATATTGCTCGCTACCCTATTATTACAGCCAACTTCAGACAACAGTAATGTTAGTGGTTACGATGGCTGCTTGCGCGGAATGGTAAGAGAAGGCATGGACAAGGCTACCGTCGTAATTGGGCTATAATGAGATGGTAGTCGGACAAACACGAATTTGGCCAAGGCTACAAAATCATTCCCTTTGCGGCTCCGCCTAGGGGTGCAAACGGATCGGATGGTGGTAAAATCATATCCGTATCTGTTTTTATTATTAGATACTAGACGGATATATACAGATATAGATCAGATATCCGTAAATATATACATAAATATTTTCATAATATATATTAAACTATGAGGAGAGCTCAAATGCCCCAATGATGTCCCATAATCCGGTCCTCTGATCTACGTGCGAAGATTTGTGCCAAACAGAGAGCTTGATGAGAAGTTCTAGTTCGCTCCAGTTTGCTCCCGAGTCCTGACTCCTGACCCCCCTTGCTCTCACCCATTTTCGTTCTTTCTCCCACAACACAAATTAGCCCTATCCAAATTCTTCCACCTACTCCAACCACCCTCCTCTCGTCCCTCCAGTCCGACTTTGACCCCGACGACACTCTCCTCTTGCCTCTCTATCAATTTCTCTGTTCAGATCTCCTCCCTCGTAAGCTAGGGTTTTGTCGTAAGAAGAGAGTATCGCTTCCACGGCCACTACCACCGTCAACTCCTCTTCACCGACTGGATAGGCTAGTTTGATATTAGAAGTACGCATCATCGTATAGGGAAGAAGTGCAGCATATCAGTGGGGACACATCATGCCTTGGCTATCCGGAGGCACTTTCCAGTTCTTCATGAATCTTTAAAATTCATTTATAAATTGTCATTTTCGGATGGTTTTTGTTTTTTTCACTTTCTTTTATTTTTTATGAGAGTAATCGCCTGATAAGTCATGCAACTGATTTTTTATTTTCATAACCCATTTTTTCGAAGAGAAAAAAGGGTTCTTTATGACTGTATTTGATTTCTTGACAATATTTCTCAAGTTAATGTTTTTATGTAATATGATTTGTTGTAAGTATTTGTAGCTTAGTCACTATATGTATATATAGGAATTGGCTACAGTGCTACGCGTAGCATAGAGGGCCTCCGTGCTACGGCTCAATATTTGAGTTTTCAAAATCCTAACGGTCGATCCGAACTGTTCAACATGATCTCCATATGAATATGTATTTGCAAACCAAAATTTACATTTTTTAGAATTGTTTTACTATTTTTTTTAGATAGATACAAAATCACTTGATCTGAATGGTACAAAATTTTCAGATCAAGTGATTTTCTACCTATTTAAAAAAAATAGTAAAAAAATTCTAAAAAATTTAAAATTTGGTTTGCAATTACATATTCATATGGAGATCATGTTGAACGGTTCGGATCGACTATTAGAATTTTGAAAACTCAAATATTGAGCCGTAGCACGGAGGCCCTCTATGCTACGCATAGCACCGTAGCCAATTATAGAGATCATCTTGAACGGTTCGGATCGACCGTTAGGATTTTGAAAACTCAAATATTGAGCCGTTGCACGGAAGCCCTCTATGCTACATGTAGCACCGTAGCCAACTCCTATATGTATAATAGAGGAAGGATTCAATTACACCTTTTTTTTGACACATCTTGACACTGTTTTTTATAGGTTAATTTTGCGATTTCAAAATTCAGACAGTCGATCTGAACCGTTCAACATGATCACCCACTAGTACAAAAAACCCCTTCACTGACCCTCAATCACTGACTGTTTTAATATGTAACAGTCAGTGTAGAGACTCCGTGGAAAAATCGTAATTAAGAAGAACTTCAACACTGACTGTTTAATTGTAAACAACCGTCAGTGAACCAACACTGACTGTTTTCTTAATAAAAGGGTCGGTGTAGGGTATGAGCAACACCGACCTTTCTATTAAAAAACCGTCAGTGTTGAGCAATTCACCAACACTGACTGTTTTTTAAGCGAAGCGTCAGTGTTGCTTATACCTACACCGACCCTTTTTTTAAGAAAACCGTCAGTGTTGGTTCATACCCTTCACCGACCCTTTTTTTGAAAAAACAGTCAGTGTTGCTCATACCTACACCGACCCTTTTTTTAAGAAAACCGTCAGTGTTGGTTCATACCCTTCACCGACCCTTTTTTTGAAAAACAGTCAGTGTTGCTCATACCTACACCGACCCTTTTTTTAAGAAAACAGTCAGTGTTGGTTCATACCCTACACCGACCCTTTTTTTGAAAAAACAGTCAGTGTTGCTCATACCTACACCGACCCTTTTTTTGAAAAAACAGTCAGTGTTGGTTCATACACTATACCGACCCTTTTTTTTTTAAAAACAGTCAGTGTTGCTCATACCTACACCGACCCTTTTTTAAGAAAACAGTCAGCGTTGCATATATCCTACACTTTTAAAAAAAAAAGCAGTCAGTGTTGCTTATACCTACACCGACCCTTTTATTGATAAAACCGTCAGTGTTGAGCAGTTCATCAACACTGATTGTTTTTTCAAGGGAAGCGTCAGTGTTGCTCATAACCTACACCGACCCTTCTATTTAATAACAGTCAGTGTTGAGCAATAATTAAGTTTATTTGAGAATACAAATGTATAACTATTTGAGAATAAAAATTTATACAATGTGTATATTTTGTAAAATATTTAATAATTAAGTTTATTTCTTTAAATTGAATTTATAGATAGCAATAAGTATTTTATCGTTGCTATTCATTAAATAGGATTGAAATTGTATATGGTAAGACGTTCGTTGTATGTATAGTGTTTAAAAGTTTGTTAATGATGAAATGAAAAATCTAAAACAATAAATTACTAATTAATTGTTCCATCAAAAAATTGCAATGTTTGTTTATTAGAATGAACATATTCTATTTAATAAGTATGATTAGTACTTTACGTGATGACTGAAATTTAGACAATTAACATCAAATTTTGACTTTAATTTTAGAAAATATTTTGTAATGAAAATTATATTAGTAATATTTATACAATAATTAATGTTATGATATGTTTATTGCTTAATTAAATGATTTGAACACATTAAATTATATAGCATTACATGCATGTTGCATATATGACTCACATCTTCTATGCATGAACACGAAACATAAACTCTTGTTTAATGAGTTAATGAAGACGCACGGGAATATGTCGTTTGTGAGTCGATCGAAACCGTTTAAATTAAAGAGCACTGCATTTATTGTCTTGCATCCAAGTTTGATCAAAAATTGTTTTTATTTACCCATACATCTAGTTGACCGAAAATTGAAGCATCGTATGGCCATAAACACTTCGTGTTAGATCGAAGCTCATACAAAATAAAACTTCTAAACTTTTATGTTGGTTACGTTCAATGTTCTCCCTTGATCATTTTAAAAATGATTTGACTGCAAATCGACCGTTGATTTTCCTCGTGAAAATGAACGGTCTGATTCCAATATTCCTTTTATGTTGATTTTATTGTCATTTTTTTTTGTAATTTTTAATCACTGACTGTTTTTATTCTGAAACCGTCGGTGATTGTATTCTTTACTAACTGTTTTTTTTAATTAGCCGTCAGTGATTCTATTCATTCACTGACTATTTTTTTCAATTAACCGTAAGTGATTCTAATCATTCGCTGACTGTTTTTCTGAATGAACCGTCAATGATTATATTCATCACTGACTGTTGGTTTCGGAACCGTTAGTGATTTTCTATCCGAAATTTTCCTTTCCCGGTTTATCTCTTTCTGATAGGGCCATGTTCCACAGGCCCTTTAATTTAAACTGGGCCATGAACGACTGGGATTCGGACCTCACTAAGAGGCCAACCCGAAGTTATATGAAAGGCCCAAATATCCACCAAGTCGGGGCCCAATACAGCGGCCCCAATATGCCTTAAATGGGGATCGTGTTAACCGACATGCGGGATGATAGTGGAAACGGCTAACTTAATGCCTCCCATCCCAGTAACGGCTGACATAACTACCCACGTCCTCCATAACTGCCCGAGATAGCAGTTATGGACGGACTATATAAGGCAGTGATTCCCATGAAGTAGGGACACTTTTTTCCAACCACAAGAGAGATCATACAGGATAGAGTCAGAATCTCTCACAATCCACCTCGAGTTCACATCACCTTTCACACCTCGGCCTGCCATCTTTTGGCAGGACGAATCTTACTCAGCCCAACTTCCCATACGGCCTCATCTCCCGAGATAGGACGTATCAACCACCGTGGGGCCACGCCTTTGCTCATACAGAGATTTAGATGGCTCAGCAAAACACGTCAGTTCCGCTCCCACCAGGAGTTACAATCCCGCTAGGTGCAATGATCACACCACCTCCCCTTGTAACCCCGCTTACAGGGAACCCCTCCCACAGTCAGCCTCACGCGGCGAGGCCTAACAATCCGATAATACGACCTTCTGGTCCTCAACCGACACAACCTCGCCACACAGGCCTCGACATTGCTGCTCACCCTTTGTTTACCGAAGGACACACGAGCCGGCCATTGTTTACTGAGCAAACACCGCTACTCAGTACTTATCACCCACCATACATACCGCACTACACTCAACAGACGCCATTTTACCCTTATGGCGCGACCACCTACACACCGTACACCCCGATGTATCCCCAGTATCCTTATGCGACACCACCTGCACAATGGGGTCCGGGAGGCGCTCAAGGGGTATATCCAGTGACAGGTCCAACGCCACATTCCCAACAAGTACCGCTCCGACCTACAATCCAGACTCTGCCACTAACTGCCCCGGAGGTACCACATTCCCGGCCTCTATCAGCAAACCGTGTCCTTAGTCGACCAGTTAAAATTCCTCCCAGAAATTTGAACTCTCAGTTCATAGATGTTCGAACTGGTAGTGAAACAGATACGCCCATCCTGCCGGACCAACAGGTCCAATCCAAACGCCAGGACCAAAACATTCCACTGACAGGAGCTCAACAAACCGAAAGAAGACAGCAGGAAGGGCAAGGCGAAAGTAGGGAACCTGATCCCGAAAAACAGCCCCAGGTTGAGCAACCCGAAGTTCGCCATAACAATGAGCGCGAATCAGCCAACCAGGGCAGAGGTTCCAGACCGTCACGCCGAGAACAGTCGCGCTCCCGCAGGGAACGCGAACGAAGCCCACCCCGAGGTCGGGATAGAACTCGCCGAGATGATCATAGAAGAAACAGGCGATCACCTACCCCGACCCGAGGCGTAAATATGGCTCAAATAGAAGAATTGATTCAGACAAGGCTTGCGGCTAAATTGGCCGAGATAGAATCCCAGAAGACAGGTGCCACCTCTCGACCTATGGGGATCAACGACGGCCCACTCTCTAGAGACATCTACCGCCATTCCATGACGGATTTCAAGTACCCAACAACTCTTCCCAGCTTCCGGGGCAGCGGTGATACTCAGGATCCGCATAATTTCGTGTACGGATTCCTTGAGCGACTTCGCCTCCTGGGAGCCACTGACGCCATCATGTGCCGCGTCTTCACCACTTGTTTAACAGGTGAAGCATGGGACTGGTACATGACGCTACCTCGGAGATCCATTAACAAGTTTGAAGACTTCGCAAAACTGTTCCTGGAAAGATACACGATTATTAAGCCACCGCAAGCAACATGCGAGATGCTCTTCGACATTGTCCAAGGACAGCATGAAAGGACAGGTGCGTTTGTTAATCGGTTTATCCAAGCATCTCGGCGAATTCAGAATCTCAACGAAGAATTCGCCTTGGCTGCCATCAAGAAAGGACTTCGCAAGGGGGGTCCGGGTACTTTGCGTTACGAGGCGCATATGAAGAAAATGACTACTTTGAGGGAATTTGTAGCCTTTGCTGAGGGTTACATCCGCGCTGAGGACGACAATGGCAGTCCTACTAGGTTCCGATCCCGATCTCCTCGTCCAACAAACAAACAACAGACTCAAGATAGGTCTCGCAATCAAAGAGAACCTCGGCAAAACCAACCAACCGAGCACAATTCCGGTACCAAAGGGTACCGACAGCATTTTGTGCGATATGCTCCTCTCACTAAGAAGCGGCACGAGATGTATAACATCATAGAAGGCATGTTCGATCTACCCCCGCCGCTGCCAAAGAGCATTTTTACGGTGGTCGACAACTCGAAAAAATGTGAATACCACGGATTCAACGGGCATTCCACCGCAGAATGCCTCCAATTGAAAGACATCCTGGAGAGATTAGCCCGAGAAGGAAAACTAGTCGAGTTCATCAACCCCGACTTCTTCAAAAAGTTTTTCAAGAAATACAATGGTCAAGGTAAAGTTTTTAAGAAACCCATTCCATATAGACAGGATTACACGGGACCTCGGGTTGGGGAGGGCAATCCCCAAATCCGAGATGATTCCGAGATAAGACGCCCGGAGCGGCAGGGTAGTCCTGTCATTAATGTGATCAGTGGGGGTCATCACGGTACTGCCCGAAAAATCTTACCACGTGACAATCGAAAACCATACCCCACTGTCCTACCAGTTGAAGCCATAAATGATAAGAAACGGCCTCGATCTGAGGAAACGATATCTTTTTCCGAGAAAGACCTCGGTGCAATTTCGGGCCCACATGATGATCCTATAGTGCTTAACCTCAAGATCAGCACTCACCGGGTGAAAAGAGTGTTAGTTGATACTGGCAGCTCGGCTGACATCCTGTATTTACCAGCCTTTACGCAAATGGGCCTCAACATTCGCGCCCTCCAACAACATATATCACCCTTGATAGGCTTCACGGGGGACGCCCTTCAACCTCGGGGAATGATGCCACTTAAAGTGACATTCGGTACATCCCCCCGGACAGTGGAAGTCATGGTGGACTTCCTCATCGTGAATGCCCCTTCTGCGTACAATGCGATCTTGGGTAGAGCGACTTTGAATAAAATCGGTGCTATCATTTCTCCTTCCCACCTCAAAATCAAGTTCCACACCGAAAACGGGATAGGGGAAGAATGTGGCCAACAGCAGGTAGCTCGCGACTGCTACATGACAACCATTCAAGGTCATGGAGGTTCTGTTCACCAAGTCGATCAGCCTGATGCAAAGACCACTCCACAGCGGTTGCGTTCTAGTACTGATTTTTTGCCTCCAAACACCGACCTCGCATTGGACCCAGTGGATAAAGCTGAGGCAAAAGCTCCCCTTGAGCCCGTTGATGAAGTCGAACAAATCGAATTAGGTGACGGTAAAACACTTAATGTAGGAAAGGCGATCCAAGGGTCGGCCCGGGCCGAATTAATCAAATTCCTCCAAGAAAACCAATCTGTTTTCGCTTGGACTGCAGCCGACATGCCAGGAATTCCTAGGTCAATTGCCGAGCATCGATTGCACATTAAAACAGGCTCAAAACCAGTCAGACAGAGGAAACGCAATATGGGGGATGAACGACAGCAAGCCGTCAAGCGCGAAGTACAAAAATTACTTGACGCTGGCTTTATAAGAAATGTCGAATGCCCAGAATGGACAGCCAATCCCGTGCTTGTCAAGAAATCCAATGGCGACTGGCGTATGTGTATCGATTACACCGATCTCAACAAAGCTTGTCCTATGGATCCTTTCCCTTTGCCCAAAATCGATCAATTGGTCGATTCAACCTCGGGACATGCTTATCTCAGTTTCATGGATGCCTTCTCCGGGTACAATCAGATCCGGATGAGCCAAGCCGACGAAGAGAAAACTGCTTTTACTACTAATTCGGGACTTTACTGTTACCGGGTTATGCCTTTCGGATTGCGCAATGCTGGGGCTACATTCCAAAGAATGGTTAACACCGTTTTCCAAGGCCAGATTGGACGAAATGTAGAGGCATACGTAGATGATCTACTCGTCAAAAGCATGTCTGACCTCGACCATGTCCGAGATCTCCGCGAAACCTTCGCGACATTAAATTCGGCCAACATGAAGCTCAACCCAAAGAAAAGCTTCTTCGGTCTAACTGGTGGCAAATTCCTTGGTTTCATGGTTTCTATGCGAGGCATTGAGATTCATCCCTCCAAATCACAAGCCATACTCGACATGAAGCCCCCCCGAAATCTCAAAGAGCTGCAATCTCTCACAGGTAAACTGGCCGCTCTCAACAGGTTTATTGCGAGATCTGGGGATGTGTGTTTTCCTTTCTTTAAGGCCATGCGCAAGTCGGCCAAATTTGAATGGACAGATGAATGTGCGATAGCCTTTGACAAGGTCAAATCCTATCTCGCCAATCCACCGTGCCTCAGCAGGCCAACCGCGGGTGACACCTTGGTGTTGTATTTGGCAACAACAGGACATGCAGTAAGCGCTGCCCTTGTTCGCGAAGAGGGACGCGATCAGAAGCCGGTCTATTTTGTCTCACATGTACTTCGGGATGCCGAAACCAGATACTCCCAAATTGAAAAGGCGGCATATGCTCTAGTCATAGCTGCCCGGAAGTTGCGACCTTACTTTCAATCACATCCCATAAAGGTTTATACCGGGATACCACTCAAAAAGGCCTTCGCAAATTTTGATTCATCCGGGCGATTGCTAACTTGGGCACTCGAGTTATCCGAGTTTGATGTCTCTTTCCATCCCCAAAATGCCCTGAAGTCCCAGATCTTCGCCGATTTTATTGCTGAATACTCTGGACTTCCTCCCGAATCTGAAGGACGCTGGGTAATTCATGTTGATGGTGCCTCTTCATTACAAGGAGCGGGCGCCGGGGTATCTCTCACTGGTCCACAAGGGGAAACCCTGAATTATGCTCTTCACTTTCAATTCCCGGTAACAAACAATACCGCGGAATACGAAGCCATGATAGCGGGTCTAAAGTTGGCTAAAGAATTAGGAGCCCGCGAGGTTCACCTCCGTAGCGATTCTGAGTTGGCAGTCAAGCAGATTAATGACGAATGCCGAGTTATGGATGACAACTTGCACAAATACAGACAGCAGTTCCACCAGCTCAAAAGTCACTTCGACGAGGTCAACATTCAACATGTTTCTCGAAACAAAAATTGCCAAGCTGATGCTTTATCCAAGCTCGGTGCTTCGGGCAACCTTGACAAAGACCGGCCCGTGATTGTTATGGATGTTCCCGAATCCAGCATTCACATTGATACCACAGCTGTTTTCGCCATCATTGAACCCGGAGATTCCTGGTTCACCCCGATGTGGAATTTCCTTAACACGGGAGTTCTACCCACAGACCCATTGGAAGCCCGACGTCTGAAAAGGATCGCACCCATGTATTCTATTTTCAACAATCACCTCTATAAACGTGGATATGTGCGACCTTGGCTCAAGTGTATCAACGAAGAGATGGCATCAAAAATGTTATCAGAGGTACATGAGGGCATCTGTGGGAGCCATCAAGGGGCGAAAACTCTTGCAAAACGCATTCTCCGAGCTGGTTTTTACTGGCCAACCATGCAACATGATGCGGCCACTTTGGTCCGAAAGTGCGAACGATGCCAATACCACAGCAAGTTAAGTAACATTCCGGCATACGACCAGATATCCATCTCGGGGGCCTGGCCTTTTGACTTATGGGGAATAGACATAGTCGGGCCATTTCCCACAGCTGTTTGACAGCGCCGTTGGATAATCGTTGCAGTGGAATATTTCACCAAATGGGTTGAAGCTGAAGCACTGGCAACAATTACAGCCGCAGCAGCAGAGAAGTTCATTTGGAGGAACATCATTTGTCGTTTCGGCATACCACATGCACTCATCTCGGACAATGGAACTCAATTCAATGCAGCCCGCACCATCGCATTCCTGTCCAACTTGGGTATCCAAAACAATTTCACCTCGGTCAGCCACCCGGCTAGCAATGGATTGGCCGAAGTCACCAACCGTACAATCTTAGATGGTCTGAAGAAGAAAGTTGCAGCGAACAGGAAAAACTGGCCCGACATTCTTGATGGCATCTTGTGGGCTTATCGTACAACACCCCGAGAGGCTACACAGCAAACACCATATTCTCTGGTATTCGGGATGGAAGCAGTCACTCCAATCGAATTGATGGAACCATCTCTCCGCACTTTGGCATATTCCACTGAAGCAAACCGCGATGCACGTGCTGCTGACCTCGACCTCATCACCGAAGGTCGGGAGAAAGCTCGCATACGCACCATGGAATATCAACGGCGAGTTAAGCGTGCATTCGACAAACATGTGGTACCTCGTGCGTTTCAACCTGGCGATTTGGTTCTCAAAACTGTTGAAGCTACTGGCAAACATGTCAGTAAACTCGCTCCTCAATGGGAAGGTCCCTTCAAGGTCATCCGACCCCGAGGAAAAGGCGCATACGAGTTGGAAGATCCGAGTGGTTTCATACTTACTCGACCATGGAACGCTTGTCACCTTCGGAAATTCTACACTTAATGTATGATTTTACTTTAACATTGTTTTACTTCCTATATTTCATGTAAAGTTATGGGCGAGATAAGCCTTTTCTGTTCCATTTTATGTATTTTACCTAGACCGAGATACAAGTTTTTGTATGGTCTTAGGCTGTTATCAATATATATATGATATTTGATTGTGTTCTTATTATTTGGGTACGAGATATATGAACGAAAGCCTTTTTGGCAACGAAATAAGTCTTGGTTAACATTCCCGAGATACACAACAAATAAATGTAGTCTTACGAGACGACGACTGTTAAAACAGTAATATAATGTGTTCGCGACATTAATCGAAAACCCCTCGGGGTAACGTATATGTTTCTCGCGACCTCTCTTTTCCCTGATGTCGATAAACAAAAAATAAGGGGGCAAGAAGGATATATACAAAGCATGAACCAAGATAAATAGCGAAAGAAACATCTCGGGGAAATCAAGATAAGTTAAGAACTAGGATATAATATTTAAAACAGGTTACAAAAAGATCTGTTAAAACCCCCCACATCTCGGGGGTCTGAATAAAAATAGTACAACATTTCTGTTAAACCCCCACATCTCGGGGGTATGAATGAATTAATACATTACATTTCTGTTAAACCCCCACATCTCGGGGGTATAAAAGCATTCACTCCTAAACAATAAAAATTTTCCTTGCTTCCTTGGCTCGATATGATCCTGCAAAAAAAAAAGGATATAGTAAGCATATGCCAGAATACAACATCTCGAGGAATAAGTTATATAAATTTACACTTACAAACAGATGGGTCCACCTCCTTGGGGCTTTCATTCCCTCCTTCACGAGGTAAGATGTGAGCATCTAAAGTCGCCTCATTTCCTTGCTCGTCTGGGTTAATGGTCTCATCTTCTTCAGTTGCCCTCATTTCGAGGTCCACACTGTTACCTTCCGACTCAGAAGGCAAATCATCCTGCCCTTCAGACGGGGCATCTGGCAAGTCGAGATGCTTAGGCCATTTAGCCTTGGGCCAGGGATGGACGATACCTAAAACCGGATGATTCTCAAGCATAAGGTCCTGATTAATAGGAGTCCCATCCGGGTTCAAAAATAAATCACCCTCTTCATCCCAGCGGTAACCCGACAGATTTTTTGTAACAACTTTTTCGGGGTTCACCTCGGTAAACCCTACCTGTTCGGGTCTAAACGGATAATGGTCGGCTAGTGCCAAGAGATAGCCATGCACGGTTGCTGTCATCATGTCAACACATGCATAAGGGACAGCTTGTGTAAAGGCTCTGCTGCCCAGAAATTTGCTAAGTGTTTTCCTTGGCAGCTCATGCATCTCGGCCTGAAGTCGGGCGTTCTCTGCCCTCACGTCCTCCAACTCTTTAGTTCGGGCCTCGAGTTCGGTTTTAAGACGTGCCGACTTGCCCTTGTAATCCTCGGCTTTGCATTTTTGATGCTGCAATTTCTCCTCTGCCTCCTTACGCTGGGCATCCGCTTGCACACCCACATGCGTTGCAAATTCGAGTTTGGCCTTGAACACAGCAGCTTGGCCATGCGCTATTCTCATTTCCTTATCCTTTTTTGCGGCCATCTGCAAAAAATAGTTCCTCTCCAGGACAGCTCTGTTCAACGCCTCTTGGTCAGTACGAATGACGAGGGAATCCCGTTTGTCCAGTGAGTCCTTCAGAAACCCGAAGTATACCCCGGCATCATGCAGTAAGCTTGATACATGACCAATAACTTGGTCGGGGTGCTCCTCAGCCCATTTCCTTTGGTACTGAGTGGTGGTTAACCTGAAGGTTTCCCGAGAAAAGGCAGCATGAACCTCGGGATGGTTTACCTCGTCCTGCATCAGCGAATATCCGGGAAGATAGGCCAAAATACTGTCCGGGAAACCCCGAGAAATATTTGTACCCCACACAAAACCAGTTTGTTACGCCTGGTCAGAAACTCGCGACTTCAGGTACTCCTTATGTTCCTCTGAGGGATCCCACACGTTGGCGGCTGCGTCGTCAATAATTTTGTCTAATTCCCCTTGAGCAGCGTCAACTTGGGCTTGGGAAGGTTCCTCTACAACCTCCTGTGGTCTACCCGATACAATCTCGGATTGAATCTTTTGCTTTTTGGCCTCGGGATGACCAGAAGCCGGACCCTTTCCCTTTTGCTCCCTTGTCAGACGTGGATATGGAGGAACGTCTGAAGATACTTCCTTCCTCTTTTGAGACCCCGCGAGTTTGGAAGAACCGAAGGTGTTGTCCTTGACACTCTTCCCGGTATATGCAGATCTCGGCTGACGAGTTACCGGGGTAGAAGACGACTTCGGTGTTTTTTGAACAATAGCCGCCTTTGGCTTGGATGGGTTCTTAACCCCTTTCTTCTGAACAACCCCGCCCTCCGGGTTAGCTACGAGTGGAAAGGAACTAGCGGCCTTCCAAGGCAATGCCATATAACCGTGACCTGCGACATTGAGAGCATGCGAAAATTAGTACATTATTCATGTTATTAAGATAGCTAAATAAATATGATGCACAGGTATACCAGTATAAATTAAAAGCAAAAGACACTAACTTGTGAAATAACAATCAAGAATTTCTTTAGCCTCTAAATCAGCTGTAGTCAGGGGATCAGGTGAGGTCGGCATCAATTTTTTCTTTTCTAGACGGCGCCATTCCTTTTGTACCTTCAAAAAACATTTCAGTTCCTCCGGGTTCTCGAGATATACCCACCCGTGGTTCCACTCGTCCGCTTTGGACAGTTGCTCAAACAGCGCCAAACCATTAGAGCGCTTCCGTATCGCGAGATAACTTTCACTGTTATATAACACGGTGAAGTAATGGAAGAATAACCCGACACTCGGGAAATATTCCTTTAACTCGGGCAAGTAGTCGAATATATATTTGAAGCTCATGATGTAACACCACGCGGGTGCGGTCAACTGTGCAGGAGCCACTTCGAGATGTCGCAATATCTCGCGTGCGAATTTGGACAACCTTATCTTGAACCCGCACTTTGGCATTTTCCAATATATGCACATGCCGCGCTCTGAGTCGTGAGCTCGGTCATTGGGACCCGGAGCTACCATCCGAACTGCCTCTCGAGAATACTCTTCTCTGCTGGCCTCCAGCACAAGTTCGTTGTAGAAGGCATTACAATAATCTTCACACTGGACAACCAGCTTGGGTGCAATACCAGCAGATGTAGGGAAGTTAGTATCATTGGCGTGGCCATCTCGGGGAACTATTATTTTCTTGGCCTTCTGTTTTTTGGGTTTCGAAGGCCCTTGTGATGTTCCCACGGGGGTGTCAACTAGTTCACCCCGAGATGGACTTTCGTGCTCATCTCCTTCCGCATATTCTTCCTCCTCATTTCCTCCCGACATTACGTCAGAATGTGCGGGAATCATTCCATATAAACTCTTGCCCCTACCAGGGCGGGGGGGGTGAAAAGGATAGGGGAGACACCGCCTCATAGGTATGGGGGGATTGGTCCCGAGATCCACCTTGTTCTTCGGCCATTTCTAAATTTACGAATAAACAGGATTGGCTTAAGTCACCGACCTTACTATTACAATATCAGTTTCTAAAAGCATTCATGTTACTAATGCACATTAGATGTCACAGTTATGGTAGGCAAATAGACTCCTATAACATTACCATACTAATGTTATTCATTACTTCACTCCCTAACTTCGGCCAATAAACATTATAACATGCCGGATGTGCTAATTTAATGCCAGTTACCGAGGTGATAAAGGCTTACCTTTTTGGAGGTTGAGATGCTCGACTTTCGTTCGACGTCCACTTCCGAGATTGGCAGCTCCTGAATTCCGAGATTGTTTTTGCTCTTTCACTCCGATGTCAAATGATTTAAGGAAGCGGTACTGAATAAGTGGGGGGGGGGCCGAAATATATACAGGTTTTCCTTTTTTCCCGCTCGATATTTGCGTAGTTTTCGAAACGACGCCAAGAAACATCGCGCTGTCTCCTTTCATCATGGCGACGCTTCGATTCCCGCGCTCGTTCAACGGCCGCGAGTTCTCACCGAATTAACGAATGCCACGTGTCACGCACGGATTGAGCCATCACCTCGACTTACAGACTGATTTGATGGCTGACTTGATGGCTCACGGCGGTTAACGGAAGACGAAGCGTCAGGCATTTAATGCCGATATACTATATATACACCCTCCGTCTTTCTTTAACGATCCATCAACCGTACAATTATCCTCCTCTCTCAAACTATCACGAGATGAATGATCAAGTGAGCAACGAGATTGCCCTTGAAAAAGATGATATTCCGTCATCTCGTCTATGTCCCGAGATTACCATCCACAAGCCCAATGATGCAGACGACCCATTAGCTTGGGACCGATGTGCGATTTGCAAGTTGAGGGGATATTCTCCGCAAATGTTTCATTGTGACAGCTGTGAAGAAGCCTTTCATCCCGGGTGTTCGGCTCGAAGATCACCTCGGAACCATAGTGATCCTCGCTTCACATCCTTCACTTGTAAACAATGCCTTCACCACGCACGTCGGATCAATAAGGTTGCCGACGACATTGTTTAACCCAATGGTGTGGTCTTCACGCTCAACAGTAAAGGAGGCTACATTTGATCCAATGGTGTGGTCTTCACGCTCAACAGTAAAGGAGGCTACATTAACTATCTTTGTGTCCATCTCTTCCAAGATCCGATGTTCTTTAGTATCAATAGGCTTTGTTATTATATCAGTTTGAGTTAGATTTTGTATGAGTTTGAAATATCAATGAACATTTAATCTATTTTTCATTGTTGTCCTATTTACCTCGGGTTTTCATCTCGTTTTACTTACAAACCATTTAACACGCGCACCAAAAAAAAAAAAAAAAAAAAAAAAAGAGATGGCGGTTTAAAACCTGCCTATTTTAAACTTGCCAATTTAATGGTATACAGTTGGGCAGATAGCGGTTCGACGACTATAAATAGGGTATTTCTTACAGGACAGGGACACACTTTCCCTACATACTTTCCCTTTGCTTTTGTTTCTTAGAAAAAACATTTCCACCTCGCATCTATCATGTCTGTTAACCGACATGCTTTAGAGTTCCTAGCGGAACGTGCAAGGCAACGTCGAGCTATTGAACGTCGAATTATTCCATCTCGCCCTGTTGGTTCATCCAGCTCCAGCCGAGGTCCCAAGCGACGTGTACTTACAACCGAGGAGAGGGAGGACTTGATCCAAGACTTTCCCAATGACTTGGATTGGATGCTGGATAACGAGTCCGTCACCATCCGAGACCTTTTAAATTACAAGCTGGCAGTATTCAGGGAGGTGGGCGACGAATTTAACATCGTCGAATTCCTAGGACCTCTTCGCAATTGCCTGGCATGTGGGAAATCTGCCCTAAAAGAAGACATGGTCAAATGTCGGGGTTGTCGCACGTGGTGGCATCCCTCTCATTTTTTGATTCATGATCGGTCAGATCCCCGACGTCGATTCTTCAGATGTCAAACTTGCCAAAACCGACATCCCAATGCACCCACACTGGCTACAGCTACTCCGGACCAGATTTGGGAAGACGATCATTTTGAAGATCCGGATAACGAGATGATGGACTTCGTCCCTTCACCCCCGGGATTTCATTGAATTACTCATAAGAATAATAGTTAATAGGCTAAGTAGATTCACCTGTTATTTTTGCTTTAAACCTTAGTTCAGCTCGAGTTGCAGTCTTTATTTCTGTTTGAATCTTTTAGTTTAGCTCGAGTTGTAATAAGTCTTTATTAATATAAGAAGAGTTTATTTATATATAGTACTCTTTTAATAATTGTGCTTTCATGAGTTATACACCCTCAAGTCGAAAGCATCTCGCTGATGCATTCCGACTTCGGGGGCTAATGATAGGGCCATGTTCCACAGGCCCTTTAATTTAAACTGGGCCATGAACGACTGGGATTCGGACCTCACTAAGAGGCCAACCCGAAGTTATATGAAAGGCCCAAATATCTACCAAGTCGGGGCCCAATAAAGCAGCCCCAATACGCCTTAAATGGGGATCGTGTTAATCGACATGCGGGATGATAGTGGAAACGGCTAACTTAATGCCTCCCATCCCAGTAACGGCTGACATAACTACCCACGTCCTCCATAACTGCCCGAGATAGCAGTTATGGACGGACTATATAAGGCAGTGATTCCCATGAAGCAGGGACACTTTTTTCCAACCACAAGAGAGATCATACAGGATAGAGTCAGAATCTCTCACAATCCACCTCGAGTTCACATCACCTTTCACACCTCGGCCTGCCATCTTTTGGCAGGACGAATCTTACTCAGCCCAACTTCCCATACGGCCTCATCTCCCGAGATAGGACGTATCACTTTCGATCAGCCGCGCAAAGAATTTCATTTCCCTTCTGAATTTCATTTCCCTCGTGATAAACCCTCCATTTCCCTCCTCGTGATAAACCCTCCCAACATTTCGAATTTCTCTCTCTCTCTCTCCACCTCCGAGCGCTATGCTGTCTCTTCGTCTCCTCCGCCTTGCCGTCTCTCTCCGTCTCCGCCTTGAGCACAAACCATCTGACTCTCTGCCTCCGCCTTGAGCACAACCCGCCCCCGATCTGCTGCCTCGCCCCTCCGTCTCCTCTGCACTGCTGCCTCGCCCCGAGCATAAACCCACCCCCGATCTGTTGCCTCGCCCCTCCGTCTCCTTTGTCTCCACGCTGCTGCCTCGCCCCGAGCACAAATTACCCAAATTAAGTCTGTTTTCCACCTCAGCCTCGCCCTGCTGTCTCACGGTGAGCACACCTCGACCTCAGCCTCGCCCACCTTGACCTCAGCCTCGCCCTGCTGTCTCACGGCGGCCTCTTTTTCTTGCCCCTCTTTGCGACTGCGCCTCCCTCGGGTAATTACTTGAGCACACCCTTTTTATGGTTTTGTCTTTAATTGATTGTAGTGGTTGAAAATATGTCCTTGTTGGTTGGAGTACTGCCGGTTTTGAAATTCTACTAGTTCTTCTTTCGTTCAAATTGTTTAATAGTTTGGTCAAATTTCACAAAGGGTGATTTTAATAGAGAGAAATAAAGAGAAATATAACTCCACCATGGTGCAAGGGTTAAAAGGAAGGGTTTTGAACTTGGAAGCATAAATAAATAAAGAGAGTTTTGAACTTCCTTTTTTCAATATTATAAACTCCACTGATCCTGAGGTAACAAAAATAAAATGTAATGAACTTCCTTTTTTTAGTTTGTTGGTTTAAGAAAATATATATTCCATTGGTCTGTTTCTATTATCTAGCTAATCAATATATGAATGAAGTTGACTCCTTGGACTTTGTCTCATTTGAAAATATACAGTTAAGACTTTCTTTAACAGTACTAAAGGTAAGCTTGCAATTGACCTAAATCAAACTAGTAAGTGTAAGTGTAAACTTGCAATTTAACAGGTAAGACTTTGTCTCATTTAGGGACCGCGTGCTTGAGGTCTTGATAAATGCTGGGGAAGACATCAAGCTAGTAAGTGTAAGTGTTTTAATATTTCTGGCTTGCAAGACGAGTATTATCACAATTGTAAGTGTTTTATAATGTTAATTCATGTCAAGCTAGCATTAAAGAAGTAATTTCGAAGGAGCACGAACTAGATGAATAGATAAGGTTTGGCCATGATCTAATTTTATTATGTGGTTGTTAGTAGCTGACTTCTTGTTCAAAAGATACTGGTACAATACCTGGTCCATACCAAATTTGTGTAATTATTATATTTTTAGGTTCTTTATGACTTATTTACTGATTAAGATGTATCTTGTATAAACTCTATAATTTTATTGATCCTGACCATTGTTATGATATAATGCACAGTACTAGTTCCCTTAACACTGCTTCATCTCTTGTATTTTTTAACTTTTTAATTTTCAGTGAAATGCAAGGAAGGATAAAGAAGTTTATCGAAGATGAGAAAGCTCAAAAGTAAGATGAGAATACTGTTATGTTATTACTTTTGTTACAATTTTGTAGTATTCGATTCTGTTAATTTCAAGTTTGCCCTGTAAAAAGAATATTTTTTCTAAACTAAAATTCTGACATGATCACAGATTGTTTTTCCTAACAGAGAGTGACTTGAAGGGACTACTTGGTTTCAAGGTACTCCTACACTTGTTTTCATTAGATCTGCTTGTAAATTGCAATAACCATTTTGCTATTTTGCAAGTTAGGGCCATTATTTATCTAATTTGCAAACTGGTCTTAGTTTCATTTATTCTGGTGTTATTCAAAGTAACTATTTGATATTTGGATTAAAAGTCGGGTAACTAAAATGAGTTGATTTATAATTTGTTGTTTGTTTTGCAATTAACTCATGCATCTTTTTAATAAATTATTGAGATTGGGTTATATGGAATTGATGATTTTTCTTCTCCTTTTTTGAAATTAATATAAGTGGCACTGAAAAATATGGATTCAATCCCTGCTTTGCCTTCTAGCTACATTTACATTTTTCATATAGCTTGGATAAAATTAACTTCTCAATTTGTATTCATGCAGTGTGAAAATACCGACAGAAAAATATACGTCGACGCAACTTCATACAATAACATGACAATGGTGTACATTTTTCTTGGAAAACTTCTAAACTATTTATAAGAAATGCAATGTTGTTAAATTCATATGCATATTTTGTTAATGTGTTATGTAAATTTTATTATAGTGTTTTTTTTGTGAATGAATAAGTTATGTTGTTTATATTGTGTTGTTGAAATTAATTGCATGATATTTTATTTAATGTCAATGAATGTCGAATAGTAATATATTGCTAGCAAAAATATGGAGGCTAGCCCCGATACAAATAGAATCATGCCAAAATTTTATGTCAACACCGACTGTTTTTAGGATCGACACTGACTGTTTTTAGGATCGACACTGACTGTTTTTAGAACTAATTATGACTGTTTTAAAAAAAAAACAGTCGGTGTAGGTGCCCAACAGCGACTGTTTTTTCAAAAAAACAGTCGGTGTCGGTGTCGGTGCCCAACAGCGACTGTTTTTTCAAAAAAACAGTCGGTGTTGGGTACCTACACTGACGGTTTTTAAAAAAAAACAGTCAGTGTAGGTAACCAACACTGACTGTTTTCTTTCAAAAAAATAGTCAGTGTAGCTACTCAACACTGACGGTTTTTTGAAACAGTCAGTGTTGGATATCTACACTAGAGAGGGAAAAACGTGCCGTGCCGTGCCGTGACAAAAATTACGAGGGGTGGTCACGGCACGCGAGTCACGCCGTGACTCGCGTGCCGTGACTAATTCGTGCCGTGACCAAACGTGCCGTGACCAAACGCGCGTTAGTCAAGTTTGATCGCATTTAACGTTTAAAAAAAAATAAAACGATTCTTTAAAATTCAAATGTTTTAAATTGAAATTTAAATGTAAATATTTTAATTAAAATAAAATTATACCTTATAGGAAGGTATGTTAGTGCATTACTTCGCTACTGCCGTGACTGCCGTGACTGGCGTGTCTTCCGTTCCGTGACTCGCGTGTCCCGTGCCGTGCTGTTTCCGTGTTCCGTGCCGTGCCGTGACCAAGACAATTTCCGTGCCGTGCCGTGCCGTGCCGTGCCGTGTCTTCTTTGCCAACAATTGGTCACGGCACGCGACACGCGAGTCACGGCACGTGACCGACACGCGTGCCGTGCCGTTCCGTGCCGTTACCGTGCCGATCCGTGACGGAGCCGGCTCCGGCGTGCCATTTTTCCCACTCTAATCTACACTGACTGTTATTTATCCGTCAGTACAGAGATACCTATACTGTCGCCGCCATCACCGACGCCTCAATAACAGTCGGTGTAGGGGTATTTTAACAGTCAGTGTAGGGGTTTTTTGTACTAGTGACCATATTAAAATGTGCTTGGAGATCAAATTTTACAGTTTTTTTATTTTTTTTACTATTTATTAAGATGGTTACAAAATCGTTGTTTTTCAATGGTCTAAAAACAACGATTTTGTAACCATCTTAATAAATAGTAAAAAAATTCAAAAAACTATAAAATTTGATCTCCAAGCACATTTTAATATGGTGATCATGTTGAATGGTTTTGATCGACTATTTGGACTTTGAAAATTGCAAAATTGACCTATAAAAAAAAGGTGTCATGATGTGCTACCAAAAAAGGTGTAATTGGATCCCTCCTCTATATATATATATATATTAATACCACAATAACAGGAAAAAAATTAGATCTTAGCCACAAAAGAATTCTTTTAAAAAAAAATTGGAGCTAAATATGCTAAATATTAGGCTACAAAGTTCATTCTCTTTTTATGTCACGTAGTTTTTGCTTTTGCATTACATTTAGTATCGTGCAAACATTGTCATGATCCAATTTCATCCAACAGTGCTCACTTTACTCACATTCAATGTGAGCTTAGTCTTGTGTTAAGTGTACTATGTCAAATAACTAATCATATTAAAAAAATAAAATAAAAATAAATTTAATGCTCAGGTCCTGAGATGATTGATTATCTTCCAAAAAGTCGGCTACTCAAACTCTCTAACTGAAATTGTCCTAGTCTTAACTGAAAGGTCCTAGTCTTATGTATCGCATGATTTTTTGGTCACATACCTTTGCAAACCTTCAGAATTTTTATTTCATAAAAGTTAAATTTTGGATTTAAATTTTTAAGAAATTAATATTTGAATCCGAGATGAGTAGAGTTCAAATGTCTCATATCTTTTATGTTCCATTTGTGTCTCATATTTCTATCTTTATTTTCAAAGTTCAAATAGTCGATCCAAACATCTCAACATGATCTCTGTATTAAAATGTATTTGAAAACCAAATTTTAAATTTTTGAACATTTTTTATTAATTTTTTAGATATTGTTTATACATGGTTCAGAATCTCATGAAAAACTGTGATTTTGTATCTATCTAAAAAATAGTAAAAGAATTTCCAAAAATATAAAATCTGGTCTCTAATATCATTTTAATATAAAGATCATGTTGAGTGATTTAGATCGACTGTTTAAATTTTGAAAATGAAGATAAGAATATGAGGCACGAATAAGACATAAAAACATGAGATATTTGAACTCTTCTCGTCCAAGATATAGAAAGGACGCCACATATAATCTCTTTCCCTTGTTCAACTTTTTTGACTTGAAGAAAAGAAAATAAAGACATAATTTAAGTCTGCGTGTTAGTGAGGAACATATGAGTGAGGCTATGGTGCTATGCATAGCACGGATGGCTAGTGTACTACGGCTCAATATGGTACTTTTTAAAATCCTAACGGTCGATCCGACCGTTCAATGTGATAACCATATGAATATGTACTTGCAAACTAAATTTTATATTTTTTCGAATTTTTTTATTATTTTTTCAGATAGATAGAATTTTGATGGTCCAGAATTTTCAAAAAAACACTGATTTTTCTACCTATCTGAAAAAATAGTAAAAAAATTCGAAAAAATATAAAATTTAGTTTGCAAGTACATATTCATATGGATATCACATTGAACGGTCGGATCGACCGTTAGGATTTTAAAAAGTACCATATTGAGCCGTAGTACACTAGCCATTGGTGCTATGCATAGCACCATATATAGCCTCACTCGGAACATATTATTAAATTCTGATTAATGAAGGGACATATATTTTAAATCTCCATCTGTATAATTTAAGAATGGTGTTTTCTCATGCTTTCTAAAATCAATTTTTCTGCGTTTTTTTAATTAGCTATCATTAGAGAGACGAAATTATAACCATCTATGACTATCTTTCAACAGAAAATGGATATGGGACTGGATTTTCTGTGACATCCTTCATATATCTTGACTTCAATTATCTGTGCCATGTCATGCCATTACTTGTGTTCATAGTGATAAATGAATAGTTCGGGTTCAGTTTGGCGGGGTAAAAGATTTGTGATTCGAAAATGATTTGGTACTTCAATTTCTGCATGCCATGCCATTACTTGTGTTCATTAAACGCGTTTTATTTAGTGTTCGGTTCGAAAAAGTCCAAAAATCGAATTATATGCAAAAAAATCATTCCCTTTGTGGCACGCTCATCCACTTGTCCAATCCAACCGTGTAGAATAATTTCCGAATCGTGCACTTTATATATTCTGGCACGAATCTCAAAGCATAATTTGTCTCCTCACCTGTATGATTTTTTCATTGTGGGTGGCCATAGTTTTTTTGTTTTTTTTTCTTAATTTTGAGAAGTCAATTTCTTATTCAAATGCCCTAATTTCACATCTTTCTTAGGTTGCATAAGGGTATGCAGGAGAAAGGCCTTAAAATGTGATGGAACAAAATTTGAGCAGTACAAGCTAATTAATGTGGGGTAATTGTGTCCCACCAGAGATTGAAAATTCAGTTAAAACTAATTTTGAGATAATAAAAGCATTACAAAACTGATGTGATAATTTATTTATTTTTCTGATGAAATAGTGTATGTTGACTTGTTTTTAGAAAGCTATATATTGACTATCTTCTGCTTTGCAACTTATTGTTTCTCTTTTATACATAATAAAGCTTTGCTAATAGCAAACTAATTATTTTTATGTATGCTATATATCTAGGAAAATTGCTATTTTTCATGGATGATTTCTGGATCACAGAAATTATTGTATATTTACTCCAATTTCATCTCTGGAGATTTTAACTAACAAAAACAATTTATTAAATTATATCAACCTGTGCTAAAAATTTGTTAAATATTGTCAACCTGAGCTCATTTATTACATAATTTCCATGAGCTTGGAAGAACAACAAAACTAACGAGAAGAAGAAGATGACAACTATAATTCAGTAATTAATCACATTCTTAATTTGTCGAAATTGGGAGCTGCTCTTCAAAACTTGAAATATCTCCACTTAAGAAATTGTGGTTGCTTTGAATAATAGGTGCCTAGGCAGTTGTGAGTGTAAGAGAAGAGCTCATGCAGAGAGATATCAAAAGCAAAGATCCAACAGTTCATGCAATGGGAAAGACATTAATTAATTTCCCTAAGGTAACAGTAAGAAACTTCTTTAAAGGAAAAGAGAAGAGAGCTGGGTATACAGATTCACATTTCAGCTTCAATAAAATTATTATAAAAGGAATAAACGCACAGTGTTAATAGTAAAATATCAGTAAAAATCGACATATGCATTCTTTCCATCATACACTTTAATTATAGCAATTAAAATCATAAATTTTCAATCGAATAGTTTTAAGTCATTTTAGCATTCAAACTAATGAATAATACATTCACAGTTGATTAATTAATCTTCTGAGCTCATTCTTCATTATGCCAACAATGCCCGTCGTTGGGGAAATTCTTGGGCTTGGTACATTCCACATATTCTGTTAGTATAAATTTTCATAACACTCGGATAGTTATAAATTAATTAAAAAAAATCTAATTGAAATAGAGTTATCCGGATCGTGCGAAGCACAGTCCTTAAGTGTATTCCGTCTCATCGTGCAAGATGGAACCGCAACCAAGATAATCCGGGAGAGTCAACTTCTTAGGCACGCCATGGAAGCGACTGACGATAACTCCACAATATCCAGCATAGATAATAATTTGATAAAATTGAGATAAAATGGAAAAAGGAGAATAAATCATATAGATTCAATTTTTCCGGGGGCAAATCAAGAAAGAGGTTATTTTATTTCTTTTCTAATAATAAAACAGAGAGAAGATGGTGCAATATATAATAAAAGAAATGGTGTAATGATTTATGAATTTTAATGACTATAATGAGAATTCAACACACAAACGGAAATGAATCTTTAATAAGGAATAAATATGACAGTAATTATCAAAACTGTCCATAATTAATGAAATATTATTTTCAGTTTAATCCTCAAATATTTGAATATCGCAAATGGAGATTTTAAACAATTATATTTTGAGTTTTTAGAACTAAATTTCCAACAATCCCCCACAAAACTCAAAATTTAAGAATATCAAAGGGTATATGAAATAGAAGCAAATTGCTGGATATTTATATTGTGCATCGATGAAGTAGTTTAGAAACTTTGAACTTCATCTAGTATTAATAGCTTTAATTTGGAGAAAACAGAGTGAACTATGTCTTAAACTCGTTCCTTTGTTCCAAATTCCACCACCATACACACAATATGGAGATTCTCGTCGCGGTATGCGCATTAATGGCCTTACGCAAGTCTTGGATTTTTCATGAGAGTCTTAAAGGCTTACCCATGCCTCGCACCGCGGCCGTATACAGACACTCTCATATAGGTGAGTTCCTACCAAAGATATGTGTAGATTCATATCTTGCGGAAATTACCGCCTCGGTTCTCATTAAGAGCTAAATTGCTCATCCTATCATCTACATAGAGCACACTCACCATAGGGATGGGGTTGGAGTCAATGCTCCTAAAGGTGTGCGCTCTTTTAGTCAACTTATCGGCTTGTTATTACCCATTGAATCTCTCTCAAGGGATCACCTATCAGAAATTGGGTTGCCACCGCAAGAAGACCCATTAGGGCTAACACCCATCCCCCTCGATGAAATTTATATAGGGACTTTAATTATTATCCATCATCAACATTTTCATGTTAATGAATTATCATTTGTTGCTCAAGCTTGTAAATTCACTTTCATTATTTACGATTAGTAATAATCTTTAATAGTTTGTCAAAACATTTATAAATAATTAATCATAGCATCGTGATGCATAATATCAATCACATATATTGTTATTCATGTATATTATCATGACATATTTATTATAGCATGAATTAAATATTTCAATGAACATTTAAATTCTCAATAACTACAATATCGTCTCATTTATATTTTAAATATGACATCATAATTGAATACATATTAGTTATCATAATATATTAAATGAGGGCCTTCACATACTTCCACATTTCGTTTTCTTATCAAACTTATCATTATGCCTCATAAAATTATTAATGTATATTCAATATTCATTTATATTTTATGTCATAATATTGTCAGGTTAATTTAATATTTTTATAAATATTTTGACCCCACATTTTTGAAGTACTTAAATTAATATTAACTATTTTGACCAGTTCAATACAATGGAACTCGATCAGTCAAATTGGTTATATATATTTGTATAAACTTTATTTAATTTACACCCCGCATTTATACAATATATATACGAGATAAAATATTATCTATAATTATTTTTACAGGAGTGTAAAAGATCATACATCTTGATATCTCCAAATTTATCCATGTGACATTCTCCCATAATTTTTTTTTTACAAAATAAATATATATGTTATTTATTTGATTACTTTGTTTTATAATATCAATTATATTGAGAGGACTAATATTCATTAAAATTTGATATAAAGGAGTTATGTCCATAAAATATATATTTGTATATATATATTTCTAAATTTTGTATATATAATTAAACATGTATACATATATTAGTATTGATTTTAGAAGGAATGAGATGCATAAAAAAAATAAGTATAAGGGTTTATGTGAAAAATATGCATCCTTTGTAATTTCAACAAATTAGAGGGACTTATTAGAAAAAAATTCCAAATATATATACATGAAAAACCTTTCTTCCTTCTTCTTCCACCGATTAATTTCTGTGCCCTTGAGTGTGTATGTGTGTGTGTGCCGAACCAAAGAGGAAGAGAGAAAGGGAGAGTGAAATTAGTGAGACCGATCGAACCGTTCGTAGTTTCGAGATCAGAACGAAGCCCTCTACTCAATTCTAAGCTCTAATTTGGTATTTCTTCTATCTTTTCGATTTCTTGAAAACCCTAGATCTCCCTTTCTTTGTGATTTTGTTTGAATTTCAGAATTATGGCTTGAATTGAATAGTTTTAACTCGATTATCGACTCGATTCGTATTGAATTGATTAATTTAACCTTTTGAACTTGAATTGTGAATTAGGGTTTGTATAGTTGAGAAAATGGTAAAATCTGAAAATTATTTCAGTTTTGAATAATCTAGGGTTTGTGTAAGTTCTTCCCTCTTTCTGTAAAATCTGAAATTATTTTGGCTTGATTGATCTAGGGTTTAAGTAGTGGGGAAAATTGAATTGATCGGTGAATTTAGAACATCTAAAAATTGGGTTAAACATCTATAGAACTGCAGGTATTTATCAGGTTTGAACTGCACCAAATAGCTGTACCAGTCCGGTACCAAAAACTTGACTCTGTTACCAGTCTTTGCGGGCCGCAAAGGATAGGGCCACGGGCCGCAAGAAATAAGACAGAGCCGTTTAAAACAGGGGTTATATTTTTCATATGCTTTGCGGGCCGTAGCTCAAACAATTGCGGGCCGCAGGATCCAAACCAGAGAGCATTTGAATTGATGGAAAGCATTGCGGGCCGTGACAAATGCCATTGCGGGCCGCAAGGTCCATCACAGTGAGCAGTACAAATTGAGTATTTTCATTGCGGGCCGTGATTGTTTCCCTTGCGGGCCGCAAGGAGGGTACCCAGAAACCAGTTCCATATATGGTTAAGCTGAATCGAATAACGATCGTATTAGCTCTAATTATATAACAACCATACCAAGTTCAATAATAAATTTACCTATCGTGTAAATAGAATTGGTAAGAGCAACCGAGTACGGGGTTTCACGTAACGTCTGAGGCGAAAGGTCGGATTACGAACAGCATACTCAGGTGCGGGATTTCTGGACTTGTTTGATAGCTTATATTCAGAATTAAACTGTGTTCGATTGACATGTTGAATATTGATTGAATTGCATTAATGAATTGTGTTGCATATGCATTGCATTGCACAAATAAAGTGAAACTCGGATTGTTTTATCTGATTGACTTGCATGCTGGTACGGTTATAAATTGTGTTGATCTGAAAGATCTGATCTTTGGAATTAAAGTCACCGTGCTTTACATCACCATCGGTTGGTGGATTGTGGTCATCCATCGTGATGACATCACCCAGGGGGTGAAACCGGATTTGTCAAAGTCCTCTGCAGGGACTTTGATACCCAGTGTTCTAAAGCTTTAGATCGTCTGGCCCTCAGGCTGTTCCAGTACCGGTTGGGACGAGGGGTAAGTGACTTTGTATTATAGTGGTGGATATATGTGACTTGTGTATCGGAGGCATTACCCAGGGGGTAACGCGTTTGGATGGTCAGTTGACTTTATATGGATTTCTGGATGTGAATTAGAACCAGTCTTTTAATTAAACGGTTAGGCCTATAACTACAGATGGGTGTCATATGCAGGTTCCAATAGGGTGGTCCATCTGTAGGTGTCTGGAACCCTACAGGTGTCGACGGGCTAGTGGTCAGGGTGGAACATCTGTAGTTATTACCAGATATTCTGAAACCGAGTAAACCAATTATTGTGTGATTGAAATTCATCTTGGCAATTCCTGAATTGTGATTTCATTTGGATATATATGCTGTCAGAGTATGCATTTATCTGTATATGCTGTTATATAAATGTGGTATGCTTTATTTGTGTTTCTTTTTGAATATAATCTTTGATTGCAAGTCCAGGGATTTATTTTGTGGCAATTATCGCACTGAGAATTCAATTCTCATCCCCTCTTTGGGTATTATTTTCAGGTTCCGGTTCGGCGGATCCGAGAGAGGCACGAGGTCGGTAGGCCCTGGGTTTTCCACTGCATAGTTTGTCTGGTATGGTGACATTAGAGATTATGTATATAGTTGTGTGTGTTGATTGTATATATATATTCTCTATGTCATTTTTGTGATGAGTATCTATCGAGATACGGGTTTTGTATACTGTGACCTGACCAGTTGGGATTTGGGATTTGTTTATGTTATGTATTTGTTTGGTTGCGTGTTATGTTTTACTATTTATTTTATCGTAATTGCCTAGTAGGTATACGGGCAACCGTATGCCTACGGCAGGAGCACCTGTCGCGCCTCGTGGGGCTGCGGGGTGTGACAATCCAAGTCATCACGATAAATTTGATATAATGCGATTCAATCATAAATTGTTGGTTATATATTTTTTTTTTTTCATAGATTTTTTTTTTTAAATTAACCCCCACAAATTTCTGGGGTACACCCGAACTAATTATTGTTTTGTTTTTATTTATCTTAACATAAATTATAATTAATTATTATAGACCATAAAAATCATGTTAATTATTCAACCAAAACCGATGAATAATAATGAGAAGGATTCATTCATTAATTATTTGTTTAATTAATCACAAAGATGATTTGAATCCTCATAACTTATTACTCTCTATTGTTTTTTTTTCCGGTCATTAAGGAAATAATCAAGGTGGTTATAATTGATTCATAATTACAAAGGTAATTATAAGAGCATTTAATTTTCAGTTTTCTTGGTTGTAATAAATTAATAATTGATTATATCAATCGGTTATAATATATTTAGAGTAATGATCATGTATGGGTCAAAATTAACGTTATTTTATTTAATGATAATTTTTTCACTGATGACCCTAGATATTTATTTGCTGATAGCCTTAAATTTATTTTTATTTCAAATAAGTCCAATTACTAAATATATTAAAGTGACAATACTTTGTATGTACTCAATATAATCATTTCATTCCTTTTTTTTTTCAGAAAATCAGATTCTGAATTTTATTGGTGAAATTCAGAATATTAACTTAATTAGCAAATTAATACTTCATATAAACAGATGATAGACAAATCAAATTCAATTCAACGGATTTTGTTTAATATGTTTTTTTTTTTTTTTATTCTTACTCCTAAGCAAGATTTAATAGAGATCTAAACATATAGATCTGGATCAATTAAAATCCGAAATTTAATTTCCCATTTATTTATTAGAATCCGATGTTATTGATAATTGATGAAACTGAGAATATAACATATGATTCTATTTATTTATTTATTTATTCTCAGATGGAGAAAAATTGAATGAAATAAGAGGGAACATTACTAACTTCTGTTAGGGATGAGTTGAATAATCACAAGTAATAATCAGATATGGATGCTTTTTATTAAACAGATGATAGCGCTTTGGGATTTAATCTCTTGTTTTATTATTTCTATTTGCATCCCAAAACAGAGAGATCTTACATGCGTCTCATCATAATTTTTGCAGTCTCATTAGATATAAATTCAATTTTTTTCAGTTAGAAATTAAATAATCACTTAATAATAGTAATGATCAAATTTCTTAATTTTTCCAATTATAATTTAATCAAATTAATGACTAAATATATCACAAAATCAAATTGTTAGAAATCCTATAAGAATAATTGGGATCATATAATTAAATTCGGTGCACATATAAAACTTAACTAATCTAAATGCTACTTAATTAGAAATGACCGAATTTAATTTCAGATTTTTGAATCTATTAAGAAATTTCATAATACAACATGAATTGTTGTAATTTTATTAAAGGTATTGTAGCCTGTTATTTATTTCATTATTTCATGGTTAAATTTCGTTGGTACAGGTACTTCACGCTTCATATATTCCCATCACTACCAGATTAATGGAGTAAACAAATACTTAATCTATAAAATCAAAATTAGACTCAGTTCATTGGAAATACAAATAATATAATTAATCTATACTATTTAACTATCCGAATCACAGAAAATACGCTTAAGATTGTTGGTATAAATTTTTATAACATTCGGATAGTTATAATTAATTAAAATAAATCAAATTGAAATAGAGTTACCCGGATCGTGCGAAGCACTGTCCTTAAGCGTATTCCGTCTCATCGTGCAAGATAGAACCGCAACCAAGATAATCCGGGAGAGTCAACTTCTTAGGCACGCCATGGAAGCGACTGACGATAACTCCACAATATCCAGAATAGATCATAATTTGATAAAATTGAGGTAAAATGGATAAAGGAGAATAAATCATATAGATTCAATTTTTCCGGGGGCAAATCAAGAAAGAGGTTATTTTATTTCTTTTCTCATTATAAAACAGAGAGAAGATGGTGCAATATATAATAAAAGAAATGGTGTAATGATTTATGAATTTTAATGACTATAATGAGAATTCAACACACAAACGGAAATGAATCTTTAATAAGGAATAAATATGACAGTAATTATCAAAACTGTCCATAATTAATGAAATATTATTTTCAGTTTAATCCTCAAATATTTGAATATCGCAAATGGAGATTTTAAACTATTATATTTTGAGTTTTTAGAACTAAATTTCCAACATATTCCACGTACTTTAAATTCTTAAATGAGTTCCTGAGCTCTTCCCAGTCGGTTGGATAAACCAACTTATTCAAGAACCTGAGGCGCAGTATCTCCACATTCCAATTATCATGGCATGGGATTTTAGTAAGGTTTCCACCTCTGATATATAATCTCTTCAGCTTTGTTAGTTCTTCAGGGTTTTGCAGCTTTGATAGTACCTCAGCTTCTGGATAACCTCTCATATCCAACTTTTCTATATTCTTTGGTAAAGAGTAGGTTGGTATCTCCTTATTTTGTCTCCATGTTATGGTCAATACCAAAAGGTTGTCCAGAGAATTAAAACCCTGGAAAACTTCGGGACCCAAAATGTTGATGGTAAATCTAATGCTGAGCTTCCGTAGCCTTCCTAATTCTGAGAGATCACCTAAACGGCAGGACTGGTTTTTATTTCCCAAGCTGCCAACCACAAAACCCTTTAACACCTCTAAGTAAGAGCTCTCACATACCCATTTTGGCATATGATCTATCAGGTAGCACTCTGAAATATCCAAAACAAAGAGAGATCGGAACCATTCTGTTTTTAATCTGGATGGTTTTTGTGGTAATTTTTCCAAATTATGACAAGCCCTGAGGTCTAGTACCTTCAGATATTCTAGTTTCCCAATTGATGCAGGAAGCTCTACTATTCCTGAAATGCCTCGCAGGCTAAGGTATTTCACGTCTTTTCCCAACTTCTTTAAGAAATCAGTTTGGTTGACCTCAATGTGGTCTTTTAACTTTGTTTCTTCAAACCCAGTTTGGTTGACCTCGTTTTGAACCTCTGTTGTGTAACGCCAACTACCAAGTTGAACTCTATACACATGATGCTTGTTCATAATGTCTATTATGTCCTTGGAATCGAGATACCTCTGGTCTATATTTAGTAGTGATTAAATAAGCACCAACTACCTTCTTCCTTTTTCTCTAGAATAATATTGCGATCTATATTACTCTCATGGAAGGAGATCATTTGCTTATGAAATATAGGTTCAATGGTGAAGTAGTTGATTGCTTTATTATGCTCTCTATGTACTGGTATGAGGACGTGCTTGTCAATCAGCCCAGAAAGGATCATTTCAGTTGTAAGTTCATTGTACCAATCAAGGCCAACCCACCAAGAAATCAGAAATCTCTTTTTCAGTACTACATTTTCTGGAAAAATTGCAAGGCTGTCCAGATAGTGCCTTGTGCCTTCGTTCTGCCAGTCCCTAAATTGTTGAAACTCGGAGTCTTGGTCCATTTGATGACTTTGATTTGATGATTGGCCCACTTCATCAGTTATGGTGGCTTTCTGAGACAAATCAGATGTTGCCTTTATGCAAGGTATACGATCAATCAATGGATCAATTTGCCTTTCTATCTTTCCAAAGTAACCAGCTAACTTCTTGTCCAATTTTTCTCTACTATCAAGAATATCTTTTATCTTTACAACCTCTATGCTAATTTTTTCGATGACTTTCTCCATCTCTGAATTTTCAGGAACTCGCTCCTTAGCTAGTTCAAGGCGTTTAAGTAGTGGTCCGACCAACTCTGCAACACTGGTTCCCTTTTGATGGTTGCTCATTGCAATGGTTAATTTCTTCGACCTAAGAAACAACGAATTTGTCTACTGATGTTAGAGGACAAACTAATGGTAACAAACATAATGAATTTTTTTTTAAAATTAATATGTTTCTTCAAAATCTATACTTTTATGTCATTATTTGTGTTTTAATTTTGTTACGGCTTTAGAGAGTATGCATAATAGGATTAAATGATTAATATAGGTAATGTTTGTGTAACATCTATCAAATTTAATGTTTTTCTCAATTTAGCTGAAAGTTTCCGTTTAAGATTAAAATGCAAATTTTTATTTATTTATAAAATATTACAGAAGAATTTAAAGTTTGTCATTAATTTGATTTGAAGATAATGGAAAATCTCTGATACGTACATAATTTATAAATAATATTAATTTGTTTTGATATGTAAGTTTGATAAGTCTTGAGGCAACTGCATATATATATTTCTCTTAATCAGTTTTTATATTCAGATTGTTTGACAATTTCTCTTAAATGGGAACTAAAAATTGATTTGGACCGTTCAGTTAAAAATAGTTTGATCTAAAATTCTGAAATTTTAACTATCAATTTACAACTTGTTATAGGAATAGGATACTGAATTTAACGATGTGTCTTTGCCCCTTACTATACATCTTCCATATTTTTTCTCTTCCAGTCTTCCTATTTGGAGGGTATTCCTGTTATTCCTTTGGAATAATAGCAGATTTATTTCCTTTATATTGAAGGGACTGATATGTGGACAATATAATTTATTATTGACACAACACTGTGTAATTTTTGTTATTTTATAGTCAATTTTGCCCCTGAATTTGTATTTCTTCTAGCATTAATTGGACACTCTTTCTTCAACTATTGCACAATATTAGTTTCCTTAAATTCCATTCTAATAAATTAAAGTAAACAAATTTCTTATACAATTGCTATTTCTAGTAGGTCATTTAAATTATTTAATTGAATATTTCTATACTTGTAGTTGTAGTCAACAAGTTCAAATAAAAAATAATATGTTTAGGTGTTCATTAAATATTTAATTGATTATTTCTGAATACCCCATCTTATTTTATGGTTTCCGTGACTGATCATGAAGTCCATGAGGTGAATTGCTTAAGGAAATGTTGACAGAACAAATCAGATAATTCATTAAGGGTACGTTTGGATCGTGCAAGGATTATCGTGCAACAATTAGTGTAAGAATAGTAATTTTTGAGTTAGTGGTTATGAATAGTGCTAACACGAGTGCTTTGAAAATAGCACTAACTTTGGACTATTTGGGTTAGTAAAAAAGTCGTGTGCATTGTATTTTTGAAATAGCGATGGAGAGAATGAATAAAATAATAATTAAACTAATCTAATATTTAAAATAATAATTATATTTATTTAATACTAATATAATATTTAAACTAATATTATTACATTTAATATTTAAAAGACTACAATATGATATTTAATCTAACATTTTATTTAATATTAATCTAATTTGATATTATATTTATTTAATACTAATCTATATTTTACATTTAATATTTAAACTAATATTTTATTTAATACTAATCTATTCTAATATTATATTTATTTTATACTAATTAAATATTTTAATTAATACTAATTTAATATTTTAAATTAACTCTAATTGAGAGGAATCAAATATTTTATTAATATCACTAACCCCACTAGCTTTATTCATGCTAACCCATCATTTCTATGGGTTACTAGAATAGACCTATTTTTGTTTAAAAAATATTGTTTAAATATTTTTGTTTAAATATTTTATTTAATCTAATTTGCTAATTTGTGTTTGGATCACCAATGTATAAAACTAGTGGAGCTAACTCAAGGTTAGCTCTATTTTTAGATGACCCAAATGCACCCTAAATAATAAAATGTCCATTTAAAGACAGGAAACAAAATGAAAGACAACATTAACGACGAAATAAATAAAAAACGGAAAGACAAATCAATGATAAATCCTAATTGTATGTTGAGTATATAATTTCTGAAATGTATGTTGAGTAGTTTAATGAAGTTTCTTTCAAGAGAAGATAAGGAAAGGGAATCCTTAATAATCTCTTTTCAATCTAATTGATTAGTCCTTAGGTGAATTTCATTACAAAATTCTCCCTATAATTATATTTGGAAGCGGTAAATATTTGACAGATGAATTAAAGAACCGAAATTTTTATATTTACCATAAAAAATGGATAAACCATTTAACCAAAATTTTCTGTAAATTCCAAATTTGATTACGGCTGCAACCATAAATGGAACTTTGAATATACTAGAAGGACCACAATAATTTTTTTATATACCCAGAAATGGTTTTTCAACCGGGATCAATAACTTAGATCGAAAACATTTTTGTTTATTTTTTCCAGCCGCAAAAAATCATGCCTGAAAAATATTTCATAGTACTAACTTCTAGTACATCTAAATTATAAGATATTTCATCTATTTTGTTTGATGTTCTTTCTAGTATATTCAAATTATAAGTTGCTTTACTCATTTTTTAAAATTAATAAAAAAATATATTCAACAGCACCATTAAATTCCAAATTTTTGATAAGATGACTGTCCGCCACCACAGGTTGCGGTCGTGTCAAATTAGAATTTACACGATTTATTATTTGGTTTTTTTTTCTGAGGTATGTCAAATTTAAAAAATTTAGATAAAAGAACTCTTATTTTATATAGTACCACGGTGATAATAAAGAGAATTTTTTATTTCTCTACTTAATGCTATTATAAAACGGAGAGAATATATTCTCTGAAGCAATTTAAAATTTGATTTTAGTAACAAAATGATCAAATTCTAAGAATATGGGTCAATTTGGAAATTCATGAGCAAATTAATGAGGAGCAGATAGATTTAAAATTCGTAATGAACGATTCGGATATTTAATAGCACTTGGCATGTGAATTTGTAGAACCACGCACTTAGTTTCCAGTTTTGTTATTATACCCAGAAGTTTGATATCCAAGTCCACTAACAAGTTTCAAGTACAATGTGGTTATTGCTCCGATCAAATCCTAATAATAAGGTGTGTTTGCATGCAAGTGAGTGTAGGGAATTCGGATAGATTATAAGTGCAATAATTTGATTCAGTTCAACATTTGTTTATTATCTGAAAATCAGAATTTACGTATAAAATTAATTTCAAGATATATATAGAGAGAGAGAAAGTTTACCACTAGATGCGCAGCAGATATCTCAAGTTCTAGTAGTAACCTTCTTCACTTCGTATGCCTCTTGTCAGATCCACGCAACAGCAACCGCAGCCACGTCTCTACTAGAGTCAGAGTGCTAACGCCGACTGACAGTCCCCTCTTGTCTTTCTCTTTCTCTCTCTCGGTTTCTAAAATAGTGCAATCTCAGACTAATCAGATATTCGATTTAATCAAATAAAACTGAAATTCTGTTTCTCTATCATTTTTCTATCTTATCCGAAAATGTATAGTTCTGAGTTATATCCGGAACTGATCATCTGCATGTGTATTTATAATACAACACACCCATTCAGATCGCACCTAATCAGAAACTCTTATCCTGATGATCAGATTAGAGAGCAGAAATTTCTGGCCCATATATTTATGCAACCTAATAAGACTTAAACCACATTAAAATTCGTAATGAACGATTTAGATAGTTTCCTATTAAACATCAAAATTTGTGTTACTTCATATAAGATTTGCCCTGCGAGTTTGTAGAACCAAGCAATTAGTTTCCAGCTTTGTTATTATATCCAGAAGTTTGATATCCAAGTCCACTAAAAAGTTTCAAGTACAATGTGCTTATTGCTCCTGTCAAATTCTAATAATAAGGTATGTTTGCATGCAAGTGAGTGTAGGGAATTCGAATAGATTATAGGTGCAATAATTTAATTCAGTTCAACATTTGTTTATTATCTGAAAATCAGAATTTATGTATAAAATTAATTTCAAGAAATATATATATATATATATATATAAATATATATATATATCTATAGAGATAGGCTACCATGCTTTGCAAATTAAAGGGCCTCTTGTGCTTTGGGCTCCTTTTTGGATTTTCAAAATTCAAAATGTCGATCCGACCGTTCAAGTTGTTCTCCATATTGAAATGTGCTTGGGGACCAAATTTTACATTTTTTGGAATTTGTTTACTATTTATTAAGCCACTTTGAAAATCGCTGATCCAATGGTCACAGTAGCAAAACAGTAAAAAATTCTGGACCAATGGATCAGCGATTTTCAAAGTGGCTTAATAAATAGTAAAAAAATTCCAAAAAATGTAAAATTTGGTCTCCAAGCACATTTCAATATGGAGAACAACTTGAACGGTCGGATCGACATTTGGAATTTTGAAAATCCAAAAATGAGCGCAAAGCACAAGAGGTGCTTTAATTTGCAAAGCATGGTAGCCTATCTCTCTCTATATATATATATATATATATATATATATATATATATAGAGAGAGAGAGAGAGAGAGTTTACCACTAGACGCGTATCGAATATATATCAAGTTCTAGTAGTAACCTTCTTCACTTCGTATGCCTCTTGTCAGATCCACGCAACAGCAACCGCAGCCACGTCTCTACTGGAGTCAGAGTACTAACGCCGACTGACAGTCTCCTCTTGTTTTTCTCTTTCTCTCTCTCAGTTTCTAAAATAGTGCAATCTCAGACTAATCAGATATTCGATTTAATCCAATAAAACTGAAATTTTGTTTCTCTGTCATTTGTCTATCTTATCCGAAAATGTGTAGTTCTGAGTTATATCCGGAACTGATCATCTGCATGTGTATTTATAATACAACACACCTATTCAGATCGTACCTAATCAGAAACTCTTATCCTGATGATCAGATTAGAGAGCAGAAATTTCTGGCCCATATATTTATGCAACCTAATAAGACTTAAACCACATTAAAATTGTAATGAACGATTCATATAATTTCCTATTAAACATCAAAATTTGTGTTACTTCATATAAGATTTGGCCTGCGAGTTTGTAGAACCACGCACTTAGTTTCCAACTTTGGTATTATACCCAGAAGTTTGATATCCAAGTCCACTAACAAGTTTCAAGTACAATGTGCTTATTGCTCCTGTCAAATCCTAATAATAAGGTGTGTTTGCATGCAAGTGAGTGTAGGAAATTCGGATAGATTATAGTTGCAATAAATTTAATTCAGTTCAACATTGTTTATTATCTGAAAATCAGAATTTATGTATAAAATTAATTTCAAGATATATATATATATATATATATATATATATATATAGAGAGAGAGAGAGAGAGAGAGAGACTGACTAAGGTCAAAGTGGTAGTTCCTAGCCCCCGGTGCTACCAAGTCATTTTCGGATTTTCAAAGTCCAAACGGTCGATCCGAACCGTTCAAGTTGTTCTCCATATGGAAATGTGCTTGGAGACCAAATTTTACATTTTTTGGAATTTTTTTACTATTTATTAGGCCACTTTGAAAATTGCTGATCAAGGTGAACAGTAAAAACAGTGCAACCAAATTCTGGACCATGTGATCAGCAATTTTTAAAGTAGCTTAATAAATAGTACAAAAATTCCAAAAAATGTAAAATTTGGTCTCCAAGCACATTTCAATATGGAGAACAACTTGAACGGTTCAGATCGACCGTTTGGACTTTGAAAATCCAAAAACGAATTGGTAGCACCGGGGGCTAGGAACTACCACTTTGACCTTAGTCACTCTATATATATATATAGAGAGAGAGAGAGAGTTTACCACTAGACGCGTAGCGAATATCTCAAGTTCTAGTAGTAACCTTCTTCACTTCGTATGCCTCTTGTCAGATCCACGCAACAACAACCGCAACCATGTCTTTATTGGAGTCATAGTACTAACGCTGACTGACAGTCCCCTCTTGTTTTTCTCTTTCTCTCTCTTAGTTTCTAAAATAGTGCAATCTCAGACTAATCATATATTCGATTTAATCCAATACAATTGAAATTATGTTTCTTTATAATTTTTCTATCTTATCCGAAAATGTGTAGTTCTGAGTTATATCCGGAACTGATCATTTGCATGTGTATTTATAATACAACACAGCCATTCAGATCGCACCTAATCAGACACTCTTATCCTGATGATCAGATTAGAGAGTAGAAATTTCCGGCCCATATATTTATGCAACCTAATAAGACTTAAAACCACATTAAAAGTCGTAATGAACGATTCAGATAGTTTCCTATTAAACATCAAAATTTGTGTTACTTCATATAAGATTTGGCCTGCGAGTTTGTAGAACCAACCAATTAGTTTCCAACTTTGTTATTATACCCAGAAGTTTGATATCCAAGTCCACTAACAAGTTTCAAGTACAATGTGCTTATTGCTTCTGTCAAATTCTAATAATGTGTGTTTGCATGCAAGTGAGTGTAGGGAATTCGGATAGATTATAGGTCCAATAATTTAATTCAGTTCAACATTTGTTTAATATCAGAATTTACGTAAAAAATTAATTTCAAGATATTTATATATATATATATATATATAGAGAGAGAGAGAGAGAGAGAGAGAGTTACCACTAGACACGTAGCGGATATCTCAAGTTCTAGTAGTAACCTTTTTCACTTTGTATGCCTCTTGTCAGATCCACGCAATACCAACCGCAGCCACGTCTCTACTGGAGTTAGAGTACTAACGCCGACTGATAGTCCCCTCTTGTTTTTCTCTTTCTCTCTCTCAATTTCTAAAATAATGCAATGTCAGACTAATCAGATATTCAATTTAATCAAATAAAACTGAAATTCTGTTTCTCTATCATTTTTCTATCTTATCCGAAAATGTGTAGTTCTGAGTTATATCCGGAACTGATCATCTGCATGTGTATTTATAATACAACACAGCCATTCAGATCGCATCTAATCAGAAACTCTTATACTGATGATCATATTAGAGAGCAGAAATTTCTGACCCATATATTTATGCAACCTAATAAGACTTAAACCACATTAAAATTCGTAATGAATGATTCAAATAGTTTCCTATTAAACATCAAAATTTGTCTTACTTCATATAAGATTAGGCCTGCAAGTTTGTAGAACCAAGCAATTAGTTTCTAGCTTTGTTATTATACCCAGAAGTTTGATATCCAAGCCCACTAACAAATTTCGAGTAAAATGTGCTTATTTCTTATGTCAAATTCTAATAATAAGGTGAGAATTCGGGTAGGTTATAGGTACAATAATTTGAAACCGCAACATAATAATTAAAATCCATACTAAATGCGTCTTAAAAATTAAATTGACCGTAACATAATAATAAAAAATTAGAAACCGATAGTGTTTTTTAAAGGTTAGAAACCAATAGTAACAGAACATGATATTGTAAGTAATAATCATCACAATAATCATAAAATATTAATACAAGTTATTATAAATAATATGATTCAAAATAGAAACACGGAATTGAAGAGAAGACAAAAATTTTACCTTATAAGACAAAGAGAAGAGATTAGTTTCCCTCTAGTTTTCAATCTCCAAGTTCCTGTGAGATGAAAGAGGGAGGAGGGAGCAAGGGAGGGAGAGAGATTGAGATATCTTGGTCAACTTTTGAAGAAAGAGATCTAGACAGAGAAAGAGAAATATCAGCAAACCTGGATCCAATGAAGAAGACCGAGAGAAATATTATAACATTGATTTTGGGAATCCACGTTCTCTTCTTTCAATATGTTTATATTTGTTTGATTAAAACAAATTTAAAAAAGGGGGAAATTCACCTATACCCTTCAAAAACTTCAAAATTACGTCTTTTCCCTTCTAAATTTTGAAATTACGTATTTCTCATTCTAAATTTTAAAAACTCACAAAGTTACTTATTTTATATAAAACGCCCATTATAATCAAATTTGAATATGAAGGGTTATGCTAGATCAACACGAATCTTGAAGCGACGAAGAAGAAGCAAATGGTACTATTGTTTATATGATGATATATATAAGTACCCCTTATCACGAAATTACAAAAAAATATATATATAAACACGATGTAGCCTGTCATCAAATAGTTCAAAAATTTTTGTGGTAGATATTGATAACATAATGATGAATAACCAATTAAATTTTAAATTAATTCAAATTTAATAAATACCGTATCAAATAGTTCAAAAAATTATAATGTTAGATATATGATACTAGAGTAAAACTAGAGTGTTCCTAAGTACACCAATCCCATTGTGAACTCAACTCTAAAATTAATTAGATTGATTTCAAATGACAAATTCAAACTGTTGAAATCTATACATACTTTATGAGTGATGCGTCTACGTTCAAAAATTTTAAACTTTCAAATTAATTTTGTACAGAGTCAACCGCTAAAAAAACATTCAAAAAATGAATGCATTAAAATTAATATTAAACCTTCTAATTTTGACCGCTTGATTTTATACTAAATTAATTTGAAAGTTTAAAATTTTCGTATGTAGACGCATCACTCATAACGTATATGGATTTCAACGGTTTGGATTCGTCGTTTGAAACCAATCTGATATATTTTAGAGTTGAGTTTACAAAGAGGTTTTAGGAACACCCTAGTTGCACTCTATAATACTATATCAATAAAAAAAAAATTATCAAACATTTTGTATAGTCTAAGTGTTAATTAATTAAAGCCATTAACTGTTGATTTTTTTACTTTCGATAGAACCTAGCTAGCTTTCTAGGGCCCGGTTTTTTATTAATATTTAACATTAAATAGAAAATAACACAAATGTTTACGTTTTTTGAAAAAATTCAAAAATGTTCAAACCGCTGAGATTTTTGGGCGGTCCATTTTCTTTCTGGACTGCTGAGAATCCTGGCGATTGAGAAAGAAAGTTGACCGCTGAGTTCCTTAACGGTTTGGGCATTTTTAAAAATTTCCAAAAGACATAGACATTTGTGTTATTTTCTTTTTAATATTGGATATTAATAAAAAAAAATCGGTTCTAGAGCTGTAGGTGCGGATTTTCGGTTGATCAAAACTAAAATTATTCCGTTCTTAATCTTTCATATATAATAATAAAACAATTATATTAATTTTCGTTGCATGTGTCACCACCCACCAATCACCATGTTCTTGTGTTTTGCAAAAGCGTAAACTGTGCCGATCTGGCCGGATCTTGCATTGGTTATCCCAGCTATGACTTGCTTGTTTCATATTAAAAAAATGTCCCGTGAACTTTTATATTTGCATGCATAATGTGCATTTATGTAATTGATAAGGTCAAGTACTAAAAATCTCATAATAACTACTAGAGTATATTTGGTTGGATTGAGAATATGTTATTTTTTAGAACAAGCTATTTGATGTTTTGGTTGGATTAGAATATTTAGAATAGGGAACCAAACTTGTTTGTCTTGTTAGAAGAAGCTATTCTCACAAAAAAGTATTGGAACAAGCTATTTTAATAAGACAAACACTAATTTTGCTATTATATTTATTCTAAATTTATAAAATACTCATGTTACCCTATATTAAAAGCATAAAATGCCCATTATACTCAAATTTGAATATGAAGGATTCCGCTAGATCAACACGAATCTTGAAGCGACGAAGAAGCAAATGGTACTATTGTTTATATGATGATATATATATGGAAGTACCCCTTATCATGAAATTACAAAAAAAAAATTATAAACACAATGTAGCCTGTCATCAAATAGTTCAAAAAATTTCGTGGTAGATATTGATAACATAATGATGAATAACCTATTAAATTTTAAATTAATTCAAATTTGATAAATACCGTATCTAAATATTGGAGAATACATCTACAATTAATTCTAATTATTTAAGTTAATTTATATTTTGCAAGTATATGCATCATTATTTATAATGTTAGATATATGATACTACGTACAGTAAAACTAGAGTGTTCCTAAGTACACCAAGTGCCATTGTGAACTCAACTCTAAAATTAATTAGATTGGCTTTAAATGATGAATTCAAACCATTGAAATCTATATACTTTATGAGTGATGTGTCTACATGCAAAAATTTAAACTTTCAAATTAATTTTGTTTAGAGTCAACTACTAAAAAAAGTTAAAAAAATGAATGCATTAAAATTAATATTGAACCTTCTAATTTTGACCGCTTGACTTTATACTAAATTAATTTGAAAGTTTAAAATTTTCGTATGTAGACGCATCACTCATAACGAATATGGATTTCAACGGTTTGGATTTGTTGTTTAAAATCAATCTGATTTATTTTAGAGATGAGTTTACAAAGAGGTTTAATAAACTTAGGAACACCCTAGTTGCACCCAATAATACTATATCAGTAAAAAAAAAATTATCAAACATTTTGTATAGTCTAAGTGTTACTTAATTAAAGTCGTTAACTGTTGATTTTTTACTTTTGATAGAACCTAGCAAGCTTTCTAGGGCCCAATTTGTTTTATTAATATCCAACATTAAATAGAAAATAATACAAATGTCTTTTTTTTTTAAATTTAAAAATGTCTAAACTGCTGAGATTCTCGGCGGTCCACTTTCTTTCTGGACCGTCGAGAATCCTGGCGGTTGAGAAAGAAAGTGGACTGCCGAATTTCTTAACGGTTTGGGCATTTTTAAAAATTTCCAAAAGACATGGACATTTGTGTTATTTTCTATTTAATATTGGATATTAATAAAAAAAAATCGGTTCTAGGGCTGTAGGTGGGGAACGAATTTTTAGTTGATCAAAACTAAATTATTCCGGTCTGAGTCTTTCATATATAATAATAAAACAATTATATTAATTTTCACTGCATGTGGCACCATGTTCTTGTGTTTTGCAAAGGATTTTTTTTAAAAACCATAATTAAAAAAATTAAAATTAGGGAACCAACATGATTGCCGGCTTATTTCGAAAAATCATAAGAACTGAACAGCCTATTCGGTCTCCAAAATTTTTTTTCCCTGGGACCGAACAGCCTATTCGGTCCCCAAAATTTTTTTTCCCTGGGACCGAACAGCCTATTCGGTCCCCCCCAATTTTACAATTTTTCGGGACCAATGCCACAGAAAATCGAATTTTGATGGAGACCCGAGATCCCATTTCGGTCCACAATTTTTTCCACCTGAGACTGAGCAGCCATTTCGGTCCCCACCAATTTTCATTTTCATTTTCGCTTTAAAAGAAGGCTAAAATGTAGTCCGTGCAGTAATTTGTGTGGTGGGTCCATCTAAGATGTTAAATGGGTTGAAAAGGGAATCTATTGTGTTTTTGGTACGCAACATAGCCGCAGAAAAACAGCAGATACATTGACTGATAATCAGTACGGATTGCACATGGTAGGGCCCTCGTCATTTCATCGGGGGATTGGATTACTATTACTGGAGTCTGGCCGCAATATGTAGCTTCCGATTGAAAATTGATGGCTGAGATTTAACTGGAGGGAGCGTTTGAATTGAGAAATTGTCATTAAAGAAAGCTTTGATTACAAAAGGCAGACTAGTTGTAGTTTAGTTTGCTGTGAAATCCGCAGCGAACATTGCGCTCGTCCAAAATTCAAGTTGACGTGGCAGTCTGGGAGGGAGCGTAAGGGTTACGTGTCAATGTTATAGCAAGTCATAATTTGGATTTGGGGAGAAATAGATAATTGAAATGATTGGTAATCAATCAATTGACTGACTAGTCGGTCAAGATTGTTTTCTCACCTTTTAATTTTTGTCTTGGTAGTCGGAAAAAAAAAAAAAAATAGGACCGAAATCCCTATTCGGTCTACAAAAAAAAAATCCTGGACCGAATTGGGATCTCGGTCTCATGGTGTTACACCAAAGGCAACACGATTTTTGCAGAAAAAGTGTGAAAATGGGGGGACCGAAATGCCAATTCGGTCCCAGGGAAAAAAAAAAGTGGGGACTGAATTGGCATCTCGGTTCTTATGGTTTTTGAAAAAAGTCAAGTAATCATGTTGATTTGCTAATTTTAATTTTTTTAATTATGGTTTTTAAAAAAAATCCTTTTGCAAAAGCATAAATTTTGCCGATCTGGCCGGATCTTGCATTGGTTGTAGTGATTGGCAAACGGGTAAAACCCGGGACGGGTCACGGGCAGCGCGGGTCACGGGTAACGCGGGTCACGGGCGACACGGGACGGGTTAGCACGGGTATTTTTTTGAAAAACCTTACCCGGCCCCTCTCAAACCCCCCGGGCAACACGGGTCACGGGCAACACGGGTCACGGGTAAGCGGGTTTAGGTCCGGGTAGAACGGGTCTGGTCCGGGCGGGTAATTTTTTTTTTTTTTTTTTTTTTTTTTTTCTGCTGCCTTACTGCCTCTGCGGCTCTGCCTCACAGTGCCTCCGCTGATTTTTTTTTTTTTCTATTTTTTTTTGTTTTCTTTTTAAACCAATAAAATACAAATCAAAATTCATTTAACATGATTGAATATTTGAACTCAATAATTATTGTGATACTAAAATCAAAATCAAAGTTACGAATTATTTTAAAACAATATTGCTTAAATCAATTACTTTAAATTATGAACAATAAAATATAAATTAAAAATTTCTTAAATCAATTACTTTAAAATAATTTTAAATCAATTACTTTCAAATAATTTTAAATCAATTACTTTAAAACAATAAAATATAAATCAAAAATTTCTTAAATCAGTTACTTTAAAAATAATAATGAATTATTTGAAAACAATAGATTAAAAAATAAAAGTTACCCTCCTCCTTTATTCCGGGCTTGGGACCGGCTATGTAAAATAACATAGGCGGAGTTCTAACTTTTTTTTTGTTAGTAGTTCTTCTTTAAAATGAATAATTTAAAAACTAATTGAAATGTTTAGAAATTAATGATTTAAAGAATAACCATAAAGATTAAAAGAGGTTAGAAATTTATACCGACACTACCTATCTAGAAGGTAGCATTCATATACCATTGGTCGCTCTCTTCCGCACCGTCTGAATCCGAATTAGCCTCGGCCCGCGGCTCGGTACCACTTTCTTCGGTGTCGACTCCGGATGATGATTGATAATCGCGATATTGCTTGCGATTTTCAGCATCAATCCAATCTTTCAAGCACACAAGTCTCTCAAAAACATGTGGACCCAACTTACTGCGTTTGTCGGAGAGGATCCTGTTCGCCGAACTAAAACAACTTTCGGAAGGGACGGTTGACACGGGCACGGCAAATACTTCACGGGCCATCATCGCGAGGACTGGATAGTGAGTTGCATTCCTCCTCCACCACGCCATGATGTCAACCTGTTCACTTTCGTTGCGCATCGAAGTATAACTCAATAACTCGTTTGTGGCTGTGTACGGGTCGCTCTCCAACTGAAAATCTGCTAACAATCCACCACTGCTGGTGCTCCTGGAAGTGGAACTATTAAACAATAAAAAAAATTAGTGGACAAATAATGTAGATATTATAAATAATAAAGATTAATAAATATTCATACCTAGCGGCAGCATGGGAGGAAGACGCTTGGTTTTGGTTGTCACCCATTCTTGAGTTGTATAAGTTAAACATCTCATCGAACTTGGAATTCACATATGTATCCACCCCGGTTTTGTCTAAATGTAGATTATCTTTGTACGCTTGAAGTATTTTGATCGTGAATTTCTTCTTGTATGCCGGGTTGAGGCAGCTTGCGATAATGGCCAGGAGGGGTACATCTTCCCAATATTTTAGGAATTTTAGTTTCATGGCATCTACGATCGGCGTGAGAGAGGGGTCATTGCTTTCAGCTACTTCCAAGTCACGATACACCTTGGAAATTTGGTATAGATTTTTGAGCAACTCAAATGCCGTCGGTGAGTACGAGCAGGATAGTTTGACGGTTGCTGTAAAAAAGGTTCCTAGAAAATTCTTAAGCCTTTCTAGTTGCAGCCATTCTTCGCGGGTGGGTTCCAATTCCATTCCCTCGGGGGTGGAGCTTCTCAAAAACTCCCCTATGGCAACTGAGTAAGGAAGGCATCGGTTCAACATCCTGTAAGTGGAGTTCCAACGGGTATCTATATCCCAAGGTACTCTCAACCTACTCAATCCAAACTGGCTACACAAAACCGCAAACCGTTGTTTTCTTTCTTGGTTTGAAACAATGTGGGCAAGAGCTCCCTTAAATTTAATTATCAATTGTTTTACGGCTTCTGTTTTAAGGCCGTCCTTCACGACGAGGTTAAGTATGTGGCAATCACACTTTTGGTGGAACATTTCACCATTCATGATTGGGTTCAGTGACCATTTAAAAATCTCAATGGAAGCTACGTTGTTGCTAGCATTATCGAATGAAATAGAAAAAATCTTGTTCTCTGTGTCTCTTTTAAGGTTATACTCTTGTAAAACCTCAATAATGGATCGGTAAATTACACTAGAAGTGTGGGGGGAATCCAAAACTCGAAAACTTAATACCCTTTTTTGTAACACCCAAAGATCATCGATCCAATGCCCGGTAATACAAGAGTACCCAAGTCCATGTTTACCGGCAGTCCAGATATCAGAGGTAATTGAGACCTTATTGGGTTGATATGCAAATATAGCTCGTAGATCATTTTTTGTACTGGTAAATTGGTTTTTTATTTCATTAACCATCTTTTTATGATGTAACCTCTTGTACATTGGTTGACCACACCCCCGAATGACCAACCGGGCAAAACTCATGCAACCACCCATACTTATTGGTTGTTCTTTGTGGGTAATGTACCGGGCCAATTCACTAAGCATTACCGATTCATCATATTTCTGGTGTGTTCTGGTACCATCCAGGTTAATAAGGGTTTGGATTTGTCTCGGGTCAGCATGTTTTTGTGGAAACTCACCCTTTCTTCGGTGACCATCGGCATGTCTCTTAAAATTAGTCATACCACCGGATTTTTTATACTCGAAAACCTTACTCTTGCAACCTTTTACCTTACAAGTTAGATATTGCATAGTGCCATCCTCCAGCTTGGTCACGTCATAAAAGGGCAACCAATCCGCATTATATTCAGGAGCTCTTTTACTCTTCTTTTCTGCCGGTTCTTGTGGGGGGGCACTTGTCGAACGAGGGACATCTTCGGCTTGAATTTCAGGGACACTTGTCGAAGGAGTACCTTCCATTGGGGAAGTGAATTGACTCGATGCTATGGAAGAAGTGCCTCCGTATGCATACGGTGCTGTCGGTTGATGTGTTTCTTGTGGAATGAATATGTTTGGATCGTTAGGATAATACGGTGCACTCGTTTCGGGGGCTTGTCGATAATTTTCTGGATAATTAGGTGGAAGCATTTGGGGTTGTTGTTGATAATTTGGTTGTAGCATTTGGTCTCTTCTTTGATAATTTTCTGGATAATTAGGTGGTGCCATTTGGGCGGAGCTACTAGGATAAAAAGCTGACATATCGACGTCAAATAGTTCGTGGGACAATCTCGCGGCGTGGTCGTCGGACATTCTCGCGGCTAAAATATAACCTATTCAAAAATAAATGGAAATTACTTAGCATATTCAAAAAATAAATCTAACATGCTTATTTAAACTATTAAAAATAAATCCGAATTTGAAAATTAAAATCTAACCTATTCAAAAATAAATCTAATAACTTGGCATACTCAAAAACTAAATCTAACATACTTATTTAACCTATTAAAAATAAATCCGAATTTGAAAAATAAAATCTAACCTATTCAAAAATAAATCTAATTACTTGGCATATTCAAAAACTAAATATAACATACTTATTTAACCTATTAAAAATAAATCCGAATTTAAAAAATAAAATCTAACCTATTCAAAAATAAATGCAAATAACTTAACATATTCAAAAACTAAATATAACATACTTATTTAACCTATTAAAAATAAATCCGAATTTAAAAAATAAAATCTAACCTATTAAAAAATAAATCTAATTACTTGGCATATTCAAAAAATAAATCTAACATACTTATTTAACCTATTAAAAATAAATCCGAATTTCAAAAATTAAATCTAACCTATTCAAAAATAAATGCAAATAACTTAACATATTCAAAAACTAAATATAACATACTTATTTAACCTATTAAAAATAAATCCGAATTTGAAAAATAAAATCTAACCTATTAAAAAATAAATCTAATTACTTGGCATATTCAAAAACTAAATCTAACATACTTATTTAACCTATTAAAAATAAATCCGAATTTAAAAAATAAAATCTAACCTATTAAAAAATAAATCTAATTACTTGGCATATTCAAAAAATAAATCTAACATACTTATTTAACCTATTAAAAATAAATCCGAATTTCAAAAATTAAATCTAACCTATTCAAAAATAAATGCAAATAACTTAACATATTCAAAAACTAAATATAACATACTTATTTAACCTATTAAAAATAAATCCGAATTTAAAAAATCTAACCTATTAAAAAATAAATTTAATTACTTGGCATATTCAAAAACTAAATCTAACATACTTATTTAACCTATTAAAAATAAATCCGAATTTAAAAAATAAAATCTAACCTATTCAAAAATAAATCTAATAACTTGGCATATTCAAAAACTAAATCTAACATACTTATTTAACCTATTAAAAATAAATCCGAATTTAAAAAATAAAATCTAATTACTTGGCATATTCAAAAACTAAATCTAACATACTTATTTAACCTATTAAAAATAAATCCGAATTTCAAAAATAAAATCTAACCTATTCAAAAATAAATCTAATTACTTGGCATACTCAAAAAATAAATCTAACATACTTATTTAACCTATTAAAAATAAATCCGAATTTGAAAATTAAAATCTAACCTATTCAAAAATAAATCTAATTACTTGGCATACTCAAAAAATAAATCTAACATACTTATTTAACCTATTAAAAATAAATCCGAATTTCAAAAATTAAATCTAACCTATTCAAAAATAAATGCAACAAACTTAACATATTCAAAAACTAAATATAACATACTTATTTAACCTATTAAAAATAAATCCGAATTTCAAAAATAAAATCTAACCTATTCAAAAATAAATCTAATTACTTGGCATATTCAAAAAATAAATCTAACATACTTATTTAACCTATTAAAAATAAATCCGAATTTCAAAAATTAAATCTAACCTATTCAAAAATAAATCTAATAGCTTAAATTTTAAATTACTCTAGGAAAAACAAATATAATTACTCTACAAAAAAAAAAATCTAACATTCAATTTTAATACTAATATTCTATACAAAATCTAACAAAAACTAATTTAAGTTAAACTAATTCAAACAAACTATAAATTTAACATTCTATATTTCAATTTAACAAAATTTAATGTAACATGACAATCTAACCTTTAAATCTCGCGGGAAAATTTTGCGGGAGGTGACGAACTTCGTAATTCCAATACCTTCGTAATTCCGTTGCGTATTCGTAGAATGAATTAAATTTACAAATATATATTTTTTTAAACAACAAAATTAAAATTGAGAATAATGAAAATATTGAGATTGAGATTGAGAGAATGAGAGATGAAATATTGAGATTGAGATGTGAAAATTTGTGAGGGATGGGGGTGTATTTAAAGAGTTTTGTTTGAGGGGGGGTATAATTTGAAATTTTAAAACAAAACTAAAAAAAAAAAAAAAAAAAAAAAAAAGAGGAAGGGGGGGGGGGGGGGGGGGGGGGGGGGGCTGGGGGGGGTCCGGGTGGGAGGGTGGGAGGGTGGGAGGGGGGGGGGGGGGGTGGGGGTAGGGGCCCGGGGCAGGGGGGGGGGGGGGGGGGCTGGGGTATTGGGGGGAAAAAATTTAAAATTTCAAATTCTGGAAAAAAAAAAAAAAAAAAAAAAAAAGTACAGAGACGCCTCTGCCTGCCTCTGGTTCGGGTTCGGGTACGGGTAGGCGGGTACGGGTAGGCGGGCACGGGTCTACGGGTAGGAGGGCACGGGTAATCGGGTACGGGTACGGGTACGGGTAATACGGGTCCACGGGTCGGTACGGGCGGGTACGGGTTTGAAACGGGACGGGTATCACGGGTAAATTTTAAAAAAATCCGTACCCGGCCCTTCTCAACCCGTACCCGTTGAACCCGTGTACCCGTGCAAAACCCGTGCACGGGCACGGGTAGGGCGGGCACGGGTCCCGGGCGGGCGGGCACGGGTCTGACCCGTGGAGGTATTTGCCAATCACTAATTGGTTGTCCCAGCTATGACTTGCTTGTTTCATATTAAAAAAATGTCCGTGAACTTTTATATTTGCATGATATCTATTTATGTACTTGATAGGATCATATGCTAAAAGTTCCATAAACTATTATGGGTCAAGTACCAAGTTCTGTTAACAAGCTTTTATCAGCCAGCTCATTTGGGATGTCTGTACAGAGCCGCAACTGACTTACAGGTTCACTCGACAAGTCCATTCAGGATGTCCATACAGAGCCGTAACCAACTTACAGGTCCACTCGATAAGCTCATTCGGGATATCCGTACGGAGCCGTAACCAACTTACAGACCCACTTGACAAGCCCATTCAGGATGTCCGTACAAGATACAACCGACTTACGAGCTTATAAATACCCCCGAATTCACTGAGCTCGGGAATTGCTACATACAGGATAGAGTCGCGTACCTTACTGAATCTGCACCTTGTGTACCTTAAGCACACACTAAAACACTTACCGAACACGCACAGCTCGGCCGCTCGAGATAGGACGTATCTTGACAAACTGCCACTTAATCTCTCTGAAATTAGAACGTACACTACTATACCTATATTTTCATTATTAGTATGAACCTGTTTCTCTCTCAATGTGTGTTTATATATTATAATGTGTTTGTGTGCCGTAGAGTTTCGCAAAGCACAGATCTAATGTCAGTGTCACCAAGGTTCAAAAAATCGGAATCGGAATCGGAATCGGAATCGGAATCGGATTTTTGACCACCAAGTCAGAATCGGATGAATCGGCCGGAATCGGAAGAATCGGATCGGTAACTCGGGTATTTTTGGCAGAAGCCTTGTTTTGTAGCCAAAAAATAGGAAAAAATTGATAAAAATAATTTGTAAAAAAACTATGTTAATTAGGACAATATTACACTCAAATAATCCACTACTTATATTACTTATATAATGTATTACAAACATTACAAATAGAGCACACTTTTATAGCCAGAAGCTATGCCGAGCTGGCTGGATCATCTCATCGTTCTCTGTATTAAAATAAGAATGTAGAAACATACATTTACATGGAACTTTTACAATGCATCAAATTTAATAATTTTATTTAGTTAGTACATTTGATAAGACTATTTAATTTTATTCAATATATTGTATTTACTGTTATATTCCAAAATTTTAAAACATGATTTATTGCTAAACTGATCTTTAAAATAAATAAAATTTTCTAACTAAATTAATGACCGATCAGAATTATCTGATTAATCTGAAATGAATCTAAAATTTAAAATATAAACGAAATATGATATTATGTATATTAAAAATATTATTATTATTATAGACCTAAAATAATTTTTATAACTACCCGCGAAAATTCATTACCAGATGTAAGATTTAGAAAAGAAGAGTAAAAAACAAAATAAAATGATACTATTCGTATAAATAAATAAAATATAAGAATTGAATAGATAAATATTTATATAAAAACATACATGATTAATATCGAATCATTCGAGATTATAGTTGAGATTAAACATGTGAAATATTTGAAAAACATAATATTATAAAATTTATAAATATCGATTTATTATAAATTCTAGAAGTATGGTTAAATAAATATTTATATACGTATATATATTCTAATCGATTCGAATTTATTAAACAAACTTGATATTTAAAGGGGACTTAATGTTAATAAACAAACTTTATTTTTATACTATTCCCTTTGCTTCCCGTCGGAATGAATTCACACCATATACAACCATGTATGAATATTTGTTTCTTTTGGAAAATCTCAACCGTTCATTGTTCAATCAGCACAAATCTCAAAGGCTTGTTTCAAATTAAAGAATTGAAATTAATCAAATCTAATTTTCAGTTCGGGTCCGCCCAAATGCCTTAACCCGATCAATTATTTTAACCATTGGATTACATCTAGCACGAATCCTGAAGCAATATCATCCTTTGATCTTTGAAAACATTTGAAATTGGAAAGTTAACTCCATTTAATAAAAATTACGGGTCCACAGACCCTCTCCCTCTCTTCGTTTCGCGCAAGGAGGCAAAGCTTCCCTCTCCCTCTCTTCTCTCACTCTCCCTCCCAATTTCCTGCACCGCCTACGAGAATCGGACAAAACTCGCACAGGTTAGTGAGAATCGGACAAAACTCGGTGTAACTCGGCCGGAAAATCGGAAAATCGGCCGATTCCGTCACTGTTCATCCGATTTTTTCTGCGAAAATCGCATAGACCCGAGAATCGGGTAAAAATTGGCCCGGTCCCGTCCGATTCCGAGTTGAATCGGCCGAGTTGACTCGGAATCGGCCGATTTTTTGAACTATGAGTGTCACTGCATGCATGCTTAACTCCAGAGCCCGTTAATTGATTAGAATGAAATGAATAATTCAAATTAAAGTGCTCTATTTCCAAAAGAAAATAACAAAGAATTCGGAACTCTAAAATATTGTATTAAAAATCGGTCAAAACTCATCAAACCTTTTACTTAATGCCATTTTAATCTCATCGTTTTCTCTCCATAGTTTCTTAAAATGATTAAAACATGCAATGTCTTCATTTAGAAATTACATGGCCAAGTTACAAGCAGTGTTATCACAACCGGACCGGACCAGTGGTTGGACCGGAAAAAATCGGACCCGGAAGTCATTCCGGTTTGGTCTATAAGACAGACCGTACATGTAATACAACCGGTCAAAACCGGGTTAATTAAACGGCTTTTGGAATAAAACCCAGTGTTATCACAACCGGACCCGAAAGTGATTCCGATTTGGTCTATAAGACAGACCGTACATGTAATACAACCGGTCAAAACCGGGTTAATTAAACGGCTTTTGAAATAAAACCCAGTGTTATCACAACCGGACCGGACCAGTGGTTGGACCAGAAAAAATCGGACCCGGAAGTCATTCCGGTTTGGTCTATAAGACAGACCGTACATGTAATACAACCGGTCAAAACCGGGTTAATTAAACGACTTTTGAAATAAAACCCAGTGTTATCACAACCGGACCGGACCAAAGGTTGGACCGGAAAAAATCGGACCCGGAAGTCATTCCGGTTTGGTCTATAAGACAGACCGTATATGTAATACAACCGGTCAAAACCGGGTTAATTAGACGGCTTTTGGAATAAAAACCAAGTTAACCGTTTAGAAATAAACCGAACTTTTACAGGAATTGACGCTCCTCGGGAGTAGACGAGCTCCTCGGAATTTACAATCTTTTTCGCTGATTGTCTCATTTCGTCAAATTCTCTCTCATCTTCTTGAGATAGGAGTAGGTCCGATGGGCATCGGACCTACATTTAGGTTCAATTAGCTCTAAGACCGTACGATTAGCATCAAGATCTATGCGCATGGAAATTGATACAGACTTGCACAGATTTTGATGCAGAGCACACGAATCTTGGTGCAGATCGAATGGTCATCACACCCATCGAACCAAGGTAGGTCCGATGGGCATCGGACATACTTTGATTCCCATCTTCTTTCATGAGATTGGATTAACCAAAATATACGATTGTTAGTAAAATTAAACGAATTGTGAGAATGTTTGTGGTTCTCGTGTCTCCGAAATGCATTCCCCAAGCACGGCAATAGCTTAACTCAACATTCATCAGTATTCAAGCAAAACAAATTCTAGATCTGTTGGTCCTAATTCTCAACCAAAAGCTCTAATGTAAGTATCTCATGTACTTGTGGTGAATTTGTGTTGGGAATTGATAAGTGGAAGGTTAACATTTGATTTACACTTATTTAATGGTGAATGCTCTCAAGGTGTTTGATAAAATGCTCAGAACAATGGACAGTCTTTCTGATCACCCATAGTATACAGCGCATATATAACAACTTTCAGTTAACATTTCACTTATAATATTTCTTTTCTAAATAATTGAAACAAGTAAGACCAATAGCTTGGTGCCCTGCTAAAACACTTTAGAGATGAATTACATCCTACTCGGTTGTTCTTATGTGGGCATATGCAATTAGTATAAGCATTTTCATAAGAAATATATATTGTTTAGAATAAACATTTAATTTTATTTGGTACTTATCTTATCAGGTTTGTACCATGTGGTGTGGACCCGATAAAATATTTTATATATGAATTGCAAGATAACCATTGATCAAATGGCTTGAAAATATTTATGTTTATTTATAAATTTAATTTTTAGTGTATAAGTTTTCACTAAAATGACGTACATGTATATTTATTTTGATATATAGCCTTAATATTTGATAAATATAAATATTTTAAAAATCAGCAGTTGAACCGGTTGACCCAGCGGTCCGACCAATGAACCATTGACCCGAAGTTTTACCAGGTCAATGTCCGGTCCGGTTTTGATAACATTGGTTACAAGGAAGAACCCAAATTAGAATATCACCCTTTAATTATTTATAATTAACTCATCAATGCTCGTCGAACTAAAATTTGGAAATTGGACCACTAATTTATTCTCGCTCCAAAACAGTGTTTTAGGGGGAATAGGAAAAATAAGATAATGTTTTTAAGTTATTCTTGAATACTTTTTTGCTCCAATATTGCAATATTGGTTAGCAAAATGGCATATTTATTGGGAATTAAACAAGAATTTGCATGACGGAGTGAAACTTAATTTAAATGAAATTGTAATGACAATACAAATTAATAATTATTCAATGATAATCCAAATCAGTCTTTAAAGAAAGATTACAAATTAAAAAAAAGGAAAATAAATATAGAGAAGTTCCTATCAACCACGTTTCCATATGAACCCATCATAAATCAAGGTTCTTCTCACTACACAAAAAAGGGGGAATTTCATATATACCACTCAAAAACTATGAAATTACGTATGTACCACTCAAATTTTTTATATTTACGTATTTACCATCCTAAATTCTAATAACTTAGATATGTACTCAATATAATTTAAATATATATCGAATATATCCAAAATTATGTTGAAGAACATGCAAAACAAATTAAGGATTAATTTTAAAATTGGACCCATTCTCATTTGGATCAGACTTAGTCTTCTCTAGCTCTTGCATGCGCCAATTGCATGCTCTTTATAACCTCTCTCGCTGTCACTCGTATTACTCGATACCCTATTATTACAGCCAGCTTCGTATAATAGTAGTGTTAGTGGTTACGATGGCTGCTTGTGCGGAATGGTAAGAGAAGGCGTGGCCAAGGCTGCCGACGTAATTGGGCTATAATGAGATGGTGGCAAGGGACACGTCAAGGTAGTCGGAGAAGCACGACTTAATGTTGCTATCTATTGTCAGAGCGGGTACAAAGAGAATTATTGAGTAAAGTTTTAATTAATCCCTAATTAATTATAGTTTCTAAATTCTCGAAAACATAAATAATTTGAATTTGAGTATAATTAATATATATTAAAGGAGGAGGGATCAAATTACACCATTTTATAGTGTCACATTTTAACACTATATGTTTATAAGTAATTTTTTTTTTAACAATGCTTCACACTAAAAAAAAAGCCACCATGCCAAATCTTTAAATTTACTTGGCCCAAAAATATTTCCTTATGGGCCCACATTGTTAGCTAAAACCCAACTATAAAAATATGTGGTATATATAACTCAAGCATACTTGCCTTTGTCTTCATCATTGGATTGAGGCCCATAAAGCATGTATCATTAATTACATAACGTGTTCCATCCATTGTTGGATACCCTTTTTATTGCAAAATGTATTGTGGAAATGTCAAATTATATTGTTAACAATAATAAAGAAATAGAATTCAAGTGACAACTCTAAGTGTGTATTTGTTTAGTCGCCTGATGTAGCATGGAACTCGGTTATTTTATATATGAGTTTTAATTCAATCCGTTTGTCATAATTTTAGTTCTCGATCATGTCTTGCTCCTTTCAACTTAGTTAATTATTGTCATACTTTATATTCAAAGGTAACATTCTAGTCCTTGCATTAAACCCCAAGAAATGTCAGTTTATATATTGCTTATTGTTTGAATGTTTTAAAACGCCCACTACGTAATCACAAACCAATCATTGAATACATCAGCCAATTAAATTAAGAGGAGATGGGAGGAATTGAATCTCTATTTCGTCAAAACCTCATATCCGCAAATCATCAAAGAGCGAGAACAAGAAAGAGTGTACCCATTTCTAGCAGGGCTTGGCGAGTCCTACGAATAAGTTCGAGTTCAAATTCTATTGTCGGCTGAGCTTCCAAGCCTTGATGACACCAACAAGCGCAGCTATAGCTAGTGAATTGCACTGGATCTGAATTCTAATTAAAAAACAAGGGGCCAAATCATAAATGATAAATCTTTATTGAGACGTTCTCGACAATTTTATCTCTTTTGGTATCATGTTGAAATTTTTTTTGAAAACTAAAATTCACACCGACCTGAGATTTTATTGTCATCTAAATTGTTTTTTTATGGTCACCGAAAGTAAATGTCATCTCATGTTGAATAAACAGTGATACTATATATATTTTTTCCTCCTATAATTTGTTGTTTGATATTGGCTATATGATACGTATTAAAAAATTAGTTATTTGAATATTTATGAAATGTTCCAGAATAATGAATTGTATTTACATGTTTTTGTTATTCTAGATTTCATAAAATTACCTTTTCTGAACTAGTGTCAGTATAATTTACGACATAATTGTTTAATGAGGAGAGTTCCAATACCTCATTTTTTCATACCAGTACCTAAGAAGCTGAACCACACATCTGATTTTAGATCTGTGGTCCTGATCGTATTCGCTTGAGACCTTTCATCTTCAGAAAGACCCGTGTTTAATCTCTCCATATCTCTCCGCCGAGTTGAACTTGATATGTAATTTTTATACTTAAAGTGTACAGTGCTCACAACAGTATATACTGATAATGCAATTGTTTTTTCCAACAAAAGATTTGATATTATACTTTCACAACAAAATATATTGAGTGTTACCATTTCAGAAAATGCAAATAAGTATTGAAACAAAATAGGGGTCTAGCCCCCAAATTTTAAAAATTTGACACCAAAAGTACTGTAAAATTACAAGAGATTAAGTTTGACACAAATTGGGTCTACCAATAAATTACAAGAGATTATGTGAGTCAAATAATTGTCTCAGTTTAGATATGTTTTCTGATATGTGTTTCGTGCTTGTTCACAAGTGTTAATTAATGGATCCTAATGGTCAGTTTTTTTTTGTTTTTTTCATGCATACATTTATTAAATGTTATTTTGCTGACAGTTGTTGTTTGATATAGTAGGAACTGGCATGGGTTAAATAGATAGTTTTTTCTTTGTGATATATTGAAAGAAGTTTACCAGCTATTTTGCTAAAATGATGTTACAGTTTGGCTTTCTATTTTTGCATCAGGTTCAGATTCTTGTAATTGAACTAGATACAAAAGATATAACCATTTTGTTATAATTATCCAATCCTATCAAATACATGACTTGTAGCATTGTGAAGTACTAACATCGGCAAGATCGAATTAATAAGAAAATTAGGAATGAAAATATACTAATTTCATGAAGATCGAGTTGGAAGGAGCTGTCTGAAAAAAAATTATACATGAATCCATTACAATATTCAGACATAGATCAAACACACTAAAATATTCATACTTGCTCAGTTTATTTTAGTTTGTTAATATTCAAATTTTAATTCATTTACGTACATTGATAAATAAAAGTTTTAATTGGTTGCAAATTTTAAGTATATATATAGAGAGAGAGAGAGATAGAGAGAGAGAGAGATAGACTATGGTGAGTTGTGAAGTAACGTTTTACTTTACGCTCATATTCCCATTTGAAAATCCAACCATCAATCCGAACCGCTCAACATGATCTCCATATTGAAATGTGCTTGGAGACCAAATTTTACATTTTTTGGAATTTTTTTACTATTTATTAAGCCACTTCGAAAATCGCTGATCCGGGTGAACAGTAAAAAACAATAAAAAATTCTGGACCAATAGATCAGTGATTTTCAAAGTGGCTTAATAAATAGTAAAAAAATGCAAAAAAAATGTAAAATTTGGTCTCCAAGCACATTTCAATATGTAGATCATGTTGAGCGGTTCGGATCAGTTGTTTGAATTTTCAAAATGAAAATATGAGCGTAAAGTGAAAATCACCTCTTACTTCACAACTCACCATAGCCCAGCTCTCTCTCTCTCTCTCTCTCTCTCTCTCTCTCTCTCTTTCTCTCTATATATATATAGAGAGAGAGTAGGGCTATTGTACTTCGCGAAGTAAAACGAAGTTTTACTTCACGCTCATATTCCCATTTTGAAAATCGAAAACGTCGATCCGAACCGTTCAAGTTGATCTCCATATTGAAATGTGCTTGGAGACCAAATTTTACATTTTTTGGAATTTTTTTACAATTTATTAAGCCACTTTGAAAATCGCTGATCCATTGTGAACAGTAGCAAAACAGTAAAAAATTATGGATCAATGGATCAGCGATTTTCTTAATAAATAGTAAAAAAATTCCAAAAAATGTAAAATTTGGTCTCCAAGCACATTTCAATATGGAGATCAACTTGAACGGTTCGGATCGACGTTTTGGATTTTCAAAATAGAGATATGAGCGTAAAGTAAAACTTCGCTTTACTTCGCGAAGTACAATAGCCCATCTCTCTCTCTCTCTCTATATAAACTTGTTTTTAATGAACTCTTAATCATGATTAATAATTAATTATTTAATTTAAAATTTTGGGTATTACAATTTCAGTCCACCTCGAGAAGCATTTCCTTTTTCGTTTTTCAAAAAATAACTGCTTGAACTTTTGTTTTTAAATTTGTTAATTTTTTCTTTGATTTATGATTTTAGATGCAGTTACATTTCAATCCTGCCACAGTGAAAATGCTCAGTAAATTACAGTAAATATGCATGAAATATTAGTTTCTGTAAGCGCCTACCTTTATATCATTATATTTGTAAGTACTAAATGTCTTAATATGATAGCAATCACAAACTATTAGTTTTTGTATACTGACTAGTGGTTTGAAAAAGCCCGGCCGGTCCAGGACCGGACCGGACAACCTGGGATTCGGACCCGGACCGGCCCGGACCGTGCCTCAAACCCGGACCGGACCGGACCAGGGCTAGGGACAAGTCTGGCACGGGTTTGATTCGATTTTTTTCCCTAGACCCGTGTAGGACCGGACCAAACCCGGCCGCCCCGGATAGAACCGGACCCAGACCCAGTAGCGGTCCTCATCCAAAAAAAATCGGACCAAACCGGACCCAGACCCAGCAGCAGCCAAAAAAAAAAACGGCCAGACCGTGTCAATTTAGACCACGGTTCAAGTACGGGTTTCGGCCAACCCCCAATTATTTGGACCACCAGATCCGGACCATGAAACCCACCCAACCCGTGTGGACCGTGGACCGTTGGAACCGTGGCCCGATCGGGTCTGGACCGGACCGGACCGACCCGTTTTCAAAACTCTAATACTGACTTGTAATCTTACTCAATGTTACAGGAAGTTCTGCTTATAAGATCAATGTGATAACAAATCATATTCAGTTAATTTCTTGCACATTTTTCAATTATTATCTGTTGCCGCACCATTTCTCTATTTTCAATTAGCATCAAAATGAACATAAGTAAATAAGAGAAGAGGAAAAAAATGTCCTGCGTGTACGCCAACATACACAAAAAAATAACGGTTGCGGCTCGGATCAGTGTGTATCCTCTGAGATATCTCATATTTTGTGTGATTAACGTGTCGAAATTTTTATTTATACTATATTAAAAAAATAAACTAAAAAACTATATTTTGGTGGGATTTTGAAAAATATCAGGGCCTTCAAGTCAATCTGCGGTCTCATTGTTGGGAGGCGTATATTGACTTGGCGGCCTCTCAAAATCCAAATAATGAATGTAATATGAAATATATTTAGGTTTTTTTTCTCTAATTTTGTTGCTGCATTTGTGATGATAAGAGAGGCATTAATTTGGTACAACGAATAAAGGTTGTTGTTTTGTTCTTAGTGACTAGAAAAGATGTATTCAGCTGATATAATTAGAGATCTAGAATTAAACATCGAATAATCAATCGGTGTGTACATTTGACTCTTTATTATTGTCACCATGAGAAGAATGGAAAAAATGTCACCCATGTACGTCAAACATACACAAGAAAAACGGTTGAATGCCAAAATAACCTCAAAGAATGTCAACTCCTTTTTTGTCCTCAGCACTGATAGAAAGAGCAATGCACACAAAAAAAAATGAATTTTTTTTATAAACCATAATTAAAAAAAAAAATTTACGAAACTAACATGATTATTTTTTTTTGACAAAAATCATAAGGACCGAAATGTCATTTCAGTCTGTTATTTTTTTTTTATTCCGGACCGAAATGACATTTTGGTCCGGTCCTCTTTTTGGATTTTTCTATGGTACTGGTTTCACAAGTTTTCATATGAGCCGCCACATAAAATCCAAAAAGGGGACCGGACTGAAATGTTATTTCGGTCCGGAATAAAAAAAAACAACGGACTAAAATGACATTTCGGTTCTTATAGTTTTTGTAAAAAAAAAGTAATCATGTTGGTTTCGTAAAAATATTTTTTTTAATTATGGTTTATAAAAAAATTTAAAAAAAAATAGATCTGATTTTCAGTTTAGCCCTCAAATTTGTAAATATTACAAATGATAATAAAATTTTGAGTTTTCAAAATTAGATTTCAGCAGTACCACTTAATGTTAAAAAAACATGCTTTGAAGTAACGGAATAAGTTAAACAACCTAGATTTAACTTTGATCGGCCTAAACTTGTCTCAAGATTTACTATTTAATTACCATACAAAGCAAATAAAAAATGAAATGTAAATCCATTTAATTTTAAATTGCACTTACAGATTGGTTGTTCTCTTCCACAAAAATGATATTAGGTAAAGGAATTAATCCTCTTCTAATCCCATTGTAATATTTCTTCCAGTTATATCCTGTTTAGAAAAGTTCAGAAACTTTTATTATTAAAAACTTAAAAAAATTATTTATTATAAAAATGGCACATTAATTTTCAAGGCATGTTCAAGGTCTGATATAATATTTAACTCAAATAAAATAATTACTAATTATATTAATTCATGCATACCTCGGTCTGACAATTTTACGTGGACTCGGCGAACGTGAAGAGTGCTCTCCTCATATAAGGGTCATCTTACATTTTTGTGAAGACATATATTTTCATAACTATAAGACTTAAATGGAGTCTTTTGTGAAGGCATCTGCTATTTGATTTAATTTCCTATCTAGGTGTTGAACTAGTCAGGCTACAGTGTCCTGGACGTTACAAACTATAACGTTCTTTCTATTTTTCAAAATCTTACTTCCTCATTGTTGATATTTTTTGTTTTGTTTTTCATATTAATAAAAAAAAGACTCATTTCAAGCCTTATTTTTTATCCATCATTTCATTCGCCATTGAGAAAATGTTATAGAATAATTTGGTAGACAAAATAGGAGGAAAGAAAACATAAAGGACCCACCACCCTGGTCGTAGACGTATGGATACAGATTCAGAAATAAGGCTACAGTGAAACTTTATAAAATAGTAATTTATACCACTGAAGTCTAAATTTTTGTGGTAATTTCAATCTGCAAAAGTGACAAATACGTGATTGGAGTCATTTGGACAAGGTCTCTCCATTCTCCTGGACAAAAAGTAGAACTTCCCGCATCCATAACAGTAGTAACATCAAATTAATATATCATTGTTGTAAGTTGCAAGAGCCAATTTTAAAGAGACATATAAATAAAAAAAACTACATGATAAGGAGCTATATTAAAAAAAAGTGATGCTTCTATGGATATAAAAAAAGAGGGATGTTTCTATGGATATATAAAAAAAAAAAACTATTGGGATGCTTTCCGTTAGTGGCTCCGTTAACCCTTATTTGAGACTCTGAGAGAAGAAAAATACTTGTTTCTTCCAACAATTAAGAAGAGCTGCAGGCTGAGACACTGAGTCTGACCAAATCATTCCCTCTGCGAGTTTGCGGTGCGCTCTCTCCTCTGATCCTCTCAGTCTCCGCAGTTGCTCCGTTCAACTTTCATTACTCATCAACAAACCCCAATGCCTTTCCTCTACCTTCACCGCTTCTCCTTCTTTTTCACAGTTGTAATCCTCTTCTCCCTCTTCCTCCACCCTTTCTCTACTCACTCCTTCGATTTCACTGAAGCCACTGTAGACTCCATCCATGAAGCATTCACAAACCACTCTCTCACCTCCCTGCAACTTGTTCAACACTACCTTTCTGTCATCCAAAACCTCAACCCGCTTCTCCGTGCAGTCATTGAAGTCAACCCAGACGCGCTGACTCAAGCTGCTCGTGCCGATCTCGACCGGGAAAGGAACTCTACTTCGAATAATAACAGGTAGGTTTTGTCGAAGAGTGCTTTAATTAATTACTACTTGAACAAATATGAAATTAGTTAATTGTAAACAGTTTAATGTTTTTGTGAGCAGATTGCATGGTATACCAGTTTTGTTAAAGGATATAATTGGCACTGCTGACAAGCTTAACACTACAGCTGGTTCCTTTGCATTACTTGGTTCTGTTGTGACTCGAGACTCAGGTGTGGTTAAACGTCTGAGAGAAGCCGGTGCTGTGATTTTGGGCAAGGCCAGTTTGAGTGAATGGGCTCATTTTCGGTCAGACCATGCACCGAGCGGTTGGTGTGCACGGGCTGGACAAGGCAAAGTTAGTTTTCTTTGCCTCTCTGTAAAATGTTGGATGTCAGGGGTGGACCCACATAGTCCCGGGGGGCAGCTGCCCCCCTTGGCTCCCCTTGGATTTTGAATTTTAGTGGAGATCTATCGGTCCTGTTCGACTTGGCCCCTCTAGATGTTTGATTTGTAATTCGGATTAAATTTAGGGTTAAAATTGAAATAAATTTGTTGAATTTTGATTGTTAATTAGAATTATAAGTTAGAGCATCATAAATTACAAGTCAAAGCATTGGAAAGTATTAAGTTAAAGCATTATTTTTTATCGAGTATCCAATTAGTTAATTGATTTAAATCCGATTTGATATTTTTTTGCCTCCCCTGACGAAAATCCTGGATCCGCCCCTGTAGGATGTCATTATGTCATTTGTAAATATCCTAACTTATCTGATAATACAGAATCCATACGTGGTGTCGGCGGACCCATGCGGGTCAAGCAGTGGGTCGGCCATAGCAGTGGCAGCCAATCTGGTGACAGTGACTCTAGGGACAGAGACTGACGGTTCAATCCTCTGCCCGTCAGCTGCCAATTCTGTGGTCGGGATTAAGCCGACTGTGGGGCTCACCAGCCGGAGTGGGGTCATTCCCATCTCCCCTAGACAAGACACCATTGGGTACTCATATAATTTTTTCTTCTTTTTTTTTGGGTGCAGTATAAATATAGTGGAATATTACTGACATTATATCCTACCAATGCAGCCCGATTTGTCGAACAGTGACAGATGCAGTGTATGTATTAGATGCCATTGCAGGATATGACCGATATGATGCCAAAGCGACTAAAAAAGCAGCAAAGTATATTCCTCAAGGGGGCTACATGCAATTTTTAAAACTTGAGGGGTTGATGGGTAAAAGAATTGGAATTCTTAGAAAAGGTTTCTTTGATTTTCCAAAGAATTCCCTGCAGGGAAAAGTATTTGAACAGCACTTCAGTATAATGAGGTATGGCATAAAAAAATAGTATCAAAATGTGTATGTAACATGATAATTAAAATTTCAAATTGGTTAATTCTAGCATACATCCAAGTTTCAAGGCACCTCCTATATTAGCAAACTTTCCAAATAATAGCTATTTATTCTCAAAGGGTAGAAACTAGAAAGTCATTTCCAATAATAGTATCAAATTATTTTTGATATAAGAAAATTTATAATACAATCCCATTAATTATTCTAAAATCTTTGATCTCTAATAACGTGTACATTCAATGCAGACAATTTTTCCCTTCTCTTAATAAATTAACTAGCAAAAATACTCTTTTCCTGAATTATAAAAGGAAAATTATTATATCTCTCAAGTTTTAATTTTAGTTATTGGATGTATGCAAAGACAATACCTTAAAGCTTGGATGCATGTTAGAATCACCGCTTAAAAGTTATTAGGTTTTACATCTTTTGTTCATTTTATTGTCAAGCATTGTTAATTTGTCTATTGACTACTCATATATCAGTCGTGCAATTAAGCCCTGATCTTATCCTTTCTTAATTTTACCCTATTTTGATCTGAATATTTTTAGCTATGCAATTAAGACTTAAATAAGGACCAGCAAAGCAAGCCTCAATCAAACTTTGACAGCCTCAATTTACTCTTAATCCATAATTAGGCGCAAAAAAAGAAGCAAAGACAAACAATATAAAGCAGAGAAAAATATTGGTGGTGAAATAAGATTCAGTTCTGGACCCCCTGGTACTTGAACAATTCAATCAGTGATTTCTCTATTTTACGCATCATTTCGTTGGTTTGATCTCATATTGTTTTCTTAATTTAACTGTAAATTTCAGGGAAAAAAGTGCAATACTAATCGACAATCTTCAAATACCAAATGTTAGTTCAATCTTGGATTACAACCAAAGCGGCGAACAGCTTGCACTTGCTGCTGAATTTAAAGTTGCACTAAATGAGTATTTGTCTAAATTGACCTCTTCTCCTGTCAGATCACTTTCTGATGTCATATCTTTCAATGAAAAGCACGAAAAAGAGGTACTGATAATGATAACAAAGAATTACAGTAAATTAGCAACCAATCGTAAAAAAGTTCAGTTGCACTAGAATATGAATTGACTGGGTCTGATACAAGACTAGTATTTACTGATATTAGACTTTACAAGTTTGGTAGCAAAATCTGGATGGAAATTCTGATGCTTGGTTGTGTATTGAAGTCCTTGGTTGCTAAAGTTGATTTAAACATGTTTAGCTAAGTACAGTGCCATAAACTTGAATACTAGTTCATTTCTGAGAGATGCTTAAATCAAAGTCAGTTCTTTTGCTAAATGAAATGACACAAAGCATTCGAATCCAATGTGCCATAAGATTTTTTTTTTTTTTTGTGAATTTCAGGAAAAGATCAAAGAATATGGCCAACTAATCTTCCTCATGTCAGAAAGCACGAACGGCATTGGTTCAAAAGAGAGAGATGCAATTTCCAACATGGATCGACTCTCCTCCGAAGGGATTGAAACCCTTATGAGAGAGAAACAACTGGATGCAATAGTTACACCAGATTCAACTGTGTCTAGCATTCTCGCTATAGGAGGGTACCCTGGTATCAGCGTACCAGCTGGATATGACGAAACAGGTGTCCCGTTCGGTATTTGTTTCGGGGGGTTGAAGGGGTTTGAACCTAAATTGATTGAGATTGCTTATGCATTTGAGCAAGCTACTAAGGTCAGGAAACCACCTCATTTGAATTCACCGATGTGCCCCTCAAGTGATTTAAAATAATGCTACTCACATCAGTGATTTAAGCTACTCGCCTCATTTTAAATCACTGATGTGAGTAGCTTATGCATGTGTTTTACTAATGGGTTTGAACTTTGAACCTAACTTTTCTCTTCCTTTTCTTTTAAGATACTAATATTTATATTTCTCAAGAAAGAGAAAATAAAGGATATTTATATTTTCTCAAGAAAAATATGATAGTAGTAGCATTTAAGGAATATTGTCAACCCAATGAGTTTGTTCTACAATAACAACCAACTTGGAATTGTTCCCTTTCAGCCCCTCAACTTTTAGTTGTCTGAATTCAAGAATGCGATTATTCAAATTCAACAACTCATGTTGTTGTTGTTCTTTTTTTTCTTTTTTCCTTTTTTGAGTAGAGGAAGGGAGGGGAGGAGAAAAATAGAAGGGAATAGAATGTAATAGAAAGGAAGATTAACATATTTAACTTCTTCATGTTTTGATGATTAATGAAAGAAAATAATAACTTTTCTTCCCATCTTATTTATTGTTTGGTTAATTAAAATTTAGAAGGTAAATGAAAAATTTGGTAGTTGTTGATTGTGACAAAAACACTTGGATGAGAATTATATAGATAAAATAAGATATAGGGTTGGGCATTGGTGTCATTTTCTCTGGAAATCAACAAATTTTTTTCCATTCGTTACATCTCAATTGGAAGGGAAATCGATTCCATTGATTATAATCATTCAAAGTTAAACATTTCTCCTCCTATGCTCTTCACTTTCAACATAATTTTGTCAATCAAACACAATTCGAGGAAAAAATTTCTTTTCTTTTAGTCCCTCCCTTCTCTACTCTCCATCCAAACAATGTGTTAGGCTTCCATTGATAGAAAAAACAGATTACATGAGCGAAACTTAAAAGAGTTCAGAAAGATATAAATCTATTCTACGTTACAGGTTCTAGAAAAGAAAAAAACAGTCTTAAGTAAAATTAAAATACAGGACAGTGGCAATCCATGCTTGCTTGACCTGTCTTTAGATTCTCAAATCGCAAGCTGTGAGTACATTCCTCATGTAATTAGTTGGCTACCTTAGCTTTTTTAGCTTGCAAATTTGAAAACTGCATGGATGTTATCTGGTACCAATTGCAAATCCCTCATAAAGGTATCACTGGGTATCACTAGGATTCAGATAAGGGAGTGTAGAGAGATGATTGTCAGGTATAGAAAATGAATAGCATTAAACAGGGTCAGAAAGGTTCAGCAAAGGAGTACCAAGTAGACAGAGTAAGTCAGACAATTCTACAAACAGTTGGTGTGCATGAATACCTTTCCCACAGAGAGCTTGTTCCTTTCAACAACTCATGTTGAGACGTATAATTAATACCACATATTATTGAAGTTGTATGACAAGAAATTGTGAAAATTTGTCAAGATCTCAAAACTAATGTAATTTATAGAAGATTTTCCCACAATTTCACTAAAAGCTTGTTTGATTGACTTATTATTGATTCATATAATGTGCGGTACAAATTTCAGTGGCCATGGTTTACTTCAGCACATCTCTATCATTGGGCCATGGTCATGGTTTACTTTAGCACATCTCTATCATTGGGCCATGGGCTCAATTGTAGGATTAGATTGGGCCGCTTCTTTTTCATTCATACATTTGTCTCTTCGATCGTAACTCCTTCCCTCTCTCCTCCGGCTCAGTTAAAACGCAGAGATGCTATCTCGTGCTTTAAAACTGAGAATAGTGCGGCGTGCGTACTCGGTTGACAGTTGCTTCGATGCCTCCGCCTCAGTGGCTGCTTCGGAGGAGACGGGGCTCTACGGATTCTCCGTTTTGAGAACAGCCAAGGGCTTCAGACGCTTTGTTGATGACGCCATTCAAAGGCCAGTCATTTTCTTTCTAATAATAATGCAACCAACCAATCAATAATTTCTAATTAATGCCTTGTTTTTACCTTACATTGGGAAACTTTCTTCTTTTACTTAAAAGATCAGAGGAGCTAGTATCTCACATCTCTAAGCTGCCGCCATCAATGGAGATTATAAGCACCATGGATGAGATATCTAACACTGTATATATGTTACCTTTTTACTCTTTTCATCATATCATAAGCTTAGTGTTTTGGAGTATTTTTCCAAACAATTATAAATTAATTGATTTTTTTTCTGCTAGGTTTGCTCTGTCATAGACTCTGCTGAATTATGCCGCAACACACATCCTGACAGGTCTCTATCTCTATCTCTCTCTCTCTCCTCTCTGATCACATGCACCACTCAAGTTTCTACGTATTACCCCTTTTTTTTTTTCATGTTTTAGAGAATATGTGAAAGAAGCTGGCAAGGCCTCCATGAGAATCTATGAGTACCTCCAAGTAAGTCTTAACTAATTTTTTAAATGTGGAGAAGAATCTAAACTGAACATGGAATCTTAAACCTAGTTAACTCTTCTCTATCTCTCCTACTCCTAGTGGGTTTTGTGTTGTTGAATTGAGTTTCTAATTTCTTACCAGAGCTGCATCCGTATTGAATTGCTTTAACATGTGCAAATACCAGTTGAAATTTCTACACTTACAACCTTTGGTGAAAGGAGCCCCTTTTGTTTTAGAAATTCAACATTTTATTATTTATTCTTCTACTATTTTGACTTATAGCGGATTTGTCTTTTCTTTTTAGGAATTGAACACAAACACAACATTGTACAATGCTGTGTTCAAATGTGAGAGGGACCATGTTTTGCACAGTGAAGAAGCCAGAAGGGCGGCCCACACACTTCGGGTTGACTTTGAGAAGGGAGGAATTCATCTCCCCACGGGTACATCATATCTTTCTTACTAAAGATTGCATTATTCGATCTCAGTAAATCAGTACCAATTTTATGATCTTGTGCCAACATTGCTACTTTCTAACCAAGGGTTTCAATTTGTTAATTATATCTTATACAACATGACACACGCAGATGCTGGTACAGGCTTAACCAAAGTTTTGGTATCTCGAAAGTAGGCCTCCAGCAAATCTCAATTATGTTATTAAGTGTTGATTGTACAACCTTGTTCTATGATTATGCCTGGATTAAGACTAAATTTACCATTAACAAAGTAAACTCTCCTCAGTGGTTGTGTTGCAATGTGCTCTTTCTGTTTCCTTGTGCTACTGATTATTCTTTTTTTTCATCTTGAAATTTTGGTGTCATTTTATGGCAGAAAAACTGCAACGGGTTAATGAGCTCAATCTTGAGATTGCTTTGTTGGGTAGAAAGTATGTATACTCATTGGGTAATCCAATCTTTCTCTCTCTACCCCCCCCCCTCTCATTTCACCATCTTGTAATGTTCACCACTAAAGATTTCAATAGCTATAATAAATCTAAAGCCTCAGTTATGCTAATGAAAAAAGTGGAAAAAGAAATAGAACAATAATATATAAAGTAGGTTAAATGGTACCGATGAAGCTTTATGTCGTTCATATGATATGGGTAAGCACCCCTCTGCCTTTTTATGTATATTGCATTTTAACTTTTTGTATTATTTTTCTCTTTTAAGGTTCAATGAGAATATAATGATGGATCCAGGCGTGGTGGATATTTACCCATATACTCGCATCAAGAAAGACATGCAACATCATTTCAGGCCAGTTTATCGGTTCACAGACGGCAGTAATGGTAGAAAGGAAAAGGGTCTTAGGATAACTACAGAGCCAAGTAGTGTATCTTCGGTTTTAAAATGGATTCCTGATGACGAGGTATCTCTTTAATTTTATAAAGGGATTTTGCAAAAGAACCTCTGCACACGTGTGTAATAATATTGCATTTTTGTTTTGAATCTTGGTTGTGCATCCTATTTCTGTGTTTTTTATAAGGTTAGGAAAGAAGTGTACATTAGAGGAAACTCGGTCCCACATGCTAATCTCAGAGTCTTAGATGATCTTATTAGTACTCGCCATGAACTCGCACAGGTAGCACAATTTCTTTTGTCTCCTGAATAATGCAAAAATCAGTTTCCCACATGAACTGAAATTAGGTATTTGATTTGATTTTTTATGTGCAGATAATGGGTTGTAAATCATATGCCGAGTTTTCTATTCGGCATAACATGGCCGGCTTGTCAGAAGTTGTTTCAACCTTTCTTCATGATATGAGTCGTATTGTCAGACCAAAAGCTGACGAGGTATGATTTTCTTGTCTTATTCTTCCCTTTTTAATATATATAATAAAGATTTTTTTTTTTACTTGTTGATGTCACAAGTTGTATCTAGCTTTTTTATATCACTAGCTATAATATTTTTTTTTTTTATGTCATGAGGTGTTAAGCTGTTTATGTATCTAATATATTGTTGTTCTACGAGCAGGAGTTTGAGAGAATAAGAGATTTTAAGAGGAAAATGGTGGGAGAGAAGAGTGTAGATTTGGAACCATGGGATGAATCTTACTTCACTGGGATTATGAAATCCTCTACTTTCAATCTTGATTCCTCTGTAATGTTTATTTTATTACTTTGTGCATTTTTTGTAAAATTTGTCGCATAACCAATCATACAGCATGTGGAGGCTGTTTCTATAAAATGTAATCATGGTTAAGATAATATCCTGATGACCTTATCTACCATATTTGCTTGAAAGATGCCAAAACTACAGTTAATTTTTATCTTTACACAATAGGTAGCGTAGAAGAATATTAGGTGGTCATTATAGTTTCATTTTGCAGGGGCACACATCAAATATCGTGTCCTATGGTGGTAAAACATTTTCCCAACATAAAAACAATGTTTCACTTTCTTGCCCATGGCAGGTTATTGCGAGATATTTCCCATTGTCACGGTGTCTTGAGGGGCTAAAGATGCTAGTTGAGTCGTTATTTGGTGCTACATTTCATAGAATTCCAATTTCACCCTTGGAGTCGTGGCATCCTGATGTGATAAAGCTTTCTCTCCATCATCCTCAAGAGGTTCATTTATATTATATGTTTCCCACATTTAATATCATTGCTAGGTTACTATTAGATGTTGACAGGAGATCTCGGGTGATTGTAATTTGTAACAAGCAAATTTTGGTGGATTTGATGCAGGGTGATCTAGGTTTTTTGTACCTTGATCTCTATTCAAGGAAGGAGAAGTATCCAGGATGTGCGCATTTTGCCATTAGAGGTGGCCGAAAGATATCAGAGGCGGAATACCAATTACCGGTAAATATATTTTAACAGAACATGATTGTTGTATGGTTTCATGATTGAATTTTTGTCCACCAATGAACTGCAAACACCAGCTGAATCATGTTAGCATTCTTTAGTAATTCATGTAATAAGAAACAATATATTAGGATCAAGCTCGCAATCAGTGGTACCCGAGTGGTGGTACCATGTACAATCAACTATGTATGGTTTTCATTTGAATGGAAATCGGTGGGAATACCCACTTCTTTAAAAAATATATATATTAGGATCAAGCACGTGATTGTGCAGTTAGCTTTTAATACTGTTGTCAAACAAGTTATTTTCCAATGAATTTTTATATTTTCATTTGTTTGTTTTCAAAAAAGCAAACAAAAGCAACATTGTCAAACATCAAACATGTTTTTGGTAATTTTCCTCGGAACCCAGATCATTTTTTCATCATGCTTTTAGAATTTTTTTACTTTTTATTTAAATAGGTAGAAAATCACTATTTTTTAATGGTCTAGAATCTTTAGATCAAGTGATATTATTCTATTGAAAAAATAGTAAAAATTCTAAAAAAAAAAGTAAAATTGGATTTACAAGTACATTTTCATATGGAGATCATGTTGAACAGTTCATCTCGATTCTTCAAAATAGAGATATTGATCCATAGTACGGACCAATATGTGCTATGAATAGTACCGTAGCCTCACTCGTTTAGGATTGAGTGGTTATTAACTCTCAAAATATATTTTTTTTCTTTCTATTTACCATTTATTTCATTTTTTTTTAATCTTGTAATACATTTTGTTATAGATTGTTGCACTGGTGTGTAACTTCCCAAGTTCGGATGGGTTAGCAACAAGACTTGACCATTGGGATGTAGAGACCCTTTTCCATGAGTTCGGCCATGCTCTCCATTCCCTGCTTTCTAGAACTGTATGTTATGTTAATCAACAAGTACCATCTTTCCTCAATATTAGGTACTTTTATAGTTGAGATCAACTTGTCTCATGTAAATTTGTTTACTTGTTCATTTCAGGATTATCAACATTTCTCGGGTACAAGAGTTGCTCTTGATGTGGCTGAAACACCTTCTAACCTTTTTGAGTATGTATGCAGTACAAAATATAGTCTTAAAACTCAAGATCTCACCCATACATATGGAAGAGAAGAGATTTGGTTCCCTTGTTTGTGACCAGTGAATATTTACTGTTCCCTTGATATTTTTGACTTAGGTATTATGCATGGGATTACCGTGTTTTAAAGAAATTTGCTAGAGAGGAAACTAGTGGAGATCCCATTCCAGAAAATCTTGTTAAATCGATGAATTCTGCTCGAAGCATGTTTGCAGCAACTGAACTACAACGCCAGGTCTGAGTCTTTTTGGTATTTCAATTTAATTTTTCTCATCTCAAAATGTGAATGGATTTAGTAGGTTAATGCTATATTCGGAATTTATAGATATTCTATTCTCTGCTTGATCTGAGTCTTTTTGGGGAACAAGTGTCGAGTCCAAGAGATACAATTTCAATATATGGTGATTTGAAAAGAGAGCACACAAGCTGGGGACACGTGGAGGGCACCCATTGGCACGCACGATTTAGTCATCTCATCAACTATGGTGCAGGTATAATTTTGCTATCAAGGTTTGCTATTCAATATATATATATATGGTTGTTTCATACTAATTATTGGTACAAATCTTACCATTATAACCTTCACCACTCACCAATGTTAATTATATTGCAGGTTATTACAGCTATCTTTACGCAAGGTGTTTTGCGGCAACAATTTGGCAAGAAATATGCAGCGTTGATCCTTTGTCAGAGAATACTGGAAATGTGCTGAGAACATCTTTGTTATGTCATGGTGGGGCCAAGGACCCAGCTGCCTTGTTAAAGGGTTGTATAGGAGAAGGCAATATCATTAGAAATTGCAATGGTGGGGTCATCCCTGATATTACAAGTTTGTGTAGAGAGATTGGTTTATAATGGGGTTAGAATGATTAAATTTATGCATTAGCATTTCTTAGCCTTTTGTTTCTTGTAAAGGCACATAAATTATTCCTTTTTAGTATTCTATTTTTGCCTCCAATATGTAACTGTACAGATGTATATGAACTGCTTACAAATTTCAATCAAAAATACATACAAAGCACGTTTTTCAAATAGTAAAGTAAAACATAAAAATGGGATCAAACATAAATTTATAACCGAATTCTGAGCAAAACGTGTGCTGCGCCGAAAAAATTAATAATATTAAGCATGTGAGTTTCTGAGAAGGAAAAAAAAAATATGGTTTTGAACATTACCAAACGTGGTTTCTAATTTTCTTGCTTTATTGTTTACTTGACATAAATATTCAGAGTAATTTTGCTAGAGATATGGATCTGATGTCAGAACAAGTGGAGCACTAATAAGAAGCAAATTAAGGCTACTTGCATTGATCCAGACCGCATGCACCGCCTTTGCTGTACATGTAGTGTACGGTGTACACCAAAAGGGATCTCGAATCTCGATCGATCATATTCATGCATCAACCATGAAGGATCTAAGTGTGATGAACAAGCTAGCCAGCTAGGCACCGACATTTTTCAATATACCCAAAGTTAATTACAGATTAATAAAAATATTCAGATCTGCCAATTTTTATTAAAAATATCCAAACCGGCCATTTAATGGCCGATCCCCTGATTTAATTGTTTTTTTTTTTTTAGATACAAATAGCTAAAATGCTAAAATATAATACTAAAAAATTGAATTTTTTTTAAATATTTGTCGAATTACTTTTTTGATAGCATATTTATACTAAAATACGCTAAATTATTTGAAATTATGTTAATTTATGCCGATTTATACTAAATTACTTGAAATTATGTTTATTTTTTTATTTTTTTAAGAGACAAATAGCTAAAATGCTGAAATATAACACTAAAAAATCGAATTATTTTTTTAAATATTTGCTAGATTACATTTTTGATATATATAATTAGCATATTTATACTAAAATACACTTAATTACTTGAAATTATGTTAATTTATGCTGAATTACACTAAATTACGCTAAATTATAATAATTATGTAGAATTATGCTAGAACACACTAAATTACGCTAAATTACGTATGAATAGAGATGATATCTTCACTGAGAAGGCGAAAAACGACAACGAAACTTCAAACTGCCATAAAATGGCGCTCGATGTCCGATTTCAGCAAATGACCACTTTTCGGAAATCTTGTGAAAATACGCATGCATTAGTGCCCACGATGTCAAATTTCAAAATTCAGAATCGCCAAAAAACAAAGGGAAGAGCCTCAAAACTTCAGTTGAAGTTTCCGATTAAGATTTTCATTTCTATTGTTCAATCTACGTAGCTCAGTAAATTAGTTATATAATGAACTTGTAGAATACAAATTTTTATTATTTTTGGAATTTTTATACTATTTTTTATGATTTATGAAAGATGGCACAAAATCGGCCCTATTCATATGTAATTTAGCGTAATTTACCGTATTTTAGCATAATTCTACATAATTATTGTAATTTAGCGTAATCTAGTGTAAATCAGCATAAATTAACATAATTTCAAGTAATTTAGCCTATTTTAGTATAAATATGCTATTAAAAAAGTAATCTAACAAATATTTTAAAAAACAATTAGATTTTTTAGTGTTATATTTCAGCATTTTATCTATTTAGCCTATTTTTGAATTTTTGAAAATTATTGTTTTTAATGGTCCATAATTATCTGACAACAACAATTTTGTACACATCTTAATAAATATTAAAAAAAAATTCAAAAAATATAAAATTTGGTCTCCAAGTACATTTTAATATGGAGATCATGTTAAACCGTTCGAATCAACTATTTAGCTTTAACACCGCAAAAATAACATATAAACATATGGTGTGAAGATGTATATATAGTGTAATTGAATTCCTCCAAATATATATATAGATATATATATATTATGCTGTCCCCACATTATTTCCCATGCATATATTATGGGTCATTTTTTTTAATCAGCATTTAAAAGCAAGTGGGCTTAAGGCTTTATCAAAGTTAGGTATGCTGAGTATATTATATTATAAGAATCTAAACCGTTTCCTATTCATCTCCAAAAATCTCTCTACCAATCTCCATCTCCATCTCCATCTCCAGCCCAAACATAAATTTATTTATAGCCGAATTAATTCCAACCAAAACGCGTGCTGCGCCAAAAAAAAAAATCTGTTGCTTGCTCTGTAGATGTGCAATAAAAAAAGTTGGATAAACTTGCTGGTACTTGGTACCATGATATATATATAAAAATCTGATCATGGTTGTAATCAAATGAAAAAAAAAAAAAATCTAATAGACTAGTATTATGGTTTCTTTTCTAAAGAAAAATATTGCATACTTTCGTCGAAGAAGAAATGAGCAAGCTGAAATATTTTCGATATCTTTTATTTAAAATTAGGGTGAATTTCACGTATACTCCTCAAAAACTTTCAAATTACGTATTTTTCTTACAAATTTACTCATTTTATTGTCATTTGTATTAAAAACTCATTTTAAATTTATAAAATATTCATTTTACCATTTATTAAAAGCATAAAAAAATCGTAGTTTGCTTAAGAAAAATGTCGATCATATAATATACCCATTATATCATTTATCCTTTATAAAATACTCATTTTGCTCTCGAAAACCGAATAACCATTATACCCTTTACTCTTTATAAAATATCAATTTTGCTCTCAAAGACCGGTTAAATAGAAGACCGATATTTTTCTTAAACTAAGCTACAAAATTTTTATACTTTTAATAAAGAATAAAATGTGCAATTTGATAAATTTAAAATGAGTTTTAATCTAAAAGACAATAAAATGGATAAATTTTTTAGTTTTAAATGGTTAGAGGGGGAGAAATACGTAATTTTGAAGTTTTTGAGGGATATAAGTAAATTCCCCCTATTATTAACCCAACTGTGCTTGTCTGCGTGACAACTGACAGTCTCACCTTGTCCTTTTGACAAGCAACGCCACATTTCCTCTCCAGCTACAAATCACTGGTGAAATGCTGTCTGTCGCTGCCTCGCAGGAGTTAATGACAGAGTACAGAACTGGAATGGTCCATTTCTTCTAAATGGATGGAGAGAATATGCCCAAGCCACCTAGATCGACTTCATATCCTCTGCATTAACTCAAAAGAGAATCTTTTGAGTTAATGAATCTTGACTGTCCAATATGTTTCAGGATTCGTGTGAACTAGATCTGCACTAATATTAAAGGGCCCCTATGTTTTAGACACGAGCTGGATTGGCTCCGTTTAAAATCAGACGGTTGAAATTCCTTAACTCAAAAGATTCCCTTTTGAGTTAATGCAGAGGATACGGATCCACCTAGATCAACCGCTGCTGCGCTATTTCGTTCCCTCTTCCTCGCCACGTACCCCTTCTGTTAAAGTCATCCCCACACTATGCGCTATACTAAATGAGTAAATATGATGTGGAAAGTGTTAGGCAAGCGGCAAGACTAATTGCTGAAAAGGCAATATAATATATAATAGGAAGCTGATATGAGTACCCACGCTACAGTACCCGCACTGTACCCACATCTAAATTGTCATAACTACTTGTAGGGATCGCAACAATTTTAAAACTGTAATTTTATTTTACAAATTTAATAGTAATACTGTCAAGTATATAGGTCAAACAGGACAAGTATTTATACCTATACAATGAACTACATCTGATATATGAATTTTCCTAAAATAACTGTACCCGCACCTTTTTTTTAAAAATTCTCATGTTGTACCCGTATTAGGGGACCACTCAAACAGTATGTGGGGACCGCAACTGTTCCAAAACTGTAATTTTGTTTTACAAATTTTGATACTGTCAAGTATATAGGTCAAACAGGGCAAGTATTTATACCTATACAATGAACTACATCTGATATATGAATTTTCCTAAAATAACTGTACTCGCACTTTTTTTTTGAAAAATTCTCATGTTGTACCCGCATTAGGGGACCACTCAAACGGCATGTGGGGACCGCAACTGTTCCAAAACTGTAATTTTGTTTTACAAATTTTGATACTGTCAAGTATATAGGTCAAACAGGGCAAGTATTTATACCTATACAATGAACTACATCTGATATATGAATTTTTCTAAAATAACTGTACCCGCACTTTTTTTTTGAAAAATTCTCATGTTGTACCCGCATTAGGGGACCACTCAAACGGCATGTGGGGACCGCAACTGTTCCAAAACTATAATTTTGTTTTACAAATTTTGATACTGTCAAGTATATAGCTCAAACAGGGCAAGTATTTATACCTATACAATGAACTACATATGATATATGAATTTTCCTAAAATAACTGTACCCGTACATTTTCTTGAAAATTTCTCGTGTTGTACCCGCATTAGGGGACCACTTAAACGGCATGTGGGGATCGCAACTGTTCCAAACTGTAATTTTGTTTTATAAATTTTAATAGTAACACTGTGAAGTATATAGCTCAAATAAAACAAGTATTTATACTTATACAATGAACTACATATGATATATGAATTTTCCTAAAATAACAATACGGGTACTGTAGCTCGTACAGTGCGGGTACAGTGCGGGTACTGTAGCGTGGGTACTGAAATAATTATTCTATATAATATAGAGCACCTAGTTTTCCGTAAATTAGCGTAAAGTGCGCCTGTGCGGTAGAAATAAAATTAACTAATACCTATTATTTAGCTGTTAGACTGCTACATTAATTGAAACCTCAGTGTATTAAAAAATGCTAATTAATTACTTTCCAGGTCTTCTCTTTGATAATTTCTCTCTTTCGAAGTGTGAACTCTCGTTCTCCATTCTCCATTGGTTGATGGTGTTACAATCCTCATTTCTCTTGTGGCGACACCATGGGCAATTGCTATACCTCAGAGGTTGTTGACACTGAGGCGAAGAAAGAAGAGAAACCCGATCATGAAAATAACGCCAATGGCGATCAGAGAAAGAAAAATGTTGCTGTTGCGGCGGGGTCATGTGGGAAGAGAACGGATTTCGGGTATGATAAGGATTTCGGTACCCGATATGGTATTGGGAAGCTGCTTGGTCATGGACAGTTCGGGTACACTTTTGTAGCCACGGATAAAAGCAATGGGGATAAAGTCGCAGTGAAGAGAATTGATAAAAATAAGGTAAATTTTGCAATTTTTTCTTTCCAAGTTGGAACTATTTTACCAGTGAACAGTGAACATTATTGAAAATAGTAATTAAGTTAAGTGAGAACTGTATTTCCAGATTCGTTAGATCTAGTTATTGGTTTTGTTGAAAAAAAGAAAAAGAATGAGACTTCAGTGATATCAAATCAGAATTGGAATTAACTCTGGAAAAAGTTTTGAAAATAGAAATTTGCAATTATAGTGTTATTCTAAATTAAGAATACCAATTTTGGTTATCAAATTTTATTTTACAGATGAAACTACCAGTTGCTGTGGAGGATGTGAAGAGGGAAGTGAAAATATTAAAAGCATTAAAGGGGCATGAAAATGTTGTGCATTTTTACAATGCATTTGAAGATGAAAACTATGTCTACATTGTCATGGAGTAAGAGAGACTCACAATTTCAGTTCATACCAGTACCCTTTGTATATTGGCTGGTTTTTGTATAATACTCGATAACTATGTTTTTTCTTGATCTTTTTAAAATGGCCTTTTGAAATTCCATTTCTATTTTCAGATTATGTGAGGGAGGTGAACTTCTTGACCGCATATTAGCCAGGTGAGCTCGATTTTTATTTTATCGTCTGGTATAATATGCACTCATGAAATACAAGATATATGTTGCTTTTTTGCTTTAAAATTCATTCTTCACTGTTTGAAATTGGAACTTTGTGAGACCCAAATCAGAAATAGCAAATCGTGGGGTACCATTAAAATGGTTAATTGAGAAAAACAAAAAATTGTCACAGTTTTCAATTAGGTAATCGTAATAACTTTTCCTTTTTTTTTTTAACCTTTTCTTGGCTTTGTTTACAAGATAGTCCATATAATGAACATTTACCATGCTTCTTATGTATTAATTTTTGTTTTGTTTTTCAAAAACTTGCTTCAGAAAGGATAGCCGCTATTCAGAGAAAGATGCAGCAGTAATAGTAAGACAAATGCTTAAAGTTGCTGCTGAGTGCCACTTAAATGGTCTAGTTCATAGGGATATGAAACCCGAGGTTGGCTTTTTTATATTTAAAAGTTGTTTTTTTTTTCTTTTACTCTTGCTAGGTCACGGCCTTCATGATCGGTTATGATTGAATAATATATCACGTTATTTACAGAATTTTCTTTTCAAATCGACTAAGGAGGAGTCACCTCTCAAGGCTACTGATTTCGGCTTATCAGATTTTATAAAACCAGGTTAGCATTTTGTTTTTGCACAAATTTGAGTATCAGTAAAGCAAGATGGTTATTTTTTTTTATAAAACCAGGTTAGAATTTCGTTTTGAGTATCAGTAAAGTAAGAAGGTTGCCAGTAAATAAGCAGCACAACTATATAGAAAAAGAGAATAATAAGAATCTGATAAAGATATGAAAAAATTGAGGTGAAGTTTGACTTGGTACAGGAAGGAAGTTCCATGACATAGTTGGAAGTGCATATTATGTGGCGCCAGAAGTGCTGAAGCGTCGGTCGGGACCGGAATCTGATGTATGGAGTATAGGTGTCATAAGCTATATTTTATTATGTGGCCGAAGACCCTTCTGGGACAAAACCGAGGATGGAATTTTCAAAGAGGTACATTTAATATTTCTAATTGTCCTGTGGTGAGGCTATGGTACTATGCATAGTGCGGATTGGTCCGTACTATGGATCAATATATTCGTTTTCAAAAAATAGTGGATCTGAGCCGTTCAACATGATCTCCGTATGAAAATGTACTTGCATACTAAATTTTACATTTTTTTAGAATTTTTTACTATTTTTTTAGATAGGTATAGTGATTTTCTACCTATCTAAAATAAATAGTAAAAAATATAAAATTTGATCTACAAGTACATTTCCGTATAGAGATCATGTTAAACGGTTCAGATCAACTGTTTGGACTTTGAAAATGAAGAAATTGATCTATAGTACCTGTCATGATGCGGGTTTTTTTTTTCCCTTATTTTTCTGTAAATCTTTGATATAGGTTTTGAAGAACACTCCTGACTTCAAGCGAAAGCCATGGCCTAGTATAAGTGAAAGTGCAAAGGATTTTATACACAAGCTACTTGTCAAGGATCCACGTACAAGGCTCACAGCAGCTCAAGCTCTTTGTATGATTAAATTCAATCCTGATTATTCTTTGTTCTTGAATTGTATTTGTTTATTTATGTTTCTTATGAAGTTTTTGCCTTTCATTTTCAATAGCGCATGCATGGGTGCGAGAAGGGGGCAATGCATCAGACATACCGTTGGATATTTCGGTGTTGTCAAACATGAGGCAGTTTGTCAAATACAGCCGCTTCAAGCAGTTCGCTTTGAGGGTATTCCAGTAAATATAGTTATCATATGAAGACACTTGTAAATTGCATAGGAAATTAAATAAGTTACTCGAAGGCAACCCTAGTAGTCTTGATTCTGTTAGCGATTGTACCAGTAAATTTATGATATTTGTAGCAGTGTTTGTATAATAAAGTCTGTTAACTTCAATTGCAAATCATGGCAGGCTTTGGCAAGCACATTAAATGAAGAGGAGCTTTCCGACCTCCGTGACCAGTTCAATGCCATTGATGTCGATAAAAATGGCAAAATTAGTCTCGAAGAGATGAAGGAAGTAAGCACACTTAGTCTAGAATTCTAGAATTAGTTTCGGTAGAATCCTTCTGAAATCCCAGAATTGAACCTGTGTTAATTGAACAATTTTTCTTGTTGAATCTAGGCTTTATCGAAGGATCTTCCTTGGAAAACTAAGGGTCCTCGTGTTGCCGAGATAATTGCAGCAGTAAGTTTGCTATTGTTCGAACTGTCTGTTCTACTGTAGTTTCTAATCAATTACTAATTTATTTTTTCTATTTTTTGAGTTTTAGATCGATAGCAATACGGATGGGTTGGTCGATTTTGATGAGTTTGTAGCGGCCACAATGCATGTGCACCAACTGGTCGAACATGACACCGAAAAATGGATAACTCTCTCTGAAGCTGCTTTTTACAAATTTGATGTTGATCGAGATGGATATATCACACCTGAAGAACTGAGAATGGTATCACAAATTCTATTCTTCTCAAAAATATTATACGAAAACCTATTCTTTTGTCATACTACTACTATTTGGATACCTATATTTTGGTAGAATTTTAACTAGGCAAAACATTTTTATTTTATTATTTTTAGCATACTGGGTTGAAGGGATCAATCGACCCGCTACTAGAAGAAGCTGACATAGACAAGGATGGGAAAATAAGTCTCGATGAATTTCGGAGGCTTTTGAAAACTGCTAGCATGAGTTCTCGCAAAATGCGAACACCGACTTTTCTAAGCAAACACCAGTGAGATTTGAGTTTGAATTCAACCTCTAATGGAGGAAATTAAGTTTACGCCTTGTAGAGGAACGATTAATGAATATTTGAGCCTTTGGTTTTTCCTTTTTTCATTGTACAGTGTAGTGTTTTTAATCAGCTGTACTCAGCCACAGCTATTTGGAAATGTTTTTATGTATGATTCTCATCAAAGTTTAGCTTTTTTTACTATCTAAACATTTTTTTATTATGGGCCTTAATAGCCCAGGGAATTGGCCCAATATGGGCCTTAATAACAGATAAAAGCAACAGGCACACCCCTTAATTTCCTAGATGACAGTAAGCAGTGCTAAAAATGTAGCACCTGTAACTCTCGAGCTAAAGCTACGGTCTCTTCGCCGAGATAGGAGTAGGTCCGATGGGCATCGGACCTACATTTAGGTTCAATTAGCTCTAGGACCGTACGATTCGCATCAAGATCTATGTGCGGAAATTGATACAGAGTTGCACGGATTTTGATACAGAGCACACGAATTTTGATGCAGATCGAATGGTCATCACACCCATCGAACCAAGGTAGGTCCGATGGGCATCGGACCTAATCTGATTCCCTCTTCGCCACCTTATTATATTTTCTTTGCGGTTTTCTAAAGAAATGCTCCTCTCTACTGTCACTGTCTGTATTGTTTATTTGTTTAAGAGAAGAGGCTTGAGGGAATAGATAATGCATTGCAAATATAAAGTTCTAAATAGTACCGAGATTTAATCAAACTCACTCAAGGTTGTATGTTGTATTTTTATTTGAGTAAGACTTAGGTATTATGGATAGCATAAGGTCTTCCGTACTACGGTTTCAAAAATCTATCGTATAAATTTTAAATTTTAATCTAAGTAGCTCAGTAAATTAATTATATAATAAACTTGTAGAATACTAATTTTTACTATTTTTGAAATTTTTTTTTACTATTTTTTATGATTTATGAAAGATGGCAAAAAGGAAAGAAGGCGCCTAGGATAGCTGAGTGTGTTTTATTAATTTTCCTAAGCCTTTTTATGTTCTTTACTTTCCTTCTTATTTCTATATTGTATCTGATTTGTAGTGTGAGCAGTGAACTCAGAGGATGCGGACATAGCTCCTCAACAGGATCTTATTCAGCATTAATACATATCATTATATCAAGTAGTAACTGCTATGAAACTTTTCAAAAAAAGAAAGAAAGAAACTGTAATAATTGAAAGGTTTTTGATCCAGCTACTATCCAACCGTCAGTTTTAGGTTCCATTAACCTTTGGTTTTGAGTTTTGAACACATACAAATGCAACTTTTATTTCAACATAGATGCTAATGCAATTTGTATTCTAGTTTCAGTAATTCTACCATTAAGCTACCAGCCTTAGAAAAAAAAAAAAACATTTCATTTCATTTCATTTTTAAAACTTTAATTTTTTTATTCATTCTATTTTTAGCTTTTTTTAGTCTCCACGCCTGATAAAGACGCAGACAAATAGAGAGAGGTATACATGAAGGGTAAAATGGACACTTCATAAATTTAAAATGAGTTTTTATTAAAACAACATTAAAATGGGTAAGTCTGTCAGTTTTTGAAGTTTAGTAGAATAAATATGCTGAAATTTTTATTCATAGGAAATACAAAAAATTAAAAAATTAAAAAAAAAGAAATGACATGGTGGAATTTTAAAAATAGAAAGGTAAGATTATGGTTTGGCGTCACGTCAAATTAGACAAAAAAATTAAAAAAAATTTTTCTAAAAGTGAAACTTCAAATTAAACAACAAAACAGAAAAAAAAAATAATATTAAGTGGGACGCCAAATCCATTTATCTTTCTCTTCAAATGAACACATTTTGACTGTCCAACTACAATCAATATTCTTTTGCATTCTAATCAATCAATTGTTGAATACTAGTGTGCAAATTTAGCAACTAGATTTATATTGATGAAGAAGTGACAAAACATTATCCAGTCCATAAATCAATTTCTATAAAATCAAAACTCAACATGTTCCTGATTTCGTAGAAATTCAGTACCTAAACTTCCGAAATTTTTATTAATCGGAAAAAATAAAAAAAATATCGCGAAACAGTATCAATTTTGCGGAAATTCTATATATAGGTAGAACGGGATGTATAATCCCGTCCCACGGGACGTGAAATTTTATCTCGTCCGGATTAGCAAATTCGCTAACTAGCCCCGCTAAACATTAATCAAAAGCAGGACGGTACCGATTGTCCCGTCCGACTTCCAAAAAAAAGCTCCGGACAGTAGGGATCATCCCGTCCAAAAAAAATAAATCAAGAAACCACGGAGATTGGTATTGGTATTTCCCGTCCGTCAAATTCTTATAAAAATCACAGCTGATGTCATTGATGCAATTACAAGCAACCCAAGAAAAGAAAAATAAGAGAAATATCACAACAATCGAGGAGTTGTATTGTTTAAAGTTCAAACAGCCAACGCCGTCAAATTCTTATAAAAATCTTGGATGGGACGGTCCATACCATCCGGAGATTTTTTTTTTTTTTTTTTGGAGGTCGGACGGGATGAACGGTACCGTCCTAATTTTGATTATCGTTAGTAGAATTTTCTAATCCATACGGGATGAAATTTCACGTCCCATGGGACGGTATTAAAATTTCCGCAAAAATTCTGCCGTTTCGCAATATATTTTTTTATTTTTTTTCGATTAATAAAAATTTCGGCCTAAACTTGTACATTAGCATTCCATTTGATTTATTAGAATATAAAAGAATATTTGTCGTTGTTGGACAGTAAAAATGTGTTGGTTTGAACGTTGAAGAAAAGGATAAAGTATAGTCCCTTCATTTTAAAATAAAAAATTAACAATAAGTTTAAATAAAAGTTTAAAATTAGATCAAGGAAAGAAAAATGAGAAAGGTGGTTTATTTTTAGTGGAGAAATAAGCAATTTTCAAACTTTGATAAATGGGTATAACAACAATTATTTCAGATTAAAATGATGATATAAGAAATTTCAGTATTATAATGAGAAAATAGGCAAATATAAATGTTTTATCGAGTATCTCTAAATTTTAAGTATCATAAGTTGGAGCGGAAATAATAATACATTTTTATTTTGAAAAGCATCATAACACAATTTTGAGTAAGGCTTATTAGGTGCTATAGATAGCATAAGGCCTTCCGTGCTACGGTCTAAAAAAAATCTATCGTATAAACTTCAAACTTCGATCTAAGTAGCTTAGTAAATTGATTATATAATGAACTTGTAGAATACCAATTTTTACTATTTTTTATTATTTTTAAACCATTTTTTGTCATCTTTTATAAATCATAAAAAATAGTAAAAAAAAATTTCAAAAATAAGTAAATATTAGTATTATACAAGTTCATTATATAACCAATTTACTGAGCTATTTAAATCGAAGTTTGAAATTTGTACGATATACTTTTGAGGCCATAACACAGAAGGCTTTATGCTACCCATAGCACTTAAAGTCTTACTCCACACACCACTATTTATATTTTTAAATGTGATATATACATTTATATAACTTTTATCTGATATGATGCACCTTTTGTTTTACTATATGACTTTTTTTCATGTCACTCGAGTCATGTTCCCCAAATAATATACTGTTGTGGAACAGGATGTTCTTATCTAGTTATCTTCATCAAATATGAAATATGGGTCAAATTATATAAGAGATGGATTGACATAGAAACAAGCACAAATCAAAGCCAAAAGGTGAACTTTTTAAGGTGCTGTCCATTGTCCATAGCTGTCAACTTTATATATTTTCAAACTTTTTATTTAAGGTGCTGTGCATTCAAACAAGCACAAATCAAAACACAAATGATGCACTTTTTTGCTGTAGTGCATTTGGTGCACTTATTGCGTTCTATGTTATCTCATTTTTTTGCACCTATATCACCTTTTTTTTTAGTCATATTCAAGAATTTTGTCATGGGGTCAAAAAAATAGTGAATCGAGTTTAAATTTATTAGTTAATCAGATACTAGATAAAAAAAAATAATGTTCTGACTTATAATTTTTAATACTCTACCTTCTAATTCTAATTACCAATCAGAATTTAATGAATTTATTCGAATTTTAACTTTAAAGTTAACTCTAATTACAAATTAGAAATTCAGAGGAGGACAAGTAAAATTCTAAAAGAGGGAGGGAGCAAAGTTGGTCCAGACCTATAGATATTCATAAAAATTTAAAATCTAGGACAGTCCCTGGCCCTTTCTGGATCCGCCCCTTTCACCATATCTTACAAATTGTAAACAATAAATTACATAAATATTTTTAATATATTATTTGTTTATTAATTTTAGTTTTAAAAGTTTTAAAAGTTCCGTTTTAGTTAGTTTTTAAAATATCATTCCTTTATCATTTTACTTCTTAAAAATTTCAAAAGTATTTTTTTATGGCATTTGCTTCGGTGGACATAAGGACCTATTTGTAAAATGAACAAATTTTCATTTTCAAAGTTCAAACAGTCGATCCGACCGTTCAACATTATCTCCATATTAAAATGTACTTGGAGGTCAAATTTTACATTTTTTTTGAATTTTTTTACTATTTATTAAGATGGTTACAAAATCGTTGTTTTTCAATGGTCTGAAAACAACGATTTTGTAACCATCTTAATAAATAGTAAAAAAATTCAAAAAAATGTAAAATTTGACCTCCAAGTACATTTTAATATGGAGATAATGTTGAATGGTCGGATCGACTGTTTGAACTTTGAAAATGAAAATATGTTCATTTTACAAATAGGTCCTTATGTCCACCGAAGCATTCCTCTTTTTTTATACTTAATTTTTTTTAATTTGTAACAAATTTGTTTTACATTTAACATCAATTAAAAAAAATAATAATTTCATCATTTATCGTCATTATTAGTATTGGAGCTATTAGTGTAGATGTAATCATCAATATTTAAACAATATAAATAATGTAGAAACAAATATATATAATTGTTCATGACATCAAATATGCATAGCATTAGTGTTCGTGACAATTGCCCTTATAAATTAACTAAAAATGTTATTTATGTATATCTTAATTTAAATAGGATGGTAGAACAAATTTGTGACAAATAAAAAACTTAGGATCAAAAGGATACTATTAAACTTTTGGAGCAAGATAGTAAACATGTGATAATTAGGACTAAAATGATATTTTTGAAATTTTAAGTATGAAAATGATAAATGTGTAATTTTGGAAAGAAAAAGAAACCACAAAATTTTATATCTGCTGACATGCCTGTTCATAATAAACATGATCTTAATAATTTTGCACATAACTCGGCAAATAATTTAATGTGATATTTTTTTATAGTCATCCCTAAATTTAATTAGATCATAAAATCATGTCTGAATTTCCGTTTTGATAGTAAACTCATGCCAACTAATTATTGATCCGATTTAATCCAAGTATCATTTAATTTTATAATAGAGGAGGTGTTTTATTGTTTTTAATAACTTGACGCATACAATAGTTCAGGGGCTTCATTGAATAAAAAAAGTTTAAGGACTCAAGTGAACAATATGCAATAATTTAGTGGCTAAAAACAGATTTTTCTCTAAGAAACAAAAGGTGTCTTAATATGAAATTCAACAATGACACCACAAACCATTCAAAATTTAATGACAATATATGTAAATTTATACAATTGATATTTGTATATTATTAATACAAATTAACAAGATAGACTAAAAATAATATTAATTCGAATAAAAATAGAGGGAATTTCATGTATATCCTAAAAACTTTGAAATTATGTATTTTTTCCTCTAAAATTCTTAATGTCATATTTACCACTCGAACTTTCAAAAACTCAAAAATTTACAAAAGACTTTTCTATTAAAACTCATTTTAAATTTACAAAGTTCTCATTTTACCCTTTATTAATAAAATAAAAATGTAGTATGTTTAAGAAAAATATTCTTTTTTTTTTTTTAAGCATGTGTAAGAAAAATGTTCAATCTTCTAATTGGTCAATTTTCGAGGACAAATGGTTTATTCAGTACTTGGTGATGCATACACAGCGGCATTAAAAAAATGAATCTTCTAATTAGAAGAATGAACATTTATCTTAAACATGCTTACATATTTTTATTTTCTTTATAAAGAATAAAATAGATACTTTATAAAAATGTGTTTTAAAACTTAAAAAGGTATATATGATATTATGAATTTTAGAGGAAAAATTCTTAATTTTGAATTTTGTGAGAGGTATACATGAAATTCCCCCGAATAAAAATAAAACAAAGAGAATCATTTTCAATGCTCCTTCCTTAAAATTGAACGAACTAAAAGCTCCTTGCTTTCTAATGACAGAGACATGACTATGTTTGACATCAATTATTTACAACCAACACTTGAAAAAAAAAAAAAAAAAAGTTATGGTCATGTGACAAAATGCTTGTAAGAAAGTAGCAATTGGATATGTTGTGTTCCCTCTCATTTTCCCATGCAACTCTAAATGCAATTGACTTGCTAGCTAGCTATGTTTATTCTCTCCTTTGCCCATTGCGCACACTCCACTACCAAAGGATGAGAATTTCTTTCACAAGGGATTTTTCTTTTCTTCCAAAGGGCGTTTAATATAAGAAAAAAAATATATAAAATTTATATAAGAGGGTTCTAATACCTCATATCTTTCATAACTCATCATACCTCATATTGTATATTTTCTTTTTTAAAGTCCAAACTGTCGATCCGAACCGCTCAACATGATATCCATACTAAAATATGTTTGGGGATAAATTTTATAATTTTTGTAATTTTTTTACTATTTTTAAGATAGGTACAAAATCACTATATCTGGACCATTCAAAAACAATGATTTTTTGCCTATTTAAAAAATAGTAAAAATTTTCCAAAAATTATAAAATTTCATCCTCAAGCATATTTTAAAGTACAAATATCATATTAAGCGGTTCGGATCGACATATTGGATTTTGAAAATGAAGATATAAAATATGAGGTATGATGCGGTATGAAAAGCATGAGGTATTGAAACCCTCCTCTTTATATAATATAACATATTTTTTTAATGGGTCGAGCTCTGAATATAAAAGAGCCAGAATGAGAAAACTGTAAACATCCAGATGAAAAAATGTTCTGTTGTAATAACACAAGTATAAAATTTGAAGACTTAATCTCCATCTTTCTTTAAAAGAAACCCGTAGAAAACCTTTTTTAGCAATGTGGGATTCATACGAGACAATTAATTTTAAATATGTAAATAAAAAGATTTCGAATTCGTCTAATTTGATCGTTCAATCAATATCAAACCTATGTTATAATAATAGCTCAATTAATAGTAAATTGTACATAATATATATTTATTTTTTTCTATTTTGATGATGGCGATTTTAAAAAATAGAATTGTAGACTTACCATATTTCATTTGTATTAGAGTGAGGTTATGGTAATATGCATATTCATACCGCCTCGCGTATGAACATTTATTTTTTGTGTTTTTAAAGTTGAAAGCACTCAATCTAAACTATTCAACATTATTTTCATATGAAAAATGCACTTATTGACCATATTGTATATTATTTAGATTCTCTTTGCTATTTTTTAGATAGATAGAAAATCACTTGATTTGAAAATTCTGAACCATTCAGAAGCGGTGATTTTCTACCTATCTAAATAAATAGTAAAATAATTCTAAAAGATAGAAAATTTGTTCATTTTTATATGAAGAACATGTTTAACTATTATGATCAATTGTTTAAACTGTAAAAATAGAGACATGCATCTATAGCACAGGTTGATCCATAATATGGATCCATAACACAAGTCGATCGTTAACATTACAAATATCAAACAAGCAAGTATCACAACAAAAGAAACTGTCTTCAAACAACAAAAAATCAACATAGCAACAAAAGTAAACAACAAAAAATCAAACAAGTATCACAACCAAGGTTTAACCGAAAACATCCACAAAAGAAACTGAAGATAGTAAGAACATAAGTCTTCAAGCTGTGTTGTTATCAGAATATTTTAGGAGTGAGAACTGTCTTCCTCATCAGAAAGTGAGACCAACTGTTTTTCAGTGTTGCAGGGGATAGCTTGCATGGGAATGAGATACTTGTTCATGACTTGTTCGTATGAAATGATTTGGACTAGAAAAAAAAAATCGTAGCTCATGACTTGTTCGAAAATCGTAGTTTCATGTTTTCACAACACAAATAGTTGGCAAAAATCTTTGATATATATGCAGTTCACGAAATGAACAAGTTGTTAACGACCTTTCTTAGCTTGACCCATAATTTGCTCAACTCGGCTCGTTATATTCTCTAGTTAGAGTAGAACTAGGGTGTTTCTAAGTTCACCAATTCTCTTTGTGAACTCAACTCTAAAATCTATCAGATTGAGTTCAAATGACAAATTCAAACTGTTGAAAGTCGTCTACCTTACGAGTGATGCATCTGCATGCAAAAATTTTAAACTTTCAAATTAATTTAGTATAAAGTCAAGCAGTCAAAATTAGAAGATCTATAAATTAATTTTAATCGATTCATTTTTTAAATAGTTTTTTTTACCACTTGATTCTATACAAAATTAATTCGAAATTTTAAATGTTTTGCATGTAGATGTATCACTAATAACGTAGACACGTTTCAACAGTTCAAATTCATCATTTGAAGTCAATATGATAGATTTTAGAGTTGAGTTCACAAAGAAAATTGGTGAACTTAAAAATACCTTAATTCTACTCTAGTTAAGTTTGAATTTTGCTAACTCGGCTCATTCGGTTCATTTACAACTTAAAAGACGAGCAAAACACATACATGTAAGAGCGATTGAGAGTAGGTCCGATGCCCATCGGACCTACGCCCATCGGACCTACCTTGGTTCGATGGGTGTGATGACCATCCGATTTGCATCAAGGATTCGTGTGCTCTGCATCAAAATCCGTGCAAGTCTGTATTAATATCCATGCGCATAGACTTGATGCTAATCATACGGTTATAGAGCTAATTGAACCTAATTGTAGGTCCGATGCCCATCGGACCTACTCCTATCTCAAGAGAAAGATACGGACGGATTTCGCTCCGGTCGTCCTCTGTCGAAGATCGAACGGTCACAGTTTCGTCCAGTTGCACAGTTAGCGACACGCGGCAATTGCAGATCGATCGATCGATCAAACTCGGAGCGCAAACGCTACATTTTGTCAATTAAAAAAGAATATAATATTACGGCCCCCGGCTTCCATGGGGCCCACGAAAAGACTTACGTGTCGAGCAAGCTGTTGCTCTAGTTTTGGGCCCCCGACGCAACCTCTATTGGTAGTGGTAGTGGTAGTGGGTCCCGCTACGCAATGCACTGAGTGCATTTGTTATTGGCTGGATTTGACGCGGCGAGCGGTAATAATTGATTGGAATTGGTAGAAAATAGAAATTGTGATTGGAGCCGACATTTTTTTAATATCCAAAGTTAATTATAAATTAATAAATATACCAAAGTTGTTGAAAATTTATAAAAATATCCATACCGGCCATTTTCTGGCCGGTTTTAATAGTTTATTTCGGTACATGTCTCTAAAAAAAAAATTAGTACCGGCCATTTTCTGGCTGATACCGAAATAAATTAAAACCGGCCAGAAAATAGCCGATATGGATATTTTTATAAATTTCCAACAACTTTGGATATAATTATTAATTTGTAATTAACTTCGATGATTGGAGGCTTTGGAGCTTTTTATCGACTACTAAAAGAGTCAGAGAGAAGTGTCAATAATATCAAGATACTGTAGCACATCAGTAATAATATCGGAAAAGTCAGAAATTGGTACTTAGAGCCGGGATTATTGTCGCAAATTCTCATCAGCAGTGGTTTCAGCAAGCTGTATAAACTCTCCCAACTCCCAAATTGTCGGGTTATTGCAAGCTCACGACCCCTCCACAGTCAGTTGTATTTCGGGGTTACATTGCCATACACAGTTGCCACACAGTTTGCCACCCCTTGGATGCTTGATCACTCAAAAGAGAGCGATGTTATCTTTTAAAATTTATAAACTCAGAAATGCTATCAGTTCGGATCGCAAGCGCACAATCCTTATCGAGTAGTATAATCGAGGTCGATCCACAAGGAATATTGGTCTACAGTCTTGAGCGATCAAATCACAATCTTTCGAAAGGCTAGACAAAATCTGAAAATTGAGAGTTTGGAATTATGATCAATGTAAATTTGGCAACAATTAAAAGTAATTAAAATAAAGATAGAGATGAGAATTCCTAGGGTTTCGGCACACCATTGCTACTCAATCCACTTTGATATTATACTTCTGTCGGGTCTGATTTCCTGTTGTTGTTAATGGAAAACACTACATAGGACAATGCGAGCCACGCAAATGACAGGACTTCCACCGAGATACTACATAGGACACTGCGATTTATCTTACGCAAATGACAGATTTCTTAAATACACAAGTTACTACATAAGACACTGCGATTTATCTTACGCAAATGACAGAACTTGGTTTGCATTTTGTGGTTCTAATTTATGATTTCCCCGCGAAGGTTTTTTTTACATAAATCTAATGGCTCCCAACGAGGCTAACTCATCAATCATAGTTTTTCTACCAATAAAGTATTGTCACTACCCTATGATTAAACTAGATCATCGAAATTAGGTGAAGGGAGAATAAATTGCAAAAACATTTCAATCAACAACAAGAAATCATAATCAACAGAAAATATATATATCAAAGCATCATGAGTAACAAGGTTTACTGCCTAGCCCCTAAGAAAAAAACTTAGCCGCGGAATGGCATCATTACAACACTCCTCTCTTTCTCACTTCAATTAAATCTAACCCTAATCACCAAAATTACAAAGATGGTTTCCTCTTCTGTTCAGGGGCTTTATATAGGAGTGAGGGGACGTCTGGAGATGAGTGGAGGCCAAGAAACACGGTCTGGACACACTTGTGGCAGTTATTCCCCAAAGGGCGCCTTGGTTACAGACCGTATTAGGTGATACGGTCCGTATTCACACCTTGTCGCTGAGGGGTTTAATGTGTATCACGCCATCTCCTGGTCTGTATACGGCTAGGTCCGTATCAACTGATACGGACCGTAACAGGGCCTTAGTTGATAAGCGTCGCTTGTCCGATTGACCTGATTCTTGCTCCATTTGATGTGAAATAGTCCCAAAACCTGTTTTCTGCAATAAAACATAAAGAAGGGTGACAGTAACCTTTTTCTCTAATTAATTAAACATAAGTGTGAGATAGTATGCAAAACCTAAGTCAAAACCCTACGTAATTCATCATCATTTTGACTCTGATCAATGCCCATACAGGGGTTTTTCTTAATGTTGTTCTCAATTACATCGGCAATGATTGATGCCATCAGACATTCATGGTTGGTACTTGTATACTCAGTCCTACATGTGTGAGGCTTGTCTTGCCTCGTTATAACTCATGCATCTCCAAAACCCGTTGTTGTTCCCCTAAGTTCGTAATCACAACCCGGAGTCTTGCACACCACCTGAATCTGATCCCTGTCACTTTTCTTCATTCTAATCTCCTGATTCTTAGTAATATGGTGCTCTCTAATCTTAATAAGCTCTTCTTTGCTTTGAAAATATTGTTCTGGCGCTAACTCACCTTTGTACTCAATCCGTTGCCCATAGTAAGCAATATCTGCTTCAATAAAAGAAGATATATCATTAAAGTCTGCGAATGGGTGCGTATCAGTTCGGCCACTCAGCGACATATTCTCATATCCGGTTCGAATGGGCTCTGGACCATCTTCATCACAACCCTCCAGGTGATCCGAGTCCCAGTCTGCTCTCTCAAATTCATCCCCAGTTTACAGATCTTCCTCGGGAATTTCATTAATATCTTCAAATTGGACCCAATTTCATCGTCTGCTGGTGCCGGTCTGGGGTGAGGTGATGGTGGCGGTAATGGTAAAGGCGCCACATGCACGGATCTAGGTGAGGATCTTGGTTGGGGTCGTGGTTGGGGTGCTGGTGAAGTGAAGTGATTGTATATTTCTGGGTCAGGTACGAATAAAGGCCCTATAGGAGTGTATGGTTCTTGTTCAGTTGTATAAGGTGGCGCAACTGAATTTTGGCCAGAACTTTCAACCTCTAACTCTGTCGGAACCCTCTTAGTGTAGATTTCTATTACAAAATTTTCGGTGGCCTTTAAATGGCCGTACATGGCTCTCCATGTAGCATCGGTTAGTAGTTTCACTATGGTATAGGTCGGGGGTGTTCCATGGTTCACTCGGGTTGCCAATTCTAAGTTCTACTTTTCTAGGTTATAACCAGTGCATTCGTAAATCATGGATTTCAAGTCCCAAAGTGAGATATCATCGGGAACCATAAATGAACCAACTGACTCTTTGGAGTAATAAGCCACATATGTATTAGTAAGAAACTTCCCATCAGAGTGTAATGAAATCATGGCTATGGCAAACAAATTACATTTTGGTAAATGGTAAACAATTGTCATATTACTAATTTAAATGTATAGGTTACTGAAAAGTAATTAAAATAAAATAAAAAATTATAAAAAAATAAATTTAAATTAAATAAAAAAATTAAATTAAATTAATTTAAATTTAAATTTAAATTTAAATTATAAAAAAATTAAACTAAATAAAAAAATTAAATAAAAATGTCGGCAGATATCTAATAGTAAAATTGTATAATAATAAAATAGTCAATAAAACGGGCAGCCGTATGAAATCAAACTAGTTATAGTTGGTCGTTGAGTGTAAATGAAATGATATTTTATTTTATTTTCTTTGTTGAATGGTCGGCAAGATAACCAACAATTGTATTAAAAAAGAATTAAATTATTTGTAAAACTTTGACTATCTTGATTCCCAATATGCCCCCATTGTGCCACGTATCAAGATCCAGGCAATAGTTTAATGCAAACTAGTCAACATCTCACCTGCTGGAATAATTATTGTTAGAACGCCTCAATTTGCACCTAATTACTTTGTAAAATATCCATTTTTATTTCAAATTTTTTTTGTTTTGAAAGAAAAAAAGCGATTGATGTAATCAATTGACAATATTATGAAGGATTCCAAAATCAAATAGCAACCTAATACACATGGTTAATTTTATAAGCTTGGATTAGATACTTAATGTTTATAACAATATTTGTTAGTGTTTATGTTATTTTCTTTTAAAAATGTAGATTGAATAGAGACATTCAGAGAAATTAAATTGTTTTTTTTTCTTGCATGAAATAGCATATAAACCAAAGGCTAAAAGTTACAACGATTAATGTAAATCATTGTTAATCTATATATGAGCACATGACAAGCACACAATTTAGCAGTAAGAGCTGCAATTTGGAGAATACAATCATACATCAAAATATCAACTATATATATATATATATATATATACGTATAATAATATTTGGAAGCTACATTTAGACTACATACTTCCTTTTAATAATAAAAATATGACAAAGGAAGTTCGATCGGTTAAGCAACAACCCATTTAAACAAATAAAATTGGGTTGAATTTTGAGAATCAATGCTTGCAAATCATGAGATGATTTATGATTATCATCTAGAAATGTGGCATATATATATATGGATGTGAATAGCTAGCTAATGGTCTTATTTGTTAGCGAGAAATATCAGGTTTCGAAGCATAGGCGCCAATCTGTTCCTTCTCCCAGCTTAGCTTCATTGCCGATTCATCGTGTTTTGGAACATAATCCTACAATTAATTCCAATAAATTCGAATGAATGAATTGAATAAAGAATTAGTAAAATGAATATATGAATGGTAATTGGTATGGTACCTCTAGTTTAGAAAGCAATTCATATGGAGTTTGAGCAGAGAGGATGATTTTGCGTGCAGATGGTTTGATGAAACCTTCATCCACCGCTTTATCCATGAAGCATAACAGAGAGTTGTAATATCCATCTACGTTCAATAAACCAACCTACGTACACAATCATGCATTGCTTGTTAATTAGTTGTTATGGATTAAACCAACTAATTAATTAAAAATTACAAAAAAAGTTAATTAATTATTACCGGCTTGTTATGGATTCCAAGTTGAGCCCAAGTAATGACCTCAAGTAGCTCTTCCAATGTCCCATAACCACCTACATACACAAAATTAAGTTGTTTATGTGGTCCCGGTTTACTTAAACGTTAGAGATGTAACTGTGTGTTAACTATAACGGACCTACACTACTACTACTATAGCCTATAGGTAAGGAATCTCCAACGGTTGGTTGAATCTTTTTGTATGAATTTGAAATATATACACACACAGTCACACACACACACACACACACACCCACCTGGGAGAGCAATAAAAGCATCGGATAAGCGAGCCATCTCTGCTTTTCGTTGGTGCATGCTCGACACTGCTCGCAACTCTCCAATCGTCTCTCCTACAATCTACCATTCATTCATTCAAATTTTAGCTAAATATAATTATATCTATGACAATGACATTTTTTCCTTGATTAATTAATTAATTAATTACCTCTCTTGGCAAGAGCTTTTTTGGGATAATCCCTGACACGTGGCAACCGCCACTATAGACAGCCCTGGAAACCAGGCCCATGAGACCAATGCTGCCACCTCCATACACCAAGTCTATCTTCCTTTCAACCTTTTTAAACAAAAGATAATACAATTTATTGTTAATGCTTTTCTTAATGCTTTTCTTCCTTAATTAAATTGACACATTTCCTTTCTACTTCAATTTACTAAATCAATCCAGACATATAATAATGATGATGAAACCAAATACCTCTAACAGAAATAATAAAAATTCTCTTAAAAAACAGAGTACATACAAAGAACATGAATTTGTTACCAGTTCATTGCCAAGCTGAATAGCTGCTACTTGATAGCTTGCTTTCTTTCCCGGGCTGCTCCCGCAAAACACACAGACTCTCTTAAAGCGAGAAGCCGTTGGTTTTCGCCTCTGAATCACTATCTCTCTTGGTATTATTATTGGTTTTACAGTCTCTTTTTCACTGTATTCTTCCATCTATTTCTTTTCCTGTTTAACAAATAAAACAGAGTATGGTGTTGGTTTCGTGTAAAACAGGGAGAAACAGAGCAGTATTATAATTATATGATGTTTGCAAAACAGGGACTGATTGATATGTCTAAATAGGAGCCAGTGGGGGTATAATGGTCATTTGGTCTCACTTTATGGTTGTACTTTCTCTTCACAAAGTATATAATTAGCAGTTGGTGGGCAACTTCTTATAACCTTTTACACTAATTGAAATCTTCTAATTTTAATTCTTTTTTCTGATTCGATTAGGAGATCGGCCAACACGTTTGACAAAAATGTATTTTTTTTAATAGCATGGTAACAAATTTATTCACACCGAATCACCCCTAAAGTCAGAGTAAATCGAAAAAAACAAATGAAATTAGATATGTGTTACCCCACTTTTATTAAATAAATAATATAATTTGGAAAAAACGTGTTACCCCACTGATAAGAGTGATTAGAGTGGAGAAAACGTGCCGTGACTAATATGCTGTGATTTTGGTCTCGTGCCGTGGTGTTCCGTGATCAAGTTAATTTTTCACGTGCTGTGTCGTGCCGTGACCAAAATATCAAGGAGTGGTCACAACATGCGAATAGTCACGCCGTGCCCAAACGTGCTGTGACCAAACGTGACTCACGTGACCATTTGATCATAATTTTGGTTAGTTTATTCAAGTTTCACAATTTGGTTAAGATCTAACGATCCTAATTACACGTGACTCATGTGCCACGTGTCATGTCGTGACTATATCTTTCGCGTGACGTGCTAAATTTTCAAAAGATGGTCACGGCACATGACACGCGAATCACGGCACGTAATCAACACGCGTGCCGTACCGTAACCATGCCGTTCCGTAACGGAGCCAACTCCACCATACCATTTTTCTCACTCTAAAGTACTTGTCAATTATGTCTCCTTGTCCTCTTAGATTCCTCTTGAACATATCTAATTGTATAACTTTAGAATAGTTAGTTATTATTTTATCTTTATTATAATATTGTTGGTATGATTGACAATATCATAATTATTTCAGTTAAATTTTATTTTAAAAAGAGCTTCCTTGATATTTCAGTTATGTATATCTCTGTTATAAAATATATGATTGCTAATCCCTATTTGACATCACTGATGATGCAATAGGCGAACTAAGCGATAGGAATTAATTTGATAATAATTAATTGATTGCTTGTTAGTACAAAACAACGAAGTTATTGTTTGTTAATTAAATGTCGTGCTGATGTTAGTTCAGACTAAAAAGGAAGGGAGCTTCCTCCCCTTTTCTTCCCTTTTTGACATTTCTCTCTTTTTAAATCCAAAATATTTTTAGTTAACCACTCTAAAATTTTAAAATTCTAACCTTACCACCGTTTGTTTGGAAATTCAGATCTTGACATGTGCACAGACTGAGCATGCACACTATTTTTGGAGCGTGCGCAGACCAGGTCTACACACTAAAATTATGTTATTATGTGCAGAAAGAGAACATAACAAAAAAAAAACTACCAAAATGGTGTGCATATTGGGTCTGCACCCGTGCCAAAAATGATGCACGAACTCAGTCTGCGCATGTGTTAAGTTTTGAATTTTTTTCTAAAGCAGGGATAATGTCCGAATTTTTTCTAAAATAATCTCTGTTTTTAAATTGATAGTGCATATATGCAACATGTACTCAGTTCCATCTTTTATAGTTGTTGAAAAAAATTATATATGTTCAACTTTTAATTTCCTTATTATTATTACAAATGGGCATTATTAGGGGACAAGTTGGGGATGGTAATTAGTTGAAATTAGTATTGAATAGAAAAGAAAATGGAATAAGAGATGCATATTCTGTCCTGAGTTTGGGGTCTCATGAGTGCTTGATAGCATATATTCCAACACCTATTGTAGGGACAGCATAATCATAGAACATGATATTATTCAAATTGAAAAAGATGTGCTCTGTTTTGGTCAATCTGACTTATCCATTCCAAATTCCAAATTCCATGTGAAGAATTTAAGTACATTATTTTTTTATGCCGGAAATTTATCCCTTTTATATTCTTATGACAATGAATAAAATAAATAGATTCAGCGGAAATTCGGTACGAATGGTTCTTTTTTTCATACTAAAATGCACGGACCGAGTTGATTTAGACTTTTCAAATTTTGATGGTTGAAATTAGGGGGAGGAGCTAGACACTTGCAAATTATGTTGGATGATCCAAATCTGATGTTATCTTCGTGTATGAACAGTAACCCTGTTTACTCCTGCTTTTTCGAATCCAACAATTCAACTGTTTCGAGATGCGTGCACAGAACAGTTCTCAACAAAAGTTACTTCGAGATTCGTTCTCGAAAAAAGTTGGACGGTTGGATTCAGAAAAGCAGAGATAGCAGGGTTACTGTTCTCGAAAAGAGGATAGCAACAGATTTGAATCCTATATTAGAACCGTTCCTGATTGGAACCCCCATTCAACTTTTATAGATTGATATAATATATTAAGGAGGATTAAATTGTTTAATTCATCTTACTTTTCATATTTTATATTTCGTTTGATAGTTTGAGTTATGACTTAAATTAATCTGTTTGTGCCCATATCTATAGGTTTAGGTGACAACTTTAAATAGAAATAATTTTTTTTTAAATAAATCAAAATTTTCCACAACTAATCTCACGGTACAACCGGACACTTATTTCATCACATTTCCATAGTCGATCACGTTCGTGCCCGTATCTATGGGTTCTTACTTTTCAAAAGTGGGTTTCCGTCCCCGTTCCCGTCAAATCTTATCCCGTGTATTCCCGTAACAAACAAACATGCCCTAATTAGATACATAATTCTCCCTTGATTCATGGATTTTTTTATATATTCAACAATATACAAAAAATAAACAATGAGTAAATTGTATGCTAATATTTGGGATTAAAAGTTAATCAGTCTACTAGTTACTTGGATCTGTATCCTCCCAAGTACCTGAGTCAAGCAAATTGAAACGGACGGCTTAGATTAATCCTATCTGGACCAAACTCAATCCGGTGCCTATAGAGACTGTAGGGTGTATGTTTTGAGATTCGTGTCATGTTAAAAGAACTATCCGATCGTAATTGTCTTCAATCAGGTAACCTGAGCTGATGTGAATTCTAGTTACTTTGTACTCATCTTCATTCCCTACAAACTTCATATGATTGTAGGATACATTTTTTGGTCGGCTGCTTTCAGTCCAAAACACATACAAAAAACGTTATGAACCACTCATTAATGCATTTCAAAAGAAGTTAGTGAGTTGGAACTAAATTTTTTTTCTTCATTCATGTTTAAAATGTAGAAGTTGTGTATAATTTGCCAGGTAAAGCTTAAAAAGCAAAAAATTGGTGATACCTATATGTATTGAAGAAAGACATTCCCATAAAATAATGAATAAATAAATAAGAAAAGAATGTTGATAAAGAAATAGCGAGGGAAGCGGGTAGGGTCGAGTCACCGCATGGTAGGTGAATATATGGACCTCACCTAAGTTAATGGAATGTATATGTATCATGTATGTATTCATGAATGGCATGGGCCTGTCGGAAGTCGGAACGGTGCAGAAAGCAACACATTAATTTGACCTTAGTATGTATGCACCATCATTCTTCTTTCTTCTTTCTTCTTTCTTCTTTCTTATTATTATTTTAATTATTTGGAATTATGTTTCAAAGATTGGTAGAGAGATTAGAAGAATGTGCTTTGAGGTACAGAAAAGTTTACCTAAATTTAATAATTATATAGGGATGGACTATGGTGAGCTGAATTCATATCCTCTGCATTAACTCAAAAGAGAATCTTTTGAGTTAATGAATCTCGACTGTCCGATCTGTTTTAAGATTCGTGCAAACTAAATCTGCACTAATATTAAAGGGCCCCTGTGTTATAGACACGAGTCAGATTGGCTCCATTTAAAATCGGACGGTTGAAATTCATTAACTCAAAAGATTCCCTTTTGAGTTAATGCAGAGGATACAGATCCATGGTGAGCTATAGAGTAAAACAAGTTTTTACTCCATACCTCATTATTTTCATTTTGAAAATCCAAACAACCGATCCGAACCGTTCAACATGATCTCCATATTGAAATGTGCTTGGAGACCAAATTTTACATTTTTTTGGAATTTTTTTACTATTTATTAAGCCACTTTGAAAATCGCTGATCCATTGGTCCATAATTTTTTATTGTTTTGCTACTGTTCACCCGGATCAGCGATTTTCAAAGTGGCTTAATAAATAGTAAAAAAATTCCAAAAAATGTAAAATTTGGTCTCCAAGCACATTTCAATATGGAGAACAACTTGAACGGTTCGGATCGGTTGTTTGGATTTTCAAGATGAAAATATAGCGTGAAGTACAAACTCGTTTTACTCCATAGCTCACCATAGCCCATCCCTAATTATATATTAGGTGATTTATAAAAGAATATAATTTTCATGGGACTCAGTCTGAGTGTGTTGGTCTCCTTGTCCTTGACCAAATACAATCATTTGCTAATGCATTCATTCATTCCATCTGGACGGCTTTTTAATACTCTGAACTTGTCCCTCTTTTTAATTGGTACCCAAAAATTAAAATAGAGTGAGGCTACGGTACTATGCATAACACGGATTGGTCCGTGCTACGGCTCAATATTTGAGTTTTCAAAATTCTAACGGTCGATCTGAACCGTTCAACATAATTATAAAATGAATATGTACTTGCAAACCAAATTTTACATTTTTTCGAATTTTTTTTACTATTTTTTTAGATAGGTAGAAAATCACTCTTTTTGGATGGTCCAGAATTTTCAGATCAAGTGATGTTCTATCTATCTAAAAAAATAGTAAAAAAATTTGAAAAAAATGTAAAATTTGGTTTGCCTGTACATATTCATTTTATAATCATGTTGAACGGTTCGGATCGACCGTTAGAATTTGAAAACTCAAATATTGAATTGTAGCACAGACCAATCCGTGCTATGCATAGTACCGTAGCCTCACTCATTAAAATATATCTGTGTCGTCATGGCTCACGTTTACACGAAAACAAACAAGGCCTTTTCTCTTTAATTCTTACTTTGGGCCATAATATAAGGCCTTGAATTTCTTTTCCAAAAAATAATTTTCCCTAATAATAAAGCCTTGAGCTCAAAATAAGATTTATGAAATACCAACTCATCTCCTCCTCTCTCAGCACACTACTCGCTTATTTAACATTTTTATATTCTCCCTTAATATCTCCATTCCATTATTAAGCACGTTGGGTGTCTGATCCGCCAACGGTTACGATTGAAAGATGAAATTTTAGATTTAATCTCAGCCCTCCAATCACATAATATGTCTTCTTTTAATTAAATGCACATGTTTTATGTGTAGAAGTCTAAATTTAGTTAAAAACATACTCGCCACACGTACTGCCATAAGATATGGTACAATTAAAATTAAGCAGACTCTAAAATTTAGCGATATATTTCTCTGTTTTCTTATTTCTCTGTTTCCTTATTTCTCTCTCTTCAATTAAGCAGACTCCACATTTCTTTCTTTTTTGTTTCCTTACTTCTTCGTTTCTATACGGATCACAATGGAAATCGATTTTTTCTTTATTTCTTTGTTTCTATACTATTGTCGTGGAAAATTTAAAATATATTTCCAACCACAAAACATAACATTCTACCATATCAACAACTTTAAAATTATTTATCAAACCTGCATTATAATTTCAATTTATGTTGCATATTGAATATTTATAATATATCGTTTTACATCTTCGAAATTTATTCTATTACATCTCTGAAATTAGCAATTTAAAATAATTATAAATTGTGATGCGATACTCTTAGAATAATTACTAATAAATTACTAAAATAACAGTTACTCTATATGTTTGTAATTAAAGAGTAGGGTTAAAATAATTCATTATTTTTGTGCCCACTTCATGCCTGACATATTTATCTATGTTTTCAAAATCCAAACAACCGATCCGAAGTGCTTAATATGATATTCATATTAAAAAGTGTTTGGAGACCAAATCTTACATTTTTTTTTACACTTCACTAATTTTAGACAAGTATAAACATAGAATATTTTGGACTTTCTAAAAATAGTAATTTTGTACCTATCTAAAAAAATATATATAAAATTATACCTCTAATTAATCACATTTTAATATGGATATCATGTTGAGCAGTTTGGATCAATTGTTTGGACTTTGAAAATAGAGATAAAGAAGTGAATCATGATTGGAGCATAGAAATAATAAGACATTAATCCAACTCGTAATTTTTTTTTTTGAGTAAATGTTGAAGGTCGAGCCATCAAACTATTTAATATTTAGAAATGATTCTCTCATTCGAATTTCGAACATGAGCCACTAATAATTAAATTATAGGATATATTAGTATTTATTTTTTCTTATACAATTGAAATAGAATTGCGATAAGTAGCCCAAACTACATTGAAAGCCAAATAAAACACTTCAGAACATGACTGCCAAGTACTCAAGTCCATTTATTTAGATAAGATATTATTAGATTTTTTTATTTGATAATATAATATAGATCCTAAAAACTCAAATTATGCTTTGAACAGCTTGTCAGTCCAATATGACTAAATTATTGGGCAGGAATGAAAATACATTTTCCACTGGCAGCCTGATATCTCTTAACCAAAGTGCACATCTTCATTCTTATATTAAGCATGTAGATGTCCTTGTCCGTTAACGTCTTATTAAAACATGAAATTTTAGATTGAATATCACCGTTTGATCAAATATTCTGATTCTATGCATCTTTTTTATGTTTTTGTACGTGTTGAAGTCTAAATTTATTTAGACACGTACTCTTCATCACATGCAAATTGTTTCATCTTTATGATTTCTTTCTATTTTTTAAATGTTATTTAAGGAATTTTTGAATTGATTGATAAATTTTTTTGAAGGTTTGAATTGATTGATAATTGATTGGTCATGTCTTTATTTCTTTCTATTTTTTTATATCATTTATGAAATGTTATTTGTCATTTAATATGATATTTTGTTTGAGATTTTTTTATGAAAATATGTTAAAGATATAAAAAAATATATGTCATTTAGTATATGATTTAAGGAATGTTATTTATATGTAAATGTCATTTGATATGTTATTTAAGATATGTTATTTGTCATTTAATTTAAATTTTGTATGAAAATATGTTATTTTATATGAGATTGTTGTTCTCTTCTTATAATATATTCCCGTTGCAACGCACGGGCACAATACTAGTTTCAAGATTATGAGACTCTTCCTCAAAATATTAATAATAATAATGATAAACAAAAAAGGAAAAGATAATGTGCTTAGGAGTTTGAAAATTTGAATGAGAAGGGAAACTGATTCTGCACTAAGAGCAAGCTCAATTCAACCCTAAAAGGGAAACAAATGTGCAACTAAAGAGCATATTGGATTTGTTGTAACATAATTTTCACTCAGTGCATTTAGGCATTTTGTCAAAAAACAGCTCAATCATACTGTAATATTTGATACAGTATGAATTATTATGGCAACAATCAATTCCCAAACCAGCAGGACTCATTACTGGTATTTTACTGGTACCTGGTAATTAATACTATATTGTACTGAACAAACGATCCAAATTACAGTCTTTTCGTACAATGTAAACATATCATATTGTGATGTTGTGTAAATAAAAATGCACTAATGTAATTTTCAAATAGAATACATGTCCGATTCTGGTGCCAAAACATTTTGAATTTACATTTTTTTGGTACTTTTTTTTTTTCAAGGTTTACATTCTTTGGTACTTGAGCTCCTCCATTTAGTTCTAACCATCACTTTTAGTAAAATATTAATTGAAGATTAATTAAATTAAGAATGAGGTTTCGTACCAGCATTTATTAGGACAGTTCCTTTTATGAATGAAAACTGATGGTCCAAACCCAAAATTGTACTGGTACAAAAGTTGCCCCTCAAATTCTCTAAAAACCAAGTTGTAAGATACTTTACCAACTTGACAATACTTTAAATCAATTCTTTCCAGCAATATTTCAAGATTTTGAATTACATCAACTGGCATGTAGTCAGAATCCATGATCACATCATAATTAGTGAACAATTTCTTGTTAAAGAGGACAACAATTACAGTAGTTAATATAATTGTACTTTTGCCAATTTCTGAAAGGTAATACTATCAATAAAATGATAAAAATACTAAACAACTCCTATATCCTGTAACTGTTAATAAGAATTATTTAGATATACTGTAGGGTCAGAACTCAGAAGTAGCACAAGAAAATCAATTTTTTTTACAGTACAAATTGCAAGAATTGTATATGATGTGGGATTATGAGATGGTAATATAGAGAATTAGTAAGACGTAGTAGAGGAGTTTGAGCTTAGTCTTGCACGACCATGCGTGTGACGAATCACCATTACCTATTTCCACCATATACAATAAAAGGATTTCACATATTTAATTCAAAACAAGTAATTTGCAAACCGATCGAGAATCACATATTTTAATCACATTAGTCTGGTCTATTCAGGTAACTGCCGAGTACCGGGATGTATTTTATAGAAACCTAATATTTTTGGTCTCATTGTATAGAAACTGATGTACTGCTAGGAAACAAGATTTGCAATGTCCAAAAATTGCTAGCATGAAATTAAGTGATATTAATATGCATCAAAATTTAACACTGACATGACAAATTTAGGGTTTTGCTTCTTTCTTTTTATTCACTCTGCCATTTCAAATGTAATTAAAGAACTAATCCTGTGTCGGAAATAAACTAGTTATAAATACCATTTATACCAGAATTTAGATAAGAACCCGCGAGCATTATACCAAGCTGGACTTGAGCGTGAGTCGTTAAATGGAGATGATCCTGTTCTAATTTTAACCCAATTGCATCCACATACTTCACATTTGGAAGTGTTATTCCTTTTTGAGCTTCTCTCACAATTTTTACATACGGCCCTTCACCCGATGCCAATGCAACCTATATAAAATTGACATTTCATCAAATTCTCACATTAACTAGAACAAAATAATTTATTAAAGGAATGAATAACTAAAAAAATGACCTGAATAAATAGCAGATGTGGCAAGTGAAGATCGGTTCTCAGGTCGAAGATAAGCTTCTCCAACCGTGCACGGTACGAATACGCATCTTCATGTTTGACAGTATCGCTTTCCCCTTGGTACCACAAAACAGCACCGATCTTTCCTCCAGAAGTTAAAGCCGCTTTAGTTCGACCGATCATCTGCTGGTACAAAACTGATCCCCGGGACCACTCCTGGATGCGGGTCCCACCTACTGCACATGGTACCAAGCCTATTAGCCTCCATCCACCTTCTTTTACTGGTTCTCTGTGCCAATCATTTGTTTTACTTGTCTTATCAGCAAAGTTTTTCTTTCTGGTATATATAATAATGCCAGCACAAAAAATAAAAAGAAGAGTACCTAATCCAGTTAGCAAAAGACATGCCGGGGCCCACGCCGCAGGTCCGACGAACATCGATGTCAGCATGCAAAGGCTCAGTGGCCGGGACCCAGTGGAGGCTGGAATTCAGTCGGAGAATGGTAGGGTGGGGCCCACACTCAGTGGGAATGACGTGGTCCCACTTGTTTTCGTTGACACCTCCCCGCCCGGCCATGTTTGACTGCCCCGCAAGGATGAACATCAACTTTCTCGACTCTGAGTAGTCGTTCACAGCCGTCAGATCAGAAACACACGGCTGAGATATGGCCATCAGGAGCAGAAGAGAGAGAGTCAGAGACATTTGTTTCTTCGTGTTTTTGAATTTTGATTTGGTTTCGGGTCTCTCTCTCTCTCTCCCACAGAGGCAGTGAGGGGAGAGCGAGTAATTAATTTATTAGGATTTAGGAAGGTATGGGTATGGAGGAAAAGTAATAATAAATGAGTGAGGCTATGGTGCTATGCATAGCACCAATGGCTAGTGTACTACGGCTCAATATGGTACTTTTTAAAATCCTAACGGTCGATCCGACCGTTCAATGTGATATCCATATAAATATGTACTTGCAAACTAAATTTTATATTTTTTCGAATTTTTGTACTATTTTTTTAGATAGGTAGAAAAATCAGTGTTTTTTGAAAATTCTGGACCATCAAAATTCTACCTATCTGAAAAAATAGTAAAAAAATTCGAAAAAATATAAAATTTAGTTTGCAAGTACATTTTCATATGGTTATCACATTGAACGGTCGGATCGACCGTTAGGATTTTAAAAAGTACCATATTGAGCCGTAGTACACTAGCTATCTGTGCTATGCATAGCACCATAGCCTCACTCATAATAAATTACGGCATATGAGATTTTTTTCTCTCTGATTATATCCAGGAAGTATAAAAGCTCTAGTATAGGCGAATTTCGACCGCTAATTAATGATCGAACGGTGCCAGTTACTTACCTTTGTTATTTTTAATCTGGATGTTTGAGTGGTTAGGACCATTAGATGTCAAACAGAAGATAAAGATTTCATCAGATTTTGAATCTTGTAGTTATACAGGTGAAGATGATCCGGATGGGGAATGTTTGTCGGAACGGTGTTCTAGGGTTTTTAACAAAAGATGGACCGGGTCTAGCTAGTTTAGAGAAGGGTTATTATTTAATGCGGAGTTTTGCTAACACATGTTTTCTAATTTAACGGTCTAGATTTCATTAAAAAATATAGACGGTCAAGTTTGTAATAAAAAGCATGTGGTGGTTACTTAGTCTGACATTAATTTGTATAAAATTCGACCTTATTTAATGCGTACAAGAAGACTGTCGTCATCAAGAGGGTTTTTTTTTTATTATTTTTTGCCCATCTAACGGATCAACTCCTACTCGACCCGTTTTAAAAAAAAATGTACGAGTAAATGAATCTGGTATATGTGGGTCCAAAATTCTGACTAGTATATAAACAAATCAAATCAGTCATGATCCTTGGAATTCACATCACCTCAGGTCACCTGACTGAAAGACAATTATGATCGGACGGTTCTTTTAACATGGCACGAATCTCAAAACAGACCTCCTACAGTCTCCATAGGCACCGGATTGAGTTTGGTCCATATAGAATTAATCTCGGCCGTCCATTTCAATTTGCTTGAGTCAGGTACCTGGGAGGATGCGGATCCTGATCCTTGATACTTTCAGTATCAAGTTTAAACCGATTTATCTCCGGAATGTTGCGTTTACAGATAAAATATATAAATTTTCAAATTTATTTAGTATAAAATTGAGCGGTAAAAAATAATAAAAAATTAATGCATTAAAACTAAAAAAACTTTTTTCATTTAACTAGTTGACCTGATACTAAATGAATTCAAACTTTTATAAATTTTGCATATAAGTTCAACACTTGTGAAGTAGATCTAGATCAGTTTTAACGGTTTGAAGTTTATCTTATAAGTTTTGAAATCGGTGACACTTAGATTGAAATGCTATTGATGATATAATAGCAAGACTCCATATTTTGTATTAAATTTTTAAAATTTTGGTGTTAGCTATACTATATTGAAAATAACATTCTTCCTTAAATAAGACCATGTTCTTTAACTAGCTAGAGTACCTTATTTTGACAACGTGAGCAGAACCTAACCAAATGAGTCTTTAATAAATGCATCATTATTTTCTCAAATACCCTCTTAAAATTGCAAATTGCTCATCAATTCAAAATTATGCTCCGTTTTCTTTTCTTAAAGCGAAAGTACATTTGGAGGGTGTTCATGTAGAATCAAGATTTTATGAGAAAATAATACTGACAAAAATGAAATGAAATATGTACTGAAGCACGATAAAAAGGTTGGCATAGTTGCATGAACATCATTCAATGTCTGGTACAGTTACTTTTGTTTGTTTGTGCCATATTCTTCAGATTTTAATGCTTTCTTTGCACCAAAATAGTAAAATATGACTATATGAGGACCCTACTTTGACAATTTCGTGAAATGCCAGCTTCACACAAACTCTCTTCCGCAATGCTTGTTTCAAATTTTTATATTTTTTTCTCAATGAAGTAGAATAATTTCTCCTGTAATTTTTAAAATTTGATATTAAGAATAAAATATTTGCTCTATGACTATGAATATCGAATTTGCAAAAATCAGTCAGAGATATCATAACAAAAATTTATTAGCATTTTTTTGTAGGAGCAGCCTTCATTGCCAGTAATGCGGCTCCAAATGCTGTCTCTGTTTGTTCCGCTTTGTGTACCGGTAAACCGAGAACCCTCTCTTATTTTTCGCCGTGTCTTGTTTTTTGTGCCACCTCAGGCTGTGAACACTTCTTCAACTGCAGTTGCTCCAAGTTCCTTTAGTAGTCCATAGCCTTTCACCTGTTTTTTTTTTTTTTTTAAATTTATCGTATGCGTATTATTAAAGTGTTTTAAAATAAATAAAATATATAATAGGTCGATGAGAACAGAATACTGCACTAGCTCACGATTTATTAACTAAAATTATAATTCAAAAGATGATTGAGCAATGTAAATGAAGTCATCTAGCTTGCTGGTGCAACAATAACCTGAAACATTTGATAAATAAATACAAAGTTCAAAAGTAGAAACTTTCTAATATTACAGCCTAAACAATATAATACATCCATATTTAATGCATACTGCTATTGTGTACAACCCTTAAAAAATTATAAGTTAGACATTTAAAGCATTGGAGAAAAAATTGTGTAACTTAAATTTTTGGTGCACCCAACTTAATTCAAGAACAGTTAATAAACATCAACTAAACTAAAACATGAAAGGAAGAATCCTGACATGAATAGTGGCTGGCACCACCTGCTATATACCAGTACCAAACTAGTACTTTGCATAGACGAATTCAACAGTACCAGATTAACAGTACCATTTATCAACTTATCTAGTACCAGCTATCTATATCTCAAACAGTACCGGTACCATATTACTTTGCTATCTAAACCAGTATCGATAAAACACACAACATGATTAACTAGTAATTACCATTTTTTAGGGGCTGATTAAGAGGACAAGGCACAGTATCTCCCTACATTTTACATTGCTTTTACTAATTAAAGAGTACTGACAAGGAGGAGATGTGAAAATTACGAAATATCCCACGTTCTACTCTTCTGTGAATTTATTTGAAAATGGCCAACTTGCTCCTCTTTCATTGCTTACAGAGAGAAACAATGAGGAAGGATTGCATAGGATATTTCCACTTTTTGTTAGGTCATACGTGAGATTTCTTGTTTCTTATAGTAACATGATGTACATACACAGGCCTTCAGGTGAAAGTACGCCTCAAAGAAATTAGTATAACCTTAGTGTGATAAACATACCATAATAAAACAAAGAAGACTTGGTCAAGAGATCCATATTTAAGAGTAGTTACAACATCATAGATAACAAAAGTTTAATACCTGAAGAATACCAGACTTTCCGCCAATCCCTACTGCTTCTAAATCGATTTGCAAAACGGATTGTACTCCTCCATGGATGCTGCACACAAACATAATTATCAATATACTTTTTTGGAAATAATTAACACTGCTAACTATAGCAAATATATATAATTTTCCATGAAAGCATATGATTTATTTAATTGAAATCATCAGGATGGTAATGTTTGTCTTTTTGGTACAGTTTTTACAGGTTTGAGTACTAAATTTCCTCCACCCTAGTTCTTTTGCTTGGAATGATGATGAAACCAAATTGCAAATTGGCCTTTAAATTGAAAAAAAGAAGCAAGATTTGTGTTTGAAACTATTAGATGCCACGTATCGAGCAAAACCCACAAAATAAAAACAGTACCAGTGATAAAACAGTACCAATTAACCACAACTCAGAGAGAGGATTTTGATTTAACCTAAATACAAACAACATCACAACTGAGAGAGAGAGAGAGAGAGCACCTGAGCAAGAGAAGAGAGACCGTGCGAGAGAGCAAGAGCGCGAGGTCAGAGGAGAGCGAGGTGAGAGAGCGACAGAGGAGACTGAGCGAGAGAGCAAAAGAGTGAAAGACAGAAAGAGGAGGCTCGATAGGTGACTCGGCTTGGCTCGGACTCGGCCCTGTTCCAGCTACAAAATTTGAGTCTGAGCCGAGTTCGGGCTTTATTAAATTTAAGGCCCGGCTCGATATAATTTATTAAGTTGTCCAACCCATTGGCTATGAGCCGGGCCGGCTCAATAGTAGGCCTATACTCGGCTGAATCAATTCTGTATTCGCATGAAACTTTTACGCTACATTGACAATGGAGATTCCATGATCTCCCTTAAATCATCTAATACCATGTAAATCTCATCAGACTCAGGATGAGCTTTGTCACAAGAGTAAAACAACCGAGTCTTTTTATTTACCTCGACCCAGCTACATCCTGGCAACTTTTTACCCTCTATATTTCTCATAACCTTTCTTGTCCTTCTCATCTCATCCCACATGCCATTTTCACTATACAAATTGGCCAGCATTATAGTATAATCAGCATTATCCGGATCTAGCTTTAGTAATTCCTTAATTGCAACTTCAGCCAAATCATATTGCCTATGGATTCTACACCCGCTAAGAAGTGAACCCCATACCACCTCATCTGGCTTAATTTTCATATTATTAATGATATCTATTGCTTCTGGAAACCTCCCAGCTCGGCTAAGGAGGTCTACTATGCAGCCATAGTGTTCAATTGATGGCTCGATACTGTATTCATATGTCATGTCATGAAAATAATTGAGACCATGGTTTACTAAACCACCATGCGTGCATGCATTTAGGAGACCCACAAAAGTAATTTCATCGGGTGCTACCCCTGCTTCCAGCATCTTCTCAAATGCCAAGATTGCACTTTTACTGTGCCCCTGCAGTGCAAAGCAGTTGATCAGAGAATTCCAAGTAGTTAAACTCTTATCTGACAAGTTCTCAAAGATCCATTGCGCCTCCTTCAAGCTCCCGCATTTCCCATACATGTCGATCAATGCATTGACAACAAAAGAATTAAAGCAAGTATGGTTTCTATAAGCATAACCATGCACTAGTTTCCCGAGACGAAGCATCCCAATATGAGCACAAGCTGATAAAATGCAAAAGACAGTAGTTGCATTAGGTTTTACACTAGATTCCACCATCTTTTGAAAAAACATTACTGCCTCAGAGTAAAAACCATTTTGTGCACAGCCCGAAATAATAGCATTCCAAGAAGGCACATCTCTCTCAGGCATTTGATCAAACAGTGCAATTGCGTTGCCCATCTTACCTCCCCTAGCATAACCAGAAACCAAAGCAGTCCAAGAAAATACAGTTTTCTCAGACATTCCATCAAACACCTTGCGTGCAATTTGCACATCACCTAATTTCGCATACCCATCAACAAACGAGGTTTGCAGTACATCAAATTCGCCAAAACCACTCTTAATAGCATGCCCATGAACCGATTTAAACAAATTCAGACCCAATTCCGCTGAGCAAGCCCGTAAAACCAGAGGGTATACAAATTCGTTAGGACGAGCATGACCACGGCAAAGCATGTCAAGGAAAAGTTGGAGTAGAGAGGAAGAATCAGAGTTTTGTGAGTGGGCAGTGAGCATCGCTGTGTAAAGATAGACATTGGGAAATCTGAGGCTGGAGAAAATAAGGCGGGAGTATGAGAGGGAGGAGAATGAGAGGTAGGAGAGGCGAAGGAGCTTAAAGAGAAAGATCTGGTTGCGGCCATGGCCATGAGTTATGAGGTGGGAATGGATTTGCTTGAGTTGGGAGATACTGGTGCAGCGGTCTAGAAGGGACAGGATGTGGCAAGGAAGAGAGCTTGGTTGCGGCGTCAGTTGCGGTTGCATAGAGCAAGGAGTTGGGGGAGAACTTTGAGGCTTGTTTTCTTTGGTCAAATTCTTGCAAGTGCCATGTCAAACTGATCTTCTTATTGCAATAGAAAATCCATCAGATCCAGTCACATATTAATTATTCGTTACTAATAATGAGAGGATCGGTGCATTGCAAAGCACTCAAGCTTACCTACAGCAAAAATTAAGAATTACATTATTTTATGTTTATTTACCTGATTATCAATTAAGAATTAAAATGTGATGAAAAATCATCAAGATAGACATTTATACTGATACTAAAACTATCATTTGCTGGTATAAAGCATAAATAAATAACCTCACTTAATTGATTTCCACAAAATAAAATTTAGATAACTGCTGATCTATATTCCAGTTCCAGAGCAGCAAAACCTAAATCCCAGATGCAAGTAACTAATAACATGAAACCAAAAGTAAAACCAAAACTATACCAAAACAGTAAACATTGTGTGCCCTAAATCAAAACTAATAACATGAAATAAAAAATCCAGTGAAAACTGAAAACCCTAAGCATTGCATGGATGCCATACTAAAAACTGAGATTGTAAGATGAAAAGTAAATTCTGACCTTGGTTAGTGAGATGCGGCGTCGCACTTGTAGGGCGGTGCGCTTGAGGTGGGAGGCGGTGGAGTTGAGCGTGGAGAAATCGAGGCCGGAAAAAAGAAAAGAAATGGCGGCGGCGGGAGAAAGGATTTTAATTATTGTAATAAACCGACATTTTTAAAAATACCCTAACTAAGTTAATTACAGATTAATAAATTTGCCCACGGGTTGTTGAAAATTTTAAATATGCCTAAACCGGCCAATTATCAATTAAAATTCCCGACCGGCCAATAAATGACCAGTCCCGTGATTTTTTTTTTTTTTTTAAGAGAAAAATAGCTAAAATGCTGAAATCTAACACTAAAAAATCAAATTATTTTTAAATATTTGTTAGATTACTTTTTTGAATACTGAAATACACTAAATTGCTTTAGATTATGTTAATTTATGCTGATTGACACTAGATTACTTTAAATTATGTTAACTTTTCTTTAAGAGACAAATAGCTAAAATGCTGAAATATAATACTAAAAAATTGAATTTATTTTTAAATATTTGCTAAATTACATTTTTTTTATATATAATTAGCATATTTATACTAAAACACGCTAAATTACTTGATTTATGCTGAATTACACTAAATTACTTGAAATTACAATAATTATGTAGAATTATGCTAGAATACACTAAATTACACTAAATTACGTATGAATAGTGATGATATCTTCACTGAGAAAGTGAAAAACGACGACGAAACTTCAAACAGCTATGAAACGGCGCTCGAGTGTCCGATTTCAGCAAATGACCACTTTTCGGAAAGCTTGTGAAAATGCGCATGCGTTCAAACTAGCTTTGTCAAATATCCAAATTCAGAATCGCCAAAAAACAAAGGGAATAGTCTCAAAACTTCAGTTGAAGTTTCCAATTAAGATTTTCATTACTATTGTTCAATCTACGTAGCTCAGTAAATTAGTTATATGATGAACTTGTAGAATACCAATTTTTATTATTTTTTGATTTTTTTTTACTATTTTTTATGATTTATGAAAGATGGCACAAAATCGGCCCTATTCATACGTAATTTACCGTATTTTAGCATAATTCTACATAATTATTGTAATTTCAGCATTTTAGTAAATTTACCGTATTTTAGCATAATTATTGCAATTTACCGTATTTTAGCACAAAATCGGCCTAATTCATAGTGTATTTCAGTATAAATATGCTATCAAAAAAGTAATCTAACAAATATTTAAAAAAATAATTCGATTTTTTAGTGTTAGATTTCAGCATTTTAGTTATTTTTCTCTAAAAAAAAAAAAATCACGGGACCGGCCATTTATTGGCCGGTCGGGAATTTTAATCGGGGCCGGCCAATTATTGGCCGGTTTGGGCATATTTAAAATTTCTAACAACTCGTGGACAAATTTATTAATCTGTAATTAACTTAGGGCATTTTTAAAAAATGTCAGGTAATGTAGGAATCTATATTACATATCTCTGCCTTTTACACTTGTTTGGACGGAGAGCATAGGAAAGAAGGGGAGGTGAAGAATAAAAGGGAATGGAATCAAATAGAAAGGAAGATTAATATATTTAACTTATTTGTGTTTTGATGATTAACGAGAAAAAATAAATTTAACTTTCTTTTTCGTCTTATTTCTTGTTTGGTTGATTAAAATTTGGAAAGTTAATGAGAAATTTGATGGTTGTTAAATGTTTGTGATAAAAAATTTGTATGAGAATTATACAAGTAAGATATAGACTTTAACATTTGTGTTTTTTTTTCTTAAAATATTTGTAACAAAATTTCTTTCCATCCGCTACAACTCAGATTGAAAGTGAAACCGATTCTATTAATTATAATGATATAAGGTTAAACCTTTTCACCTCTTATACCCTTCACCTCCAACATAATTTTATCAACCAAACACGTTTCGATGGAAAGTTTTCTTTTCTTTCCATTCCCTCCCTCCCTCTACTCTCCATCCAAACAAGGTGTTACAAGAACTGTGTTTAGACTTTAGAATGTGTTGAGTTTGCATAAAGAACAAAAGAGAAAATAAAATATTTAATTTACTTTTGAATTAAATTATAGGAGGTAAGTAAAAGAATATTGAGAGAATGTGTCAATTTATTTCTTCAACTTCTTTATTATTATTATTATTATTATTATTTCTTAAAACCTTAACAGCCAGAAACTCAGAATTGCGTATTTTGGGAAATGTTCTTTCCAATAAAAGTGTTTAAATATTAAAAAGTAAATTTCGCCGTTGCCGGGGATCGAACCCGGGTCACCCGCGTGACAGGCGGGAATACTCACCACTATACTACAACGACTTGTTGGTGGCTATCAACAAATAAAATATTTAATCTCTGTTTCCTTTTTTTCCTATTTATCTCCTTAGTCTTTCTTCGTGCAATGATTAGGATTATAATAGCACCAATATTAAATCAACCTATACAAATATTAGATCATTGATACCAACTACGTACATATATATATAGTTCATCTCAGAGAATGAGAATTCTCATACACCATGATAAATTGCACTCACAAGGACCTTTTTTTTATTGTATAATTAACTCCCATGCATGATATTTTTGCAGGGAGCAGCCTTCATTGCCAGTAATGCGGCTCCAAATGCTGCCTCTGTTTGTTCCGCTTTGTGTACCGGTAAACCAAGAACCCTCTCTCTTATTTTTCTCCATGTCTTGTTTTTTGCGCCCCCTCCGGCTGTAAACACTTCTTCAACTGCAGTTGCTCCGAGTTCCTTTAGGAGTCCATAGCCTTTTGCCTGGTTTTTTTAATTTATAGTACGTAAGGGTAATATTAAAGTAAGGGTAATTTACAAAACAAAATTATAATAGATTCTATAAATTTGGTACCTCAATTCTTGCAATGGATTCTAGTATTCCATGCAAGTACTCCACATCGCTTTCGGGCCGTGGTTCTAATCTAGAGATGAAGGGGAGATAGAGATTACACGATGCATTTAATTCTCTTCTTTAGGCCATAAGTTAAATATGGAAAATAAAACAAACATTAGTTAGCTCTATACCTGCCAAACCCGGTACAGAATTCATACGATGTTACCAAGATATTGCTAAGTACCAGCACCGTGAAATGTTCACATTCTAAATTGTAAAATCCATTATATATATTTTCCTTTTAACTTTTACCTTGGCATCATATTTGGGTCAGAGATGGGGAATCTTTCGCCCTTCTTTGGCAACGGATAAAGATCGAGAGGTGATTGCAGTGAGGGGTTGATTTTACCACTTAATATTACCAACTGTTCGTCAGTGAAAATTTGTCTAAGTACGGCTCCGCCAGTGTTTGATGCACCACCAACAAGCCACTTGTCATCCAACCGGTGGCTGTAGACCCCGTATCGTGCATCGTCAACTCGTACCCTGCTGAGGAGCTTGATTGCTAGAGTTGAACCCAGTGAAGTCACCTATTTATTACTTGAACAGAATAATTTATAGCTTGTTACATTACAAAAATGCTAACATTGTATATACTTTATAGCAATTTCTGAAATATGGACTTAAATAGAAAATTTTGTGAGGGTTGGAAAAGAAAAACCATAACATATGTTTTTCTAGTATTGCATACTCACAGATTTTCCGGGTGAAGAAGCACGAGCAGCAAGAAAAGCTGCTATACTGTCAGTTGTGCCAGTACAGACAACACAATCCTCAGGAAACCCTAAATGTTTTTCAAAAGAAAATTACTTAAAAGTAATATCAGAGATCACTAAATTGTAGTCTTATTATATTACTGTATCATGAAAGAAAAAAATTGCGTAGTTATTTTACCGTATTGTAGCCTTATATCTTCTTTGATGAAAGCAATAGGGGTACCGGGTGCCTTGACAGAAGGTAGCATGAACGAATAAGGCTGAGATGCCAACCATTTCGGATAAGCATCTGCCTCGGGATCATAACCTAACTATTGATTCTGTTGTTAGCTTCTAATAAAAGCTATGCATATTGAATTGGTACAGTGCAGTAGCTCTAGGGGGTGTCAACGACAACAAAATGAGTTGGGTGGAAGCATTTTCATACCCTTACCCGTTAAATTAACAAAAAAATAAACTTAATCCTTACCTGTACCCAATAAGCTAAAGGGAAGAAAACCTTACCTTTACCCGTGTTATCGAATACTGCACAAGTTGGGTAAACAGATAAAAGAAAGGTGTAATTGAATAAAGCTATATCATATCATTCATCATCTCCATATAAATATATATCTATTTATATAATTTTATTCTTAATAATTAGCGTATAGGGTAACGGATACGAAATAGTCTTTATCCGTATCCTTACCCATTATGTTAATGAAATTTTTTTTACCTTTACACGTACCCGATAAGCTAACGAAAAAAAATTTATCCGTAACTGTCTTATCGAATATGATATGGGTCGGGTAAACGAACGAAAGGGTACCAGTGACACCCCTAAGTAGCTCTATAAAACATCCTTTGAGCTATCAAAATTAAAAAATCAAGAATATCGGTACCTTTAAAGCATTGTTATAGTCAGAAACACCGTAAACACCATGTAACAGCCATAACAGCCAATCGGATTGGTGCATCAAAATAGCTGATTCTCTGTTTGTACTGCTATTCAATTCCCACCATGAGACAAGTTTGCAAAGAGTTGATGATCCTGTGCAAACCGTGTGGTTTTCGGGTGCAATCGAAACAACAGTGGGTAATGCATTTGGAAAGCTTTCATTGTACAAAAAGGGCCCCGATAGAACATCCCCTTTTCTCCTGTAAGAAACACGCAAGTACAAAAGGTAACAAAAAGAAAAAGAGATGAGAAAAATATAAAAGAAAACAACAACATAAACATCACTAAAATAGACCGAAACTACTACTTATCTTTACTATTGTTCTCCATTTTTGTAAGGAACAAAAATGTGTAATTTCTGTAAAAATTGTGAAATGAGGGCCACTATATATTTTGTTTTACAGCGTGTTTTTTTTTAATATAAAATGTAATAACAAAGATGGAATAATGGTGTGCACCTATCGATTATTAACGTTGTAGCCGAAGTACCATCAATCGATATGGAGGCTACACTGGGTCGGTATTCCTCTGGTATATCATTTAGAAGCATGAAGAGTGTTTCCTTCCAAGAGGTAGCCCAATTTTTGTTGTTTCCAATCTACCTAGGGAAACCCAAATATGGTTTTTAATTAATCCAGATTGTTATAAAACACTTGTGTTATATTGGTTTTTTTTGCATAGATGAGGTATTATTACGAAAATATACAGGTATATGTATATGTTAATTGTTCATTTGAAAAGGAAATAATTAACCTCTGGATAGGCTCTCTTTCTTTCTGAACAGAGATTTCCTTCATCATCTATGAGAGCGTATCTTGCACCAGAGGTACCAAAATCTATACCAAGATAGAGTCTCTGTCTCTTGCTTGTATTTTCAGTATTCATGTTCATGTCACATTTCACATTTCTTGCTGATTGGCATTTGTATCTTCTTTCTCTTGTTATTACAACTCCTGTCAGGTATTTATTTTTTTTTTTCCAAAAAGAAACGAAAATAGAAATCAAAATCAATAGAGCATGTTAACTTTAAACAATGCCACATAATCGCTAGCTAGCTACTTGTTACCTTGTTTCGGTAAAAACGCCAAGCTTAACATGTCTGTAACTTGATCAATGAATTGCTCGAAAGAAGTTGCAACTGAGGAAGGAAGAATGCAACTATTGTGTGATAAGAAATGTCTGGATGCAACAACAGCTAGAGAACTAATCAATGGGACCAACGGGCAATATTGAAGTATACTTGGTTTAGCATTAAATGTATGCACAAGTTGAAAGCTTTTCCTGATTTTACAACTGATACCACATCTGTATCACTTTAGGGAATCCGAAAACATATTGCTTGGCAACGTTATAAGCAAAATGCAATAGTAATAATAATCATAATAAATAGGAAAAAAAATTAAATAACAAGAAATGGAAGAAGGAACAAATAAATGGTCTTCCCAAAACTAGAATATTTTTTTTCTTCTATCATGTCTCCAAAAATATATCCTAATTTAACAAAATTACAGCACTAGAATTCTTTATATCACCATAGCATTGTGTTTTCTTTTGACAACACACAAAAAAAACCTCTCTCACCTATAATCCAACTGTCCAGGTCTTGGTTTTTTATTAGCAGAATTAATCTGCTGAGTAACAAACAAAACCCCCATGACAACAATCAAGCACCCAACAAGTGTGCTAAAAAACAACGCACCGGGTTGCCGGGTCTGGGTAAACCCGTAAACACCACCGGCTGTGACTACAATCAGATCAGTCAACCCATCGTTTGAGAAGTCCTCGAGAACTATGGTATGTGTTGGAGGACCCGGTAACTCCACTTCCGCAAGCACACCTCCATTAGGAGAGAGTACAACTGCCTCTTGATCACCAGCTGCTATTATCACCTCTCTTGGATCGTGGGCCCGCAATGAGAAGGATTTGAGTGTTGGGACCACCACTGTTTCAGTCAAACCTACGGGAGATGGGAGATTTGACCAGGTTGCACCTGTTGACAGCTGCCAGCGCCAGATTGCATCGTGACCATGCAAACCAGGTGAATATGATGTCACCTAGGTATTAAAAAATACAAAAATTATTACGGTACTGATGGAAGGCACCAGTTGTGATCCTGCTGTAACTTTCACATGGTATAAATTTTTTGAAATTCAAACCTCTCCATTACTGGCAAGAAAGACGACATCACCATGGCTACCCTTCATATGCCTGTGCCCATCATCTCTTGGTACCAGTATCGGTGTTGCCGCCTCAATATTAGAAGTATCATAGGAATTGCTATGGAAGCTTTTAGAGAAGTCGCCATTAGGGAAAAAGTTAAGATGGTTGTAGTAGTGACAGATTGAGACATTGAATAACTTCTCCCGTACTGGTACACCTGACGTAGCGACAGCCCAGCATGGCCTCAGAACATCAGCTGTGCCACTCACAACAGACATCTCTGCCCCATTTCGCCCCACGACCTGCAGATATACATTTAGGATTGGTCCTTGTAGAAGGTTATGAACCTTTTACAATAACTTTTGTGTTTTTCATTTTAGTTAGTTAATCTATATTATTTATTTTATTTTTTGTTGTGTAATGTTTAGATCAAAGTAGAAACCCCCATTAAAAACAAAGAAACCTACCATCCATTTCTCAAAAAGGTAAGTTTGGCTCGGTACTGGATATGTACAGATGCAAAGTTGAGAAAATTCCAATGGTGGGTCAATAAGACAATTATTGAACCATAACAATTTGTTTCTATTTTTTTTTTACTTCCAATTGTTAACTCTAACTATAATAGCCAAAACCTTCATAAATAACCATTGACAACCACTAGGTTCTGTGAAACTACGAGTCAATAGACCCCTATTCTATAACATGTATTCAACCTTGTCAATATTAGATCCATAATTTTCATTTTTCTATCTCAAAAAAACCTGGACATGGTCGAGAACTCCATCCCCGTTTATGTCTGCATGAAGCCCTTCTGTTAGGTGAAGCTGTTGCAAATAAAAATACTAACAATTAAAACACAATCTAATAATATTTCAATGTGTTATGGAAAATGTTAAGATAAAGGAATATAGAAAGTAGAAAAATGATTGGCAATTACTAGCTCAGCTATTCAGCTGAATATATACAGGAGAATCTTGTCCATTAAAGCAAAAAAAAAAAAAAAACTAAATATATCAAGGAAAGAAGAAATGAATGTAAAATTTTCCACCCATCATCAGAAAAATGAAATTATAGATAAACAATAAAAATGATTAAAACATAAAAGAATAATAGTTTTCCATACAAATTTCTCTTGATCCAACAGCCAGAAATGATCTACATGTTTATTTATTTCATGTTTAATCACTATTAACATACCTTGCAAATTGTCCTTCCAGAGGCTAAATGCAGGACCTCAATTCCCTCTTTCTGGTGCGCAACAACCACATTCGGGACCCACCAAACTTGAGTGTGGTTCGTTATTGTGGGAATATAGAGTGATCTCTGCAATTATAAATAACAGTTAATAAATGCCAAAATTGAACACCCAAGGCGCAAACTATTACCAAATGCTTAAATGAGACCATTGCATAACTCAATTGAGGCTAAATGTCTATAATCAACTGTTGCAACTAAATAATACTTTTTATATTCGATATATACTGTTTGCAGAAATCATACCATTTTTTGAACAAAAGAAGATTTTTAGTTTTAAGTATACCTACAATATACTAAAAAGAAAGTATATCATTTCATATATTAAGAAGCAGGTGGTAAACTCTACCGCTTTTTTTACTTCATAAAAAAGAAAAAGAAAAAACTACAAAGAATGAATTTTAGTTTGATACCTTTACAATTACAGCATGAAAGTGCAAATGAAGGCTTCTTAACCTATATAAAGAGAAAAGTAAACGAAAACCATACCTTTTTGGGTCGAGAGGAGCTGGCATAATCAGCAACCTTGCCAATTGCTTTTGCGATTTTATTGGAGGGGTCTTTTCCCAATGGATTATCCTCTGATGGCTTGTGAACAGTTGTGGTAGTTGATCTGCCGGGTGTCTTTTTGGTAGTTTTTCTCTTGTGCTTTTTGAAGTGCGCTAATTGGAGAGATGTGTCTTCTCTCCTATCCTGATTCAAGTAGAAGAAAATACCTCAAGAGATGAAACCAAGAAGGTGGCCAGTAATACATTAGTTGGGCATTTCAATTGTGTGTGCGTGTGTGTGTGTTGGGGGGGTTTGGAGATGTTTTGTACCCAATGATGAGGCATGACCCTGAGAACAGACTCCCTGAAATCTCTACATTCAAACTGCATACAAATATCCATACATTAAAAAAAAAAAAAAATTTAGTACATTCTCAAGATTCTCCTCTGTTGTCACTAGAAGAACCACATTACAAGTACTAGAGTCAGTAATCAGTTAAACAGCAGCAAAAATGAAATAATGTACAGGGTACTCAGTTTTGCATATCAATGAAAAAAAAACATTACAATTTGTACTAGTATGGTACACGCAAGTAGCTGTCCCAATCACTGAATGTCCAGTAATTGTATAATTATATCCTTGGGCCCAAAAAATTGATATGTAATACGATATTAGCAAGGACTACTACATAAATAACCATGTACCTCTCCTGGACGACGGCTATTTAAAGCATGGGCGTCAAGCCTGTAGTTATGCTGTGGAAGCATTATAGATGCATCCGATGGTTGTGCATCGATATTCTAAAAACACAGAAATAAATCAGATCATTTGCTAAACATGCTGCTTTGAAATAAACAGGGGCAGAAACTATGTTTTCTTTTTTTAATATAATTTCCCCTTTTGCTACCGAGAAGTACGGACAACAAAAATCCATCCATCATTCAATAAATTGAATGCTAGAACAATTTAATTTTAGCATCTAAGATATATAAAATTTTAGTATTGTTGAAAGAAAGTTTTTAGTGCACAAAAATGTATCTAATACCAAAAACATAAATTTTCTTTTACAACCACAAAAAAGTATTTTAACTTCATAAAGAAGTATTCAAAGTATGTAGTACTTTTGTGAACAAATATCAAGTTATTGAAGGAAATCATTCTGCCAGTAAATTACAGTAGAAAAAAGATAAACAAAAAACAACTAATTATAAATAACAAGAAATAAGTAAAGGAAAATACTTCATTTTTGCGGCTCCAGCGTATCTGTCCTGTTCTACCAGCAAATGCATAAAATGCAAAATGGCGAAGATCAACAGTACTAGCACCAGAACCTTGCTGAAAATTAATAAATTTTATAAATCCATCATGTTAGAAAAAAAAAGTCAACACAAAATTCAAAGTTACAACATATAGCAGATATTACCTTTGAAAAAGAACCAAATAGCATACCTCTTTCTCAGTAGCACTTCTTCGGTGCAAATAATCATCCTCACTCCCAGTCATCATAATTTCCTCTAATACATCCATGTTATTCTATATAAATTGATATATTACCATCTCAGCACAAAATATTGCACAGGTAAGAGCTGATATATTACTACCACCAACAAAAAAATTAGTATGGAAGAAAATTTCCTAATATCAAAAACATAACAGTGATTTCCAATTTTAAGACTGGCAGTAAAGAGATAACTAGTATAAAAATGAGCATACATGATGTTGCATTTCCATTCTTCCTCCTACAATAATTAACCCGGCATCACCATGCTTTAATGTGTAATTGCTGATAGAGATTGATATCTCCCGATGGTGAGCACCATGTGGAAAGTCCTCCTAAAAATAAGTAAATATATAAATAATGTAAAAAAAATGGCAAAATTTCAATGTTACCCTAAAAAGGTGAAAATACTAAGTGTAACTGGTGAAATGAGAAAATCAAGCGTGCCCATCTGCTGATTATTCAAAAACTATCATACTCTTAGCCACCCCCACTCTATGTAGAGATAACGAGCAGTAAGAAAAGATGCGTAATTTGGGTATCACTGAAATGGAGCAGAGATGTAAAACTGACAGCTTCGTGGTTTACACAGATAAATACAATTACCTAGATTATAGGGGTACACCTGAAATTTTGACTTTTCACAAGGTAAATAACTACATAAAAAAAGTTACCTCATTACAAGTATTAATTTTGTTTCTTTTGTTGAAGAGATAAGCACTTCCTTTTAACTTATCAGGCAGTTAAATATTAAATTTTCTCTACATGTTTTAAGTTTCCCTAGGATGATGTAACAGACATAGAGAACTTGTACAAACTACTTAGCAGGCCTAAAACTCGCTACCAAAATAAACTCAACCCTCATGAATATCAAACACCCATTTCAGTATTGCACCTAACAATACTAAAACTAACAAGTAAAATCTAGCATGAAGATATATCAGACAAAAAACACATGCCTGTAGATTTTGCTCCCATAGCTTCTTTAGGTTATGGTCGAAGCACATGACGGACCAACCAGAGGTGACGACAACAAAAACTTTCTTCTTCTTGACTTCACCATGCATGAATGAGCGGTCGACGACACCTGCGGCCATGGCCACGGCACGTCTACCACTGGTAATACGCACCTTTTCTGGTAAGAGAGATACCTCTGCCAAAACCCTGGCCTCTGTGAACCCTTCGTCAATTCGCCTCCCATGCGGCTCCAACACCTGGATTTTGGCATCATGAGTGGCAACAAGGATCTCGGCTTTACCATCGCCATTAAGATCGGTGACAAGTGGAGGGGGAAGGCGCTCGGCCTCGTACTTTACAGGGTAATCTTCAGAGAAGTGTACCCATGCCTCTCTAAATGTAAAATCTCTTTCATGCTAAAGTTTAATAAAAAATATACAATATATTAGGGGAAATAAAAGTTAACTAAAAATTACAGAACCTAGGAACAATTGATGCAGATATTGACTTTTTTTTTTTTTTAAAAAAAATAGCAGGCAAAGGCTCCCTAAACATTAATCAATTTAAATTCACTATACAACTGAAGCTTAGTTGATTATAAACTGAGGATTGGTTGGGGATAATTTGCAACAGTGGCCTCGACTGCATAGAAGGCAATGATTAGCGCATTCAATTCTAGTCGGGGCTAATTCAGTACTATATCAATGGAATGAATCAATTGAATTATGAAGAGAATGTTTGTTGTAATTGAGGATTGATTTAGAGCTTAAATTGAGTAGAGTTCACTAGAAGTGAGATCTCTGGTATGAATGAATACCTGAAGGGAGAAGAAGATGGCCAAGGCCGCCAGGAGGAGAATCCCCAGATCCCGCTTTCGCATCCCTCTCTCTCTCTGTTGGTACTCTGTTGGAGTAACGAAACAGTTCGGATGGGAGGAGACCTCGGCGAAAGTAGAAACGGCGTCGAGACTCCAGATGGATCCAAAGACGAATTCAGATCCAGTGCAATACTTGACCGAGTAGAATGTGATCTAAGTCCTCCGTTTCAATCCGACACGAATCTCAAAACGAACCCTCTATCTTTCAAACAGACAATGAAATTATTTTACTTTTTCAGGTACCTGAGCGGAGGATATTCACTCCTCCAAGGCCCGGCGGTAGCTAACAAAATCTGGGGTATGATTATTAACAGAGTATTTTTAGCTTCATGCAGCGCACAGATATAGAATCTAAAAAAAACTGATATGATTTTTGCGCTGCATGAAGTAAAACCTAATCTGTTATTAGTACAATCATTCGATTATGTATACGAACAGATTTATGAAAAGAGGGCAACAGTAGAGCGCAAAAAATTATGGCCATAGATAACGGCGACGCATAATTTACTATTTTGATATAAGATTAATTCGATAATTTTAAATCTTGATGATTTTTTAAAATTTAATATAATATAATATTTACACAAATTTTATTAGATGTTCCACATATTATGTCTACAAGATATGATGATATTTGATTTATGTAAATCAAGTGATTTAAATTAACGATCCTTGATGCACAATACATACATTTTATGAAATTTGATTGTTAGGTTATCAATATGTTGAAGACATACCTATAATTTTTTTTTTTTCAATTCTCCATTTTATCTGATTTTCTTAGAAGAAAAAATCATTGGCAAGATTGTCAAATCAATCCATTGAAATTCATGAAAAGTTGAAAAATTAAAATTATAGAGAGATTAAGTATGATAGATATTAATATTTGGTTCAATTTGATCATTCATCCTATACCATTAAAAATGAAATATTAAATGTTTAAAGAGGAGGGATTGGATTATACTCACTTTTTTTACACATTTTGACACCTACCATTTTTAAAGTCCAAATAGTCGATCCAAGCCATTCAACATGATGGATATATTAAAATGTGCTTGGAGATCAAATTTTACATTTTTTTGAATTTTTTTACTATTTATTAAGATGGTTATAAAATCGTTGTTTTTAGACTATTGAAAAACACCAATTTTGTAACCATCTTAATAAATAGTAAAAAAATTCAAAAAAATGTAAAATTTGATCTCCAAGCATATTTTAATATGGTGATCATGTTGAACGGTTCGGATCAACTGTTTAGATTTTGAAATCGCAAAATTGACCTATAAAAAAAACAATATCAATATGTGTAAAAAAAAAGGGTGTAATTGGATCCCTCCTCATGTTTAAATTATTCAACAAACGATGAAACAATTTTTAAGTTAAATTAAAATTAAAATTTATATGCAACCAATCTAATATGATAAAATAAGCATCTACCATTTTATTTTATATAATTGTTGTGCCTATTAATTATACTAATTGTCAGGTAATTCCAATGAGAAAATAAATAACGAGAGCAAAAGGATAAGACTTATATAATATCATACTCGAAAGATTAAAATATGTGTCACTTTATAAAACCAAAACATTAAAAAAAACCACACAGCTAAAAAATTGAAACCATAATCACTACTAATATCTTACCAAAACACCCTTCGTTTAATCAAGCACCAGCACCGGTCTCAGGGGCATTAGAAGAACCCCCATTCTTTTTGGAACTACCGATACCAGTAACGGCACGGCCCATGAACTTGCCGGCCTTGCTAAAGCCACTACCAACAGTACCAACCAAGCCTGCGCCTGCCCCAAGACCGGTACCAACCAAGCCTGCGCTTGCCCCAAGACCAGTACCGATCAGACCCACACCTGATCCAACGACCCCACCAACAGCATCCATGGTGCTTCCTATTAAACCAGCCTCTTTCATCTTCTTCTTTTGTTCTATAGCTTCTTTTTCAAGCTCCAGTGCTGCCATTGCCTCTTCCTTTGTAAATTGATGGAACTGCACCTCAACTGTAATAGTGCCACGTTCCTTCTTGTTTTTGTTGTTCTTGAGGGGATCAAGAGAGCGTTCTAACTTGAGAGTGTGCTCCTTGGCCTTCTCCATTTCCAGTCCAAGTAGCGGCACCTTCGCCAAACCCAGCCTTTTATCTGTTTGCATGTTGTCGCTATCATATACCTACACATACAAAATATGATTCAGAGGAGTATTAATAACCAGCCTTTTGCTCTAAAATTAACCACTGATTGGTCCCAGTGAATAATTTGTTTGTACCAATTGAGTAAATAAAACCTAATGGGATTAAATAAGCAAGTACCTCAAGAACTAGAAATTGCGTCTCTTTATCCTCAACAATGACCTCAAAGGTCTCGTTCCATTCTGGGTTTAGATTGTTGTCAATGACTTTCGTTTTCACCTTAAACATTGGCCTTATATATAAAACAACATATGGATCAGATTTCCCAATAACATCCGCATTTATTAAATTATTTGCCCTTTTCACAGTCACTGTCAACGTCCCTTGTGGTTTCAGCTCCAAATCACTGCATATTAAAAAAATATATATATATATGATATACAAAATGACTAAGAAAAATAGAAAATAAATAAAGATATTTACCTTATGTCAACATCAACACCACCAAGTGGAATGACGAGTCTGTGAGGCCACTTGAGCATGTCCTCAACAATTGAATCTACTATATCCTATTCCATTTTGAAAAGTAAAAATATTGCTTTAGTTAAGATCAAATTTGATGTTACACGATGTGAGAGATGGCAAGAAGGAAAACAAGAACTCACGTCAATCATGTCATCAAGGCCGGGAATAGCTGTCAGGCTCCCTCCAACAGCCTTCAAGGTGTAATCAATTCTAGGTTTTGGCTGATAGAAATAATTTCAAAGAGCTCTCAATATATCTAGTTTGTAGGGATTCTATCATGATATTTTGAACAACATTTTTTTAATCTAAAAAAAAATTTAGAAGTTTTCTTATTACATCGGCAAGGAGAGCAACAACAACAGCAGAAATGCAGGGGATTTCTTCAGATAATTGGAATACAACACGAATCACAGTAAACACTTGCAGATCTTTCAGCTACACCACATAGCAAAACAAATCAAGTTACACTCAGTGAATGTTCTAACTACTATCAATCCCTCTAATCATCTTTTAGTCGTAAATCTTACCAAAAAAAATATATAAAACAGAAAAGAATAAAAGCTGAATAAATACAAACCATTACCGGTCCTGTGACATTTTTTATTGCCTCTTGGAGCTAAATTTAGACAAGATATGAGAAGAAAATATACCTGAATCGGTAAAGAGGCTACGACTGCATCGACACCAAGAATGATGTTGGGATCACCGCCCCATCTAAAATCAATATCCATAGTTATCTGCCCCTTTGTCAGGCTCTGAACTCTTATACCTTCATAAAATAAAATAAAAACGAGTAATCAAACAAAAATAAACTGACTCGCAAGTAGAAAAATTGAAGAATTACATGAGAGTTGATTATTTTTGTCCTTTGGTGCAATAAAAATTGCATACCTATTAGGTCATTGCAAGTGCATTACATGCTATTTGATACCAGAATTGATTGGATAGAAAAGAAACCTTCGATCTTTGGGGGAACATGGCCGAGAAAAAACTTTTTGAATTTGATAGATTTAATTCCTGCTGGTCTATAATCATCAAGCAATGGCTCCACCACCTCTGTTACAACCGCTGACGCCGCCTAGCCAAAAAATCAATATCTCGTAAAGAGCATCCAAGAAGAATGCAATTTAAAATGCAGTATTATGTTGCTTTCAATTAGCTGGCTTGTTCGGTAAATGTGAATAGGCTTCAATTCCCCATTATTCTGATAGTGTTTGGTTGAAGGTGGAAGAATGAAAAAGTGGAAGAGTATCGGTAAATGAGCCAATTCCATCTCTTCGAAAAGGCCAATTCCTCTATTCCACCATCCCCATGGAATAGAGAATTGGCTCATAGAGGAATAGAGGAGGGACCTAGTTGTAAAAAACAGGGGTTTGACTGCAAAAGTTCAAACCCAATTCTATTTTTCCCATTTCCACAATTCCACTCAATTCTTTTCTTGTTCGGTGGGAATAGAACCTCTATTCCACTCTATTCCCCTTTTCCACACTTGCCGAACATGCCCTTGGAAGAATAAGAAAGAAAGAGATAGAAAAAAAAAAAATAATACTTGAGCTATGTAAGGCCACATCTTGCTTAATTGCTTGTTCAACCATTTCACCTACACAAACCAAAAGTTGCCGATAAATAATGTCACAATAAAAATGAAAGATTTCTAAAGAAAAACAAAACTATAAGCTGTGCAAAGCAATAGCATCTCAGATTCCAGTTTGGGTAAATTTTGACTTCTGCTTTTTACCTGGTTCTCTTTTTTTTTTTTTGTTTAAAATATAAATGAGGTTCGGTTACACAATTTAAATAGTTTATGTTAGTAGCAAAATTAGGCCTACCTGCTCAAAAGAGGGAAAAGAAATCCATTCAGGAAAATTGTCTCCACAGAGCTTCTTCAAATCATCCCTTGAAAGAGAACCTAACAGCTTTATATCAGCTGCCTGTCAAGAAATTTTCAAGGGAAAAATTATTCTAAATTTGCTCCACAATCAGAGAATAGTAGTACTTTAATAAAATCATTTGTGTGGCATTGAGTAATAGTTATTAAATGGTTATACAAATAATGTTTAATAAAATCATTCCTGATGCCATGCCAGTCAGATAGCAAAGGCAAGGTATTGATAAGAGGCATAGCATAACATATGTGCATTGACAGAATACAAGATATAATAGGAAAATAACATTTGCCCAAAAACATGTCAACTTTTGCTTGAGGATTCAAACAAAGTCCCAAGAAATTGTTTAGCTAGAGTTGAAGTTCATCCATAATCCACTATCTATAATTATCAAAGTTGTTTTTTCTACAGGTGAAAATGGATCTAACTTCAGAGTGACAAATTAAGAAAGATTATGTAAATAAGCCCCCTTTCTGAAAATAGAGAACACATTTTTTTTACATGGTAAGTATTAGAATGCAATTCTGAGTGTCAAAATTACAAAATTGTACACATTTTTTTCTGTTTTAACATACCAAATTGTACCAATGTAAACGGAGCAAATCGAATTTAAATTTGATCCTAAGAATTTGAAGTTTGCTGAAGAAATTTTGGATTGATCCGAAATAAGGGGGCGGTAGGCAATACCAACTAAAGAGTTAGTGAATTAGAGGTCAGAAATGAGTGAAGTAGAGATGAGAGAGAGACCTTGGCGACCCGTTTGGTGGAACGATAACGCATCATACGACTCCAACCCGCCATGAGAGCAATCCCTACTATTGCCCCCATCACCATGCCCGATAGCAACCCCATTTCTCTCTTTCTGTTTTCTGTTTTCTGGTAGTAGTAGAGTAGAGAGGATAAATTATAATTGAAAGAAAGAGATCGGATGAAGACGAAGATGAAAACGAAGACGAAGAATGGGGGAAAAGGAGAAAAGGAGAGGAGAGGTACGAATGAATATTTTATCACTTTAATTGACTAATTAATGAAGAAAAAAAAGATTATTGTGAGATTGAGAGCTCTCTTTGTTTGATATTAGTGGCTTCAAAACTTGTAAAAGTTGACTTATCTGCGCACTAACCTTTAATTGAAGCTACATTAACCGGATCTCTTGTGCCTCCAATCCTGTTATGTTCCAAAACAAGGAAAGAGGCGGGGTCACCAGATGTCCAGATCTTTATGTATAAACTTTTTTTTTTTTAAATATTAGTGGCTTTAGATATCTACTAACAATTTCATTGATAAAAACATATTATAATGAGTCAAATAACTATTTTTTTAGATCTAAACTCATTTATTCTCATGAAATCACGTAACTATTATAATCAACTGATTATACTTATCTACACTCTTAAACACCATATTACTTTTTTATCCATCTCTTTCCACAACTGGATCTGCTTTCGTCAGATAGCCGCTTCGATCGAAATGGGATAAAAACTCTAAACTTCAAGCTCTAACGATATCGCGCTCTCAGCTCGACTCTCTCCCCTCTCTCATTCTCCTCTCTGCACGAGGAGATAGAGACGAGAGGGGAGAATATCGTTATGTCGGAGGTGAAGACTAGGAGTGGAAGGGGCGAAATGGAGAGGTGGAGGAGAGAGAAGAAGTGGCCACTGGTAAGGTTTGCTTTTTTGTTTTTTCTTTTTTTTTTCTCACTGAAAATTTAAAACTTTATAATTCTCAAATCAAAATGTAGAGAAAATGAATTCAAAAATTAAACTATTTGACCGCTTGACTTTGTACTAATTAAATTCGTAATTTTTAAAATTATGCATGTACGCACATCACTCGTGAAATAGATCAGTTTCAACGGTTTGGATTCGTCTCATTTGAAATCCATCTAATAAATTTTAAAGTTATACTTACCCAACTCTTTAATAAACACAACACACTCTAACTTTATTTATGCTTTACTCATAAACTAAAACATATCTCATTTATTTTTTCATCAACCTCCTTGCAACAAACCATGCACATTGTCTTTCCATTTTTTTTTTTCATCGTTTTGAACCGCTACATTCCAAGCTGCAGAGGAATGAGTACAGAAAATTCCAATGCGCTATTATTCATTTACTCATCAAATGTTTAATAGTCTTAAAACAAGTTTGAACAATTTACGATGTTGCGTACGATAACCTTTTAAAAAAAAAAAAAATAACGAAATGAAGTTTTTTGTTTCCCCTTTTTCCTCCGTGTATAATTGCTTTTGAAACAATTAAGTTGATTTCAATATCAAATGTTTTGTACGATTAGCACAGATTCGACGTATCTAATTGATTAAGAGCATCTTTATGGATATAGAAGTGGGACCTAGATGTTTAATTCTCGATAATGACCTCTAGAATCTGGAATAAAATAATTATGTAACTTTTAATAGTGGTTATGAAAAACATTTTAATCAGATGAGGACAAAAGGGACGGAAAGTGGCATGGAGCATAGTAACAAATGAATAATTCGGGTTCGGTTCGGCAGGGTCAAAAATTCGTGATTCGGGTATAATTCGGGTATAATTCGGAAATAATTCGGAATTACAATACGAGACCTCAGTGCATATTTAATTCATTACTGATAATTTACTATACGATATGCTGCTTTTATTTGCCACAGAAGATCATATAGTTAAAAATATATTAAAATAGAAAAAATGGGAAATTGTGCTATATCACGTGGTGCGTCAGGCAATAGGAAAATGTGCCCTCCAAGGCTCCTACTTGGCACTGTCCGCGCGAACGAAAAATTGAATACTGTGCATGACATTTCAAATTTTTTTGCCGAAAATAAAGTGAAAAAAATGCGTATTATTCGTAAAATTCGTCAAACTCGCGTTTTATTCGGTCAAAGGTTCGGTCAACGAATAATACGCCATTCGGTTCGGAAACACCCCAAAAACGTTTTATTCGCGAATTAAACGCGAATAAAACGCGAACATTGTTACTATGGCATGGAGAAAGGGGCGCTAAAGCATCCTATAATTTACTGTCAATTATTATGGAGTTGGCTACGGTGCTACATGTAGCATAGAGGACTTCCGTGCAACGGCTCAATATTTGAGTTTTTAAAATCCTAACAGTCGATCCGAACCGTTCAACATGATCATCATATGAATATGTACTTGCAAACCAAATTTTACATTTTTTAGAATTTTTTTACTATTTTCTACAAAATAGTAAAAAAATTCTAAAAAATAGTAAAAAAAAATTCTAAAAAATGTAAAATTTGGTTTGCAAGTACATATTCATATGGAGATCATGTTGAACGGTTCGGATCGACCGTTAGGATTTTGAAATCTCAAATATTGAGCCGTTGCACAGAGGCCCTCTATGATACATGTAGCATATTAGCAAAATTCCAATTATTATATATATAGCAAAACTAGGGTGTGATGTGCTCACCAAGAGGGGTTGGTGAGCACATCTCCAAAAGGCTATCGGATTAACTTCGAACTACAAATCCAAATCGTTGAAATCTATGTATTTCGTGAGTGATGCATATAAATGCAAAACTTTTAAAGTTTCGAATTCATTTAGTATATGATCAAATGGTAAAAAAAATGATGAAAAATGAATACATAAAACAATTCAAAAAATAACTTATAAAATGTTCATTTTTTTATCACCTGACTATGTGCTAAATAAATTCAAAATTTTAAATAATATGCATGTACATACATCACTCAAGAAGTAGATGAATTTCAACAGTTTGAATTCGTCGTTGGAAACCAATCCAATAGTCTTTTGGAAGTGTGCTCACCAACCCCTCTTGGTGAGCACATCACATCCTGGTTTTGCTCATATATATATCATCAAAATTTGAAAACTATCTAGTTTCAATAAAACCAGAGTTTAGATCAGGTCAATTTTTTCCAGCTATAAACTGTAAATAGATTTTTTTTTAATGAAAAGTTAACTGAAAAATAGGTTTCCTCTAAGATCAAAAGTTTATTTTCATTTTGGGAAATTCTCTCAAGATTCTTTTATTCATCTATTTTTGATTTTATCGTAGGAGTGAAAATCAAACAGAGCTGATAATATCCAATATGTATTAAAAAAAATTAGATATGGGTATCTGTATAGATACGGATATAGTTTTAAGTTTTATTTACTATTATAATTATAATTAGATAAATATTATGAACTTCAGTATTTTTAATAATATTTTTTTTCTGACTTGGATTCTACTCACTCACTCTTTCAAAAGAAGCAATTTATAATAATATTATTTTTAATAATATTCATTAATAAATATCTGATCCGATCTAATCAGTATATGTGTCCGTGCAATACCTGATTCATATCTATACTTGAAAAATAAAGGATCCAAATCTGCTAAAATCCGAGATCATCAACAGTAACTCTGAAATTCCTGAAATCTCGAATCCAACTATTGAATTGTGTCGAGATGCGTACACAAAAAATAGCTATTTCGAGATACGTGTACATAAAAAGTTGAACGGCTGAATCTCGAATTTTAAAAATTTCAAAATTACTGTTCACGGATCTCGAATTTCAATTGATCTGAATCCAAAAATAAAACGGGATAGGGTCCATAGGGTTATCCGATCCGTTTTCAGTTTTCACTCCTATTTTGTCAGCTTCAGCTTCTTTAGTTGGAACTTTTTTTTTAGGCTGCAACGGCAGCTATGCATCCATCGGTGCAGCTGGTGAAAAACAATGTGAAATTAAGGGGTTGCATAGTTGCATGCCCGAAGCAAACAAAGCAGTGAAGATTTAATTTATCAGTAACCCGCAATACGATATGTTACCAAGTTAACACTTCATGCTAATTATCCTAAGCAGGGTCACTGCTTTTGTACTTTACATTTTTATTCCATAGGAGATCCGACCCGAGAAAAAAAAAATAGTATTTCTGATAGGCCCCTCTGCATTTTCATAAATACAAATTAACACTTGCCAGATGATCCGAGATTTTTATTAATACCCTAAAAAAAAAAAAAAATATTAAAAATGCCCTCAGTTTTAAAAAAATTTTAAAAATGCCCTAACCGCCCCATAATGGGGCGGTCCACTTATGGAAGAAAACCGCCCTATTTCTGGGCGGTCCACCTCCTCCAGAAAACCGCCCAGAGATGGGGCGGTTCAGTGTTTTTTTTTTTTTTTCAGATTTTATATATTTTTATAAGGAAATTGTATATTGATGTATATATATTTTAAGATGTATATATTGTTTAGATATATTTTTCTTTTTTAAGATATATATATTGTTAAGATATATATATTGTTAAGATGTATATATTTTTAATGATTTAAGATGTATATATTTTTAAGACGTAGGTATTTTTATTGTTGTTTGTACTAATTATTAATGATTTATGTTGTATATTGTATTCTTTGAAGTATTTATTCCATCTAGTTATTGTTTATTTATGTTTTATGTTGTCAATCTGTGCATATTTAATTGCGTTATGAAAATAACAAAACTGAAGCATATAAAATAGTTACAAACTACGAATTAAATCAGTTCACAAACTCATCGACGACGACCGAACAAATTTAGAAATCGACGAGTTCTGGATCTGCTTCCAGTCTGTTGTGCGACACTACTACCGCTACCGGATGCCTCTGCATGACTACTACCGCTACCGGTGGCCTCAGCAACAACTCTAGCATTTTCTCTTTCGTTGGCTTCGTTGATGGCCTCTGCATTCCAGTTCACAAAAAATGATATGTTATTGAAATCGAAAAATATAAAATGAATTATAAAATACAAGATGAAATGTACCTGCTCGCTGCCTGTCACAAGTTGAACGGCGAGCCTGATGTCCCATTCGCCTACCCTGCATCTCATCCATTGTCATTACAGCACGCTTGTGGGGCCTTCTCCCTTTCCTGATATAAAAAGAAGTTAAATAACTATATGAAAAAGATGGTCAGTGCATATACAAAGTATTCTCCCTAACCTGATCTTCTTGGGTGGGTTGAGTTCATCCCCAACGTAGGCTGGCCAAGCATGCTGGTTGGGATAAGGATGGAAGGATGCACCCCAAGTACTCGCAAGGTAATCGGTACGGTACATGTCGGCGACAAAATCATCCTCACGGAAGTTTCTCACTCGGCACACCGCCATAACATGAGAACAAGGTAGGTGAGCTAGTTGGATTCCTTGGCATGTACATGTTACAGTATTGTCCACTCCGATAATGACAACATACTTGTATGGTCTTTTAATAAACTCCATAGTCCCATCTGCTCTACGGCTGGTTGGAACATACTCATTCGGAGAGTGCACTTCGAATTCCAAGGTGCGATGGTGGTAGGTCGGTGGTATACTCAGTGGTGTAATCAGTGGTATACTCAGTGGTGTAATCAGCGGTGTAATCAGCGGTGTAATCAGCGGTGTAATCAGTATGAACGGGTGGTGCATGACCGAAGTTTCGGTCACCCGAGTTGTCATAACCCGAGTGTTCAAAACCCGAGTGCTGCTGCACCGGGCTATCATGACCTGTATTGTCCGTAGAAGGTCCAACCCCGGACCGACGCAAGACCTTTCTGGAATATAACTCCATTATCGGGGTACCCGCAGATTGAAAAGTATTATAAACACATCTCCAACCATCCTCATCTGTTATTGGATACTTTACATAGTAAGGTCTATCCCTCCCTGTGTCAACCCGAGTAACTAAATCTATGTCATACCGGTTGTTGTTTACACCAATCCTTTCGAATACCTTTTGCTTAAGTTCCATAAATGAGGTGTTTTCGTTAACCTCAAAGCCGTGGGTTGGATCTTTCGTGTAATATACTCCCTCCACACCCACCACGAACTTCCCGCCCATATGCAGTGTAACCAACATTTTGATAGCTGCATTAATAAACAATTTTTTTATCACTTACAAAATAACAATACACAATTAAATTATTAGTAAACAACAACAATTAAAATTATATTAAAATAAAAAAAAATTACAAAAATAATAATAAATAATCTACAGTAATCTACAGTAATCTACAGTAAGCTACAGTAATCTACAGTGATCTACAGTATCTACAGTAATCTACAGTGAGCTACAGTAATCTACAGTAATCAACAGTAACCTACAGTAAGCTACAGTAAGCTACAGTATCTACAGTAATCAACAGTAACCTACAGTAAGCTACAGTAATCTACAGTATCTACAGTAATCAGCAGTAACCTACAGTAATCTACAGTATCTACAGTAACCTACAGTAATACACATTAACTAAATAATAATAAAATAAAATTATAAAAAATACCTTCGGAGCACAGTAAAGAGCGAGAGGCGGGGCGAGAGCGAAAATGAAGTGTGAGGGAGAGAGTGCGCAGTTTTATGGGATTTTATAGTATGTATAGTGGACCGCCCCATAGGGGGGCGGTTTTCTCGGCCAACAGAACCGCCCAACCATAGGGCGGTTTGGCGGGTATGGTGAACCGCCCCATCATGGGACGGTTAGGGTATTTTTAAAATTTTTTTAAAATTGAGGGTATTTTTATTATTTTTTTTTTTTTTAGGGTATTAATAAAAATCTCGGCCAGATGATTGTTTTTATTTTGAGGGATCATTCAATAGAGTCCGTGTCCCATCCATAGTAACAATACTCGCGTTTTATTCGCGTTTAATTCGCGAATAAAACGTTTTTGGAGTGTTTCCGAACCGGATGGCGTATTATTCGTTGACCGAACCTTTGACCGAATAAAACGCGAATAAAACGCGAATTTAACGAATTTTACGAATAATACGCGTTTTTTCACTTTTTTTTCGGAAAAAAATTTGAATTTCTCGTACAAGGTTAATTTTTGGTTCTGAAAACTGCTCCAGCCAGGGTCCCACCCACGTGACTTGCTCCCAATTGCTCCCAAGTCCAGCCATCCACGTGAAGAGGCCAATTTCCCATTTTACTCAACTTTTTGAATATTATTGATCTTCTGTGGCAAATACAAGCAGTATCTCGTATAGTAAATCATCAGTAAATAATTAAATATGCACTGAGGTCTCGTATTGTAATTCCGAATCATTCCCCAATTATACCCGAATTATTCCCGAATCACGAATTTTTGACCTTGCCGAACCGAACCCGAATTATTCATATGTTACTATGGTCCCATCAGGTACCTGAGGTGCAAGTTGAAAAAACGGAATTTAGATCTAAAATTGATAGTTATTGTTGTTAGAGAGAAATAGAGAGAGAGAGAGATTCTTAACGGAGTTGACAGTTATTGTTGTTGTGCGGCGGCTGCGTGTGCCCGTGCCGACAGTTTGTATAGGATTATTATCTGTGCCAGTTGGATTGAACCCGGCCGGGTCCCAGACGAGAACACAAAATAAATAAAAAAACCGCTAGCTATTGGACCGCTCGTATTTCTGCTGCCCAGTCGCCATCCAACCCGTCGCCTCCATTTCCACAAAATAACTGGAGACATTACGATGCCACTATAGTTGGATCCAAGGTCGTCATTCAATTAAATAAAATCTTAACATGCCTTGATATAAATTTCTGTATCTTTGCCAAACTAACCTCCAAATATTCATGCCATCAGTAATCATAGAAGGCCCATGTAGTGCTTCCATTTTCTTCGTAGAAGGCCTTTTTAAAAGTCTGGCCCAAATTTGCTGCCAGTTGTATTTTTGTGAATTGGACTCTCTAAGCCCATATTTAATCAATTGTTCATTATTCTTAGCCCAAAAGAATGTCCTAGTATTTAAATGTTCATCTTTTATTTTTTTTTATAAAAAATAAATTCCATCTTGATTAGAACATTACAAATAGCAGCTCGATTAATTATAGAACTTAATATAGCTGCTTATTTCATTAACAATTCTTACATAATAATATAATATCACCTGATATTGAAAATATTGCAAGGACACGGTATAAGAGAAGTATTTAGTAATAGGAATTTAATGTGAAAAATAGAAGCAAAAAAGGTCCCACCGAGACTTGAACTCGGGTTACTGGATTCAGAGTCCAATGTCCTAACCACTAGACCATGGGACCGTTGTTGCTTTTGGGCGGCTATTATTTAATTTACTAGAATTCTTATCTGAAACCCCGGGAAAGCTAATGTGCAACACGTGTGAACCAAAAGTAAAATCATCATTTTGAAATTGCTCGCCACTATACTAGTCAAATGATTTGTCTTCTTGCAAAAAAAGAAAAAAAAAGAAAAAAAAAATCGGACCATAGAAAAGTGGAGAAAGAATAAGAATAAGGAGATAATTAAACAATTTGTGGAGGGTTATAATAGGATCCATCACCTATTATTAATCAAAACTCTAATACAGATAATAAAAAATCTTAGTAAAAACAAAGTTTTTTCTTCAATTGAAAATTTGAAATTAATCTTTTGATTTGCTATATATATGTGTGAAATGACCAATGACCAATGACCAGGTATCAAGATATGTAATATTTTTCAAAATATTTGATTATGAGAAAATATTTAATAAATCAATCTATCTTAATAACAGGTACCAATTCAGCGTATATATAATCATAGTTCCTGTATCATAGAATATATAACACCCGCCAAATGGATAAAAGGAGCTTCAAAATATTTTGAATATGAGACCTCTCTTATAAACATTGACGGACCTTTTTTTTTTGAGAAAAAATAGGGGTCAAAGCCCCTATTTGCTTTTATTGAACTGGTACAAGAGACTTGTAACCGAAAATATAAACACAAGTTCAACTCACGAGTGTTGAGTTGTCAAAAGAAATATGAACTAAAAAAAGAAAATTAAAATGAAAGAAACTGAAAATTGTAAAATAAAAATGAACTAAACATTGATGGACCTGCCGCCTACTCTAATTTTGAAATTTAATTTACAAGATATGAGTTTTTGGATTCTTGCACTATTTTGGAAATCAGTTTGCTCTATCCTGGACACAACCCAATCCGAAATACAGTTTTATGAAGGCGCAACTCATTTTGTTTAAAAATTAAGGCGCATACCATTTTGTATAAAATTCACACAATTGAAATAAAAAATCGCGCAACTCACTATTACGATTTCCTTTCTCTTGGCTTTGCTGGCAAATTCATCTTGGCGATGCATCGCCTCGTCCTCCACAACCGCAATTTATACTCAGTCGCTTAAGACCTCATGCCATCAGGCATTCCTCGGATCCTCCTCCGCTCAATCGATTTGCCCAACTTAGCTCGGTAGCTCCTCCTCTTCTCCTCCGTCAGTGCAGGCTTGATTGCAAATTTTAGGGTTAGTTTCAATTTAAGCTTAATCATGATTTGATTAGCTATTTAAAATGAATTCGATTGCTAATCATGATTTAATTAGAAATTTTGAGAGTTAGTTTCAATTTAATGGGTTTTAACCTGATTCGATTATTAAATCCAATTCAATAATTCTTGCTTTACTTTAATGAAAATCCTATATCCATCTCTGTCCACAATTGATATTTGTCTTTATCACTAAGATAAATGCTGTTTCTCAACATGATGATGATGTGAATATGTCATATGTTCGGAAAAATTAATGTTGTATAAATTTTAAAATGATGGAATATATAGTTCAATGGTGCGCAGAAACTTTATTACAGACAAGATATGAGAGTCGGAAGTCAGCAAAGCAGTTTAAATAGTATTAGCAATAGTAATAGAAAGTGCATCCATTAATAGAGTAGAACTAGGGTGCTCCTAATTAAGCTCACCAAGTCCTCCGTGAGCTTAACTCAAAAACCTATCGGCTTGACTTCAAACGACATTTTCAAACCGTTAGATGTTCAATCTATATTAAAATATACTTGGAGACCAAATTTTACATTTTTTTGAATTTTTTTACTATTTATTAAGATGGTTTGAAAATCGCTGTTTTTATTAAAATTCTGCACCATTGGAAAACAACGATTTTCAAACCATCTTAATAAATAGTAAAAAAATTCCAAAAAATGTAAAGTTTGGTCTCCAAGCACATTTTAATATAGATTGAACATCTAACGGTTTGAAAATATCATTTGAAGTCAATTCGATAGGTTTTAGAGTCGCGCTCACGAAAGGGCTTGGTGAGCTTAGGAGCGCCCTAGTTCTACTCTCCATTAATATATCCATGATAAACGATTACTACCTAGGCGCTATCACAAAAGAGTGAGGCTACGGTAATATGCATACCACGGATTGGTCCGTGCTACGGCTTAATATTTAAGTTTTCAAAATTCTAACAGTTAATCCGAACCGTTCAACATGATTATAAAATGAATATGTACTTGCAAACCAAATTTTACATTTTTTCGAATTATTTACTATTTTCAAATCAAGTGATTTTCTAATTATTTAAAAAAATAGTAAATTTTTTTTTTCAAAAATGTAAAATTTGGTTTGCAAGTACATTTTTATTTTATAATCATGTTGAACTGTTCGGATCGACAGTTAGAATTTTGAAAATTCAAATATTGAGCTGTAACACAGACCAATCCGTGCTATGCATAGTACCGTAGCCTCACTCATCACAAAAAGTGAATTGTCTTAATGTTTTGTTCTTATTCATTGAATCATTATCCATGTGTACTATAGCATCAGCTTTGATCAACTGGTAGATTTTTTTTAATTTTGAATAAGAAATACTTAGAATTAGAATAACATTAATTGCCTTACATCACCTTTTCACATCACATGTGCATATGTTTCTCTTTACTTTATGTTTGAAATCGATGTGCTTCTATCTGTGAGATGATGATACCCTGTGATGATTGATAAGCATATTCACCCTTCTCCAACTTAGTTTGTGTAAAGCGACAGTCAAATTAAAAATCTAAATGCTTGCACGGTCCCCTCACTAGAGTGGAAAAAATGGCACGGCCGAGCCAGCTCTGTTACGGAATGACACAATTATAACGCGGCATGGTACGACATGTGTGTTAGTTAAGTGTCGTGACTCGAGCTTTGTTACGGAATGACACAATTATGGCACGGCATGGCACAACACGCGTGTCAGTTACGTGCTGTGACTTGAGCTTTGTTACGGAATGGCACGGTATGGCACGACACTCGTGTCAGTTACGTGCCGTGACTCGAGCCTTGTTACATAATTGCACAGTTATGGCACGGCATGGCACGACACGCGTGTCAGTTACGTGCCGTGACTCGAGCTTTGTTACGGAATGGCACAGTTATGGCACGGCATCGCATGACATGCGTGTCAGTTACGTGTCGTGACTCACTTATTTCGTGCTGTGATAATTTGCGTGCTGTGATCATCTTTAAAAAACTTGGCATGGCACGACACGGCATGTCACGTGAAAAATCTAGTCACGGCACATTGTCACGCGAGTCACGCGTAATTAGAACCATTAGATATTAACCAAATGGTGAATCTTGAATAAATTTACCTAAATTATGATCAAATAGTCACAGTGTGATCATTCGCGTGCCGTGACTATCTCTTGACATTTTGGTCACGGCACAACATAACATGTGAAAAATTAACTTGGTTCCGGCACAGCACAAGACCAAAGTCACGGCACGTGTTTTCCACTCTAGTCCCCGCACGAATATTGATGAGTACCATAGACTTTGCAATTGTGAGTAGGAACTGTTGCCATAAAAAATAATGTGAGAGCATGCATCAGACTAGGGCTGCACAAAAAATTCGTAGTTCGTAATTCGATTCGAGTTTGATTCGAAAAAGTTCGGAAAAAATTCGATTCGAAATTGAGTTCGTTTGAAATTATTTCAAACCAAACTTAGTTCGAAATTAATTTAAACCAAACTCAAACTGGACCTAGTTCGTTCGAAATAGGTTCGCAAACCAAATTTAGTTCGAAATTAACTCAAACGTGAACCGTTAATTTCTGCTGATAACTTATGTTCACTGATGAAAATATAAGCCGTCCAGTCCATAATTGCTTTGAATTCGGACTTCTGAAACAGAAAGCCGGGTCCAATTACAAGCTCAAATAAAAAAATTCAACAACAAAGCTCAAATAAAAAAATTCACATGTTTATACCAGAAATTTTGCTTTTCATGGTAGGATTCTGAGTTTTTCGGGTAATCCAGGTTAATGATGCAAAAATAGTGTGGGATGTTGAAAACCTTGCTACTGCATCTATAAAGTAATTTGTAGATGTTCAGTAGCTAGTTTAATGAAGCGAAATATATGGCTGAAGCTTTGGATACCTGTGAGGATTTTTTAGAAGGGTTTTTCAGTAGCTAGTGCCTAGTTGTAATGAACTTTAATGTTTTATTTAGGGTAATATTTGGGTTTGTAATAATTCTAAAACTTTGGTGATTGTTCTGTACTTCTATTGATATTTAAATTGTACTTTGAATACTTTGGAGTGCTTGAGTTTTTATTTAAATTGTACTTCTATTAATATTTGGGTTTTATTTAAATTGTACTTTGAATACTTGAGTTTTTATTGAAGTGCTGTAATTTCGCAATATGGCCCAGTCAGAAGTCATAAATCGTAAGTCGTAACAAAGTTCGTCAAGGTTCGAAATTGAGTTCGTAAAAAATTCGGTTCGAAATTGAGTTCGTTCGAAATTAATTCAAACCAAATCTAGTTCGAAATTAATTCAAACCAAATCTAGTTCGAAATTAATTCAAACCAAACTCAAACTGGAGGTAAGTTCGATTCGGTTCGGTTCGTTTGCAGCCTACATCAGACACAAGTTGTATTTGCTGGTGAAAAAGGAAGAAAATAGCACGTGAAATTAGAATAAAGGAATATTTGATCGTCAAAAGAGAGAGAAGAAAGGGTGGTTAAAATTTTAGACGGCAATTGTCACATTTGGATAAGTTGTATGTATATCTTTATCCTTTCTCTTTTTTAAAAGGAAATCAATTGCATTGTATTTACCATCTCTTTACTTTATTTGTTGTAACAATTTTTTACCATATCTTTTTCTTCCATTTAAGAGCATCAAATTCCTATCTTCGTAAAGTTCTTTTGTCCTTTTGCCCCGAAAGTACCACTTCCATTAACACAAATTCATGGGATCTCCAATTGCAATCAAAATTAAAGGAGGCATTTAAATTTTTCTTTTTGTTTTGTTGAGAAGGAACAATTTATCCACGAAGCTATATAAAAAAAAGATGGAGACAGGAGAGGAGATGAGGCCTCACCTCACCTCACCTTATGCCATGGGATCGGACCTACTTTGATTTGATGGATGTGATGACCATTCAATCTGCATCAAGATTCGTGTGCTCTGCATCAAAATCCGTACAAGCATGTATCAATTTCCGTATGCATAGATCTTGATACTAATTGTACGATCCTAGAGCTAATTGAACCTAAATGTAGGTCCGATGCCCATCGGACCTACTCCTATCTCTATGCGATGATGGCCAAATGGGCTTCGATCTGTCGTCGGTTGTCCATTTTCGTACGGACAAATTACAAAATTGCAATTATTATTCTATTTTTGACTTCCCCTTTGACTGCTGCCCTTATACCTCTCCTTTTTATTCTCAAATGGACATGTCCGGTCCCTCTTTTATTTTGTGATTTTTCTTCAACTTACATCCATCATCCATATCAACATATTGATTGATTGCGGAGTAAGTCCGATTGGTTCCAGGTTCATTCGATCTGCTTTAAAATCTGTGCGCTCGCGTTAATTTCTAGGTGCACAAATCTTAAAACGGATCGGACGGTTCTGAAACACATCGAACCTACTCCATTCTCCAACATATAGCATGAATAAATGAATTCAAATTCGCTGTTATATTTTTCTCTCTTTTTCTCTTTTTTCTCTATCTTTCTCTAGAAATAGAATCCTACTCTTCCTATAGAATAACAGCCGATTTGAATCCTACAAAAATAGCATGATGACATTTTTCTTTTTCCTCCTGAAGAAATAACAATCACATGCATGCAATTTCTTTCAACTCTTGAATCTAGCAAACAAATAATTGTGTGATTCAGTTATTTTTTGCAACTAAAAAAAGTGATATGCAAAAAAACGCAAGTGCAATGTGCTCTATCATCACAAAGCTAAAACAAAATTTTCATTTAGAATTTAACCGTGTAGAAAAGAAAATTATTTCTCATACATAAGCATGCTGATTTCATAAGATTTGATGTACTAAGAAATTTTTTTTTTTTTATATTTGATGTCCTTAATTATGCAGAAATCAAATACAAATTATTAACTATTATGAATAAATTTGGAAACTATATATTAATTGCGAACATATGAGAAGCAAGAGAAATGTGTATTGTTTGGGAAATGGAGAGCATAGAAAGGTGGATTTTCCTTTTTGATTATTCCAAAAGAGGGGGCGACAAAACAAACCAAAATCCAAATGAGATTTCACTATTAATTGAATTGAAAGTAACACAAAAAAGAGAGAACTAAGAACTTATCTCTGGGCCATGCTTCACGTGGGAAACCTATCCAAACTCGGCAAACGAAATAAGAATCCTAACTAATGGGCCCCCACAGACCCACTTTGTGGCCCATTAGATTCTTATCCGTCACCATCAAATTTACGGATCTGTCCTCCCACCTCAATTTTGCACCTAAAATCTGAAAATTCAGTACCACAAAATTGTTGGCAACTGTTGATATGAATAAATAAAATTGGTACAAAGTATGTATAAATTTTACCCAAATTTTTTTATTCATGACATTGAAATAATACAAAGTGAAAAACATGACATTTCCTATATTTTAAAAAAATATCATTTTAGTTGAATTATTCAGCATAATAATATATGGCTAGTTTCGCTGGATAATTTAGCGGAACTATAGCCCAATTCCGCATGTGATTGAAACTTGAAAGTGAGCCTTGCTCGCTTCTTATTGGTGTATCATGAGTGTATGTGATTGAAATTGAGGCATTTCGCTATAGATTAAAAAAAAAAGATTCCATTCCGCTGGATTATTCCAGTGAAATAGACATTTTTGCTAGATAATTCGGTGAAATTAAGTCCATGCAATTTTACTAGATTATTCAGCTGACTAGCCATATATTTTGCTGAATAATTCAGCAGAAATGATATATTTTGAAATTCTTTGAATGTGATGTTAATTTTTTTTAATTTGTAGTATTCTAATGTTATGAATAAAATTTTCGGTAATTTTAGACAAGTGTCAATTGGTTATAAATATATACATGATTCGCATGCACTTATAAACAAAGATATGTGTATGATATGATATGACGAGCCGAAAGTGATGAATGAATTCAAACATAAACTCCGATAATATGTTATTTTTAATATGAGATGTGATTTAAAATTATTAAATCATTTTTGGTGAAGGTTTTTCAGCTCGAACTTACTATCTCCTACATAAAAATATCTTAGTCAATTATACTCAAGGTTTTAAATAGCGATTATCACATTATCACAAGGAGACTAAACAAAAAGCTATCACGTCATACATAGCATTTTTTTTCTTTTAAAAAATTAATTCCATATTTATACTAATTATCAACATTATTAATATTAGATAATTGAGGTAACAATTAAATGACAACTTTTTTTTTTTTTTTTTAGAGTTAGTGAGCAATGACTCACCAACATTTTGTATTAAATAAAGCAAAAATATTTACAACTAATATAAATCTATACTTTTTTAAATCACACAAATAAGAAAAACAAAGATCTACAAAGTAACATTCTTTAATAGTTCATACCTTACATTACATATTATAATAGACAAAGAGTAATTAATTTTACAAGTGAAACGAATACAGTACCTATTTGATTATGTTACAGATCACAATAATTGAAATAAGTTTTCAATTGAAACGAAGGGCAATAATTTTACAAGTGAATACTAGATGAAGAGCAAGCAAAATGAAGAATTAATATTTAAATATTTTTCGATATAGAAAGAGAGACTAACTTACAAATAGAAACAAAATCATAGAAGCCCATGCAAATTGCAAAAAATAAATAAAAATTAAGCTCATGTATCATAACGGTCAGCAATAGCGCACAGCGCATTAGTGGTAATAGCAGTAAGCTATTACAGCTATAACAGTCATAGCTGAATTAACGAACTTTTATTCCATAGCATAGTTTTTATGATCCAAAAGGCTATAGCGTAGCTATAGCTAGCTATTTAGAACACTGATTATACTAGATATGTTTTATGCCTTCTGTCTCATTCTGTTATGTTTCTAGACTTGGTTCGTGAGTCAGTGAGTGTAGTTTTTTGTGTGTTTTTTGCAAAAGTGGGCTGTAAAATATATTAATGTACGACAATGAGCATGAAAAAAAGTAGGCTGCTTTCATCATATTATCCTTCCTGCTCCAATTTCCCTATTTCATACCAATTAAATATCAAAAATAAAAATCAATGAGTTTATTTAGTTTATGTAGTTACAGAGCACCTAGTCACCAAAAGGACATGTACCAGAAATTTGTGCTAACTTTCTATTTTCTTAATTAAAGAACCAAGGAGTACTGTGTCAAAAGTAGTTTGTTAGCTTTCTATATCTTAATTAAAGAACCTAAGCAAATTGTTCTTAACAAATTAAAAAAGACCCTACATTCTAAAAAATGAAAAAAAACAACAACAACCAATCATTGGATCAACTTAAATACTTAGGTTCCCCATTGTAATTAGTTTGAAAATAATGTTGTAAAAATAATAAGAATGATAAACATATTGTATGTTTAGGAGGCAAATTTTAAAAGGTTGGTAATGTACAGTGTCAATTGATGCCACTAAATTATTTATTTATGAAAACACTTAAAATTATATAAGATTTCAATTTTATTCAATTTTTTTTTTTTTTTTGTAAAATTATCTTAATTGAGACCATGACCAAAATCTTATCTTCGCCATTGATTAATGTACATGTCTTAATTAGTGTTAGTTTGTTTTAAATGCAGTTGGTTCATTCGTCACCTATTAATAATGGTATTAAAGCTTTATTTTGAAAGAAGGTATTAAAACCGTTGGTTGATTAGAAAATCTACATGATTAATGATTAATAAGAGAGAAGAGATTGAGACCTTTATTAATGAAAATAAGAGCTTTAATTGTGATTCAGAAAATTTAAAATTCTTCACACACAAATACATATACTCCACTAACGCTACTAATTAACACTATTACCACTACTACAACAATAACACACTTTCATAATTTAACCGCCCACTGCTCCTAAATTTTATCATAACATGAAAATAAATGACTGACTACTTCTAGATATTCAAAATTAAGTAATTAACATATACAATACATAATACAACAATTATACGTCTAAAAATAATCCAATTTTGATCACCATAGGCTCCGAATCATAAAAAATATAAAACATCAAAGTTGTAGATTTCGTCGTCTATTTTTCAATGCACTTGAAATCACATCTATTGAACTTGTAAAGAGAAAGTTATGATTAAGATAGTTATGAGAGATCAATTTGAGAACTATATTTATATTTGTATCATGTGCCGCAGTCCTCTCTAATCTGAGTCTGTTTTCTGTATATTCTTGACCAGTTTGCCTTCAAATTTGTTCTCAAATTTTGAATAAAATTATGCAAAGACCCAAAATGTGAAAACTATATATGTGTTCTATATGTAATATAAAAGACTTATATTCTTGACCTTTAAATTTGTTTTGAAATTTTGGGTCTTTTGCAAATAAAATTATGAGAAAACCCAAAATGTGAAAATTATACGTGTCACATGTGTGTGTTCTTTATGTAATATAAAAGAGGCGAAGGGGATACATATGATGTAAAATGAATTTTTTTTATAAACCATAATTAAAAAAAAAAAATTTTACGAAACCAACATGATTATTATTTTTTATTACAAAAGCCATAAGAACTGAAATGTCATTTTGGTCCGTTATTTTTTTTATTCCAGACCGAAATGACATTTCGGTCCGGTTCCCTTTTTAGATTTTCTGTGGCGGTTCATATGAAAATTTGTGAAAACAGTACCATAGAAAATCCAAAAAGGAAACCGGACCAAAATGCCAAAAAAAAATGAACCGAAATAATATTTTGGTTTTTATGATTTTTATAAAAAAAGAAGAAGTAATCATGTTTGTTTCATAAAAAAGAAAATTTAATTATGGTTTATAAAAAAAATTCATGTAAAATGATAACCAGAGGATGGCCAGGTCAGGTCAAGTGTGGGAAGGAAAAGACAGAAAAGAAAAGACAAGGGTTTATGGCAGGAGATAATATGGCCAGTTTGCGACAGAGAAAGGGAGGTAGAGGGACCCATAGTATCAGTTGCACTGTGCTTCTGTTGGGTGCGTGTGCCTTGCATTTTGTGCTCATTTGGAACTATTGTGACTAGTTTGTCAATTTCTCCACTCTTGATAGATTAGATAGATAGATGTCATAGATGTCATAAATTTGTACGCATGCATGTGCAGGAGAACACAGGTAAAATTATAATTAGTTCATTCATCAGTAGTCAGTACCAATACCAACCATGCAGTGCTGAGTGCTCTCGTCTCGTTTCTCTCAGCTCTCAGATTCAGGTCTTTGCAAATTATCATTGCACCCTTCAACAAGTAGGGGTGGCAAAAAAATTCATAGCTCGTGGGTCGATTGTGACTCGCATCTGACTCTCTCGTTAATAGCTCACTCATTACTGGATTGAGTTATTAACGAGCCAGCTCGTCACTAGCTCGGTCTAGAATTAACGAGTTCAAGCTGGAGCCTAGCTTGCTCGCCAGCTCGCGAGCTAGCTCAGCTAGACATCAATTTGTGAATTTGTATAAATTTGTGTGCATTTTATACTGTCTAGCTCAGTCCAGCTCGGTTTAGCTCGATCCAAAAAGTTTGTAGAATTTATTTTCTTCTTAAAACAAGATCTAGCCAGACCCAGCTCGCCAGCTCGTCAGTTTGCGAGCTAGCTCGAGTTGGCTTGTCACGATTCAAGCTGAGGTTTTAGCTCGGATGCCCTAGGTCCAACTCGCTCGGCTGTAGCTCGATCCAAAATTAACAAGCTGAGCTAGGGCATAGCTCGAACCGAGCCAGCTCGTTGCTGTTGAACTTAAGGCACCGCTAATATACTAAAAACTGAAATTAAATGCAATTAAAATAAATAGATGAGTTTAGAGAAATTGACACGCGGGATGTTAACGGAGTTCGGCAAAATGGCCTACGTCTCCGGGGCATAGCAACCGCTTCTCGGTGCGCTTTTCTATTACCCAATAAGAAAGGTTACAACTTGTGAACCGGTGAGCCCTTACAACCAACGAGAAGTCACACGGCCAACTCAAGTAGAGAACGAAGTCTCTAAGTTTAGATTCTCAAGAGAAACACTCAAAAACTTACTCTAACCTAATCTAACTCAAGATTAGTGAAGTAAATTTGAGGTTGTTTGAAGAATTTTGAAGTTATAATATCTTTCAACAATGGAGGGACTTAAGCACCCAGAAAATTCACTTTTGAAAAGATGGGGCGGCTCCGAGTCATTTGGCTGAAAACCTAGCTAATTGTTCTATTTATAGTAGCAACTTCGGAATGAGCAATCTGTCACTAATCGTTGCCAACGATTAGTAATTTCGGTGGAATTAGGGTTTCAGCTCTGATCTCATTTTCTGTGAGATCTTTATAATCGTTACAACGATTACATAATCATTGACAACGATTGCTCTCTGGAAGAATTGAGTTTTGGGCTTGAATTCGATTTTTTGTGCAGCTTTTATAATCGTTGGTAACGATTGTTCCTTGTTTCAATATCAAACTTACTTTACCAAGTACATGATTTTACAATTTAAATTCTTGATAAATATCTTGATGATTTCTTTGGTTCAATTAATCCATATTGCAATTCCAATTGTCTTGAACTTGCAGAATATCTTAACTCCGGAAAATTATTAAATTCAATTGTTATATATTTTCCAAATTAGTCAAATAGTGTAATAAGAGTATTGCTTGCTACAACAGTTGCCACTCATGACTGTCAATCTGTCATGGATCATCTGCTATGCTTAGCGGAAACGAAGGGGATTGGTTGCTCAAACAACCTCTTTGATCAAATTTCAATGGCTTGATATTAATCAACACACAGGGCTCAAATTACTTCGTCTATTTTTTCATATATGTGCTTGGGTGTTAGTCACACCCATAGTGACTAACGAATAGTTGGGTTTGGTTTGGCAGAGTCAAAAATTCGTGATTCGAGAATAATTTAAGTATAATTTGAGAATAATTCAGTACCACAAGGAAGCAAAAAATCTAAAAAAAACCCCAAAAATAATTATTTTTTAAAAAAAAATTCGTATTTTTTTCGCAAATAAAACGTATTATATGTTTTTGTGTGTGTTTTATTCGGTGTTCGATTCAGAAACGTAAAAAAAACAAATAATTCGCGAATTTATCGCGAACCATGTTCCTATGGTCACACCCCTTTATCCGTTTACTCAATTTGTATTGTATCGATGTGATAGACATGAATACGTACGAAGCCAAAATTTCAAGTTATGAGGTTAATTATATAAAATTTCCATACTGCGGATGTGTGTCAATTTACAATATTCATAAGGAAAATCGTATATAAGTACATAAATTTTAAAGATAAATGAGGGTCAATTATATAAAAATCGTGTATAAGCACATAAATTTTGAAGATAAATGAGAATCAATTAACCATCATTCATTGAATATCCCTCTGATCATGCATAAATAAGAAAAAAAATTCGTTAGCTTAACATCTAAGGATATAGGTAAAAACTATATCGTAATCGCCCTATAAGTTATAGGTAATTATAAAAAAAATTAAATTATGTACAAGGTATGACATGATATAGCTTGATCATGATCCAAATAAATATATGATATAATTCTATTTTTTCATCCATTTTTCATTCATTTTTTTCTTCCTATCTCTTGCTTTGAAAAAATATTTTATTTGAAGCACTAATTGTGGTGTTAATGGCACTCTTTTATTTTGTTTATTAGACCCATATCGTATTTGATAAGACAGACATGGATAAAGTTTTTTTTGTTAACTTATTGGATATGAGTATGAATGAAGTTTATTTCATTAACTTAATATGTATGGATATGAAAATACTTCCACCCGAACCATATCACACCCGTTGACACCACTATATTATATGTGACGGTTGCGGTCCTGTTTATTATGAATAGCAACAAAGATGCATCATGAGCGGAGAGGATCGGATATCATATTAACATTTATAAGATATACGGAAAATAAAATTTTATTTAACAATCATAGTAACTTAACAACTATAATAATTGTAGTTTATTAAAGTAAAATTAATTAAATTAAGGTGTAGATATATTCATAATTACTTTGATAAGTGAATCAGATTTGCTGTGATTATAAAAATAAATTAATAATTTATTGAGCGATTTAAAAATATAAAGGTTTAGTTTTTGTGAAGAAAATGAACCTAAAATAATATCATTAAATGACTTGCACCCGTCTATATACATATATATATATATATATATATATATATATATATATATATATATATTCTAATTTTGCAATAAAATATTAATTCACGGGAATTTCCATTAATAAATAGGATCAAACTTAATTTCATGATATATATTTTCATAGAATTTCCTTTTAAGCAAGCTCAACCCCCAAGGGAGAGAGCTTAGCATGAATCATAATTTATCTTTCTTTACCTTTTTGTTTGTTTCTTTATAGGTTTCGTTTCTTAATGAAATCGGTGGTATATACCACTTTTATCAAAAAAAAAAAAAAAATTTAGGAACCAAATCTCCCACCCACAGGTGGAAAGAAAATTCCTGCCAACACAGTTCATTTATCCATTCATTCATGATTTGAATAGTCAGGATTGAAGTAGAGAGAGTAATTGAGTTTTGAGAAGAGAAAACCAATATTTTAATCTTGACCGTCCAAAACATGAATGGATGAATGGACCGTGTTGATAGGAATTTTGATTCCATGTTTTTTTTTATGTGGGCAGTGAATTCAATTTCATGTTTTTTTTTATATATTTTTTATTGAGATGTATGAATTTATATATGGATATATATGGATCTATATATAAATATATGGATATATGTTATTTTTTTTATTAAAGGGCTGCAGAAAAAAATCCAACATCGTTTAAATGCTATTTTCAAGAATTAAATCAGTATCTTATCCGTAAAGAAACATGACTCGTGCCACTGTACCAAGCCTTCATCATATGTTAATTTTGTTCATGAATCAAATTAGACGGAGAAATTATAGAAAATACATCACACATATTTAACAAATAAAAGTTTGTACTAAGTTTGTACTAAAAATTACTCCAACAACTTATACGCACAATCTGAGCAGCGTTTTGTACTAAGTAAGTTGGTGCACAAATTACTACAAATTATATGCACAATCTGATCAACGTTTTATATTACAAATTATACACACAACATAACATAATAGAAAGCTCAATTTGGTGCGCCAGCCCAGCTTGCGTGGGTGGTAAAAATTCAATTTTGATGCAATAAGTGGTAATGTATTAATTTTGAATTATTAGGGTAGTAACTAAAAAAATTCATTGAATATCCCTATGATCATGCATATATAAATAAGAAAAAACATTCGTTAGCTTAACATGTAAGGATATAGGTAAAAACTATATCGTAATCGCCCTATAAGTTATAGGTAATTATAAAAAAAAATTAAATTATGTACAAGGTATGACATGATATAGCTTAATCATGATCCAAATAAATATATGATATAATTCTTTTTTTTTTTCATTCATTTTTTCTACCTATCTCTTGCTTTGAAAAAAATATTTTATTTGAAGCACTAATTGTGGTGTTAATGGCACTCTTTTATTTCGTTTATTAGACCCACATCGTATTTGATAAGATAAATATGGATAAATTTTTTTTTGTTAACTTATTGCATATGAGTATGGATGAAATTTTTTTCATTAACTTAATAGGTATGGGTATGAAAAGACTTCCACTTGAACCGTATCACACCCGTTATATTATATGTGACGGTTGCGGTCCTGTTTATTCTGAATAGCAACAAAGATGCATCATGAGCGGAGAGGATCGGATATCATATTAACATTTATAAGATATACGGAAAATAAAATTTTATTTAACAATCATAGTAACTTAACAACTATAATAATTGTAGTTTATTAAAGTAAAATTAATTAAATTAAGGTGTAGATATATTCATAATTACTTTGATAAGTGAATCAGATTTGCTGTGATTATAAAAATAAATTAATAATTTATTGAGCGATTTAAAAATATAAAGGTTTAGTTTTTGTGAAGAAAATGAACCTAAAATAATATCATTAAATGACTTGCACCCGTCTATATACATATATATATATATATATGGTCCCGACATGTATCAACTTGAATGACTTATTAGTATCAACGTTAATAACAACTCTTAATTATAAGATGGGGCTGGAGACACAGGAGATGTTGGCATTAATTGTATCCAACTTTCTAATTTTGCAATAAAATATTAATTCACGGGAATTTCCATTAATAAATAGGATCAAACTTAATTTCATGATATATATTTTCATAGAATTTCCTTTTAAGCAAGCTCAACCCCCAAGGGAGAGAGCTTAGCATGAATCATAATTTATCTTTCTTTACCTTTTTGTTTGTTTATTTGTAGGTTTCGTTTCTTAATGAAATCGGTGGTATATACAACTTTTATCAAAAAAAAAAAATGTTTTAGGAACCAAATCTCCCACCCACAGGTGGAAAGAAAATTCCTGCCAACACAGTTCATTTATCCATTCATTCATGATTTGAATAGTCAGGATTGAAGTAGAGAGAGTAATTGAGTTTTGAGAAGAGAAAACCAATATTTTAATCTTGACCGTCCAAAACATGAATGGATGAATGGACCGTGTTGATAGGAATTTTGATTCCATGTTTTTTTTTATGTGGGCAGTGAATTCAATTTCATGTTTTTTTTTATATATTTTTTATTGAGATGTATGAATTTATATATGGATATATATGGATCTATATATAAATATATGGATATATGTTATTTTTTTTTATTAAAGGGCTCCAGAAAAAAAAATCCAACATCGTTTAAATGCTATTTTCAAGAATTAAATCAGTATCTTATCCGTAAAGAAACATGACTCGTGCCAATGTACCAAGCCTTCATCATATGTTAATTTTGTTCATGAATCAAATTAGACGGAGAAATTATAGAAAATACATCACACATATTTAACAAATAAAAGTTTGTACTAAAAATTACTCCAACAACTTATACGCACAATCTGAGCAGCGTTTTGTACTAAGTAAGTTGGTGCACAAATTACTACAAATTATATGCACAATCTGATCAACGTTTTATATTACAAATTATACACACAACATAACATAATAGAAAGCTCAATTTGGTGCGCCAGCCCAGCTTGCGTGGGTGGTAAAAATTCAATTTTGATGCAATAAGTGGTAATGTATTAATTTTGAATTATTAGGGTGGTAACTAAAAAAATTCGACTAATATTTTCATTCTAATTTTTTTTTTATCAAAATAACATAATTTGTTTACTATAAATTTTATTATTAAAGTAAAATTATTCTAACAACATATTTTAACTTGTCAATGAAAATTTTTCCTGAAGACGTGACATTATGATCTGTAGCAGTAGATGACAAGACGCAGCTAGCCCAAGTACATGGTGTCGAAGTACCAATCGAGTGGATCCATTTTGAAACGGGACAAAGGGAAGAGATGAGAGAGACCAAATTAAACTTGTTAGCAATTTAGCATGCAACAAGCATCCAAATTTGTCCAAATATTAGACCACTTGTCACTTGTGTGCACAAAATGCCATATAATTAACTTGGATGCATGCTTACTCCCATTAAATATTCTTCTCATCCATCCTCGTATGTCGGTACCCGGTTTCTTCCACATTAATATCATATATCATACATGCTAGTAGGTCCGAATTCACATCACCTCAGGTTACTTTACTCAAGCAAATTATGATCGGACGGTTCTTTCAACATGGCACAAATCTCAAAACAGACCCCCTACAGTCTCCATAGGCATCAGATTGAGTTTGGTCCAGTTAGAATTAATCTGGACAGTCCATGTCAATTTGCTTGAGTCGGGTACCTGGGAGGATACGGATCCAGTAGGTCAATGGAAATATAATTCAGACTAGCTAGCTAGCTGAGATACCTGATCCTTTCAGATTATATTTGAATTGTTTAACTTAAATTTACACGAATCTGAAGTTAAAAATATTTTAATTCAGCTTAAAGTAGTCTGAATATTGCACCATACTCAGGGGCGGATGCTTGATTTTCATCAAGTAGGGTAAGAAATTATTGAATCGAATTTAAATAACTAAACAGATTCAAACTCAATAAATAATCTAATATTAGATAAAACATGATAAAAGAAATTAATATTCTTTTACATAATTTAGGGTTCTAACTTCTAAAGCTTAAAAATTCAATATACCAATCAATTAAGATTCGAAGACCTAAATTCAATCTAAAATTATAAATCCTAATTTTCAAAATAGGTACAAAATCACTGTTTTTGGACAGTCCAAAGTTTTTTGAAAATGTGATTTGACCGGTCTAAACAAATAAATTAAAAAAGATTTAAAATAATATAAAATTTGGATTCCAAGCACATTTTAATATGGAGACCATGTTGAGTGATTCAGATTGATTGTTTGAAATTTGAAAATGAAAATAAAAATATGAGGCACGATAAAGACACGAAAGATATGAGGTATTTGAATCTTGCTGTAATAAATATATAATTTAATCAACACTTATAGCTGCTCAAATAATTATATAATTTGGGATTATGGAATTTGTGAATTGCTGGTTCATTTTATTATTTATCCCAAAAATAATCCTATGTAGACTAAAGATGGATTAATTTCATGTGCACCGAAACTTTTATTAATACCATTCCCAACAGAAAAATAAAAATAAAAAACCACAAATTTTGGAAAATTCAATATTTATCCACAACGACAAATGACGGCCTCCAAGAATGTACTGTAATATATGTTGAGTTTTTTGGGTTTTTAAGGAGCCGCAACGAGCAATGGCAGCCTCATTCTTTGGGGCTGTCATTTGTCGTTGCGGCCCTGATAAATATGAAAATCTTCAGTTTCAGTGTTTTTTGGTTTTTTTTTTTTTTTCTGGGGGAATGATATTAATAAAAATTTCGGCAATTTGCATATCATGCTTAATATAATGCAGGTGCAGCACACATCACACCTAGCTAGAAGGGCTGATTGATCGGTCGTATATAACTAGGTTCTAAATCGAAGACAAAATTTATTTTGACGAACACAATTAATTAATGGAGCTCAAATCAAGTAACGAGCTCGAATAGAGTGGAAAAAACATACCGTGTTAATCACGTCGTGATTTTGGTCTCGTACTGTGTCGTGCCGTGACTAAGTTAATTTTTCACGTGTCGTGCTGTGCCGTAACCAAAATATCAAGGGGTGGTCACGGCACGCGAATGATCACGCCACGTGAGTCACGCCGTGCCTAACGTGCCGTGACCATACGTGACTTGCGTGACTATTTAATCATAATTTATGTTAGTTTATTCAAGATTCACCATTAAATCAATATCTAATGATCCTATTTACACGTGACTCGCGTGACTACGTGTCGTGCCGTGCCGTGACTAAATTTTTCACGTGTCGTGCGTGTCGTGCCAAAGTTTTAAAAGATAAGCACAGCACGCGAATGGTCACGATACGGGACACGCGAATCACGACACGTAACTGACACATATGCTGTGCCATTTTGTACCGTAACCGTGCTGTTCCGTGACGGAACCGGTTCCGCCGTGCCATTTTTCTACAATATCTCGACCCAGAAACGATGCAATTTGGACTGCTAGTTAGTAGTTAGTGCTAGTAACGGCCTTTGACTGCGTTCCACAATTTAATTGACCCAACAACTTGTTGTACGACAACATACAGAAGAATCTATTAATTTAAGTATTTAACCTCTCCTCTCCCTACCTACTTTCCAAATCAATGTTATCGTTTCATGATTTAAGAACAAGTGTTAATTAATTAGTCCAAAATTAAAAAAATTAGATACACATATTCGAATATCTGTGTGGATAGTGGTACAGATATAGTTTTAAATTTTAATTCTCCGTATTTAAATAGTAAATATATATATACCATATAGTTTAATATATTATTATGAAAATATTTATGTATATATCTACATAAATATCCGATCCGTATCTGTATCTATCCGGAAAAAACAGATACGAATATGATTTTACGGCTATCCAATCCATTTTCACTCCTAGTTGTGTGTGTGTGTATACTAGATCCAAAAAATAGTTTGAAAGTTTGAATAAGAAAATTGGCAAAGATACTGGGAGGAAGATAACAAAAAAGCATTGTGTTTATAAGGCACGCTGGCAGTGGCCGCATGTGTTTAACAACGCAAAATTCCAATGCTTTCCTTCATTTGGATCGTCATAACAATTGATAAGGTAATTCCAAATAGGAAATTAATTTGATATTTGGTTGTTTCATGAGAGAGAATAATTTTTTTTTTTTGTCTTGATAGATCACTAATAAGACAATATATATTTGGAATATGTAAATAGTGCCAAGTGCTAACCCACGTGAGATAACATTATCCACTACACCAACAGATGTACCAGAAAACGCCGCAGGAGATCCGGAGTCGATCGGCGACAAAGGAAGGAAAAGGAAAAGGAAAAGGTTAAAAAAGAGGAAGGGAAAATTCAAAATAGAATGACACAGCCAATTAATCCCTTTCCCTGGTGTGGTCACTCCTATTGCTGTCTTTTTTTGTCGACAAAATCTATAAATTATCAAATTCAATACTCAATGTTAATTTTTTTTTAAGAAAATGACTGTGCAAAAATTTAAGAAAAATATTGGAATTTGAGAATCTGATCTTTCTTTTCTTTCAAATAAATATCAGTTAATTATGGACATATTTAATAGGAAGAAAAGGATATTTTTACATTTTTTCAATATGCTATTTTTCTATAGGATTTAATTTGAATGGAACTTTTAGTAGATAAATATTTTTTTGGGTGTATTAATTGTGACATTAATTACTGGATCCGACTCTGTTGCTTTTCTCAGAGAAAAACAGAGTTCTATTTTTCCGATCCCAACTATTCAAAATTTTTCATTCACGTATCTCGATGAAGAAACTTTTTCATGCACAAATCTCAACGAATTTGAAAGGTTGGGATCGGAAAAGCAGGACCCTGCTTTTCTCTGCAGAGTCCATTTCTTAATTACTTTGATAAATTACAAACAAATATAGTGTATTTGTTTTGTTAAGCACTGTGAAGGTTAATTCATTCCAGCACTTAATATGAAAATAGATATCATTTACAGAACTATATATGGTGCTAAAAATATTATATAGGGTTCATCATCTTATTATTTAGCAAATTAAGTTGAGTACATTTGAATTCTACTTACCTATTAATGTAAAACAAATTAATATTGTCAAATCATTGAACGCACAAAACGCAGCAAAACAGAAAATGTCAAATCATTACCCATACTACTAAAGTGTGTTAGAATCAACTAATTCAATTACAAACAAGTACAAGCTACAGTTTGAACAATGGTTTTTGTGGCAAAGCAGCCAGCAGACATGCATTTCCTTTATAATTTATAAAGAAATTTAATCTAATTTTGTCAGTTACTGTTGCAGATTTTATTGGATTTGGATGCCCATCCTTCTCTCCCTTTCCTCCAATCCCTATCTCATCCATTTTTTTTCCAAGGTTTTTTCTTATGCTGATGGGAATCGCCTGCCTATTTCTACACAAACCCTAGCTACACCTGTTCTACAATCAGGAGCGGACCCAGTGTATTCCAGGGGGGCAGCTGCCCCCCCTGGATTTTGAGTTTTAATGGAGATTTATCGGTTCCGACCGACTCTGTTCCCCCGGAATTTTTTTTGCCCCCCTCTGGACGTTTGATTTGTAATTCGGGTTAAATTTAGAGTTAAAATTGAAATAAATTTGTTGAATTTTGATTGGTAATTAGAATTATAAGTCAAAGAATCAGAAATTACAAATCAAAGCATTGGAAAGTATAAGTTAAAGCATTATTTTTTTATCGAGTACCCAATTGGTTAATGAATTTAAATCCGATTCGATATTTCCCCCCCCCCCCCCCCCCAACGAAAATCTTGAATCCGCCCCTATCTACAATTCAATTATTACTTTCTACTTGATGACATGCCACTTCTATGTATCCACATGTACACAACACAACACGTCATGTCACGTGATTGTGTCAATTAGTCGGCCTCCACTCGAGTCTACAAGCACGATTAATCACATGTGGAAACACGTGCTGACATGACATCAAACATGTCACTACATGTACCATCAACTATATGAATGCATATCCTCTACATTAACTCAAAAGAGAATCTTTTGAGTTAATGAATCTCAACCGTTTGATTTTAAACATATTCAATCTGAATTCTACTAAAATATAGGAGGACATTTAATATTAGTGCAGATGTAGTCTGCATGAATCTTACAGAAATCAGATGGTGGAGATACATTAACTCAAAAAATTCCCTTTTGAGTTAATACAGAGGATACGAATTCCAACTATATGCGCCATGTGTCATCATGAGATCGAGTTCCCACGTTTGATTCATCGTGATCGTTAGATTGATATAACAACTCATTTTGAAGCGAAGAAGCACAATTTTGTCAACAACGTTTTCAGTCATAATGCAACCTAGCTTCCACATAAGGACAATGAGTAGCTAATTTTATTAAGTATTATTAGAGTGTTAATTGAAACCTTAAATGGATTATCTTAACAACAATGTATTTTTTTAATAACCTCATGTCATAAATTGCATCTCCCTTAATTTTTATTTGTATTTGTCATCTTCCCCTGTGCCTTTTGCTCTTTTAATCAACAATGTAATTCTGTTAATAAATTGAAAAGTGTGGGTGTTTTTTTTTAGGATTATCTGGTTTGAAAGGAATAAATAATTACTTTCAATTAAAGGAGATAGATATAAAAGAATAAATAATCTTGGTAGTGCCATTATGCTAAATTTTAATGTCAATCTAAAAGAGGAGATCCTCTTTTGTACAATTGATATTATTCTTTGATGTTAACTCCTTATTAGTGCAATTAAGTTTGGTGTACAAATTTAATGGTGGACAAGCCAAAAATAAAGGAACTCTTCTGTCATAGTAACCTTAATTTTATTCTCAGGTAATTAGTTGGAATATATATTTTGTTTTTTATTTTTATCTTTAAATAAAGGTAAATAAAAGTGGAATTAATGGTTTAATTCTGTTGCCTTGTACTTGACTACTTGACAACTGCCTTAATTTAATTCATTCTCTCTTCCTCGCTTGCATAATATAATATAATATAATAGCTAGCTAATCAATTACAAAATTGCCCAAAATTTTGTGAAATAGATATATATCATATCATATATCTAGCTAGCTAGCTACAGTTTTTGCCCCTGTCTAAGGATCCAGTCGGTGAAGGCGTCTAGGGTTTTCATGTCGGAGCGGTAGTGTTTCTGCGTGAAATTGAGCAGCGCCGACCAGGTGAAGTCGGGGTATGCACGCGGGTTCTTAGCATCGATCAGTTGCCGTGGTGGCTTCACGACTTTGTCCATTTGCGGGCACAAAAAGAACGCCAACGACTTCCTTGGTACCCGGCTATTTACCACTGCCCGGTGCAAACAGCTCTTGTACCGCCCATTCGACAATGCCTGAATGATCAATATGCATGTCACTGTTAGCTAGATTTCAATATATATATCCTTAATTTAACTTTAAAGGGCACTAATTAAAGCTTAATTAATTAGGTATACCTTAGCTAGCTAATCTTGATTGCTTAAATAAATGAAATACGCAAGAAACTTCGATCAAGGATGTTATTAATTAACAATAAAATGCTTAATTGTGATGGTCATTTTCTTATCGCTATTAAAAGTCACTGTCCAATAAAAATGATTGAAATGGAGTTGTAACTGTTTCCGGAAAGCTACATATATATATATAGAGAGGGGGCTAATATCAAAACGTTTGTTCCGGAGCCGTGGAACAAATACTTCGGTTTTTACATTTTTAAAATCCAAATGGTTAATTCAAACCGTTCAACTTTCAATCTATAATAAAATGTACTTTGAGACTAAATTTTATATTTTTTGGAATTTTTTTTTACTATTTATTAAGCCAGTTTTTAAATCGTTGTTTTCAATGATCCAGAAATTTTTCACTGTTTATTAAAATCAGCGATTTTAAAACTGACTTAATAAATAGTAAAAAAAATTCCAAAAATTATAAAATTTGGTCTCCAAACACATTTTAATATAGAAATCACATCTAACGGTTTGGATTGACCGTTTGGACTTAGAAAATTAGAAAACCAATTGGTTGCACCACAGCCAAGGAACAAATGTTTTAATATTAGCCAACCTCTATATATATATAATGTGTTTCCTCTATTATTTCAACAATATACTTCCGGTCTCCCAAATCTATCGAATCGGCTTCAAACGACAAATTTAAACCGTTCAAACCAATCTCCTTAACGAGAGCTTCGTTTTCATATATTTTTTTTTATTTTCGAATGTATTTACTATCAAGTCAAGTGGTAAAAAAAATGAATAAAATAGTGTATTAAAATGCACACAAAATCCTTCATATTTTGACCGCTTGACTTGATAGATAATAAATTCGAAAATTAAAAAAAATTATATGAAAACAAAGCTCTCATTAAGAAGATTGGCTTGAACGGTTTGAATTTGTCGTTTGAAACCGATTCAATATATTTTAGAAGTTAGAAGCATATTGTTAATATACTAGAGAAATAGTGTTAGCCGTACTCTCTGTGTATATATATTACTGCAAGTAGATTTACCATGAAAGTATCTCCAATGTTAACAACAAAAGCATTGGCTCTGGGGCGAATTGTACGCCACTTTCCATCAATGTACACTTGGAGACCTGCCACGTCATCTTGGTGAAGTATGGTGAGGGAGGTGGGGTCACAGTGGGGCCCAGTGCCAAGTGTCTGCTCTGGTTTCTGACATGGCGGGTAGTAGTTGAGGCGCATTATCGAGTCGTTTCCTTCAAAGAAGGCCCGGTAGTGGGCCCGGTCCACGCCCAAACTCAGGCCCAGTACCTCCATTATGTCTAGAGACAGCCGAGACATCTCCTCACAGTACTTTTGGTATATGCCCCTGCGTCAATACAAATATTTTCAATTACCTCCCTATTCCCTGCACTGCATGACTGCATCATCAAATTTTCCAATCTAGGTAAATATTTAATTTGTATTTGTACTACTTGTAGTAATAGACACAGAACTGCGGTCCCTACTCAATGTGACCATTTGTGTAATACTCTTAAAAGGTAAGGAACAACACGAATGGCTACATGAGTAACGCCACATAAGGTATGAGTCACCGCAATAGTTTTTTGTCTTGAGGCAATAGACAAAAGGCCAAAAGAAACGATTAACAGATGCTTTTTGGGACTTTCCACAATGCTTCTTTTCTTTTCCTCGCAATACGGTTTATGTGTATGGTTACAAATTAATACCAAATTAAAAAATATATATATATATATATATATATATGGATAATGCAACTCACAACATCTAAATATATGGATAATGCAAAACGAAATACATTAAAAAAAAATTAGAAAAAAAAAAAGTAAAAAAAAGTAAAGGTTGAGGAAAAGAAAAGAGATTTTGATTTGCATTACCCTGTGTGGCGATAAGCTTCTCCCAAAGTGTCCACGAAATAATCTCTGACAATGCTCTGTTTCTGCTTGTGCTTCTGATCAGAGAACCTAAACGACAATGTCTCTTTCCATGGCAGTTTACTGGCAAATCTCCCAGTAAAACTACTTGCATAACCACAACTCTCCCCTTGCTTCCTCTGAGCTCTTTGTTTCTCCATTAATGGCATCTGAAAGAACTTGTCTGCACACCTGTGTGCCTCTTGTAACAGTTTTGGATCGATTCCATGGTTGACCACTTGAAAGAAGCCGTGTTGTTCGCATGCTGATCTGACCAAGCGTACCAGCCCGGTTTCCTGTGAGTGGTACAAGGAGAGGTCGATTAGTGGTACGACGAGTTCTTCAGTGGAATCTGGTTTTGGGGTTTCTTCAGAAGGCCAGATAAACTGGTTGGGTATATTGCGTTCATGGCTGAGTACAGATGCATCAAAAACGAGATCATTGGAGGTGTCCATTAATGGCAACTTGTCTTTTCTGGTGAGAGAGATGAGAGGTTGCTGGACCATCTTTTTTCAAGGAATGCTCATGGAAACAGTTAGTTAATTAATTTCCTTTTTTTAGGGAAATTTCAGGAGAGGTGGAGGTGGGTTCTCTCTGTTTAGCTTCGATCTTCTCTGTAAAATGGAGGTGAAAGAGAGAATCAAATGCAACTCGATCGAGAGAGAGAGAGAGAGAGAGAAGGAGGATTTGTGTCTGTATATTTTTGTTTTTGTAAATTAGTCCCACGTTTGCTGGGCTCTATTCTCTGAGGATTTGCTTTGCTTCACTCCTGCTCCGGTTTATATAGGGCTTGTTGGAAGAGAGAGAGAGAGAGAAAGAAGGTTAGAGAGAGAATAAGGAAGTGGATTTTGAGTGGATCAAATCACAAAAATATTATACGTGTACCATTTGAGTCAATTATTACATTAATCAATTCAATTTTTGGGTAAATTTCATGAGTGCCTATGAAAAATTTTACACGTGTCCTTCCTTTTTTTTTCAGAATATTTACTCAATAGCTAGCACCTTTTTTTTTTTTTTTACTTTTTACCTGGGGTAGCAATAACTTATATATATATATATATATAATCTGGCTAATATGCTACGCGTAGCATAGAGGGCCTCCGTGCAACGGCTCAATATTTGAGTTTTCAAAATCCTAACGGTTCGGATGGACCATTCAACATGATCTCCATATGAATATGTACTTGCAAATCAAATTTTACATTTTTTAGAATTTTTTTACTATTTTTTTAGATAGGTAGAAAATCACTTGATCTGAAAATTCTGCACCGTTCAGATCAAGTGATTTTCTACCTATCTAAAAAAATAGTAAAAAAATTCTAAAAAATGTAAAATTTGGTTTGCAAGTACATATTCATATGGAGATCATGTTGAACGGTTCGGATGGACCGTTAAGATTTTGAAAACTCAAATATTGAGCCGTAGCACGAGTGCCCTCTATGCTACGCGTAGCATATTAGCCAGATTTTATATATATGGTAATTAATAATTGAAGCTAGGTAGAAATTGAATAATTATTGAATGTATATATATGAGGATTAAGGAGATAGATATATATGATATTGAAAATCAAAAGAAAACAAAGTGGCTTCCATGCTTTGGAAAGAAGGACCACTGTTGGTATTTTGTTTGTTGCATGGATGGAATGACCATTTGGCACTGCCTTATTAGCTTCCATGGCTTTATTCAATTATTTCGCCTTTTCTATTTATTTTTTTATTTTCCAAAATCAAATCTTTTCTTCTTCTTTTTTTGTCCTAATCCATATATATATCATGTATCGGAACGGTACCAAAATTAAGGCACGCGTACCGTACCATTCTTTTGTTTCCTTCTAACAAATTGCATGCCAACATGTAAAAATGTTATCCAAAAATAGATAACCAAAACAACACGGCCTTCATCAAATTTATAAAGCTGATTTGACTTATTTCCAATATATTCCAATCCTTATTTTGTCACTTTTCACTCCAAACTTTATAAAATAATTTATACGACCTTTATCAATTAATTTAATCTTTTTTTTTTTTTTATGAAATATAGTTTGATGATGATTTGAACTAGGGGTGTCAATGGTACCTTTTTAGCCGTTTACCCAACCCGCATCGTATTTGATAAGACGGGTATGAGTAAGATTTTTTTTTCGTTAGCTTATTGGGTATGGGTATGGATAAGAATTTTTTTTCGTTAACCAAATAGGTAAGGGTATGGGTAATGACTATCTCGTACCCGTTACCCTATAGGGTAATTATAAAATCTAAATATATATTCAATTCAATTTCCAACCCACCTAAATATGTATTTGTGTTTTTGAATTTTCTTCCTTCATAAAAAACAATTTAATTGGAATTGATTGCACATTCATTTTTATTTTTTATTAGAAATATAATTACATATGTGTGAAATGAATGAGTTTTTTATATTTAATTTGTAAAATATAATAAAACTAATTATTATATTAGTAATATCCATTATTCATCCGCTACCGTTTCGTTACCCGATAATATTAACGGGTAAGGGTAGGGTAGGGTAAAGTCAATTTTTAATGGGTATGGATAGGGTATGGGTAAAGTCAATTTTAATAGGTATGAGTATGAAAATGCCTCCACCCGACCCGTACCGTACCCATTGACACCCCTAATTTGAACTCATTTTTTATCTCAAAAGAAATATTAAACTTTTTGGAGAAAAAAAATTAAGAATTTGACTTGAGTTGACTGAAATTCTGAACAAATATATAACAAGTTGCTACCATATTAATGCACAAATGAAGTTAAGTGTGATTAATTTAGATGAGATTATATATATATATAGATTAGGTGGACCGTATCATTGTGGGACCACGGCAATGTCTGAATAAAATTGATAGCTGCTTTGCTTTGGTTTGTTGCATGATAATCACCAGCTTACTAATTGTCAACTTCTTTGAATAAAAGTTAGTGGAGCATTTTATTTCCCATGTTATCATATATTCATATCTATACGTAATTGTGCTATCGTGTGTGTATATATATATATATATATCGTACCTAGCTACGTATAATTTATTAAATATTAGAGTACGTAGAACAATTCTTGTGCAAGTTCGTATTTAAATTTCCTAAGTACAAAATTGTAATTAATTACTCTCTAAAATTAATGCTACGATTCCAATTTTTCAATAAAAAAATAAAATGTAATTGAAGTTCAGAAAGAAACTTTTTTTTTTAAATAAATGACTGAAGCTATAAATATCTTTGTTAGTAAAAGTTGGATGTCAATCCACCTAACTATTTAATATTCATTAAGAATTGTTCTTTCTGAGTTTCAAACATGCGACTTCCTACACACAAAAAATATTATTTTTGCCACTAATTAAACCAAAAACTGGTTCTTATCTCAGTGCTGTATACGGGTGCAAACGGAGGATTGGATAGTGGTAAAACCATATCAATATCCGTTTTTATTTTGCAAATACAGATTGGATATTAGACAGATACGGATATCCACTTTTTATAATAATGAATGATATAAATTTTTTCATAATATATATTAAATTATATGATATATATCTACTATTCGGATACGGATAATTAAAATTTAAAATCATATTCATATTCGTATCTAATTTTCGAATACGGATCCGGATACGGACACGGACGGATATATATATCCGACCCGTTTGCACCCCTAGTGCTGTGGCTTGGAACTAGTGTTTTGCAAACGGGCACGGGCAAAACCCGGGACGGGTCACGGGCGACACGGGACGGGTTAGCACGGGTATTTTTTTGAAAAACCCTACCCGGCCCCTCTCAAACCCCCCGGGCAACACGGGTCCGGGTTTTTTTTTTTTTCTGTTTTTTTTTTGCTGTTTTTTTTTCTGTTTTTTTTTCTGGTTTTTTTTTTTCTGTTTTTGGGGGGGAAATTTGAATTTTTACGGGTACGGGCATCACGGGCACGGGTACGGGCACGGGCAACCCGGGTCCACGGGACGGTACGGGCGGGTACGGGTTTGAAACGGGTACGGGTATCACGGGTAAAATTTAAAAAAACCATGCCCGGCCCTTCTCAACCCTTACCCGTGCAAAACCCGTGCACGGGCACGGGCAGGGCGGGCGGGCACTGGTCTGACCCGTGGGGTATTTGCAAAACACTACTTGGAACTGATATTTGAATTGGAATTAAGTTTCTTTCTTTCTTTTTTCCACCAAGGAGCCAAAAGGCCATTTGAAAATTTAGTTGGGTTCATGGAAAAATGAGAATTGATTCATTCTTCAAATGAATTTAAAAACAAGTACTTGCTATATTAGAAATTCATAATTGGGGCTATATTTGACTACGAAACAAGAATAACTCAGAAATAATTTCAGAGCTCTGTTTAGTAACATTTCCCTTGAAAGCAACTTATTTTGCAGGGTGATATGATATGTAGCACAGAGCCAGGTACCTAAGGGCATTAAATATAAATATAAATTAATTCTCCTAACTTCTCTAATTAATCACAATAAATAATTTTTGAATAATTAATACCTCTCAAGTTCTCTAAAAGTCAGTTACACCAAGGTTTTGATTTTAGAAGAAAGTGTGTGTGTGTGTCTATATATATAAACCCTAGATCTCAGTGTGGGGGAAGGGGGATTAGAATAAATATTAGTTGTTTTAATCCTTTCTATTTTTTAACGAAAAAAACAATCCAAAAAAAAAAAAAATCGGATTGGAATGCTGAAATAGCATGAAACTATAGTGACAAATGAATGATTCGAAAAAGGTTCAGCAGGGTTAAAAGTTCGTGACTCGGGAATAATTAAGATATAATTCGGAATTATATATTGAGTCCGGACCAGAGATTTTAGTCCCACAAGAGAGCAAGAAAAAAAAAATTCTGAAATAATTCATAAAATTTGAGAAAAATTTAAAAACCGAATAATACGTGAATTGCTTCGGAGAAGGTTCAAATTCAAATTATTCACAAATTTTGTCAGAACAGCAGTGAAACGGGGATCCGTATCCTCCCAGGTACCTGACTCAAGCAAATTGAAACGGACAGTCTAGATTAAACCTATCTGGGCCAAACTCAATCTGGTGCATCTGGACAGGGGTGGATCCAGGATTTTCGTCAGGGGGGGCAAAAAAATATCGAATCAGGTTTAATTACCTAATCGGGTTTAAATCCATTAACCAATTGGGTACTCGATAAAAAACAATGCTTTAACTTATACTTTTAAAAACTTGGTAGTCTCTACCAAGCATTTCAAAAAAAAAAAAAAAACTTATACTTTTAAATGCTTTGACTTGTAATTTCTGATTCTCTGACTTATAATTCTAATTACCAATCAAAATTCAACAAATTTATTTCAATTTTAACCCTAAATTTAACCCGAATTACAAATCAAACGTCCAGAGGGGGGGCAAAAAAAATTTCAGGAGAGAGCAAAGTCGGTCGGAACCGATAAATCTCCACTAAAACTCAAAATCCAAGGGGGGAGGCAGCTGCCCCCCCCCCCTGAAATACACTGGGTCTGCCCCTGCCTATGGAGGTTGTAGGGGTCTGTTTTGAGATTCGTGCCGTGTCAAAAGAACCGTCCAATCGTAATTGTCTTCAGTCTGGTAACCTGAGGTGATGTGAAGTCAGTGAAACGGTAGCAAAATGAAGGGTGAGAATTGAAATCCGTGATGCGCACTATCCAAGATCCATTATCTATCTTGCTGAGTAAGAAGAAGAAAGGGTATTTATTAGATCGAGAAGTGGCAGCGCTCAAATCCATCTTATATTGTTTGGCACTATTATATATGATTTATACAAGCACAATTTTAAAATTTAAAATTTAGAATTGCAGATGTCGTCAAACAATTATAAGTTTTTATTAATGAAATTTTAATAATTTTATGATGAATCAATCAAATATAAAATAAATTTTATTTTTTATTTAAATAATATTAAAGATATATAAGTGGATGTACCACAAAAGTTGGATCTAAGATAGAATTATCCAAAAGGAAAAACACAAGAAACTTCTAATTAAATTAAAAAAAACAACCACAACCTAATAATTGAGCTCTAAAACTAAGTGTTTAAGAGCAGCATACAAGGCGACAAAAATTGGAATAAGCAGCATATGGGCCTTTTTTTTTCTTTTTTTTTTGAAGTAACCAACTTGATAGACACTAATGTTTTTTTGTTAGAAGTGGATGAGAAAGTTTTAAGTGATACAATGTAGGTAGTACATCTAATTTATTAAAAAGAAGAAGAAAAATTATAATGTACATGATCATGTAAGTTAACTGTGATTGGTGATTGGTGCATGCTGTAATTAATGTGTAAATTGGATAAAGAACATTGCATATGTTACCTTGTTGTTTGAACATAGATATAGATATAGAATATATGAGTAGAACTAGGGTGTTTCTAAGCTCACCAAGCCCTCCGTGAGCTTGACTCTAAAACCTATCGAATTGACTTCAAACGATATTTTCAAACCGTTAGATATTCAATCTATATTAAAATGTGCTTGAAGATCAAATTTTACATTTTTTGAAATTTTTTTACTATTTATTAAGATGGTTTGAAAATCACTGTTATTATTAAAATTCTGCACCATTGGAAAACAACGATTTTCAAACCATCTTAATAAATAATAAAAAAATTCAAAAAAATGTAAAATTTGGTCTCCAAGCACATTTTAATATAGATTGAACATCTAACAGTTTAAATATGTCGTTTGAAGTCAATTCGATAGATTTTAGAGTCGAGTTCATGGAAGAACTTGGTGAGCTTAGGAACACCCTAGTTCTACTCTAGATATATATTTCTCTCATCCCTTATCTGTTTGAAATTGATATAGATATTATTATTATTATTAGGAGGTGGCAAAATAAAGCTAACTCTAGGAGCACTAGGTAGCACAGATCAGGCGCTCTTTCTTTGGCCTTTCCTTTGGTCTCTCTCTCTCTCTCTCTATCTCTCTGATGCATGATGGCATGATGCAGTGGCATATGCGTAGGAGTTGCAACAACAAACCATTTGTGGAGTGGATTTAGCCTATTGGGTTAGAATTTATTTTAAAACCAACCAAGTTTGTCGTTCATCAAATTCAATTATGGACAAATCAACCTCTCATGCCTAGCTAGCTACATGTATATAAATTGATATATATATATATATATATATATATATATCTTTACCTATTTGTCTATTTCCTTCATGTATTCCTAGCTACTGGTGCAGACACAACTTTTGTTCATATATCCAACACCTTTTTTGTTATACCAATTTTGTGTGGAGGGAATGAAAAATAAAGAACCAATAGGTGTATATCTGAAAATAGAGTAGGGTTAGGGTTAAAATGCACTATTGATTTTGTATTTCAATCATGCTCCACGTCATTTTCTCTATTTTCAAAGTTTGAATAATTAATCCGAATTGCTCAATATGATCTTCATATTAAAATGTGCTTACGACCCAATTTTATATTTTAAAAAAAAAAAATTTAGATAAAGTACAAAATTACTGTTTTTGATGGTCCATAAATATTTTGAAACGGTGATTTTGTACCTATCTAAAAAAATAGTAAAAATTCCAAAAAAATATAAAATTTAGCCTCCAAGCACATTTTAATACGAAGATCACGATGAGTGGTTCGAATCAACTGTTAGGACTTTGGAAACGAAAATAAAGATGCGGAGCATTATTGGAGCACAAAACCAATACTGCATTTTAACCCTACTACTCCTGGAATATATCATCATGGTAATAACTAATATATATAAGAAACTTGAGATTTAATTGGTTTAGTGGAGAGATTAAGTATAAACAAGGTGGGCTAAACGACAAAGGCCACAAAAGTTGAGAATTAATTAATTGAATGGGAGAAAAGTGTGAGGCCTTTATAGGTATAACACTATTGCCAAAGATTCACTATAAAAAAATTTAAAAAGAATAAATGCACTACATACTGCTTTGCTAATTAATTAGGACAAGCAATACCGTTAATTAATTGGTAATCAACCCCGGCATCAATTATATATATATTGTGCTGGGCTTAGCTACTTCATGGAGTAAAACGACTTGGTGCTCCACGCCTCATTATTTTCATTTTGAAAATCCAAACGACCGATCCGAACCGCTCAACATGTTCTCCATATTGATATGTGCTTAGAGACCAAATTTTACATTTTTTGGAATTTTTTTACTATTTATTAAGCCACTTTGAAAATCGCAGATCCGGCGGTCCAGAAATTTTTACTGTTTTTTACTGTTCATCCGGATTTTCAGATTTTCAAAGTGGCTTAATAAATAGTAAAAAAATTCCAAAAAATGTAAAATTTGGTCTCCAAGAACATATCAATATGGAGAACATGTTGGAAGGTTCGAATCGACTATTTGAACTTTGAAAATGAAGATATGACGTGGAGTACAAAGTCGTTTTACTCCATGAAGTAGCTAAGTCCATCTCTATATATATTTATATTTCTTTTACAATTATATATTTGAGCGATCTTATGTGCCATAGGTTTGAGTGCAATCCCTAACAAATTCATAAAATAGGAAGACCTTCTGGTCAACTATACATATTAATTTGGAGCATGAACTAATATATTTTTTACTTATTCTTTAATAATAAGAGTTGGTTAATTTCAACCTTAATTAATCAGTACATTAATTAAATTAACATGTGTTCATATCGGAATTATTAGGAAATCTTGTGAATTATACATGTATTATTCTCGCCTATATATATACCTCAAACTATTCATGAAATTAACAAACACAGTTGTTTGTTTTCTAGTTTCTAAAAAAAAATATTTGACTATATTATTTGCATTAAAAACAATCTGATTTTGATTTATATTTATATTATATCCGAATCACGAACTTTGAACTTCACTAAATTATTTCTATATTCATAAATTAATGCTAATGATCATCCTTATAAAGCAACAAGAAGTTCCTAAACTACCTTGTAGCCCATCATTACTTTTATACTATGTAAAGCAGCATAATTATTGTTATTATATGTATAATATAGAGAAGGACATATATTACTTAAATAATCCATGCCTGTTAAGTAATTTATAGCTTTATATTACAGAGGAGGGTTCAAATGCCTCCATTTTTCATGCCTCCGTCATGCCTCCATTTTTAAAAACTTTAATAACTCAAAATTTAAAACTTAAAAGTCAAAATAAAACCGTTGGATATGATTTACATCATTTTATATATGCACGTGTAAAAAATTATGACATTTCAATTTTATTTTGGTTGTAATCAAGAGCTTGTAAAAAACGTACTAATGTGGATAATTTCTAGACGTTGATTTTTCAACTTATTGATTCACATAAAAACAAAATCAAAATGTGATAATTTTTTATGAGCACATAGATAAAATGATGTAGATCATATCCAACGGTTTTATTTTGACTTTTAAATTTTAAATTTTGAGTTATTAAAGTTTTTAAAAATGGAGGCATGGTGGAGGCATTTGAACCCTCCTATTATATCAAATAGTCCAAGTACTTAAATATCGAAAAATAAAATTCTAGTATTTTTTATTTATAGTTTTATATCAAATTTGATGAAACTTGAAATTAATGGGTCAACTAAATGCATTAAATGTTTAGCGTTTCAATTTAATGGCCATGTATTGATAATTAAATAATTGTTAAGAGTATACTAAAATGTTGAAATAGCAAAGAGCACGCATATAGTTTTTTTTTTTCTTATTTAGTCATATTTTGATGATTCATTGTCATACATTGTTATTCAATAGGTATTTTTTGAGATAAAAATGAATCAAACCTTTCAATTTTAAAAAATTATAATAAAAGTTCAATTGAATTATATACTTGCGACTTTTTTGGATGAAAGAATTTAGATACTAAATAAATTAATTATTATTACTATTCAAAAATAAAGTTTTAATACATAAATTTTGTCAAGAATCAATCTTTGAACTAGTGGTGAAGACAATGTTTTCCAGATTAAGAATCCTTTATGAATATTTAAAAGTGAAATGCTTGTTTTCTATCTTTAGAAAATAAAAACTAACATTTGATCTAGTGACTAAAGGTAATGTTTTTTGTATGAGAGGTTGCATGTTCGAAATCCAAAAATAAGGTCCTTTATATAGATATTTATATAGATATTTAATTAGGTGTCAATGCACAAATCTCTATTTTAAAGGTGAAGACTTGACATCCAATTTTTTTATGTATGTATGTATGTATGTATGCAGTGGCGAATCTACCTTAATTGAATGGGGGTCAATTGACCTCATTCTTTTTTTTTTTAATCTTTGCAGAAGCTGCGATGTTATGAGGAGGAATCGAACTCTCGACCTTTGGATAACCAACAATTTTAGGACTTTTCTCCTAGCCAACTGTGTTATCTCTCCTTTCCAATTGACCCCATTCATTTCCAAATATTATGGATAGTGTGAAATTGATCCCCATTCGTAGTAGGAAATTTTTTTCACGTTTAACCTCTATAGTCTAAATGTCTGGCTCCGCTCCTGTATATATGTATGTATGTATGTATGTATGTGAATTTTTTATGTGGAAGAGTATATATTTTTGGATAAATGGATTGTCTATATCTTAAGGTTTTTTTTTTTTTACAAAGAGACGTGGCTATTAGTGAAAAGTGAGTGATGGACTAAGAACATCATAATCTATTTAATTTGTCACTGATAAATTATAAAGGCAGTGCACTCTCCACTTGGTGCAGATAGAGAATTAATTTCTACCTGTCTTAGGCTTTTAGAAAAAAATTGTGTGGATGCATGTGCACTTGTGTATACATTAATTTATATAATTTATATAATTGATTGAGGGATGTTTACATCCTTTGTTCAAGGTAGACAAGATACAAATTCAATGTCTGGATGTCTGTCTGTATTATAGCACTTTGATTTTACTTTGATGTTACACATGCCCGGTTTTCATTATGTTTTTTTTCTTTTTCTTTTTCTCTTTTATTAAAAGTTGGTGGCCTTGTCACTTTTTATCCAAAATAAATAAATTGACCTCTTTCTTTCCTTAAAAAGAAAAATAGGAGAACTCTTGATATTTCACATTTTTTTTTATGTTAATAGCTTATTCATTATGATTGCAAAAATTTGCAAGTAACATTATTTAATGGACCATAACTCTCTTTTACCTGTTAGAGGTACTACCAAATAATATATTATTAATCTGCACTAAAATTAATTCCTTTGTTCAAAGTGGATGTTAATTGTCTTTACATGGTTTAAAATAATTATATTTTCTTCAGTAGTATTTTGTCTCATCTCATGTCGCTATTGGATTCCAATTTTTTGTCCTGCTAATTATGGGCACCAACATGATCGAAAACTAATTAATTGATTTCATAATTTGGTTTGGTAACAACAATAAATGTGACAAATAACAACTTGGAAGTTGGAAATCATATCATGCACAAATGTACAAACCACACGATCACAATATAAATAAAATAAAAACTATGAATAATTTCTTTTACGATACCCCAATTTGTACCCCTAATGAATCCATTAATTGCTTTTTTTTTTTGTTTTCTAGGATGTTTACACACGCTCACACTCACTGTTTTATAGTAAAATTAATTATAAGACAAAGAAACAAATATATTCATGCGTGTCGTAGTTGCATTGCATGTGCTAATTTTTGTTGGGCATTAGGCTGTGATGCTGATTTTCAGCTCATTTCTTGTCGCCATTCGCACTTTGGAAAGGAATTTATGTTAAATTAAATGATGTGATCCATCCAAAATTGTCGCCATTGTCACTTTTACTTAATCCAAATTGTGTTTTATTACATAGGAATTAATTGTGTAAAACCAAAAGAAAGCATCTTGAAATATTTTACAGATTGCAGTAAAAAAAACTGCATACTTTCATTTATTGTGATTTCATTTCCTTTTCTTTTTTTTTTTGTGGGGGGGGGGGGGGGGGGGGGTCTCAACTGTAACAGTATTTTGATATTATGGCTTTTTTATATACAAACAGAAAATGTATGGTCGAATAATGATTTACATGTACAAAATTAGCTATCTCACAGGAGTTTTGTTTATTAGAAGTACAGAAAGTAGAGCTTCATATACAAACTAAAATCCTACTTTTTTTAGCCTTGTTCTTTAAACTTAGCTGCAATAAAGAGTTGAAAATAGAACATGTTAGCATTTTGTACGGTTCTATGCTGAATTGTCTCTTCTATTGGCAACTAGTTTAAAGTACAATTTTTGCATAAGAATATCTATGCTGTCAATAGGATAAATATCTAAAGTATACAAAAACTTGCATAAAATAAGAAAACCAAAAAGGTCAGTACTGAATCCACCAGTACAGGCATTACCAGTACTGGTGACGAACTGACTATACCAGTCCATTAGTATTGTTTTCTTTGACAAGAGATCAATGTTTAATTTTACTTATCCCTCAATCACAAGATTTAACTAAATAAGTCATATTCGCAACATAAAAAAAGAAGTAAAATACAATATATAAATAAAATCCAAAATAACTTGTACCTTGGTTCAAGCTTCTGCAGGTTCAGGTAGAGTAATCAGGCGTGACTTGGAATCATAAACCATTTCCGTAGCACAACTGAACAAGTACATGTAATCATATTCCATTAGAGAAGGACAGTTCAATACATCATAATTAAATTTTGCAAATATTACAAATAAGATTCAAGGGTGGAAGTGCAAATAAGATTAACTGCACAAGTGAACTTATAGAAAGTATACTTACTTGGCACATTTCACTGTATTTGTTTTGCCGCCGCTTGGAACTGTTAGTATAGTCCCAAAGAAGGAGAGGTTCTCTGTACCGCAATTCGGACATGGGCCCTGCAATTCAAGCACCATAATTAAATTTTGCAAATAACATGGGCACTGAACTCTCACCTATGGTACATGTTTGGATGCATCCCAATAGCACTAATCCAGGAATAGTAACACTATTCTAAAATTGAAGAGCGATCCAAACAACCTTTTGCGACTATTCTGCTAACCCAACCAAACCATAGAATAGCAAGATTAACACTTTTTGGGTTAGTGTTATTCTGAATCATATAAATCCAAATAAGATTTTTACTATCCCGAATAACGCAAAATTAGCACTCTTCTCACACCATTGGGTTAGCTTTATTCTTGCACTACTACACACTACTAACCCGAATGACACCGTTCTTCATTGAGCCCAGGCAAGATTTATATAAAGGATAGGGTTCAGAGTTTTATAAGTTTGCAGTGTATATAATTACATCTTCTAGAGTTATAATAAGTTGCGGAGTGTATATTAAAAAAATAATAATAATGATAAAATCCATAGAATTATATAACTATGCCAATTATAACAATTGTCCTACTCCCAATTCCCAAATATGAACATCTGTTGCCAAAACAAACAACTCAAAAACATGCTTAGGATTAGCTAAGTGTATTCTTATTTTAGAAACTTGAAACAATAATAACATCATAGCATTAATCCATAAATGCACCTTCCATAAAATGTCCAAGATAAGCGGCAGAGTTCACGAGGGATAACTCTCTTTTAATTTTCTACACATGAACTTTTGTGTTTTCGTAACTTAGTTCAATCAAATATGAGTATGTTAAGCAAAAGAGGAAAAATCTAATTTTACCAAGCCTCTAAACTGTTTTTTTTTTTTCAATAAGGCACACCAACTACTTTATATTGTCCAATCAAGCCCTTGGATTTTCTTTACATTAAAGTAGCCCCTAAATTTTTTGAAATTGGTTACCTTCAGTCCATTAATTTGTTGTAAATAATTAAATTAGCATCATAATTAATGATATTTTCAGGTTACAAAACATAATTTGACTATTGAACGGATGGATCTAAATGGATCAATGCAAAAGGTTTAGAAGGTTATTTAATAAAAAAAAAATCAGGGGGCTTCACCTAACAAAAAAGGGTGGGGGACTTGATTGAACCACATATAATAGTTGAAAGGACCACAATCAGAATTTTTCCCTACATAAAACTGCCCATAGTTTCATACAACAACTAAATTCCAGGAAATTTCCACTACTAGTCCTCTCTTAATCAAAATCACCCATAATTTTCAAGCGCCACTGAATTTCACTATGTGCCTGCTATTGATTCACTGTATCATTTATAATAGCCACTATGGTACAATATGCTAAAATACGCAATAAAATTATCGTGCCATAGCATTTATATAGCTGATAGCTACTTAAACTTTTTGGGCCGCCCAACAGTCATGTTTAAGAGATGCCCAAATAATCTAACTTGAATAAGATAAGACTGACACGTATGATATTTTTTGTTCTATTTCATAGAAAGTATAAATGAACTAGTTTAAAAAAAACGTACCTTCAATATCAAAAAGTCTTTGATAACTGCATTGGTTATTCCAGCGGAGATGTAAAAGATAAGAGGCAACGCTGCAAACCATGTGAAGATGAAACTGAATGGCTCTGGCAACTGTATCACACGAAAAAAATTAAAGGCAGGTCTCAGAAAAAAAAGAGAGACAGAGATAGAGCAGAAAAATCAGGTGAAACTAAGGTATTAATTACCTCCATAAGATATGTGAGCTCAAATCCAGTCAAATCATCCAGAAAGAAAAACCTACAAGAGTAATGAATTTGAGGATCAACTAATTAAATAATAATAAACAAATTAAGGTTTTCACGGTTTTCGTCTAACATCTGAGCTTCTACTATGTTGATGATGTTATATACAACAATTTGAACAAGTGGAATTCATAATTTCAAAAATTCTACATTGTTCCAACTTTGCCCTTTGCAAGGGACATATGCATAACTAAGGTACAGTAGTGAAAAAGAACAAAAAAAAAAAAAAACTCACAATGTGAGAGCCACCACAGCTGCTGGCACATTCAATAAAAACATTTTGAAATAGTCAACTGACAAATCACTGTACACCTGCAATTACAATAAGATACCCCATTTAACTATCTTAGAAATTTGGTGTGCTTGAAGAGCGATGCCGAAATCATTATACCAGATACCCAATACATTTGGGGAAAAATGAAATGAATACATTCATTAAAAAGAAATTATTCAGAAAATAGAATGAAAAAGAGAAGTTGCCTTTCTACTTCTCAGACTGCATCGTGGGCCCTCCACCACAATAGTGCTACCATCTTGCTGGAAAGAAAAATGAATTTTACATGAAATAATAAAACTACAAATGAAATATTATTAAGATTTTTAATTGCAATATTTAGAAAACTGAATTTGCACTGCCATCGAACTCAGTAGTTATCTGTGGCACCGGCCAGTTTGTCTCAGTGCCAAGCGGCCAACTGGTGCGTACCAGTTTGTCTAAGTTTCCAATGCGTTTGCAATATTTTTAAAAAATTCACCCAAATATATAGAAACAGTAAAAGATCTGAACAAACATAACTTAAAACCTAAGTTCAATAGTATAGTTCTTCATTATAATTTGTTAGTTTTATGATATCTAAATAGTTTATCGAGAGAGCAGAAAACCTTTAGTCGCATCTTCAATTCATCAAATTCAGCATCAGACATAATGGGTTTTCCTTCTGCATAAGCCATTGAAGCCTCCAAAAGCCTCTGTTCATCAGCGCCTTTTTATTAAAAAAAAAAAAAAGATGAAGGAAAGAAAGAATGAGATAAGTTATTTGTTCTAATTTTCTTCAAAAGAAAATTTGTATTTCAAATCAACTTGTTATGTTAGCTTCATTGCTAAAGAAAAATAAAGGTTAAGGATAAATAAACAGGACAGCAAATGCTAATCAAACCAGTACTAGATATACTGCCATGTATCAAATGCAGACTCTAAGTTTCTATTTCTCACTCTTATCTCTTACATTGCATTAATTACAGTGTCAGAGAATGCATCTATATATTTAATAAGTAAAAATAAAATTAATTAAATAACAGTAAGTAAGCAACATACTAAGCATAACAACGCTGCTTCCCTCCCACATGAGCTCTTCTTTGAGGTTGTCAAACTCTTCATTCGACATAATGGCCTTCTTGTCATAGTAAAATGACTGAAAAATTGAACCATATATATAGCCATAAGTAAAGAAGAGGCACACCTGCTCCTTAAATTAAAAAAATAAAAATTTTGCTATGGTGTTCCCCTTAAAAAATTTATTTTAATCACCACTATTGAGTCTTGATATGCGAAAGGGCAAATTAGTCAAATCAAGAAATTGTTAATCATAGGCATTAATTTCTTTCCTTCAGTGAATCCTCTTACGATTAATGGAAACGAAGAAAAATATGCTAGAACAAAGGAAGTGAGAAAAGATAATTAAGATCCTCCTGCCCTAAAAATTGGGTAAAGATTTTAATAGAGCAGTTTTGGCTTCATGCAGCACGTGTACTATAGAATCAAAACAACGCTGCATGAAGCCAAAACTGCTCTGTTAAAATCTTTACCCTCAAAATTTATATGCATCGGTTTCTCTTTTTTTCCCAGCATTTAAGCTTAACCATTATTACTGCTAGTTAAAAAATAAACGATTTTTACTTAAAAAGGTACAGAAGCATGCATATTCACATTAATGGAATAATGGATCAGTGATAGTGTATTATTTTAATTATTTGAATTTATAATATTTTTGTGATCAATAACTATAAGGTTTAAAATATGAAAAAAAAATTCACTAAAAGATGCATTAAATATAGTATTTTCCATTCAAAATTAATATATTTCAACCTAATATCATATATATTGAGTGACTAATGATATCATATTTACTAAGCACAACATTTTTTAGCAAAACTTTCCCGTAGAATTGAAGGCTATACTTCCCACCAGCTTATATTCAAATAAATGCTCAAAATATATCCATACAGGTTTAAATAACATATAATATACTACACTTTTTTTTCTTTTTTTTTTGACAATTTTCAATGTAAGTTGTCATAGTAGTCAAATGTACCCTACAGATGAGACAATCTCAGACAACAATTATGATGACTAGATGGAAATTTGTTTAAGGTTTACTAGTTTACTGGTATAGATCAAGACAGTGAATTTTTTAAGGTATTGATTTTGCTGCCAAATTTGAAACTTTAAAAAGAAATTACCACATTGTCCTTCAGTCTCCAACATTACTTGTAATACATAATTCCCATTGGATTAGATTGGGGAACACCATATATGGTAAATAATAATAATAATAAAGTAGAATTGTTTTGTTACTTGTAAAGCTTGGAGGAATTCTTGTTCCATTTCTCCGAGACTCTTTTTTCGTTTCTTGTCTATGCTGCAGTAGGGGAGAATTTTGCTATCTTCTACTTGATCCTCCTCCTCCTGTACCTGACCTTGCTGCTCAGAGGTTGCACGGAGGCGGTGCACATGCAATCTGACTACTTGTCCACGACTGCGAAGCAAAGAACATGATCTCAAAGAAGAAGATAAGGAAGGTGAAAGCTTGGCGAGGCGAGGCGATGAGGGGTGAAGGAGGCGCGGTGGCAGAGAGAAAGATGAAAGCCAAACCTCAGACGCCATTACCATTTAGTTGAGCAAATGAAGTCAAGTCACAAAGACTCACAAGTGGTGGAAGAATCGAGAGAGAAAGATAAGAGAGTAGAGGAAGAGGATGCAACGAGTGGAGGAGCAAAGCCAGAGGAGAGAAGAGACCAGAGGATCTTTTTCGCTTCTGCTCTGATCATCTGATGTGGCGCCCGCTGAGTGGGACTCACTGATCTGCTGGGTCCCACGAGACTCAGAACGGGTTTAATTTGGTCCGCTATTGAACAAACCCAACCCGGTCCATTCATTGGATTTTGTTTACTTAAGGAGACGGTACCTTAGAAAGTAGGGATAAATATTTTAACAGATCAGCTTTGGCTTCCTGCAGCGCTCAAACTATATGTAGCGCAGCTAGCGCTATTTTAATTCTATAGTTCTTGCGCTGTATGAAGTTAAATTGCTCTGTAAAATCTTTACCCGAAAGTAGGAATTCAAAACGGATATATTCTAAATAGGAACGATGTAATTTAAACCCGACAGGGGGTATTCTACTCAATGCGGTACTGTAGAGGATGTGGATTCGGAAAATAGAGATTTTTTTTATTCATGTTTATATTTTACTTTTATAGATCAAACAGTCGATCTGAACCGTTCAACATAATCTCCATATCAAATTATGTTTGAAGACCAAAATTTACATTTTATGGAAATTATTTATTATTGTTTTTCAGAAAATTGCGGACTACAAAACATAGTAATTTTCAAAAATTCTTAAACAATAGTAAAAAATTCCAAAAATATAAAATTTGATCTCCAAACACATTTTGATATGGAGATCATGTAAAGATATTGCATATGTTCCTCAACAAAAATATTCATTTCATTTTCATATTCAGTTTATTAAAGAAAAAAGTCCGTAAAATGATTTTATTCCTACTAAAAGAAGCTAGTAATATAAAAATTATTCTATAGATTAAAATAAAACATCAACGTCGTATTCTACAAAAATAGATATACAAGTAAAAATTAAACAAAACGTAACTTCTGTAGAAAGCTAAGAATTAACATTAGAAATTTCGCTTAGAAAAGGGGTATAATTGTGCACGACTTCCAATGGGCCAATGGGCCAATGGGCCGAGTTTGCAAGAGAAATATTTTTGCTTTCTTTTTTGTAAAAAGTTACGGCCCCAAGTATTTATGTGTCTGCCTTCTCCAATTAGTTCAACGGTTAACTATTTAATTTCTTAATTTGCCCTCAAATCTAAAAAAAGGAAAGATTTTTTTTTTTCACTTTTTTATTTTCTCCAATTATTCCTGTCTATTTTTTTTTTTACAATATGTGAGGAATTTTACGAATCTAAAATTATGAATGTTTTCTACTCGATTTTCTCTTCCAAATGAGATTCATGATGAAATACTTTTGAGTTATATTTGTGTTGTTGTTTTTTTCTCTTTTTGATATATTATGTATGAAAACTTAATATGTTAAGTTTAAAGACTTCTATGCTAGATTTAAAGACTTGTACACATAGATTTAAAAACTTCATATGCTATGTAAAAAGACTGCGCTTTTAATCTTTTAAAAATTTGCACCCACTTTTTTTTTATCCGATCAATCTCGTCATTTTTTCCGAAAATCTGAGTTATATTTGTGTCGCTTTTTCTTTTTCTTTATATGCTATGTATAAAAACTTGATATGTTAGGTTTAAAGACTTCATATGCAGGGGCGGACCCAGAGTGTTCCGGGGGAGGGGCAACTGCCCCCCCTGGATTTTGAGTTTTAGTGGAGATTTATCGGTCTCGACCGACTTTGCCCCCCTGGAATTTATTTTTTTTACCCCCCTCTAGACGTTTGATTTGTAATTCGGGATAAATTTAAGGTTAAAATTGAAATAAATTTGTTGAATTTTGATTGGTAATTAGAATTATAAGTTGGAGCATCAGAAATTACAAATCAAAGTATTGGAAAATATAAGTTAAAATATTATTTTTTATAGAGTACCTAATTGGTTAATAGATTTAAATCCAATTAGGTATTTAAACCCGATTCGATATTTTTTTGCCCCTCCTGACGAAAATCCTGGATCCGCCCCTGTTCAAATGCTAGATTTAAAGGCTTGCATGCGCTAACTAGCATTAGCTGTAAATACACTAAAGATTTTTAAAAGGTAATTCTAGTAAAAAAATAGATAAGAGTTAAAAAAATTTACTAGAAATTGAATTCGAAGGGCAGTCAGTTTTTTTTTTCTCTTTATCTAAAATGGCTAATGCTCATTGTCTTTTTTTTAAAGCCATGGCCAATGGATCCACCTGTTACATCCTACAAATTAGTTTCGGACATCTGATCAAATCCTCCGATTACATATTATGATGATCCTACGGTCAATTTTTTTTAACAAATACTTTAAAAAAAAATTAAGACATCCATGTTTTAAAAAAAAAATTACAATGATATTTTTTCAATTATTTTCAGTAATGCTTTGCAGCATATTATTTCATTGTCCCAGCAATTTTTTTTATTTCCAATGTTGATGGAACATTTGCTTTTAGGGGTGCAAACGGTCGGATATTATCTGATCCGAAATTTTTATTAATAGAAAATAAAATAAATAAATATCGACATTGAAGAAGAGTTTCGTGAAAACTCGAGATATAGCAATTCCGTCATAGTCCATAACGTCCAGGGTACTGTAGCTGAACGTTATGGACCATCACGGCTAGCTAATCTGATCTCTAATTAACAAAAAACATTGTAGCTGGCCGTTATTGTCCATAACGTCCAACTATAGTGTTTTTTTTTTGCTGCTTCGTTTGTGAATTTTTTTTGAAAAATAAAAAAACACTGTAGCTGGACGTTATAGACCATAATGGCCAGCTACAGTGTTTATTTTGGTTAAGTAACGGTAACTTGATTTCGCTAACCGGGCCGCACCTGGACGTTATGGACTATAACGGAATTGCTATATCTCGAATTTTCATGAAACTCTTATTCAATGTCGATATTTATTTATTTTATTTTCTATTAATAAAAATTTCGGTTATCTGACTGTATCCAGATCTATATTTGAAAATTAAATATGCGGATACCGATACATATATGGTTTTAAATTTTAATTATCCGTATTCGAATAGTAGCCATATACCACAGAGTTTAATATATATTATAAAAAAAATTATGTATATATCTACGGATATCTGATCCATATCCGTTTAATATCCGATTCGTAATCTATATCTGTTTAATATCTAATTCGTATTCGTATCCGTCTAATATTCAATATATATCCGAAAAATCTATATCCCGTCTGCATTTATTTTTGTTCAATGGGAACTTTTTTATTTCAAAGATAATTGTTCTTCCTTTTCATGATATACATATATTTAAAAATATTATTCAAATTAAATAATTAAAATTATAGATATGTTCTCAATTATTTGGATAAGATGTGTATCAAAGTTGAGTCAACAAATTTGTAATTTAATTTGCCCAAATCTTTCAAATAAATTGTAATTATGTTTCGTTTAGTAAAATAGATAACAAATTTACTACTTTCTCATAAAAAAAAAAACTACCATGACAGCTACTTAAATCTCGCAATTTATGAACATTTCTTTCACAAAATAGATGATAGTTGTTTAATACAATTAATATTAGATTCATTTATCGCAAATGCTAATTAATTTTATGACTGAGATACCGATATTTTTATTAATAACCTTGAAAAAAAACAAATATCACATATAACCTCGATTTGAAATTATTTTTAAAAATGACCTAAACGCCCAAATAGCGGGCGGTTCACTCTCCCAACCAAATCGCCCCCCTGTGGGGCGGTCCAGTTTTTTTTTTTTTTTAAGATTTGAGAGACAACATGAATGAAATTTAGCAATAAAAATTCAAATTTTGTTTTTAATATTTGTTAGATTACTTCTGTTGTCAAATAGCTAAAATGATATTACTTCTTTTTAATATTTGTTGGATTACTTTTTTTTTTTAATATTTTTTTTAGAGACAAATAGCTAAAATGACGAAATATAACACTAAAAAATCGAATTTTTTTTCCCTTTGTCAAATTACTTTTTGGATAGCATATTTATACTAAAATACGCTAAATTACTTGAAATTATGTTAATTTTTTTAAGAGACAAATAGGTAATATGCTGAAATATAACACTAAAAAATCGAATTTTTTAGTGTAAATATTTGTTAGATTGCTTTTTTGACATAATTAGCATAGTTATACTAAAATACGCTAACTTGAAATTATGTTAATTTATGCTGAATTACACTAAATTACTTGAAATTACAATAATTATGTAGAATTATGCTAAAATACGGTAAATTACGCTAAATTACGTATGAATAGAGATGATATCTTTATTGAGAAGGCGAAAAACGACGACGAAACTTCAAAAGGTCATAAAACGGCGCTCGAGTTTCCGATTTCAGCAAATGACCACTTTTCGGAAAGCTTGCGAAAATGCGCATGCGTCCGAACTGCTTTGCTAGATTTCCAAATTCAGAATTTCCAAAAAACAAAGGGAAGAGTCTCAAAACTTCAGTTGAGGTTTCCGATTAAAATTTTCATTTCTATTGTTCAATCTACGTAGCTCAGTAAATTAGTTATATAATGAACTTGTAGATACCAATTTTTATTATTTTTGGAATTTTTTTTACTATTTTTTATGATTTATGAAAGATGGCATAAAATATGACCTATACATACATAATTTAGCGTAATTTACCTTATTTTAGCATAATTCTACATAATTATTGTAATTTCAAGTAATTTAGTGTATATCAGCATAAATTAACATAATTTCAAGTAATTTAGCGTATTTTAGTATAAATATGCTATCAAAAAAGTAATTTGACAAAGGGAAAAAAAATTCAATTTTTTAGTGTTATATTTCATCATTTTAGCTATTTGTCTCTAAAAAAAAATATTACAAACAAAATTCGAATTTAAAAAAGGAGAAGTAATCTAACAAATATTAAAAATAAGTAATTGACAAAAGAAGTAAAATTTTAGCTATTTGACAAAAGAAGTAATTTAACAAATATTAGAAACAAAATTCGAATTTTTAATGTTAAATTTCATTCGTGTTGTCTCTCAAATCTTAAAAAAAAAAAAAAAAAAAAACTGGACCGCCCCCCTGTGGGGCAGTTCAGTATACACTGCCTGACCGCCCCACAGGGAGGCGGTTTGGTTGGGAGACTGAACCGTCCCCTATTTGAACGTTTAGGTCATTTTTAAAAATGATTTCAAATCGAGATTATACGTGATATTTGTTTTTTTTTCGAGGTTATTAATAAAAATATCGGACTGAGATACTACTTACTTGAACAGAGATAAAAAAAAGATCTTAAATAGGACAAACTCAGCCATGCTATTTTTTTTATCTTTCTTTTTCCTACTTGGTCTCCAGTTTGGAAGTATCCAGTTTTCAATCCACCGACTGTTTAACGAAGAAAGGATATATCCGGTTTTTGAAAATGGAGAGCTAGAATGGTGATCAGGATAAGGTGTATTGTCGCTTTCTGACTCATCGACGTCGAGCCCCTTCCAGACTTATCCCTTGTTGCGATTCTGAATCTGCATTTTTTATCACTTGACCCTTATAAAAATATTTTTTCCAATTCTATATTAATGAATGTTTTGTTTGGTCTCGAATCTCGAATCTCGATGGATAGTTTGTTAAAAGAATATATAATACTTTCTGGGTTATGTTATAAAAATGCCTGATTCATCACTATATACTTCACTAATCACTACTACTCTTCTAGTCTTCCTCTCATCTTTCTCAAAGGAACCCTCGAATTTAGCCATGGCGGCAGTGACGCAACATCTCTCATCTCCTCATCCCTCTCTAATCTCCATTAACAGCCGCAATTCGTCTTCTCGTGCTTCGTTATCCCTCAACTGCGGCTTCTTCGGTCACTCACTATCGATCTCATTGGTTAGAAGAATTGGAGAGAGTGAGAAGAGAAAGGGAAAGGGAAAGGCAATTGATGTGCTATGTATGTCTTGGAATGGGTCCCTCTCGTCAGTCAACCTCATCATGCAAGGTCGTAATATTCAAGTACGTACCACTGTACCAGTCTAGCTATAGCTAGTTCCTACATTCTAAAATGTAATTTAGCAATAATAATAATAGTTTTAATAATGCAATTGTGTTTGTTTGTTTGTTTTGTGAGTGTACGTAGTTGAATGATAATTTGAAGGAGCATATACGAGAGAAGATAGGGAAAGTGGTAGAAAAACACAGTTACTTGGTACGAGAGGTGGATGTCAGAATCTCTGGTCGTGGCGGTGGTGAATTCGGTAAAGGACCCAAAACCCGTAGATGTGAGGTAATTTGATGGTGAAATTTCAAACTTTGGTATGATGAAATTAAGCTTGAATTTCCAACATTTGGTTGTAACTGGAATTACAGGTAACTATATTTACAAAGAAGTATGGGGTAATACGTGCAGAGGAGGATGCCGGGAGCAGCTATGCATGCATCGACTTAGCTGCAAAAATAGTGAAAAGAAAACTAAGGAAGTTGAAAGATAAAGTGGTTGATTCTAGAAAACGTGTAGGTAAAGAGTACGAGGATCTTGATTCAGAGATGTTTAGCGAATCTGACGATGACGAAGAGGAAGAGGATCCTTACTTGGATGAAGATGTAATTGAACCAGTTGAAAAGCATCAGGATAAAGTTGTCAAAAAGGTTCTTATAAATCTTACCCTTGAGTATTACCAGAAAGCATTTTCATTTTCTTGTTGTACCAGTTAAGGTTCTTATTTGATCTTGTATGTATGTATGTATGTATGTATTTCAGGTGGTTCGTACAAAGGTATTTGAAATTCCACCTTTGACACTTGAAGAAGCCAAGGAGCAGCTTGAGTATGTTGATCATGATTTCTATGCCTTTAGGAGTGAGGAGACTGGTATGTCTTCTTCTTTGAATTGAAACATAATTTTCATTTATTTTAGTTTTTAGTATAATCTATTTATTGTTGCAGGTGAGATAAACATATTGTACAAGAGGAAAGAAGGTGGTTTTGGTCTCATAATTCCTAAACCAGATGGCCACGTAGAGAAGGAGATCATCCAACCTGCATCACCAAAGGAAACAGAGATGTCTGCTCAGAATAATTGACAAATCTAAACTAGTAATTTTTTTTTTAAGGATTTCGCTTTTCATGTACAGACTGACACCGGATCTTTTGTAGTCGGCCTCAGGCTTTGTATGCTTTATTTTTTGTTACAATGCATGCTAAATTGCTAATTACTGTTACATATTGGAGGCAAAAAATAGAATACTAAAAAGGAATAATTTATGTGCCTTTACAAGAAACAAAAGGCTAAGAAATGCTAATGTATAAATTTAAAATCATTTTAACCCCATTATAAACCAATCTCTCTACACAAACTTGTAATATCAGGGATGACCCCACCATTGCAATTTCTAATGATATTGCCTTCTCCTATACAACCCTTTAACAAGGCAGCTGGGTCCTTGGCCCCACCATGACATAAGAAAGATGTTCTCAGCACATTTCCAGTATTCTCTGACAAAGGATCAACACTGCATATTTCTTGCCAAATAGTTGCAGCAAAACACCTTGCGTAAAGATAGCTGTAATAACCTGCAATATAATTAACACTGGTGAGTGGTGAAGGTTATAATGGTAAGATTTGTACCAATAACTAGTATGAAACAACCATATATGATATTATTGAAAAGCAAACCTTGATAGCAAAATTATACCTGCACCATAGTTGATGAGATGACTAAATCGTGTGTGCCAATGGGTGCCCTCCACGTGTCCCCAGCTTGTGTGCTCTCTTTTCAAATCACCATATATTGAAATTGTATCTCTTGGACTCGACACTTGTTCCCCAAAAAGACTCAGATCAAGCAGAGAATAGAATATCTATAAATTCCGAATATAGCATTAACCTACTAAATCCATTCACATTTTGAGATGAGAAAAATTAAATTGAAATACCAAAAAGACTCAGACCTGGCGTTGTAGTTCAGTTGCTGCAAACATGCTTCGAGCAGAATTCATGGATTTAACAAGATTTTCTGGAATGGGATCTCCACTAGTTTCCTCTCTAGCAAATTTCTTTAAAACACGGTAATCCCATGCATAATACCTAAGTCAGAAATATCAAGGGAATAGTATATATTCACTGGTCACAAACAAGGGAACCAAATCTCTTCTCTTCCATATGTATGGGTGAGATCTTGAGTTTTGGTACTGATGAATTAAGACTATAGTTTTTACTGCATACATACTCAAAAAGGTTAGAAGGTGTTTCAGCGACATCAAGAGCAACTCTTGTACCCGAGAAATGTTGATAATCCTGTAATGAACAAGTATACAAATTTACATGAGACAAGTCGATCTCAACTATAAAAAATATTTGAGGAAAGATAAAATTTGATAACCAGCTCAAGAAATTACGAACGTCCACACTTATTATATACATTTCTTGAGAAAAAGGGCATTCATATAAATTCTAGTAATTAACACGGGCAAACTTCCCTTTTCACCAGTGTCAAGTCAGTCTTGGAACACTAACATTTGCATGCCATATGTAAAAAAAAAAAAAAATTTAAAATAATAAAGTAAAATTAAACATCCGGACCATTCTCCGTTAGTTGGTTAACTACATCCAAGCAATCTAATATACTTGAGAAAAAAAATATATAATTGTAGAATGGGCATTCAAGCAATTGAAAAAAATACAAAAAAGGTACTTGTTGATTAACATAACATACAGTTCTAGAAAGCAGGGAATGGAGAGCATGGCCGAACTCATGGAAAAGGGTCTCTACATCCCAATGGTCAAGTCTTGTTGCTAACCCATCCGAACTTGGGAAGTTACAGACAAGTGCAACAATCTATAACAAAATGTATTACAAGATTAATAAACAATGAAATATATGGTAAATAGAAAGAAAAAAAAAACATTTTGAGAGTTAATAACAACTCAATCCTACGGTTTAGGGTCTACGTTACTATTCATAGCGCATATTGGTCCATGCTATGGATCAATATCTCTATTTTAAAGTCTAAACAATCAATATGAACCGTTAGACATGATCTCCATATGAAAATGTACTTGTAAATCCAATTTTACTTTTTTTTTTTTTTTAGAATTTTTTTAAGATAGTATAATATCACTTGATCTAAAGATTCTAGACCATTCAAAAATAGTGATTTTCTACCTATCTAAAAAAAATAGTAAAAAATTCTAAAAAATGTATAATTTAGTCTGCAAGTACATTTTAATAGAGAAATTATGTTGAACAACTCACATTGACTATTTGGACTCTTAAAACGAAAATATTGATCTAGTACAGACTAATCTGCGCTATGCAAACTAACTCCCCCTCCAAAATAAAATAATTATATCAATCATTCGCAAATGAAGATTATTTAGTATATTTTAGTCAGTCTTAAAAGCATAAAGCATGATGAAAAAATGATCTGGGTTCTGAGGAAAATTACCAAAAACATGTTTGATGTTTGACAATGTTGCTTTTGTTTTCTTTTTGAAAACAAACAATGAAAATATAAAAACTCATTGGAATTTGGGTTTGAACTTGTTTGACAACAGTATTAAAAGCTAGTTGCACAATCACGTGCTTGATCCTAATACATTGTTTCTTATTACATGAATTACAAAAGAATGCCAACATGACTTCAGCTGGTGTTTGTAGTTCATTGTTGGATAAAAATTCTATCATGAAACCATACCACAATCATTTTCTGTTAAAATATATTTACCGGTAATTGGTATTCCGCCTCTGATATCTTTCGGCCACCTCTAATGGCAAAATGCGCACATCCTGGATACTTCTCCTTCCTTGAATAGAGATCAAGGTACAAAAAACCTAGATCACCCTGCATCAAATCCACCAAAATTTGCTCACTTTATGGTGTTACAAATTACAATCACCTGAGATCTAATAGTAACCTAGCAATGATATTAAATGTGGGAAGCATATAATATATATGAACCTCTTGAGGATGATGGAGAGAAAGCTTTATCACATCAGGATGCCACGACTCCGAGGGTGAAATTGGAATTCTATGAAATGTAGCACCAAATAAAGACTCAACTAGCATCTTTAGCCCCTCAAGGCACCGTGACAATGGGAAATATCTCGCAATAACCTGCCAGGGGCAAGAAAGTGAAACATGGGTTTATGTTGCAAAAATATTTTACCACCATAGGACACGGTATTTAATGTGTGCCCCTGCAAAATGAAACTATAATTACCACCTAATATTCTTCTACGCTACCTGTTGTGTAAAGATAAAAATTAAGTGTAGTTTCGGTATCTTTCAAGCAAATATGGTAGATAAGGTCATCAAGATATTATCATAACCATGATTACATTTCATAGAAACAGGTTCCACATGTTGTATGATTGGTTATGCGACAAATTTTACAAAAAATGCACAAAGTAATAAAATAAAACATTACAGAGGAATCAAGATTGAAAGTGGAGGATTTCATGATCCCAGTGAAGTAGGATTCATCCCATGGTTCCAAATCTACACTCTTCTCTCCCACCATTTTCCTCTTAAAATCTCTTATTCTCTCAAACTCCTGCTCGTAGAACAACAATATATTAGATACATAAACAGTTTAACACCTCATGACATAAAAAAAATTAATTATAGCTAGTGATATAAAAAAGCTAGATACAACTTGTGACATCAACAAGTAAAAAAAAAAAACGTCATTATAAATATTAAAAAGGGAAGAATAAGACAAGAAAATCATACCTCGTCAGCTTTTGGTCTGACAATACGACTCATGTCATGAAGAAAGGTTGAAACAACTTCTGACAAGCCGGCAATGTTATGCTGAATAGAAAACTCGGCATATGATTTACAACCCATTATCTGCATATAAAAAATCAAATAATACCTAATTTCAGTTCATGTAGGAAGTTAATATTTACATTATTCAGGAGACAGAGAAATTGTTCTACCTGTGCGAGTTCATGGCGAGTTCTAATAAGATCATCTAAGACTCTCAGATTATCATGTGGGACCGAGTTTCCCCTAATGTACACTTCTTTCCTAACCTTATAAAAAACACAGAAATAGGATGCACAACCAAGATTCAAAACAAAAATGCAATATTATTACACAAGTGTGCAGAGGTTCTTTTGCAAAATCCCTTTATAAAATTAAAGAGATACCTTGTCATCTGGAATCCATTTTAAAACCGAAGATACACTACTTGGCCCTGTAGTTATCCTAAGACCCTTTTCCTTTCTACCATTACTGCCATCTGTGAACCGATAAACTGGCCTGAAATGATGTTGCATGTCTTTCTTGATGCGAGTATATGGGTAAATATCCACCACGCCTGGATCCATCATTATGTTCTCATTGAACCTTAAAAGAGAAAAATAATACAAAAAGTTAAAATGCAATATACATAAAAAGGCAGGGGTGCTTACCCATATCATATGAACAACATAAAGCTTCATCGGTACCATTTAACCTACTTTATATATTATTGTTCTATTTCTTTTTCCACTTTCTTCATTAACATAACTGAGGCTTTAGATTTATTATAGCTATTGAAATCTTTAGTGGTGAACATTACAAGATGGTCAAATGAGAGGAGTGCGGGGGGGGGGGGGGGGGGGGGGGGGAGAGAGAGATTGGATTACCCAATGAGTATACATACTTTCTACCCAACATAGCAATCTCAAGATTGAGCTCATTAACCCGTTGCAGTTTTTCTGCCATAAAATGACACCAAAATTTCAAGATGAAAAAAAAGAATAATCAGTAGCACAAGGAAACAGAAAGAGCACATTGTAACATGACCACTGAGGAGAGTTTTTCTTTGGTAGGCGTAATCATAGAACAAGCTTAGTGAGGCAAAATAGGGACAATCAACACTTAATAACATAATTGAGATTTGCTCGAGGCCTACTTTTGAGATACCAAAACTTTAGTTAAGCCTGTACCAGCATCTGTGTGTGTCATGTTGTATAAGACAGAATTGGTAACTTGAAACCCTTGGTTAGAAAGTAGCAATGTTGGCACAAGATCATTAAATTGGTACTGATTTACTGAGATTTAATACTGCTATCTTTAGTAAGAAGATATGATGTACCCGTGGGGAGATGAATTCCTCCCTTCTCAAAGTCAACCCGAAGTGTGTGGGCCGCCCTTCTGGCTTCTTCACTGTGCAAAACATGGTCCCTCTCAGATTTGAACACAGCATTGTACAATGTCGTGTTTGTGTTCAATTCCTAAAAAGAAAAAGACAAATCCCCTATAAGTCAAAATAGTAGAAGAATAATAGTATAATGTTGAATTTGTAAAACAAAAGGAGCTCCTTTCACCAAAGGTTGTAACTCTGGTAAGTGTAGACATTTCAACTGGTATTTGCACATGTTAAAGCAATTCAATACAGATGCAGCTCTGGTAAAAAATTAGAAACTCAATTCAACAACACAAAACCCGCTAGGAGTAGGAGAGAGAGAAGAGTTAACTAGGAGTGAGATTCCATGTTCAGTTCAGATTCTTCTCCGCATGTCAAAAATTAGTTAAGACTTACTTGGAGGTACTCATAGATTCTCATGGAGGCCTTGTCAGCTTCTTTCACATATTCTCTAAAACATGAAAATAAAAGGGTAATACATAGAAACTTGAGTTGTGCGTGTGATCAGAGAGGAGAGAGAGAGAGAGACCTGTCAGGATGTGTGTTGCGGCATAATTCAGCAGAGTCTATGACACAGCAAACCTAGCAGAAAAAAAAATCAATTAATTTAAAATTGCTGGGAAAATACTCCAAAACACTAAGCTTATGATCTCATGAAAAGAGTAAAAAGGTAAGATACAGTGTTAGATATCTCATCCATGATGCTTATAATCTCCATTGATGGTGGCAGCTTAGAGATGTGAGATACAAGCTCCTCTGATCTTTTAAGTAAAAGAAGAAAGTTTCCCAATGTAAGTTAAAAAAAAGGCATTAATTAGAAATGATTGTTTGGTTGGTTGCATTGTTAGAAAGAAAATGACTGGCCTTTGAATGGCGTCATCAACAAAGCGTGTGAAGCCCTTGGCTGTTCTCAAAACGGAGAATCCGTAGAGGCCCATCTCCTCCGAAGCAGCCACTGAGGCGGAGGCGGAGGCGGAGGCATCGAAGCAACTGTCAACCGAGTACGCACGCCGCACTATTCTCAGTTTTAAAGCACGAGATAGCATCTCTGCGTTTTAACTGAGCCGGAGGAGAGAGGGATCGAAGAGACAAATGTATGAATAAAAAAAAACCGGCCCAATCTAATCCTACAATTAAGCCCATGGCCCAATGATAGAGATGTGCTAAAGTAAACCATGGCCACTGAAATTTGTACCGCACATTATATGAATCAATAATAAGTCAATCAAACAAGCTTTTAGTGAAATTGTGGGAAAATCTTCTATAAATTACATTAGTTTTGAGATCCTCACAAATTTTCACAATTTCTTGTCATACAACTTCAATAATATGTGGTATTAATTATACGTCTCAACATGAGTTGTTGAAAGGAACAAGCTCTGTGGGAAAGGTATTCATGCACACCAACTGTTTGTAGAATTGTCTGGCTTACTCTGTCTATCCAAACAACCCAACACTGTCTCACTCTATTCTTACTTGCTCTCTCCTTCCCTTGCAAACCTCATAAATTCCTTTCAGAAATCTACTACTTGGTATTCATTTGCTGAACCTTTCTGACCCTGTTTAATGCTACTCATTTTCTATACCTGACAATCATCTCTCTACACTCCCTCATCTGAATCCTAGTGATACCCAGTGATACCTTTATGAGGGATTTGCAATTGGTACCGGATAACATCCATGCAGTTTTCAAATTTGCAAGCTAAAAAAGCTAAGGTAGCCAACTAATTACATGAGGAATGTACTCACAGCTTGTGATTTGAGAATCTAAAGACAGGTCAAGCAAGCATGGATTGCCACTGTCCTGTATTTTAATTTTACTTGAGACTTTTTTTTTCTTTTCTAGAACCTGTAACGTAGAATAGATTTATATCCTTCTGAAGTTTCGCTCATGTAATCTGTTTTTTCTATCAATGGAAGCCCAACACATTGTTTGGATGGAGAGTAGAGAAGGGAGGGACCAGAAAGAAAAGAAATTTTTTTCTCGAATCGTGTTTGGTTGACAAAATTATGTCGGAGGTGAAGAGTATAAGAGAAAAAATGTTTAACTTTGAATGATTATAATTAATAAAATCGATTTACCTTCCAATTGGAGTGTAATGAATGGAAAAAATTGTTGAAAATATTTTAAGAGAAAATGACACCAATGCCCAACTCTATATGTTATCTATATAATTTTCATCCAAGTGTTTTTGTCACAAATCAACAACTACCGAATTTTTCATTTACCTTCTAAATTTTAATTAACCAAACAAGAAATACGACGGGAAGGAAAGTTATTGTTTTCTTTCATTAATCATCAAAACATGAAAAAGTTAAATATGTTAATCTTCCTTTCTATTCCCTTCTATTTTTCCCCTCCCCTCCCTTCCTCTACTAAAAAAGAAAAAGAAAAAAAAAGAACAACAACAACATGAGCTGTTGAATTTGAATAATCGCGTTCTTGAATTCAGACAAAACTAAAAGTTGAGGGGCTGAAAGGAACAATTCCAAGTTGGTTGTTATTGTAGAAAAAACTCATTGGGTTGACAATATTCCTTAAATGCTACTACTATCATATTTTTCTTGAGAAAATATAAATATCCTTTATTTTCTCTTTCTTGAGAAATATAAATATTAGTATCTTAAAAGAAAAGTTAGGTTCAAACCCATTAGTAAAACACATGCATAAGCTACTCACATCAGTGATTTAAAATGAGGCGAGTAGCTTAAATCACTGATGTGAGTAGCATTATTTTAAATCACTCGAGGGGCACATCGGTGAATTAAAATGAGGTGGTTTCCTGACCTTAGTAGCTTGCTCAAATGCATAAGCAATCTCAATCAATTTAGGTTCAAACCCCTTCAACCCCCCGAAACAAATACCGAACGGGACACCTGTTTCGTCATATCCAGCTGGTACACTGATACCAGGGTACCCTCCTATAGCGAGAATGCTAGACACAGTTGAATCTGGTGTAACTATTGCATCCAGTTGTTTCTCTCTCATAAGGGTTTCAATCCCTTCGGAGGAGAGTCGATCCATGTTGGAAATTGCATCTCTCTCTTTTGAACCAATGCCATTCGTGCTTTCTGACATGAGGAAGATTAGTTGGCCATATTCTTTGATCTTTTCCTGAAATTCACAAAAAAAAAAATCTTATAAAATGTTCTAAGCCTGATGAGTGTGTTCCTAACAAGCACTATTAAAAGACACCAAACCCTAGGGGGAAATATGCATTGTGAATCTAAAAGGTAAAAAAAAAGCCAGTCAAACTTACATTACGTCAAAACAAGGCATGTTGGTAAAAGTTATATGAATAAAAAACTGTATATTGACACAGAGGGAGGGGGGATTGGGCATCCCTGGTTTGGTTCTTAGAGGGGGGGGGGGCGCACATTGGATTCGAATGCTTTGTGTCATTTCATTTAGCAAAAGAACTGACTTTGATTTAAGCATCTCTCAGAAATGAACTAGTATTCAAGTTTATGGCACTGTACTTAGCTAAACATGTTTAAATCAACTTTAGCAACCAAGGACTTCAATACACAACCAAGCATCAGAATTTCCATACAGATTTTGCTACCAAACTTGTAAAGTCTAATATCAGTAAATACTAGTCTTGTATCAGACCCAGTCAATTCATATTCTAGTGCAACTGAACTTTTTTACGATTGGTTGCTAATTTACTGTAATTCTTTGTTATCATTATCAGTACCTCTTTTTCGTGCTTTTCATTGAAAGATATGACATCAGAAAGTGATCTGACAGGAGAAGAGGTCAATTTAGACAAATACTCATTTAGTGCCACTTTAAACTCAGCAGCAAGTGCAAGCTTTTCGCCGCTTTGGTTGTAATCCAAGATTGAACTAACATTTGGTATTTGAAGATTGTCGATTAGTATTGCACCTTTTTCCCTGAAATTTACAGTTAAATTAAGAAAACAATATGAGATCAAACCAACGAAATGATGCGTAAAATAGAGAAATCACTGATTGAATTGTTCAAGTACCAGGGGGTCCAGAACTGAATCTTATTTCACCACCAATATTTTTCTCTGCTTTATATTGTTTGTCTTTGCTTCTTTTTTTGCGCCTTATTATGGATTAAGAGTAAATTGAGGCTGTCAAAGTTTGATTGAGGCTTGCTTTGCTGGTCCTTATTTAAGTCTTAATTGCATAGCTAAAAATATTCAGATCAAAATAGGGTAAAATTAAGAAAGGATAAGATCAGGGCTTAATTGCACGACCGATATATGAGTAGTCAGTAGACAAATTAACAATGCTTGACAATAAAATGAACAAAAGATGTAAAACCTAATAACTTTTAAGCGGTGATTCTAACACGCATCCAAGCTTTAAGGTATTGTCTTTGCATACATCCAATAACTAAAATTAAAACTTGAGAGATATAATAATTTTCCTTTTATAATTCAGGAAAAGAGTATTTTTGCTAGTTAATTTATTAAGAGAAGGGAAAAATTGTCTGCATTGAATGTACACGTTATTAGAGATCAAAGATTTTAGAATAATTAATGGGATTGTATTATAAATTTTCTTATATCAAAAATAATTTGATACTATTATTGGAAATGACTTTCTAGTTTCTACCCTTTGAGAATAAATAGCTATTATTTGGAAAGTTTGCTAATATAGGAGGTGCCTTGAAACTTGGATGTATGCTAGAATTAACCAATTTGAAATTTTAATTATCATGTTACATACACATTTTGATACTATTTTTTTATGCCATACCTCATTATACTGAAGTGCTGTTCAAATACTTTTCCCTGCAGGGAATTCTTTGGAAAATCAAAGAAACCTTTTCTAAGAATTCCAATTCTTTTACCCATCAACCCCTCAAGTTTTAAAAATTGCATGTAGCCCCCTTGAGGAATATACTTTGCTGCTTTTTTAGTCGCTTTGGCATCATATCGGTCATATCCTGCAATGGCATCTAATACATACACTGCATCTGTCACTGTTCGACAAATCGGGCTGCATTGGTAGTATATAATGTCAGTAATATTCCACTATATTTATACTGCACCCAAAAAAAAAGAAGAAAAAATTATATGAGTACCCAATGGTGTCTTGTCTAGGGGAGATGGGAATGACCCCACTCCGGCTGGTGAGCCCCACAGTCGGCTTAATCCCGACCACAGAATTGGCAGCTGACGGGCAGAGGATTGAACCGTCAGTCTCTGTCCCTACAGTCACTGTCACCAGATTGGCTGCCACTGCTATGGCCGACCCACTACTTGACCCGCATGGGTCGGCCGACACCACGTATGGATTCTGTATTATCAGATAAGTTAGGATATTTACAAATGACATAATGACATCCTACATTGGCGGATCCAAGATTTTCGTCAGGGGGGGCAAAAAAATATCAAATCGGATTTAAATAGCTAATCGGATTTAAATCAATTAACTAATTGGATACTCGATAAAAAATAATGCTTTAACTTAATACTTTCCAATGCTTTGACTTGTAATTTATGATGCTCTAACTTATAATTCTAATTACCAATCAAAATTCAACAAATTTATTTCAATTTTAACCCTAAATTTAATCCGAATTACAAATCAAACATCTAGAGGGGGGCCAAGTCGAACAGGACCGATAGATCTCCACTAAAATTCAAAATCCAAGGGGAGCCAAGGGGGGCAGCTGCCCCCCGGGACTATGTGGGTCCACCCCTGACATCCAACATTTTACAGAGAGGCAAAGAAAACTAACTTTGCCTTGTCCAGCCCGTGCACACCAACCGCTCGGTGCATGGTCTGACCGAAAATGAGCCCATTCACTCAAACTGGCCTTGCCCAAAATCACAGCACCGGCTTCTCTCAGGCGTTTAACCACACCTGAGTCTCGAGTCACAACAGAACCAAGTAATGCAAAGGAACCAGCTGTAGTGTTAAGCTTGTCAGCAGTGCCAATTATATCCTTTAACAAAACTGGTATACCATGCAATCTGCTCACAAAAACATAAAACTGTTTACAACTAACTAATTTCATATTTGTTCAAGTAGTAATTAATTAAAGCACTCATCCCTTCGACAAAACCTACCTGTTATTGTTCGAAATAGAGTTCCTTTCTCGGTCGAGATCGGCACGAGCAGCTTGAGTCAGCGCGTCTGGGTTGACTTCAATGACTGCACGGAGAAGCGGGTTGAGGTTTCGGATGATAGAAAGGTAATGTTGAACGAGTTGCAGGGAGGTGAGAGAGTGGTTTGCGAATGCTTCATGGATGGAGTCTACAGTGGCTTCAGTGAAATCGAAGGAGTGAGTAGAGAAAGGGTGGAGGAAGAGGGAGAAGAGGATTACAACTGTGAAAAAGAAGGAGAAGCGGTGAAGGTAGAGGAAAGGCATTGGGGGTTTGTTGATGAATAATGAAAGTTGAACGGAGCAACTGCGGAGACTGAGAGGATCAGAGGAGAGAGCGCACCGCAAACTCGCAAAGGGGATGATTTGGGAACCATTATCCTCTGTAATACTCGAGAAAATAAAATGAGCTCTCAGCCGGTGGATATTCGGGTGATTGGAGGGGGCAGTATTATTTGTGCTTTGAGATTCGTGTAAATTTAAATTCACCGGCTGAGAGCTCATTTTATTTTCTCGAGTATTACAGAGGATCTGAATTCATGATTTGGTCAGACTCAGTCTACTCTCCTGCAGCCTGCACTGCAGCTCTTCTTAATTGTTGGAAGAAACAAGTATTTTTCTTCTCTCAGAGTCTCAAATTAGGGTTAACGGAGCCACTAACGGAAAGCATCCCAATAGGTTTTTTTTTTTTTATATATATTTGAACGTTATTTTTTTTTTATATCCATAGAAACATTCTTCTCTTCTTATATCCACATAAGCATTACTTTTTTTTAAGAGTGAGGCTATGGTACTTCGGCTAGTGTACTATGAGTCCGAATCTGCTGCGATTCCGAGACGGATCGCAGAATTCTAAAATTCCGAATTAATGGTTCAAAATTTTCTTTGCGCGGATCTCAAAAACTTTTTGAAAAAGTAAATTTTCATGCACGCATCTCGAAAAATATCAACAGTTGAGATTGGGGATCGCAGGGTCCTGTGATTCCCGAGAATCACAGCAGATTTATTTTCAGTGTACTATGGCTAGTGTACTACAGCTCAATATTGATTATTTGGTTGTATAAATTTAGAAAGAAAATGACTCGCCTTTGAATGGCGTCATCAACAAAGCGTCTGAAGCCCTTGGCTGTTCTCAAAACGGAGAATCCGTAGAGCCCGGTCTCCTCCGAAGCAGCCACTGAGGCGGAGATGGAGGCGGAGGCATCAAAGCAACTGTGAACGGAATACGCACGCCGCACAATTCTCAGTTTGAAAGCATGAGATAGCATCCCTGCGAGGAGGGAGTTGCAATCGAAGAGAAACAAACAAGTGATGACAGGAGAAAAGAAAAGTAGAAGGATCCAGTGGCCCAATTTCATCCTACGATTAATTGAGCCCATGACCCAGTCAGTGATGGGCTCGAGTTTTACAATACCAACAATCCAAGTACATAAAACTCGGTTTGTAAAATGAATGTAAAAGTAAGAGGAGAGATCCAATTACATCTTTTTTGGTGACACACTTTGGCATCTACCATTTTCAAAGTCCAAATAGTCGATCCAAACCGTTCAGCATGATGGATATATTAAATTGTGCTTGGAGATCAAATTTTACATTTTTTTGAATTTTTTTACTATTTATTAAGATGGTTACAAAATCGTTGTTTTTAAACCATTGAAAAACAGCGATTTTGTAACCATCTTAATAAATAGTAAAAAAATTCAAAAAAATGTAAAATTTGATCTCCAAGCACATTTTAATATGGTGGTTATGTTGAACGGTTCGGATCGACTGTTTGGATTTTGAAACCACAAAATTGACCTATAAAAAAAACGGTGTCATGATGTGTCACCAAAAAAGGTGTAATTGGATCCCTCCTCGTCAAGTAAATAATGATATCTGAATTTGCAACGTTAATAGCTCAAATTAGGGGGGTTTAACTTAACTTTTTTTTTTCTTATAAACAAACGGACTTGGGCCCTGATTTTTAATAGCTGACCTAATCACTTAGCCAGCTTCGAAAAAAAAAAATATATATATATTTTTTAAGTTATATCTCAATAATGATTTTGTTCCTCACAAATCCACTTGGAAATTTGTCCCCTCACAGCCACTGTACTACTATTGTTTTTGACGCAATAGGTGCTAATTTTGCATCAAAATATGGACATTATATGAATCCATTTTGTAAAATATGACATCTATGAAACATAATAAGTCAATCAAACAAGCTTTTAGCGAAATTGTGGAAAAACTTGTATAAATTACATTGGTTTTGAGATCCTGACACACTTTCATAAATTATTGTCATATAATACTTGAATAATTTGTGGTATTATACGTTTCAACATGAGTTGTTCAATTTGAATAATCGAGTTTTTGAATTCAGACAACTAAAAGTTGGTTGTTATAGTAGAAAAAAACTCATTGGGTTTGACAATATTCAATTTAATGCTACTACTATCATATTTTTCATGAGGAAATATAAATATCCTTTATTTTCTCTTTCTTGAGAAATATAAATATTAGTATCTTAAAGAAAAGTTAGGTTCAAACCCATTAGTAAAACACATGCATAAGCTACTCGCATCAGTGATTTAAAATCACTCGAGGGGCACATTGACATCGGTGAATTAAAATGAGGTGGTTTCCTGACCTTAGTAGCTTGCTCAAATGCATAAGCAATCTCAATCAATTTAGGTTCAAATCCCTTCAACCCACCAAAACAAATACCGAATGGAACACCTGTTTCATTGTATCCAGCTGGTACACTGATACCAGGGTACCCTCCTATAGCGAGAATGCTAGACACAGTTGAATCTGGTGTAACTATAGCATCCAGTTGTTTATCTCTCATAAGGGTTTCGATCCCATTGGAGGAGAGTTGTGCCATGTTGGAAATTGCATCTCTCTCTTTTGAACCAATGCCGTTCGTGCTTTCTGACACGAGGAACATTGCTTGGCCATATTCTTTGATCTTTTCCTGATATTCAGAAAAAAAATATATTTATAAAATGTTCTAAGCCAGTATGTTCCTAACAAGCACTATTAAAAGACACCAAACCCTAGAGGGAAATATGTATTGTGAATCTAAAAGGTAAAAAGCTAGTCAAACTTACCTTTCGTCAAAACAAGGCATGTTGGTAAAAGTTATCTGAATCAAAAACCGTATACTGACACAGAGGGAGGGAGGTGTGTGTGTGGGTGTGGGGGGGGGGGGGGGGGGGGGGGGGGGGGGGGGGTGATTTAGCGTCCCTGGTTTGGTTCTTAGAGGGGGGGCACATTGGATTCGAATGCTTTGTGTCATTTTATTTAGCGAAAGAACTGACTTTGATTTAAGCATATCTCAGAAATGAACTAGTATTGAAGTTTTTGGCACTGTACTTAGCTAAACATGTTTAAATCAACTTTAGCAACCAAGGACTTCAATACAAAACCAAGCATCAGAATTTCCATCTAGATTTTGCTACCAAACTTGTAAAGTCTAATATCAGTAAATACTAGTCTTGTATCAAACCCAGTTAATTCATATACTAGTGCAACTGAACTTTCTTACAATTTGTTGCTAGTTTACTGTAATTCTTTGTTATTATTATCAGTACCTCTTTTTTGTGCTTTTCATTGAAAGATATGACATCAGAAAGTGATCTGACAGGAGAAGAGGTCAATTTAGACAAATACTCATTCAGTGACACTTTAAACTCAGCAGCAAGTGCAAGCTCTTCGCCACTTTGGTTGTTATCCAAGATTGCACTAATGTTCGGTATTTGAAGATTGTCGATTAGCACTGCACCGTTTTTTCTGAAATTTACATTTTAATTGAGGAAACAACATGAGATCAAACCAATGAAATCATGCGTAAAATAGAGAAATCACTAATTGAATTGTCGAAGTACCAGGATGTCCAAAACTGAATCTTATTTCACCACCAATATTTTTCTCTGCTTTATTTCTCTTGTCTTTGATGCATTTTTTGCACCTTATTATGGATTAAGAGTAAATTGAGGCTGTCAAAGTTCGATTGAGGCCTGCTTTTCTGGTCCTTATTTAAGTCTTAATTGCATAGCTAAAAATATTTGGATCAAAATAGGGTAAAAAAACCAGAAACAAAAGTTCACACTTAGAATTATAAAAAATTGGATAAAACCGCAAGCTGAGTTTGTAATACTGAATACAAATATCACACTGGTATCTAGAAATAAAAAAATATATTCCTTTATTGGGTTATGCACTCAGATCAGTTTTATTTGTTCTTTCACACTGTTATCTGGTTTTATAAAACTGGTGATTTATTTGTCTACTTTGTTATTCATATGAAATAATTTCTGCTTACAGCTTTCATCATAGCTTCCACATCACCTTCTTTGGAAACATCTCCTCCAAAGGTAATAGCTTGACCTCCCAATGTCTCAATCTACCACAACAGGTTCGAGCATTAAACTAACAAAATAGGGTAAAATTAAGCAAGGATAATATCAGGGCTTAATTGCATGTCTGGTATATGAGTAGTCAGTAGACAATCAGTGCTTGACAATAAAATGAGAAAAGATTGTAAAACCAAATATTTTTGAAGTGGTGATTCTAACACGCATCAAGTTTTAAGGTACATCTTGTCTTTGCATACATCCAATGACTAAAATTCAAATTTATTAATAATTTTCCTCTTATAATTCAGGAAAAAGAGTATTTCTGCTAGTTAATTTATTAGGAGATGATAAAAATTGTCTGCATTGAATGTACACATTATTAGGAGATCAAAGATTTTAGAACAATTAATGGGATTGTATTATAGATTTTGTTATATAAAAAATTATTCAATACTATTATTGAAAATGACTTTCTAGTTTCTACCCTTTAAGAAAAAACAGCTACTATATTAGGAGGTGCCTTGAAACTTGGATGTATGCTAGAATTAACCAATTTGAAATTTTAATTATCATGTTACATACACATTTTGATACTATTTTTTTATGCCATTCCTCATTATACTGAAGTGCTGTTCAAATACTTTTCCCTGCAAAGAATTCTTCGGAAAGTCAAAGAAACCTATCCTAAGAATTCCAATTCTTTTACCCATCAACCCCTCAAGTTTTAAAAATTGCATGTAGCCCCCTTGAGGAATATACTTCGCTGCTTTTTTAGTCGCTTTGGCATCATATCTGTCATATCCTGCAATGGCATCTAATACATACACTGCATCTGTCACTGTTCGACAAATCGGGCTGCATTGGTAGAATATAATGTTAGTAATATTCCACTATATTTATACTGCACCCAAAAAAAAAAACATGATATGCGTACCCAATGGTGTCTTGTCTAGGGGAGATGGGAATGACCCCACTCCGGCTGGTCAGCCCCACAGTCGGCTTAATCCCGACCACAGAGTTGGCAGCTGACGGGCAGAGAACCGTCAGTCTCTGTCCCTAGAGTCACTGTCACCAGATTGGCTGCCACTGCTATGGCCGACCCACTGCTCGACCCGCATGGGTCCGCTGACACCACGTATGGATTCTGTATTATCAGATAAGTTAGTATATTTACAATTGACATAATCACATCCAACATCTAACAGAGAGGCAAAGAAAACTAACTTTGCCTTGTCCAGCCCGTGCACACCAACCATTTGGTGCATGGTCTGACCGAAAATTAGCCCATTCACTCAAACTGGCCTTGCCCAAAATCACGGCACCGGCTTCTCTCAGGCGTTTAACCACGCCTGAGTCTCGACTCACAACAGAACCAAGTAATGCAAAGGAACCAGCTGTAGTGTTAAGCTTGTCAGCAGTGCCAATTATATCCTTTAACAAAACTGGTATACCATGCAATCTGCTCACAAAAACATAAAACTGTTTACAACTAACTAATTTCATATTTGTTCAAGTAGTAATTAATTAAAGCACTCATCCCTTCGACAAAACCTACCTGTTATTGTTCGAAATAGAGTTCCTTTCTCGGTCGAGATCGGCACGAGCAGCTTGAGTCAGCGCGTCTGGGTTGACTTCAATGACTGCACGGAGAAGCGGGTTGAGGTTTCGGATCAGAGAAAGGTAATGTTGAACGAGTTGCAGGGAGGTGAGCGAGTGGTTTGTGAATGCTTCATGGATGGAGTCTACAGTGGCTTCAGTGAAATCGAAGGAGTGTGTAGAGAAGGGGAGGAGGATTAGGATTACAAGTGTGAAAGCGAAGTAGAAGCAGTGAAGGTAGAGCAAAGGCATTGGGGTTTGTTGATGAGTAATGTGAGTTGAACGGAGCAACAGCGGAGACTGAGAGGAGAGAGCGCACCGCAAACTCGCAAAGGGAATGATTTGGTCAGTGTCTGTCTATATCTAATTAGTAATTAACAAGCTAAACGTTTGTATTATATTATTTTTTACTTTCGAATTATTTTTGAAGTTCTCTTAACAAGCTAAACCTTGTTTCAACCTTGTTTGGATGGAGAGTAGAGGAAGGGAGGGAATGGAAAGAAAAGAAAATTTCCCGTTGAATCATGTTTGGTTGATAAAATTATGTTAGAGGTGAAGGGTACTGGAGGTGAAATGTTTAACATTGTATCATTGTAATTAATAGAATCGGCTTTTCTTCCGATTTGGAGTGTAACAGATGGAAATAAATTTTGTTGCAAATATTTTTAGAAAAAATAGCATAAATGCTCAACCCTATATCTTACCTATATATTTCTCATACAAGTTTTTTTGTCACAAATTTACAACAACTACCGAATTTCTCATTAACCTTCTAAATTTTAATCAACCAAACAAGAAATAAGACAGAAAGAAAAGTTAAATTTATTTTCTCTTATTAATCATCTAAACACGAAGAGGTTAAATATGTTAATCTTCCTTTCTATTCCATTCCATTTCCATTCTCTTCTATTCTTCATCTCCCCTTCCTTCCTCTACTCTCCATCCAAACAAGGTGTTATGATATGCCCCGTGGTCAATTTAGACAAATACTCATTTAGTGACACTTTAAACTCTGCAACAAGTGCAAGCTCTTCGCCGCTTTGGTTGTAATCGAAGATTGCACTAATGTTCGGTATTTGAAGATTGTCGATTAGCATTGCACCTTTTTTCCTGAAATTTACATTTAAATTAAGAAAACAATATGAGATCAAACCAACGAAATGGTGTGTAAAATAGAGAAATCACAAATTGAATTGTCAAATTAAAGTACCAGGAGGTCCAGAACTGAATCTTATTTTGCTACCAATATATTTCTCTGCTTTCTTTCTTTTGTCTTTGCTGCTTTTTTTGTGCCTAATTATGGATAAAGAGTAAATTGAGGCTTGCTTTGCTGGTCCTTATTTAAGTCTTAATTGCATAGCTAAACATATATTTGGATCAAAATAGGGTAAAATTAAGAAAGGATAAGATCAGGGCTTAATTGCATGACTGATATATGAGTAATCAGTAATTGACAGAGGTTAAAATTATAGGACTGCTCACTGGAATTTCAGCTTTTTTGATTTCTGATCTCTGTCAATTAATCGCTAAAACTGTACCAATCTGTAATATTTTTGTATAGAGAAATTATATTATCTGGAAACTAGACTTTCATACCTTTATTTTGATATAAAGAACACAAAAATCCATGTAGCCATGTTCTCTAAATTGAATTTTGAATCTGGTCAAAATTAAAGGACTGCTCACTGGAATTTCAGCTTTTCTGATTTCTGACCTCTGTCAATTAATCGCTAAAACTGTACCAATCTGTAATATTTTTGTATAGAGAAATTATATTATCTGGAAACTAGACTTTCATATTTTTATTTTGATATAAATAACACAAAAATTCATGTAGCCGTTTTCTCTAAATTAAATTTTGAATCTGGTCAAAATTATTGTACTGCTCACTGAACATACATAAAACAAAATTGAATTTTTTTTTGGGTTGGCATGGGCCATGGCGTCCCTTCCTCTTCTTTTTTTTCCATTTTTTCCACGGGCTGGAGTATGCCATGGCGTACCTTCCTCTCTTTTTTTTCCGTTTTTTCCATGGGCTGGAGCATGCCATGGCGTCCCGCAGGGACGCCATGGCGCATACCTGCCTTCCCATTTTTCAAATTCCGTTCAACCATTTCTTATTTCTCATTTTTAATATTTTATTTATTTTCTTTCTTATATATAAAAATTTCGGTGAGAAAAACTTGAAACAACGTAAACTTGAGTAATTGTTCCAAGTGCAGTCTCTCACATTACCATTCCACCATCAATTGTCAGAACCTGCACCATTAAATAAAATTCAAGTCCAAATTTTAAAAAGGGGATTTTTTTTTTTTTTTTGCAAAACATGGCAATGCCTGAAAAAAGCTCATCATCCAAAAACTGGTACGTACCAGTACCACCATTGAAATTGGCATATATTGCACAAAGACTACATGTGTGTTTCTCTTCCACATTTGGACAACGATTAAATTATGATTTAGAACAATAATCTAGAACGAACCTCCTAGATAAAAGTTACAAGTCACCAAACTAAAGCTCAAATCGATCCTCATTTAAAGATTACAAACTATGAATGTCAAAGAGCATTAACTATATTCTTGTATTTGGTAAAGCAACATGAATTGTACCTGGCCAGTGATGTAACCAGCAGCCGGATTAAGTGTCAGAAACTCGACCAAGCCTGCCACATCCTCTGGTTGCCCAAACCTCCCTGAAATTGCATTTTAATTTTGAAGATGTAAATTTACTTCTTACAACTCCATTCAATATACATGTAACAGATTCCAAGAAAATAACTTCAGTGACTGATATTAGCTCGTTGGCTCTTAATTGCAGGTCGGAAGGTAAATTGGGAAATTAATTGGGCCTGACTGCATTTTTATGTATGGTGTTAGAAAAATACAAAATTGCAATCCTTGATATTACCTAAAGGGATATTCTGTAAGTACTTCTTTTCAACTTCCTCTCCAAGTTTAGCAGTCATGTCAGATGCAATAAATCCAGGTGCCACTGCATTAACCTAAAGTAGAGTTGCAACTTGCAAGTGATTATTCCTGGTAAAATTCAGTCATGATTGTTTTCCCACTGTACCGATCAGGTCTTGACTACCGGTTCTCTAAGTATGGACCTGCTGAGATGGTGGCCCGCCTGTTAGGCTGATTCATACATTCCTTTCTAGGTCTTTCGTCATGTTTGGTGTCAACTTGCAAAACTGCTTATTGCATCGAGGCACAATTACATCAAATTAGAGCTTACCAAACAAAAGGGTTCATTGCATGTTAATAAACCGAAGTAGTAGTTAGAATCATTTGGGGTTTATCTAACCAATTTTCATCATAGCTTCCACATCACCTTCTTTGGAAACATCTCCTCCAAAAGTAATAGCTTGACCTCCCAATGTCTCAATCTACCACAACAGGTTCAAGCAATAAACTAACAAAAGGAAAAAAAAAATATAAATATAGCAGATAAACTAATGCTCCTTAACAAAAATGCACTGCTTCTAGCAGGTAAAACATTCACTTGTGAAGAATGAGCTTACTTCTTTGGAGACCTCTTCTGCCTCCTTAGATGATCTTGCATAATTTACAAGGACCTGTAATGTAATAAAATCATAAAAATATTAAACATACAGAAATTTACCACCACATCATTGAGGATTATTACAGTACCAGAAATTGTTTAAAACCAGGTATGACCAAGTTTTGTACTTGTGTTATTCAAAAAGAAAAAAACAAAGGTTCTGTAATTGTGTGATCACTGCTTATTCAGTGGTTTTATACAACTAGTGTTTATCTTTTCTGATTTTGAGATGTACTAGTTTTAGTCAATGTAAATGGTCAAAGATTTTCAAACTCCGAAACCAAAATAATGGGTCAAGGCATTATATTAGGAGCTAAACATACCGGTGCCAAGCCTGATTGCACTGACAAATTTGGTACCATTCAGTACCTGAGGTGCTTACCTACGACCCAATTCATCAAAAAGCACCAAATAAAGAACAAAAATCCTAAAATTTCGTAAAATCAATTCAGAACCAACGAACTGTTATATTACTGATCATCACACTGATTCGTAAAATCAATTCAGAGACCAACCTTGCAGCCAGCTTTACCCAAAGCCAATGCAACAGCTTTCCCAATACCCTTTGAGGCACCCGTCACAATTGCAACTGGAGGTTCCACCTTTACTGCCTCTTGAACTAAGGCATTCTCAACAGCGGTAACATGAGTAGTTACACCTGCATACAATGATCCGAGTTCAAACTTTTAAATTGAAATATATTGAACAAAAGACGAGCTTGTTCTTGTTCTCGACAATGAAAGAGTAAAATAAATTCTCACTTGAGAAGGTTGATGATGATCTATTCGATCTAAGAGAAGCTCGAACAGCATTAGCATCAGGTGACGGGAGGCTAACGAACGGCGCAGGAGATGCAATGGTGGCGCGACTAGTGATTGCCGGAGAAGTGCAGGTGAACGGAGCAACCGCCATGAGAGGTTTGAACGGAGCAATCGCCACTCTGATCGGAACTAAATTTTGACAAGAGTTCAAATGATTTCAATAGAAAAGAATTCAATATAGTTAAATTTCAATTGATTTTTTAGGATCAAACTAACACTCTGATTGGAATCAAAATAAATAAGAATTCAGTAGAATAGAATAGACATGATTTTGAATTGAAATTCCGTGATCAGCTAAGCATTTTCCTAGAATGAAACTTACTAAGCGAGGGTGGTCCTTACCTATACCTTTAAACTTACTAAGGGAGGTCAAATACCCTCCCAACCTTTACTGTGGTGGTCCTTACCTATACCTTTGAAAATTCATATTTTTATGTGGCTTACTCACAAAAAGAAAATTCTTACCAAGGATAAACTTACTAAGCGAGGGTGGACAGGAATTACGATTTGCCAATTCTGTGACCAATCTGAAACTGTGGATCATTTATTTGTTCGTTGTAAATTTGTTAAACAGGTTTGGGTCTGGATGGGAGCATGCCATCTTCTCAGCCTTTCCTGGAATAAGTTTTCTGATATTATTCACTTTGCTGCTCAATTACCAACTCAAGCTAAAAAAGGGTTTCTATTAGTTGTTAGTGCGGTCTGCTGGACTATATGGAAACATAGAAATGATTTATGCTTCCAATCTAGTTCAGTAAAATCTCCAAGACAAATCATATTTCTAATTCTTTCTCTAATTCAATATTGGACAGGTCACGTGTCGCCACAAATACAAGTTGAAGCAGCTTTCTGGATTCCTGAGGATACTGATGCGATTCCTCTTCAAAGTTGGCACCCAGAAGATGATGCCCCAATGGTCGCTGATATGCAAATGGTGGTTTATGACAGGGGTGATACGGTGGCCAATGATTAACACACTGCCTATATTTCTTTTCTGTTGCACAACTTGCTTAGTTTCTTTACTTAGCCCCGAAGTGTGGCTTAGCATTAGCCCTGTTATGGCTCCTTTTAGTTTGATACTTTACTGGCGTTGTTATGAGGTTATGTGGCAATTTTGGTTTTTGGAGTTTTGTTATTCAGGGTATCTTTTCTATATGAGATAGTACTCAAGAACACTAGTTTTGTAAGTTAAAGTTTCTGAAATGAAATGGGCGATTGCCTTTTATCAAAAAAAAAAAAAAATTTCCTAGAATGAATTCATTCTCAGAGAGAGATTTATTATTATACTCAAATTTCGTGATCAGAACTGAACATATCACAACTTCACAAGGATTTGCTCAAAGGAGAGGAGATGCCCACATCCTATCGCAGCGCACAATCCGATTATTAAGCGTCAAATCTTCTCCTCTCGTTTGCTTCTTCGTTCCAATCGTTCGCTGAATGGCACCTAATGGAGATTGGTCGGGCGGAGGAAACAATGAGAAGCGATCGTTACAACTTTTGAATCGATTCTATTCCAGCCCCTTAGACTTTTTAAAATTGTATAATTACAATCGCTTCATAGTGAGTAAAGTGGGATTTTATATTTTTCCAAAGGGCCTTCTGTGTGAATTTTCTACAGAGTCGGACTTACTAGAAAAAATATAATGAATTTACATTTAACAAATATAAATTATGTTTAAATTTATTTTGACAAGTGTGAACCATGCACAAATTTAAATTTACACATTGATACAAGCTTGACAAATGAAATATCAGTGTTTTGAATAGCGCGCTATAGCGTTTTTAGACCCCAAACGCTACGCTATGACATCAAAATATGCTATTTGCGCTACGGCCGCTACAGCGCTATAGCGATCCGCTATTTGCGCTATACAATATGGATTTTTTTTTAAAGCAATTTATATGGGTTTTAAATAAAGGTAAAAAAAATCTCAAACCGAAATTGAATTTGTTGTTACTTGCTACAGATAAATCAATTTGAAATTGGGAATAGAAATTGAAATTTGAATAGAAAAAAAGTCCAAACCGAAATTAAAATTTGAATAGAAAAAAAAATAGATTATGTCATGAATCATGATGCTTAAGATATTTTTAATAGGAATAATCAATAGTTTATGATATTACTATGGATATTTTGAACCGCAATTTGGACTTTGTACAGGTTCAATATGAATATTATAGTTTCTTAATTACTTTGGTGTTATTTATTGTTCTATGAGACTTTAGATAATGTTGATATTTAGTACAAATATTGAATATACGAAATGTAAAAAAAAACGCTATTTGGAATAGCTTCCGCTATAGCGACGCTATTCGCTATAGCTTTTTTTTTTTGCCTTCCCGCTACGATGCTATAAACGCTATTTAGAACCTTGTGAAATATACATAATGATTGACATTTAAGAGGAGGGTTCCAATGCCTCATGCTCTTCATACCTCATCATACCTCATATTTTATATCTTCGTTTTCAAAGTCCAAACTGTTGATCCGAACCAATCAACATGATGTCCATATTGAAATATGTTTGGGGATTAAATTTTATAATTTTTGAAATTTTTTTACTATTTTTTAAGATAGATACAAAATTATTGTTTTTGGACCGTTAAAAAAACAGTGATTTTCTACCAATCTTAGAAAATAGTAACAAAATTTCAAAAATTATAAAATTTCATCACAACCATATTTTAGTATGGATATCATGTTGAACGGTTCGGATCGATAATTTAGACTTTGAAAATGAAGATATAAAATATGAGGTATGATGAGATATGAAATGCATGAGGCATTGGAACCCTCCTCGACATTTAATATGTTTTGTTAAATATTAACTCACGGATTTGAATTTGTAAGTGATATATAATTTTGACTATTTTCACATCAAAATTAATGTGTCATGCATTAAAATTTATGTTAGAACGTCAAAATTCACACTGACAAGTAATTTTAACCATAAAACGTATCTTTCTTTATAAAGAAGCTATGGACCAATATGTTTTATGAAGCAAGAGTTTTGTTTTACTTCACATTTATTATCTCTGTTTTGAAAATTTTGATCTGTGAACTGTTCAACATAATTCACGTATAAAAATATAGTTGGAGATCAAATTTTACATTTTATTTAAATGTGTAGAAAATCCGTTAAAAAAATACTAGACCATTCAAAATCAATGATTTTTTACCCATATAAAAAATAGTAATTTAAAAAATATATAAAATATGGTCTTCAAGTACACTTTCATATCAAAACAATGGGAAACTATTCGAATTACCTGTTTGAACTTTGAAAACAAAAATATAAATGTGAAGTGGAACATGCTTATTTCATAAAAAAATGTTGGTGCATATAATTCTAAAACACGTGATTGTGAATTTCTAATATTAATTGATATTTTTTTTCGTAAAGTGTTAGTACGAGAAAACTTATTAAGGTGCAAAATTTTATATTCTAACCAGGGTTCTAAATAGCATTTTCGTACCATAAAAGTTATGGCGTTATAGCAGCGCAATATGACAATAGTGTTGTTTTTTAGCCATTCTGCTATGACACGATAAACGCTATTTAAACCTTTGATTCTAACCGATTATGACTTCATAATATTATTTTGAATATCACCCTTTTAAGTCATTAAGCTCATTTAATCCGGTGAAATAACAATGTATGGTTATGCTTGGTGGTGAAAAAAGAATTAAAGAAAATAATTCATATCACATTATCACTACACATAAAGTCACATTTGATAGCGGGATAAAATAATAATATAAGATAATGACTATTACTTACGGGAGAATAATAAACTCCATCTATTCATTAACAGCCATGGAATTAATTATTGTCTTTTGTTGGGACCTATACATACATACCAATGAAAATGAAATAAAAAAAAAACAATAGGATAAAAAGATACTCTATTCAATGATATAGTTACAATTTATTTTGAAAAATAGTATTTTACTCACAACGTATTGTGCAAAATTCTCCTTTGGGAAGACTAAATTTCTATACCAAGTATAAGAATTGTGAGGAGGGTTCAAATGCACCATAATTTTTGTGCTCCAATTAATATGCTCTACATTCTTTATCTTCATTTTTAAAGTCCGAACAGTCGATTCGAACCGCTCAACATGATCTTCGTAATAAAATATGCTTGGAGACCAAATTTATATTTTTTAGAATTTTTTTACTATTTTTTACATAGGTACAATATCACTTTATCGGATGGTCCAGAATCTCCTTAAAAATGTGATTTGTACCTATTTAAAAAAATAGTAAAAAAATGCTAAAAAAATATAAAATTTGGTCTCCAAGCATATTTTATTATGAAGATCACGTTGAGCTGTTCAGATCGACTGTTCGGACTTTGAAAATAGAGATAAAAGATGTGAAGCCGAGATTTTTATTAATACCCTAAAAAAAAAAAAATATTAAAAATGCCCTCAGTTTTAAAAAAATTTTAAAAATACCCTAACCGCCCCATAATGGGGCGGTCCACTTATGGAAGAAAACCGCCCTATTTCTGGGCGGTCCACCTCCTCCAGAAAACCGCCCAGAGATGGGGCGGTTCAGTGTTTTTTTTTTTTTTTTTCAGATTTTATATATTTTTATAAGGAAATTGTATATTGATGTATATATATTTTAAGATGTATATATTGTTTAGATATATTTTTCTTTTTTAAGATATATATATTGTTAAGATATATATATTGTTAAGATGTATATATTTTTAATGATTTAAGATGTGTATATTTTTAAGACGTAGGTATTTTTATTGTTGTTTGTACTAATTATTAATGATTTATGTTGTATATTGTATTCTTTGAAGTATTTATTCCATCTAGTTATTGTTTATTTATGTTTTATGTTGTCAATCTGTGCATATTTAATTGCGTTATGAAAATAACAAAACTGAAGCATATAAAATAGTTACAAACTACGAATTAAATCAGTTCACAAACTCATCGACGACGACCGAACAAATTTAGAAATCGACGAGTTCTGGATCTGCTTCCAGTCTGTTGTGCGACACTACTACCGCTACCGGATGCCTCTGCATGACTACTACCGCTACCGGTGGCCTCAGCAACAACTCTAGCATTTTCTCTTTCGTTGGCTTCGTTGATGGCCTCTGCATTCCAGTTCACAAAAAATGATATGTTATTGAAATCGAAAAATATAAAATGAATTATAAAATACAAGATGAAATGTACCTGCTCGCTGCCTGTCACAAGTTGAACGGCGAGCCTGATGTCCCATTCGCCTACCCTGCATCTCATCCATTGTCATTACAGCACGCTTGTGGGGCCTTCTCCCTTTCCTGATATAAAAAGAAGTTAAATAACTATATGAAAAAGATGGTCAGTGCATATACAAAGTATTCTCCCTAACCTGATCTTCTTGGGTGGGTTGAGTTCATCCCCAACGTAGGCTGGCCAAGCATGCTGGTTGGGATAAGGATGGAAGGATGCACCCCAAGTACTCGCAAGGTAATCGGTACGGTACATGTCGGCGACAAAATCATCCTCACGGAAGTTTCTCACTCGGCACACCGCCATAACATGAGAACAAGGTAGGTGAGCTAGTTGGATTCCTTGGCATGTACATGTTACAGTATTGTCCACTCCGATAATGACAACATACTTGTATGGTCTTTTAATAAACTCCATAGTCCCATCTGCTCTACGGCTGGTTGGAACATACTCATTCGGAGAGTGCACTTCGAATTCCAAGGTGCGATCCCCATACGGGACAACGGTCATAACTGAACCCTTCTCCCTATGTTTACGTAGTTTGCCCTCCACCCTTGTTGAAAATGCCTGGTTCCTGAAGAGTAATTCTCGTGCTTTAACACGCCGGTCAACGAACCATGCATTTAGCTTGTAGAAAGTGTCCTCCACAATGGCTGCCACGGGCAACATCCGGCTCTGCTTGAAAACAGCATTCAAGGACTCGGACCCATTTGTCGTCATTATTCCCCATCTCCAACCTCCATCTTTTGCTTGAAATATTTTCTCATATGCGGGTGCTTCTTGCAGATCTCTCGGATTATTTTTCCCCACCTTGAGTAAGTACGAATTTGCCTTCGGACAGTACTACACAGAAATAAATTTTCAGATTAGAAAAATATAAGTAAATAGTTTATTAAAATTTCATCTAAAATATACATACCTTGGCAAACTCTTTGAACATCTCTTCCAGCCTCCTCGGCTTCTTCCTTCTGCATCCAATTTTAAATGTATCTGCAACCCATTGGTCGTTCCCGACATGCTTGTGGAGGTTCTCTGCAACATGCTGCATACACAGCCTGTGCACACATTCGCCGTGAGCTGTCGACCACCCGAAATCTGTTCGATCAAAGACATACTTGATTCCTTTGTGCTGGTCTGATATGACGCAGAAGAACCTGTTCCCAACCACCTCTCTTCGCAAGAAACTCATGAAAAAACCCCAATTTTCACCGTCCTCCTTCTCGACAATTGCAAATGCCAAAGGCAACAACTGGTTCTCGGCATCATATGCACATGCTATCAACAGTCTCCCCTCGTAACGGCCAGACAAGAAGCATGCATCTATACTGATAACAGGTCTGATATATGGCACAGCTTGAATGCACGGACCAAACGCCCATGCTATGGCCTTGAACTGCATCGCGTCGCGCTTCTCAGGATCGGTGACATTCCAACATTCAAACTTTGTGCCGGGATTTGTACTTGATATGGCATGGAGCAGTGGTGCAAGCAAGTTGTATGAACCCTTCCAACTACCGAACAATCTGCAAATCGCAAGTTCACGCCCTCTCCACAACCTGTTGTACTTTGGGGTTACATGGTCGTAAGCGTGTCTCACCGCTCTACCGACCTCCTTAAGGCTGATCGACGGGTCGTCCTTAACATCCCTCTCAATTACATCGGCAATAAGTGATGCCGTAAGCTGTGCATGGTCTGTCCTTGACGACGCAGACTTGCATGTATGAGGTGGTTCACATTTCTTAATGATCCATGCGTCCCCCTTACCCACAGGGGTTGCATACAGTCGGAACTCGCATCGCGGTGAGTCTTTGCAAAGTACAACTAACCTTTTTCGATCTCGCTTTTGTATTGTGCACTCCCAGTTGCCGCGAATATGAGTTTCTTGGACTTTCTTCACAAGTTCCTCTATGTTGGTATAAACCTGATTCGGAGCAAGTTCTGTGTTGTAAACGACACGCTTCCCAAAATAGCTTATGTCTGCTTCTTCAAAAGCAGTAGTATCGTTGAATGTGGCGACCGGATGTCTGTCTGTCCGACCTCTAATAGGAAATCTGTCATGGCTGGGTGCATAATCTCCATCACCGTCTGATAATGCATCAGAATTCCAATCCCCGTCCCAACTATCACCCGAGTTAATTTCATGTTCCGGTATGGCATCAACCCCTTCAGCCTCCAACATAGCATCTCTCCGGGGAACCATAACAGGTACAATTATAGGTACGGACGGTGGTACAGAAGGAAATCTGGCTTGGATTACGGGTTGAATAGGAGGCGGCGGCGGCGGCGGTGGTAGGTCGGTGGTATAATCAGTGGTGTAATCAGTGGTATACTCAGTGGTGTAATCAGCGGTGTAATCAGCGGTGTAATCAGCGGTGTAATCAGTATGAACGGGTGGTGCATGACCGAAGTTTCGGTCACCCGAGTTGTCATAACCCGAGTGTTCAAAACCCGAGTGCTGCTGCACCGGGCTATCATGACCTGTATTGTCCGTAGAAGGTCCAACCCCGGACCGACGCAAGACCTTTCTGGAATATAACTCCATTATCGGGGTACCCGCAGATTGAAAAGTATTATAAACACATCTCCAACCATCCTCATCTGTTATTGGATACTTTACATAGTAAGGTCTATCCCTCCCTGTGTCAACCCGAGTAACTAAATCTATGTCATACCGGTTGTTGTTTACACCAATCCTTTCGAATACCTTTTGCTTAAGTTCCATAAATGAGGTGTTTTCGTTAACCTCAAAGCCGTGGGTTGGATCTTTCGTGTAATATACTCCCTCCACACCCACCACGAACTTCCCGCCCATATGCAGTGTAACCAACATTTTGATAGCTGCATTAATAAACAATTTTTTTATCACTTACAAAATAACAATACACAATTAAATTATTAGTAAACAACAACAATTAAAATTATATTAAAATAAAAAAAAATTACAAAAATAATAATAAATAATCTACAGTAATCTACAGTAATCTACAGTAATGTACAGTAATCTACAGTAATCTACAGTAATGTACAGTAATCTACAGTAAGCTACAGTAATCTACAGTGAGCTACAGTAATCTACAGTAATCAACAGTAACCTACAGTAAGCTACAGTAAGCTACAGTATCTACAGTAAGCTACAGTAATCTACAGTATCTACAGTATCTACAGTAATCAGCAGTAACCTACAGTAATCTACAGTATCTACAGTAACCTACAGTAATACACATTAACTAAATAATAATAAAATAAAATTATAAAAAATACCTTCGGAGCACAGTAAAGAGCGAGAGGCGGGGCGAGAGCGAAAATGAAGTGTGAGGGAGAGAGTGCGCAGTTTTATGGGATTTTATAGTATGTATAGTGGACCGCCCCATAGAGGGGCGGTTTTCTCGGCCAACAGAACCGCCCAACCATAGGGCGGTTTGGCGGGTATGGTGAACCGCCCCATCATGGGGCGGTTAGGGTATTTTTAAAATTTTTTTAAAATTGAGGGTATTTTTATTATTATTTTTTTTTTAGGGTATTAATAAAAATCTCGGGATGTGAAGCATATTGGAGCACAAAAATTATAGTGCATTTGAACCCTCCTCAAGGATTATTTCTCCTGCCTCTACCTGATCTCTCTCTTCCTCTAAAAGAATCATATCCTGACAAGGTATAAAATTAACATCCATAGATAAAATTAAAGATAAATTTGATAGTACAATATCACCAATAGTTCTATCCCAAAAATAGTTAATGCAAAATTACAAGTTAGAACTAGGGTTCACAGCTAAAGCTAAACTGGATTTTTTTGGGCTTAAACAGGCCGTGAGGCCCACAATCAGTTTGCTCTTGCTCTTGCTTTTGCTCTGGGATGTCCGATGAAAAATCCTAAACCTAGTACCCTGCTTTAGGCGTATGTTACTCGGCTCCATGTTCAAGCCTCTCAGTGTTCAGGTACCGAATCTCCATTTTCGATTTAGATAGATACTGCAAATCTGCAATGCAATAGTTGATCGATCTCATCTGTTTGAGAAAACAATAGTTTATTTCTTTTTATTTTTTTTTATTTTGAAAGGGTTGATTATGTATGACTTAGTCCCTGCGAGAGCATTTATCTGATCCAAAATAAGAGAGGATAGAGAGAGGGAGAGATGGCGGCGCCAATGGCGGAGCTACCAGTTGAGCCCCAATCGCTGAGAAAGTTGAGCCTCAAGTCGCTCAAGCGAGGCCTCGACCTCTTTGTCCCCTCTCATGGCACTTCCTTCCCTCTCGACACAGAAAGGTACCTCTTATTTCTTTCTCATGGCGCTTCCTTTCCTCTTAATCGTAATCTACTACTAATGTTTCTTTTTGTCCTTTCTTTCTTTCGCTCTGTTTCAGCAAAAGGATTCGAGTCAGCTATAAGGTACTTTACTTCATATTTTCGTTTCATATGGAAGATCTTTGTACCAGTAGCATCTTTTTACCAGTATGGTGACCACTTAATAATAGGAAATGTTTCTTTGTTTGTTTTCTCTTTGCTTGCATACTGGTAAATACTAATTCAAGGTTTTAGGGTTAACCAGCACCACCAAAGGAGGGTAACTTGTGTTTTGTCTGTCGAATGGTTGCAGAATCAACTACTGATTATGAATTGTTTTCATCAAGGCTTAGTTGTAAAGGCATGATTTGCTTGAGTTCTTACTGGTCTTGATTCGGAGTGACTGCATAATTTGGAAATCTGAAAAATTCAAATTTGGGCAAAATTGCATTATCCAGAATAAGTGCAATGAGGAATCTACCTGATACACAGCCATACTATAAACAAATTTCAATCATTTAAACATTAAGTCAATGCAAATGGTTACTTGATGTAGGTGACAGCTGAGTATGGAGGGTTTAAAAATTTGCCGAGTGAAGACACAAATGATAAATCCAAACATAAAACAGAGCAGTCCTCGACCCAACTAGCTCTTCCTGGTAGGATACTTTAGTCCTTTCATTTCCAGTACTAAATTATGTCTATTTTATTCAAGTTAGATTTTATATCAGGAGTAAGAAAAATGAGAATGATTTCGCTCTTACACAACAGAAATGAACAAATGTTTTCTTGTTATTACTTTTTTCTAGGCATTCCAGGAGCTAAAGGCTCTAAAAAAGAAGGGGGTCAAGGTGCCCTCGTAATGGCTCCGCCAATGCTACCAAAAGCACCGTAAGATTAAAACTCAAGCTGACACCTTTTTATCTTAAAAGAGAAATTTACCTTTTGTTTGTTAAATCTAGAAATGTGTCTCTTTTTTAGAGAATTGGCCATGCCAAGCAAAAGTTCAGCTGTCATTTCTGTGCCTGGCTCCTCAGATAGGTATTGATTTGCTTGCCTTTTGGTATTTTATTTTATATAGAGAACTTGATCTAAGTTGACAGTTTAGTTCTAGTAAGTAAAATGTGAAAAACTAAATACCAAGTTCTTCTAGAATATTTATTGCGAAATGCATCCCTGATTAATACTCACTTAAGGGCTTAAATAATTCACTTTCTTCTTTTGAATTTCAGATTTGGATCTAGTTCTGCACTGATAGAGAGAATTCCAAGTAAATGGCCTAAGCCTGTATGGCATCCTCCTTGGAAAAACTACCGGGTATGAGCATGAAATATTTTCTTTGTTTGTATTACTGCCTTGGATGTTCTATACCAGCATTAAGCCTTGCTTGATCTGGTTGGTACTTATAATTTATCATCAGTTGTTCTCTTCTCTTTAGTGTTCCAGCAAAAGTTAGTGAAGTAAGCATACTTGGCCAGCACATTCTGGTATCTGACAAAAACAGTATATTCTGAAGTGACAGTTTTGGCCTTTTTTTTATGCAGCGTCTTTCCTTATCTTGACCTTTACTCACTAATTGACCTCTCTTGAATTATTTTGGGCTAAAAGAAAAAAAGAAACTAGAAATAGTTATGTTGGTTTGAAGTGGTCTATGCTGGAGTTTGGTCTGTATACTAGAACTTGTTTCTTCGTTTATTTAAACTGTAAACTGATCATTTAATATATTTTTAAAGAACCAAATACTGTATTTGAATTATGCAGGTCATAAGCGGTCATTTAGGATGGGTAAGGTCAGTTGCATTTGATCCAAGCAATACTTGGTTTTGTACTGGGTCCGCCGACAGAACAATAAAGGTTTCATGTTAAATTAATTCAAAATTTTTGCATTTCATGTCTTTTAGTTTCCTTATGCTACCTACGTCTTAATTGTAAGTTTATATATATGTAGATATGGGATGTTGCCTCAGGAAGATTGAAGCTTACACTGACTGGGCATATTGAACAGATACGTGGTTAGTTCCTCACTCTAATCACTCTCTTACTCTTTTAATGACGTTTATTTTTTCAAATTGTTAATTTTCTGAGGGGCATTTTTATGTAATTTCAGGGCTTGCGGTTAGTCAACGCCATACATATCTATTTTCAGCTGGTGATGACAAGCAAGTCAAGTGTTGGGACCTTGAACAAAACAAGGTTTGCTAATTTTTTAACCATATATAGAAATATATTATTTGGGAGAAAAATGCTGACCACCATATATTATATTGGTCGAAAACCAAGTTCGTATAGTTGTTATCCTCTTTTGATAAAAGAACAGTGCTTTTTGCCAGTTACAAATGACATTTTACAATGTTTGCAAAAGAATACCCGACTTTTTTTAATTTGCAACAGGCACCAAACCTTCTTGATGCATATAATCACATCACCAAACCATTAAAGGGTATATTCTGGGAAGTGATGACACAGTTTTTTGTCCTTACGTTCATTGTGATATATTTTTTTTAATAATATCCAATCAAATCAAGAAAAATTTGATTGTATATTCTAAGTTTGTACGTTTGGGACTTTGTGACTTTATTTGTAGTGGTATCATGTTAGTTGCAAATGAAATCTTTTGGGTATTGTAAACTTGAGGATTGTTTGTCAATGTTAGTGTTAAATCTTTTGCAATCTCTCTCTGTGTTGTTTATTTTGCCAAAAACAGGTGATTAGGTCATATCATGGGCATCTAAGTGGGGTGTACTGCTTGGCTCTTCATCCAACAATTGATGTTTTACTCACAGGTGGCCGAGATTCTGTTTGCAGGGTAAGGGACGGAGGGAGGGAGTTACTGACTGAATTTTACAGTTTCTAACTAGAGTTAGTCATTCTAACTAGAGTTGGTGCTACCTTTTCAGGTTTGGGATGTAAGGACAAAGGCCATGGTCTGTGCTTTGACCGGACACGATAACACTGTTTGTTCTGTTTTTGCGAGGCCAACTGTAAGAACAACAATAAACTTTAATCATGAGTTACTGTACCGTTTATACTTATACTTAACCTTTGATTCCTGTCCTTGTGTAGGATCCACAAGTAGTCACTGGCTCTCATGACACTACAATAAAGTTCTGGGATCTTGTAGCTGGTATTCATTCATTCATTTTACTTGTTGCAACCATTTTACTTGTATTAAAAATTAATATAAGCATCTGAAGAGTATGTATGCCTTACTCTTTTGTAGGAAAAACAATGGCAACTCTTACACACCACAAGAAATCTGTCCGGGCTATGGCATTGCACCCAAAAGAGTATGTATGCTTTGCATTACTGCTGGAATTTATAATACTTTCTTTCTTTCTGCTAATTTATAAGTCTTACTTATGTTGTAACATTTTTCCAGGCATGCTTTTTCATCAGCATCAGCAGACAATATAAAGAAATTTAGTCTTCCCAAAGGAGAATTTTTGCACAATATGTTGTGAGTAAAATATCTTCGTTTGTTGCCACATGCCTCAATGCAAATATCTTTGTTTTATTATATTTTCATTTTCATTTTCATTTTCATTGGTATGTATGTATAGGTCCCAACAGAAGACAATAATTAATTCCATGTCTGTTAATGAAGATGGAGTCTTAGCTACTGGAGGTAATTAATTATCTTACACTTACACTGTTAGTTAGTGTGTTGATCATTATCTAATGAGTGGCTCGTGTGCTTATAGGTGATAATGGAAGCTTATGGTTTTGGGATTGGAAGAGCGGCCATAATTTCCAGCAGACACAGACCATCGTTCAGCCAGGTAATTAATTAACTTTTCTATTTTCTACTTAGTAGTTTAGTTAAAAATCTTTCAATATCTTATATATTATGATTTGTAGGATCATTGGACAGCGAGGCATGTATATACGCTTCTTCATATGACATAAGCGGGTCGAGGCTGGTTACATGCGAAGCAGACAAAACAATAAAGATGTGGAAAGAAGACATGAGTGCAACTCCTGAGACACATCCCCTTAATTTTAGGCCACCAAAAGATTTCCGTAGATTCTAATATTATGTTCATTTTCTTTCTCTATTCTCTATTAAATCTTAAAATTATGTATCAAGCTTGTGATTTTGTTATTATTACTCCTGTCAACGCTCTTAGAGTGTTTTTAAGATTTTATAGAACAGCTTCTGATTCTTCAACATAGATTAATTTTGTGTTGCATGAGCTAACTTGATTTCACTTTCAGTATATTAAATATCAGAAAATATAGACAAAAAAAAAGATGATATGTCTGAAATTATGCGCAAACGGAAATGAGACATATCAATCAAGTTATTTATATAGAACAAAGTCCATAATAACTTTATTTAGAAAATGTACATTTTAAATTTTAAACCTCAAGACAAGTATTAAATAAATTAATAATTTAATGTACTAAATTCGAAATTCCAGCCCTAACTATTTATTTTCGTCTCAAACTCAAGAAAAAATAAATAAATTCTCATTAGCATATATAGTCGTTTGAATATCTTGCCCTTGAAGAACCGGATTTTCAAATTTCATGCTAATAAACTCGTTTGTTTCAATAACCGGATTTTCATTAACATATATAATCGTTTTTTTTTTTTCATTTCTTATATATATTAATCACCATCCAGCAAGTTTACTAAAAAAAAAGTTTAATTAGGGCTTAGCTAATTCATATGACAGATAGACAATGGCTAGCTTAGCTAATTCATATGCCATGTTGCCATCTACCATGCACCAAACCCACCTTAATTAAGGCAGGTATCATCATGTGAAATTGTGGATAGTTTGAAATTAAATACAATGCAGATAACTATAATTAATTATGCCACCGATTCATAATACATATATAGTGGATTAAGGCACCAATTACCCTGTATACTAATTTCAGCTAATTTTTATTCGCTAGCTGCTGTAGTAGCATATTACTTACAGGTACTCATGTCCCGAAATTTTTAATTGTAGCACAAAAAAAAAACAAAAAACAAAAAAGGCACAAAATATGGTAAATTCCAGAAGTAGCACGGCCGCAGATTGGCTGAGGGGCCTCATTTATTGGGGACCACATTTTGGCTGAGCGGACCCAGGGCCGCATAATTGTGACTTAAATCACAAAATTCATTTTAATAAAGTGGCAGTTACAATTTAAAGTTGATAAAAATTAATAACAATCAATTATTAAAAAAATAACGTTATATGATTTAAATTATTTATTTGAAAAGAATATATAATAAACTTCCGTTGGGCCGACTATTATATATGAATTAATATAAAACCATAGAGAATACTAACAGATTACAATTAGTGCAACATATATATATGTTGCTTTTTGTACACATGCAATCCCATGTGATCCATATATATACTCTTCAAGATCCAATACAATGTTTGTATAAAAGTTATGTCCTTACCACTTAGTAACCATGTGATCAAGGTTTGGGCTCATGTTGCCAAAACTCTTGGTTATGATCTAGTTTGGACCATAATTTCATACAAACTAAGGCGTATTAGATCAAACATATCAAAAAGAAGTTCCATGTGATCCATGACATGATGCCTCTTGGTTAAAAGTCTCCAACATATTGCATCTCCAATAAAAAATACATTTGATCAACATATATGTGCATACATATTAGAGAATAAAGATTTTCTTTTAAAATTTTCGTCAAAAAAATTATAAGAAAATATTTATACATAAAATTAATTGAATTTGTATATTTTTTATACGAACCATTGAAAATCAATTTCGTAAAAAAAAATTATTGAATTTGTATATTTTTTAGCCGAAATGCGGCCCCAGAAATGGGGCCGCTCAGCCAAAATGCGGTCCCCAGTAAATGAGGCCGCTCAGCCAATCTGCGGTCGTACTACTTCTGAAATTTTTCAAATTTGGTGCATTTTTGATTTAATTTTTTTTTGTGCTACAATTAAAAATTTCGGAGAAGAAAAGAGCCGCTTTTTGTGCCGCCCACAATTTTGTGAATCGGACTCCGCTGCTTTTCAAAATTCGTTGAGATTTGTGCATGAAATTTTTTTTTTATCGAAATATGCACTTGAAAATTTTGAATCATTGGATCCAAAAAATGAGACTCCAATTTTGAAAAAGTTTCTTCTTCGAGAAAAGCAGCAGAGTCGGACTCCAATTTTGTGAGAGGATACAGCAAGAATGTAGCTGGCCTCACGTCACGGTCACGGACCTTTCTTTTCAACAAAACGAAATAAAAATGAAATTAAGAAAAGGTTACAACAAATAATATGGAGCCTTAGCTGGACCGGTCATAGACTGATAGAGTGATAGGTATGCATTAATTGTGCTGCTCTACTGCTCTAGCTCTTTCTCTGCTGTTAGATTGCAATATTTGGATTATTCTAGTTTTCTACAAAGCTAGCTCTAGCCTCTACAATCTACATAATTCTTTTGGATTGAAGCGTTTTCCAAATTCTTTTACGCTATTAGTTTGAATATTAATTATAAGCTCAAATTAAGGTAACAAAATTATTTATTATATACTTGTTAATTAATTACTGTCTCTGTCTTTGTTGCTCTCACTACCATTTTTAATACTATATATCATCATTTTGCAAACTCCATTAGTGAACTGATGAGCATACTCTGCAAACTTAAACTTCATGAGATATTTTACTTGATCATCATGTACTGATGGTTTAGAAATTGGTTTTAAGTAATTTTGGCAGTGGTGCACTTTAGTTCTCACAATATTTATGTTTCAAATCGGCAGACTGGAGGGCCGTCTTACCCGGTTGAGCTCGGCCGGCTCGATGGGAAGGCGTCAACACGAGCCATAGTGAAGTACAGCCTGCCTAGCCCAGCTTTCAATTTGGATCAGCTCAACTCCTTGTTCTTTGCAAATGGGCTCAGTCAGACCGACATGATCGCTCTTTCTGGTACGCCATTGCCACCCTTTATTTAAGTGGCTTAGTTTTAGCTAATCTTGATTATTTTTGGTCTTTAGTTATTATATGCTTATGGATATACAATATGATGGTTTGTTCAGATTCATTGCTCTGTGATAGCAATGAATAACTGTTGTGTTGAATGTTGGATGTAATTATCTAATTCTAAAAAATGAGAAAAAATAAAAATAAATAATTTGAATGCTATAGTAGTTTTGGTGTCTATAGCTTATATATTTTGAATCTCTCCATGTAGTCGCTCGCTATCATGACCGACATGTTTGAATTGTTCGGGTATTTTTGGGTCCCAAATGTTAGTTTGGTAATAGACAATAAATGAGTTGATAACAAAGAAAAGGGTGGTTTTTTTTTAAGATCGGCAGCCAAAAGAAATGGTGCTTATAATTGAATTCTCTTTAGCTAATTATGAGATTGGAAGATGATCAATAACTCTGGTGTAATGAATAGAAAATACATCATTAATGAGTCAATTATCTACCAGTCAGAGGCGGATACTAAGAAGAAAAGGTTGACTGAACTGTACTGTAAATTGTGTGATTAATTATGTCATGGCCTGTAATACTCGCTTATGTAGCATGTTGACCCATACCTCTATAATAGTAGACCTAAGAAAGGTTTTCAATTTAAGTACCAAAATAGTAATTTAGTATTTAGATTCCCATTCTTGTTCCCTCAGCATTATTTTGTAAACAAATTATCTAATATATATATATATATTTCCTTGATGTTTAGGCGCGCACACTATTGGAGTAATCCATATATATATACACATTCAAGCAGGTAGGCACCACGGACAAAGGCAGTGTGGAATCCACCAATGAACCTCTGGTTCTTACGGCAGTTGCGCAAGACATGCCCGATCAATTATAGCCGATCAGCAGTCACTATGCTTGACAACCAAACCCCGTTCAAGTTCGACAATGCGTACTATCAGAATTTGCAAGGGTTGAAAGGTATTCTGGCCTCAGACCAGATTTTGTTCAGCGACAAGAGGTCCAGAGCAACTGTGAACTGGTTTGCATCTAATCAGACAGCCTTTTTCGAATCGTTTGTGTCTGCAATGACAAAGCTTGGTCGGATCGGTGTGAAGACTGGCAGCGATGGAGAGATTCGACGAGTATGCACCTCTGTGAATTAGCATCTGTGGAGAGTATTCATATTTGTTCCCATTCTTTGTTGTTGATGTGATATATGTTATCGTTTTGATAGCAGGGCTTGTGTATCATATACTTGAAGTTGCTTACGATATATACAGAAGTAATTTAAGGTGATTTCGATTTCTGTAAAGAGATATATTGTGCTGCTGCTCATGTTTTATGTATATATGAATATATGATAACAGTTAAATACCTTAAGCCTCTTCTTTTTGAGAAAGAAATAGGAAAATGTTTTGAGTTTAACTCTTTAAATGTTCACATTGCGTCAAGAAATTCATATGTACAACAAATTTATTCAAAAAAATTATAAGAAAATATTTATACATAAAATTAATTGAATCTGTATATTTTTTATACGAACCATTGAAAATTAATATCGTAAAAAAAAATTATTGAATCTGTATATTTTTTAGCCGAAATGCGGTCCCATTTCTGGAGCCGCTCAGCCAATCTGCGGCCGTGCTACTTCTGGAATTTCTCAGATTTGGTGTCTTTTTGGTTTATTTTTTTGTTTGGTGCTACAATTAAAAATTTCGGACTCATGTCAATGCCCTTGGAGGTTTTTTTTTTTTTTTTTTTTAAGATTCTTCAACATAGATTAATTTTGTACTGCATGCGCTAACTTGATTTCACTTCCAGTATATTAAATATCAGAAAATATATACAAAAAAAAAAGATGATATGCTAGAAATTATGCGCAAACGGAAATGAGATGAATCAATCAAGTTATTTATATAGAACAAAGACCATAATAACTTTATTTAGAAAATGTACATTTTAAAATTATAGATTTTACCCTTCTTTAATTAATTGGCAGCTCATCTCATTAATTATGTACAATAGACATTTAATTAAAGAGTTGTTGTTTCGATACAGTAGATATTTAATTAGTAGTTAATTTAAAAGTATGAACTAAAATTTTCTCTGCTATCTAATTTTGAAGAGATTATTTTTGAAAATAAAATAAAATTTAGCTATTTAATAATGAAATTATAATATGACATGAACAGTAAGAAACACAAAATTTTCGATACGTGAAAATAGTGAAAATAATTTTTTTTACGATAAAAGGTTAAAATTAGATGTTAAACCTCATTTTTGAAACTTTTAATATTTCAAAACACTTGTTACAAAAAAAATCTTACAGTAAAAAATTTATGAATTATTGAAAAAACTATTTTAAAACTGGCTTAATAAATAGTAAAAAAATTCAAAAAAAATGTAAAATTTGGTCTCCAAGTACATTTTATTATAGATTGAATGTCGAACAGTTTGAATCGACTATTTGGATTTTCAAAATATAAAAACCGAAGCGTTTGTTCCACGGCCTAGGAACAAACGTTTAGATATTAGCCAACTTTATTTGGGAATTAAAGATGGTGTTTTACTTTCCGCTCATATCTTCATTTTCAAAGTTCAAATTATCAATTCGAACCTTCCAACATGATCTTCATATTAAAATGTGCTTGGAGACCAAATTTTACATTTTTTGGAAGTTTTTTACTATTTTTTCAGAATTTTTGAAAATCACTGTTTAGCTGAATTTTTTATTAATTTTTTTTTTTGATGAAAAATATGGGTTTTTCCCTGTTTTTGTGTACTTTTGATGAAAAATCCAGTTTTTTCCTACCCAAATTTGCTGCCAACCAATTTAGCCCAATCTACTCATGCATGAACATTTAATACTATAGCATTTTTTTTTTTCCTTTTAATCCATTGAACTTGACTCCTGATGTTCTTCCAGTTCTGATTTCTCTGTACAAATTCTATACCAAGTGTTCATTGGAAAATAGAAAAGTCTTTTAAGGATTTTTTTTAGAAATTAAAATTTTAATTATTGAAAAATCGTTGGTAACCGGAAAATATATAAAATTTTAATTCTATACCAAGTGTTCATTTGGTTGTTATATTCTTCTACCTTATTGGAAAACATTCATTTATTTTTAATAAATTTAGTATTTTCATTTTAGTCAGATGATAAATTTGAAACATATTTATAAATTTAATATTATATTATATTATTGAATATGTAGGTGAAAATTCACGAATAAAATATATTATTATCTTATAATAATTTTCATATTTCATTTGTAAGTGAGTATTTAAATAAACCAGCAATTGAACCAGTTGAACCATCGGTCCGACCAATAAACCATTAACTTGAAGCTTTACCGGTTCGGTTTTGATAACATTGGTCTGAAGTCAATAAAACAACAGCCTTTCTAGGATTTATGCAGAATCACTTGAACAGTTCCCTTTAGTGGTGCCTTTGAAAGTGATATGTGTTAACTAATTAACCATTCAAACAGTTTCTGATCCTCTGTGTGGCGAGTACTAATTAACTAATAGAAGTGTTGTCATTCACTGATTTTCTTGACGAACACTTCATTTTTGTTTAACTTCTTTATATTTTTTAAATAAAGACCCTTATTTCCGGCAACATCTCTTATGGGTAGGGGCGGACCTAGAGTGGGAAAAACGTGCCGTTCCGTGCCGTCCTGTGACTAACACGCCGTGACTTTGGTCACATGCCGTGCCGTGCCGTGACCAAGTAAATTTTTCACGTGCCGTGACAAAAATTACGAGGGGTGGTCACGGCACGCGAATGGTCACGGCACGCGAGTCACGCCGTGACTCGCATGCCGTGACTAAGTCGTGCCGTGACTAATTCGTGCCGTGACCAAACGTGCCGTGACCAAACGCGCGTTAGTCAAATTTGATCGCATTTAACGTTTAAAAAAAAAATGAAACGATTCTTTAAAATTCAAATGTTTTAATTGAAATTTAAATGTAAATATTTTAATTAAAATAAAATTATACCTTATAAGAAGGAATGTTAGTGTATTGCTTCGCTACTGCCGTGACTGGCGTGTCTTCCGTTCCGTGACTCGCGTGTCCTGTGCCGTGCCGTTCCGTGTTTCCGTGCCGTGTCTTCTTTACCAACAATTGGTCACGGCACGCGAATGGTCACGGCACGGGACACGCGAGTCACGGCACGTGACCGACACGCGTGCCGTGCCGTTCCGTGCCGTTTCGTGACGGAGCCGGCTCCGGCGTGCCATTTTTCCCACTCTAGGCGGACCCATAAAGGCTCACGGATAGGCAAGTGCCTACCCTTGGATTTTAAAAAAAATTAGGCCCATTATAAATTTACCCAAGTGCCTACCCCTGGGCCCAGAAAAAAATTAAATAGCAAGGTCCATCCTCCATTGAAATAAAAAGGTCGGTCTGCTACAGCCAAGGAAAAAAATTGAAACCCAATAAAACAAAACAAAGAAAGTAGCGACACTACAGCCAAGGAAAAAAAAAAGATCTTTCCTCACGTGAGGAAAAAAAAAAAGACTTGCTTGCTGCTCCTATTCGCTGTTCAGAGTTAGAGAGCAAAATAAAAAATATTTTGCACTTTTATTAGTATTTGTGCCTACTCCTGATCAAATTCTTGGGTCCGCCCCTGCTTACGGGAGTCTATAAATAAGTTCCATCACCGTCCGTGCTAGGTCTACGGATTTTATGCATTATTTAGTAAAAATCGAGTATAATTTTTCTCATAACAATTTTATATTCGCTTGTATTCCGAAAATAATAAAATTGAGTGCTTTAATAGAACCGTAATAAATTTAAATTTAAAACCATCAAATGTGAAATAAAAAGAAAGCAACAAAAAGTCAATATTTCAAATGATGTTGTTGTAAAACGGATAAAATCGAACAAAAGAAATGCAAAATACCTCTTTTTTTGCTCTCTATTAATAAGATGGAGGAGGCAGACATAATGAAACAAAATGGAAAAGGGGAGAAAAATGCATAACTTCATCCTATTAGAAGAATTTTTTTTATAAACCGTAATTAAAAAATTGATTATTAGGAAACCAACATGATTATGTTTTTTTTACAAAAACCATAAGAACCGAAATGCCATTTCGGTCCCGAAATTTTTTTTTTTTTGGGACCGAAATGACATTTCGGTCTGGTCCCATTTTTGAATTTTCTGTGGCATTTTTTCACAAGTTTTCATATGAGCTGCCGCAGAAAATTCATTAAGGGGATCGGACTGAAATAGCATTTCGGTCCGGAATAAAAAAAAATTTCGGACCAAAATGCCATTTCGGTTCTTATGATTTTTGTAAAAAAAAATAATAATCAGGTTGGTTTCGTAAAAATAATTTTTTTAATTATGGTTTATAAAAAAAATTATGGTGAGAAATTTAATGTATTACTTTATTTCTTTTGAAAATGAACGTTTTGCGATCTGTGAACCATGACAGTATATATTAAACCTTATGAATGGATAAGTGTTAATTACGCATGAAAACGCCACTGAATCGTTTAGTTCAGCTGTACTAAAATATATATAATTAAGACTAATCTTGAACGTTATTTAATTAATTAATTAATTTTCTTTTATTCAAGTAAGATCATACAAATTTACTTGATTTGATTTATAAAATTTTGAATTATACAAGTAATTAGGTCTACAGTATGCCGGTCAAAAATAGAAATCAACCACGTATTTGCTACAGTGACTCGTGCTGCCGTTTGTAAAAGTCGAGGATTACATCCACGGTTCCCGAATCGTGACTGGATTTAAATATCACCCACGGCTCCAAGCGCTACTTTTCCCCCTTTCACCCTGTGACTTACCCATAAAAGTCGAGGATTACATCCACGGTTCCCGAACCGTGACTGGATTTAAATATCACCCACAGCTCCAAGCGCTACTTTCCCCCCTTTCAAAAACAGAAATCAACCACGTATTTGCTACAGTGACTCATACTTTAGAGATCTGGACCCCACACCTTTCACCCGAATTCACCGTAATAGGGAATCTTTTACAATTACTGAATCTGGACCGTTCTTTTTAACTTGGCACGAATCTCAAAGCCCAATAATACTGCCCCCTATGCTAACCCGAATCTCAAAGCGGCTGAAAATTAATCTCAAACCGTAAAGTGAAGAGAATATTTTACAGTATTGGAGAGGATACTTGTCCCCTTTCACCCACGGTTTTTGATTGGAAAACAAATATTGCTCCCGCTTTTTTGGGCTTTTGGTGGGGAAGGGGAACTGCTGTCTACAACCACCAATTTCAAGTGCTCGAAGAATGGGCATAGCACCTTTCTCTATCTCCAACTCCTCCAACAAGCTAAATTCATGAAGCCCCAAGAATTGTAGCGGGCTGAAGCCTTTACCCGAACAAGTTATTTTTGGATCAGTGAATACATTCGTTAGGATCAGTTTCTTGAGCCATGGTAGCTTCTCCTGTTGGATTTAGAGACGTCTAATTACAATAATTAAGTTGGACATACGTGCATTATGATTATGATATCAAATACTGTCGCAAAATTACATTTATGTAATGATTGAAATATGCCAAACAATGTGATTAATTAAGTCATGGCATTATATGTATTTCACTAAGGTTTTGGATACAAATACATATAGAATAATGTTAATCAATTATAATTGTTAATGGATCGATTATAGTTGATTAAAATAATAGCAGTGATAAATTTAGGCTAAATAAGGAAATCAGAATTTTTTCTGATTTATTTCGGAAATGCTATTTTCAGCATTTTTTTTTTGTTCCCGATTTAGCCTGAAATTTTCAGAAAAAGGTGTACACGTTTTCACATCTTTTAGCAAACTTGTTTCACAAGTTTGAGCTATTTTCGGCTCTAGGGTTTACCCTAGGGTTAGGGTTTGCACTGCTATAAAAGGGCTGGGTCTCCATAGCCTTGAACTCATCATTCTCCACCGTCTTGCTCCATAAAAGACCAGATATTCTACCTTCAATTTGTGAGACAGAAACAAGTAAGAGAGAGTTCAAGAGTTTTGGAAGGACTCGCTAGCCAAGCAATTTGTCGGTTGAGCATGCGAGCAAGTCAATCAAGCCATCTTCATCGATTCCTTTGATATTGCTTGAGAGGCAATAGACGGAAGGCCATAAAGATGGAAAGTAAGTAATTTCCGCTGTGCTTATTTAATTCTTACATAGATCTGGGTTAAGGTTTTAAGTAAATTAGAAAAACCTGACCAAGGGCCAACATCTCCAGTACTGACATTACATCTTCATGGAACAGACAATCAGAAATGGTAAGAGAAGTGAGGTGAGGAGGGAAAATGCTAACATCAATGGCCAATTCATTAGGGATCTCTTCATTGAAGCGAGCATGTAATGTGAGAGATTGTAGATTCCGATAAAATAAAAAGCCCCTCATATCAAATACGTCTAACGGAAAACGAGAACTGGTTATCTTGAGAGAGATGAGGTGTTCTCGTCTGCCTAGGAAAACAACAACTACCCCCCATGAAGATATTGGTGGTCTAATCTACACTACGCAAATTGAGTAGATGAGGTAACTATGTTTCCCATGATTCTTTTATAACCACCTTTGAAAGCGTTTGCAATTTTGTTAGTTTTGTTGATGGTGGCAATTTTGTTAGTAGCAAAATGTAAGGTACACTTTCACACGAAAGGTTGTACATTTCATCTAAATTAAAAAGTACATGCAAATTAAGCACACATGCCCGTAGGCTTTCATTAACAGCACAAAGATGACAAAGTTTGTATGTGTACATAGCCGGATAGCCCGGCTTACAATGCTTTTATTTTTCTTCTTTTTTGAAACAAGGCTGACGCCCATTTGTATTAAACATAAAAAGTGCAACAAAAGTGATAGTTCAGTTACTAACAATCCACCCCCGTTACTGCACCAGTATGGTGATTAACACACAACTTAAGGTCATGAGTAACCGTTTACGCTATATTGTCATGCATTCTACTATACTACTGGTTATGGTTATGGCACCTGATATGTAACCAAAATCGACTGGCAAAACCAGTACCCACAGATACCCCCAAGTTTGTTTAACCCCTTATTACAGACATAACAAAAGCTTGATAGCTTCAAAAGATACTCCTTAAGCATTTTCAACTAAACTTAAACTCAGTCTTCACTAGCAGTCTCTCCAGCCCTGCTTACAAAAAACTGAAATGTAGGCCTTGAAACTAAACGGTAGTAATAAATCTTTGCAGGAACAACATCTTTGAGCAAGTTGAAGATCTCATCTCTCTCACCCTGATGGCCCGACCCACACCACCACAATGTTTGAAGGCTGGTTAGGTGCCGTAGCCCCAGAGGAACACCCAATTGACTACAACCACCAATTTCAAGTGCTCGAAGAATGGGCATAACACCTTTCTCTATCTCCAACTCCTCCAAGAAGCTAAATTCATGAAGCCTTTACCCGAACAACTTATTTTTGATCAGTGAATACATTCGTTAGGATCAGTTTCTTGAGGCATGGTAGCTTCTCTAGTACTGACATTACATCTTCATGGAACAGGCAATCATAAATGGTAAGAGAAGTGAGGTGAGGAGGGAACATGCTAACATCAATGGCCAATTCATTGGGGATCTCTTCATTGAAGTGAGCATGTAATGTGGGAGATTGTAGATTCTGATAAAATGAAAAGCCCCTCATATCAAATACGTCTAACGGAAAACGAGAACTGGTTATCTTGAGAGAGATGAGGTGTTCCATTATGCCTATGAAAACAACAACTACCCCCCATGAAGATGATTGGTGGTCTAATTCTACACTACGTAAATTGGGTAGATGAGGTAACTATGTTTCCAATGATTCTTTTATAACCACCTTTCGAAACGTTTGCAATTTTGGTAGTTTTGTCCACGGTGGCAATTTTGTTAGTTTTGGTCTCATAGCAAAATGTAATGTACCCTTTCACACGTAAGGTTGTACATTTCATCTAAATTAAAACGTACATGCAAATTAAGCACACATGCCCGTAGGCTTTCATTAACAGCACAAAGATGACAAAGTTTGTATGTGTACATAGCCGGATAGCCCTGCTTACAATGCTTTGTTTTTCTTCTTTTTTGAAACAAAGCTGACCCCCATTTGTATTAAATAGAAAAACTGCAACAAAAGTGATAGTTCAGTTACTAACAATAACCAAAATCGATTTGCAAAACCAGTACCCAAAGATAGCCCCAAGTTTGTTTAACAGCTTATTACAGACATAACATAAGCTTGATAGCTTCAAAAGATACTCCCTAAGCATTTTCAACTAAACCTAAACTGAGTCTTCACTAGAAGTCTGTCCAGCCCTGCTTACATAAAACTGAAATGTAGGCCTTAAAACTATACGGTAGGAATAAATCTTTGCAGGAACAACATCTTTGAGCAAGTTGAAAAACTCATCTCTCTCACCCTGACGGCCCCAACCACACCACCACAATGTTTGAAGGCTGGTTAGGTGTCGTAGCCCCAGAGGAACACCCAATTGACTACAATCACCAATTTCAAGTTCTCGAAGAATGGGCATAGCACCCTTCTCTATCTCCAACTCCTCTAACAGAGCTAAATTCATGAAGCCCCAAGAATTGTAGCTGGCTGAAGCATTTATCCGAACAACTTATTTTTGGATCAGTGAATACATTCGTTAGGATCAGTTTCTTGAGGCATGGTAGCTTCTCCAGTACTGACATTACATGTTCATGGAATAGGCAATCAGAAATTGTAAGAGAAGTGAGGTGAGGTGAGAACATGCTAACATCAATGGCCAACTCATTAGGGATCTCTTCATTGAAGCGAGCATGTAATGTGAGAGATTGTAGATTCCGATAAAATGAAAAGCCCCTCATATCAAATACGTCTAACGAAAAATGAAAACTGGTTATCTTGAGAGAGATGAGGTGTTCAAGTCTGCCTAGGAAAACAATAACTACCCCCCGGGAAGACGATTGGTGGTCTAATTCTACACTACGTAAATTGGGTAGATAAGGTAACTATGTTTCCCATGATTGTTTTACAACCACCTTTCGAAACGTTTGCAATTTTGTTAGTTTTGTTGACGGTGACAATTTTGTTAGTTTTGGTCTCATAGCAAAATGTAAGGTACACTTCCACACGAAAGGTTGTACATTTCATCTAAATTAAAAAATACATGCAAATTAAGCACACATGCCCGTAGGCTTTCATTAACAGCACAAAGATGACAAAGTTTGTATGTGTACATAGCCGGAAAGCCCGGCTTACAATGCTTTTATTTTTCTTCCTTTTTGAAACAAGGCTGACGCCCATTTGTATTAAACATAAAAAGTACAACAAAAGTGATAGTTCAGTTACTAACAACCCACCCCCGTTACTGCACCAGTATGGTGATTAACACACAACTTAAGGTCATGAGTAACCGTTTACCCCATACTGTCATGCATTCTACTATACTACTGGTTATGGTTAAGGCACCTGATATGTAACCAAAATCGATTTGCAAAACCAGTACCCACAGATAGCCCCAAGTTTGTTTAACCGCTTATTACAGACAAAACATAAGCTTGATAGCTTCAAAAGATACTCCCTAAGCATTTTCAACTAAACCTAAACTGAGTCTTCACTAGAAGTCTCTCCAGCCCTACTTACAAAAAACTAAAATGTAGGCCTTGAAACTATACGGTAGTAATAAATCTTTGCTGGAACAACATCTTTGAGCAAGTTGAAGATCTCAACTCTCTCACTCTGACGGCCCGACCCACACCACCACAATGTTTGAAGGCTGGTTAGGTGCCCTAGCCCCTGAGGAACACCCAATTGACTACAACCACCAATTTCAAGCGCTCGAAAAATGGGCATAGCACCCTTCTTTATCTACAACTCCAACAAGCTAAATTCATGAAGCCCCAAGAATTCTAGCTGGCTGAAGACTTTACCCGAACAACTTATTTTTGGATCAGTGAATACATTCCTTAGGATCAGTTTGTTGAGGCATGGTAGCTTCTCCAGTACTGACATTACATCTTCATGGAACAAGCAATCAGAAATGGTAAGAGATGTGAGATGAGGATGGAACATGCCAACATCAATGGCCAATTCATTAGGGATCTCTTCATTGTAGCGAGTATGTAATGTGAGAGATTGTAGATTCTGATAAAATGAAAAGTCCCTCATATCAAATACGTCTAACGGAAAATGAGAACTGGTTATCTTGAGAGAGATGAGGTGTTCTAGTCTACCCAGGAAAACAACAACTACCCCCCATGAAGATGATTGGTGGTCTAATTCTACACTACGTAAACTGGGTAGATGAGATAACTATGTTTCCCATGATTCTTTTATAACCACATTTGGAAGTGTTTGCAATTTTGTTAGTTTTGTTGGAGGTGGCAATTTTGTTAGTTTTGGTCTCATAGCAAAATATAATGTACCCTTTCACACGAAAGGCTGTAAATTTCATCTAAATTAAAAAGTACATGCAAATTAAGCATACATGCCCGTAGACTTTCATTAATAGCACAAAGATGACAAAGTTTGTATGTGTACATAGCCGGATAGCCCTGCTTACAATGCTTTTTTTTTCAAACAAAGCTGACACCCATTTGCATTAAACAGAAAAGGTGCAACAAAATTTATAGTTCAGTTACTAACAATCCACCCCCGTTACTGCACCAGTATGGTGATTACCACACAACTTAAGGTCATGAGTAACCGTTTACCCCATACTGTCATGCATTCTACTATACTACTGGTTATGGTTATGGCACCTGATATGTAACCAAAATCGACTAGCAAAACCAGTACCTACAGATACCCCCAAATTTGTTTAACCCCTTATTACAAACATAACATAAGCTTGATAGCTTCAAAAGATACTCCCTAAGCATTTTCAACTAAACCTAAACTGAATCTTCACTAGCAGTCTCTCCAGTTTTGCTTACAGAAAACTAAAATGTAGGCCTTGAAACTATACGGTAGTAATAAATCTTTGCAGAAACAAATCTTTGAGTAAGTTGAAGATCTCATCTCTCTCACTCGGACGGCCCGACCCACACCGCCACAATGTTTGAAGGCTAGTTAGGTGTCGTAGCCCCTGAGGAACACCCAATTGACTACAACCACCAATTTCAAGTGCTCGAAGAATAGGCATGACACCATTCTTTATCTACAACTCCTCTAACAAGTTAATCCATGAAGCCCCAAGAATTGTAGCTGGCTGAAGCCTTTAGCCGAATAACTTATTTTTGGATCAGTGAATACATTCGTTGGGATCAGTTTCTTGAGGCAAGGTAGATTCTCCAGTACTAACATTACATCTTCATGGAACAAGCAATCATAAATGGTAAGAGATGTGAGGTGAGGAGGGAACATGCTAACATCAATGGCCAATTCATTAGGGATCTCTTCATTGAAGTGAGCATTTAATGTGAGAGATTGTAGATTCCGATAAAATGAAAAGCCCCTCATATCGAATACGTTTAACGGAAAATGAGAACTGGTTATCTTGAGAGAGATGAGGTGTTCTAGTCTGCCTAGGAAAACAACAACTACCCCCCATGAAGATGATTGGTGGTCTAATTCTACACTACGTAAACTGGGTAGATGAGGTAACTATGTTTCCCATGATTCTTTTATAACCACCTTTGGAAGCGTTTGCAATTTTGTTAGTTTTGTTGACGGTTGCAATTTTGTTAGTTTTGGTCTGATGGCAAAATGTAATGTACCCTTTCACACGAATGGTTGTACATTTCATCTAAATTAAAAAGTACATGCAAATTAAGCACACATGCCCGTAGGCTTTCATTAACAGCACAAAGATGACAAAGTTTGTATGTGTACATAGCCGGATAGCCCTGCTTACAATGCTTTTTTTTTCTTCTTTTTTGAAACAAAGCTGACGCACATTTGCATTAAACAGAAAAAGTGCAACAAAATTGATAGTTCAGTTACTAACAACCCACCCCCGTTACTGCACTAGTATGGTGATTAACACACAACTTATGGTCATGAGTAACCGTTTACACCATACTGTTATGCATTCTACTATACTACTGGTTATGGTTATGGCACCTGATATGTAACCAAAATCGACTGGCAAAACCAGTACCCACAGATACCCCCAAGTTTGTTTAACCCATTATTACAAACATAACATAAGCTTTATAGCTTCAAAAGATACTCCCTAAGCATTTTCAACTAAACCTAAACTGAGTCTTCACTAGCAGTCTCTCCAGCTTTGCTTACAGAAAACTAAAATGTAGGCCTTGAAACTATACGGTAGTAATAAATCATTGCAGGAACAACATCTTTGAGCAAGTTGAATATCTCATCTCTCTCACCCTGATGGCCCGACCCACACCACCACAATGTTTGAAGGCTGGTTAGGTGCCGTAGCCCCTGAGGAACACCCAATTGACTACAACCACCAATTTCAAGTGCTCGAAGAATGGGCATAGCACGCTTCTCTATCTCCAACTCCTCTAACAAGCTAAATTCATGAAGCCTCAAGAATTCTAGCTGGCTGAAGCCTTTACCCGAACAACTTATTTTTGGATCAGTGAATACATTCGTTAGGATCAGTTTCTTGAGGCATGGTAGCTTCTCTAGTACTGACATTACATCTTAATGGAATAGGCAATCAGAAATGGTAAGAGAAGTGAGGTGAGGTGGGAATATGCTAACATCAATGACCAATTCATTAGGGATCTCTTCATTGAAGCGAGCATGTAATGTGAGAGATTGTAGATTCCGATAAAATGAAAAGTCCCTTATATCAAATACGTCTAACAGAAAATGAGAACTGGTTAACTTGAGAGAGATGAGGTGTTCTAGTCTGCATAAGAAAACAACAACTACACCCCCTATGAAGATGATTGGTGGTCTAATTCTACACTACGTAAATTTAGTAGATGAGGTAACTATGTTTCCCATGATTCTTTAATAACCACCTTTGGAAGCATTTGCAATTTTGTTAGTTTTGTTGACGGTGGCACTTCCGAAGATGAAATTGACTCGACATGCCTCAATGTGTTGATGTGCCATACACAATCAGCAACCCATGCGGTATGACAATCGTATCCAATCTGTAAAATAAGATTATGTAGAAACTTCATAGCACCTTTCACTTTCTCTAAGCAATCCTCACACTTGCCACTTGACTGCCCACAAAGTTTTAGGTATCTTAAGTGAGACCATCCCTCAAACATTTCCAATTTTATTTTGGTGGTACAATATGAGTTTCCTGTGCTTACCACTTTGAGCAGCCTTTATTTTGAACAATTTGGCATGTATGTATTACCGAAGTACAAAAAAGTGCGGAGGTTTTGGTTTATCACGAGTTCATCACACTCTGAATTGTGAACTGCCACACAACACCCCACTCATGATCTGCTGATCATCTGGATGTGAATACACCACGAGAAATTTGTCCTCCTTAGCTTTTCGGACAGTGAGATCCCGTAGGAGATCGTGTATGTAGCAATACTCAATAAAACCAGCAAAAGATCTTTTTACTTGAACCATGCTCCTGTTATACAATCATTTAAGCAGACAATCACATCCGATTAGGATTGCTCATAAATCTCTTAACAAAATTATTGGAGCTCACATTTTTCTAAGGTAAGCAATTACAGAAAGTACTGATTACGTATAACAATATTAACGTTCATATATTTTCAGTACAATAAATATTTGATGAAGGAAGATAGTAAGATTCAAAACAATTCAGTTGCATGTTATATCCATAACTAATACGGGCTGATTGCATTTTGGCTTTTGTCAGGTTTTTTTTTCCCTTTGATTCTCCTGTAGTGCTCCTGATATTGGAGTTTTGTTGTATCCAAATGGGTTACTATATTCCTAAGGACATTCATGAAAAAATAAATAAATTGGAACCAGCACTTGCTCAATTAACGAAATTAGCATGTTTCCTAAAATGTGTAAAGCATTAAATGAAGAAGTAATACCTCTGCATAAGATCCTCTAAGAAACTCTCCAGTTTCTTCTAATGTTCTGTTATCTTCTTGTGGTATGAAGCCCTCCCAACCCACAATCGAGTCAACTCTTTGGCATCGACATAATAGTTTTCAGGAAATGCAGCGAAGTACATGAAGCACGACTTAAGAGCAAACGGTAGGTCCTTAAAACTAGTGCCTATAATCTCGCTACATTTCTTTTCTTTGTCATGCCAACTCATTGCACAGCTTCTTCGATAATAAGCCTCCTACAATCACCAATGCAAGAGGCAGCCCACCACATTTACGGACAAATTCATGCATGATAACAGAAAGATCATGAAAATCACTATTATTTGGATCCTGATTAGGAAAGAGCATTTTTCACCAAAAGCTCTGTTAAGTATTCAAGTTTGTATGGTTCACATGTGGGATCTGCATCCTTAGCAACATTGAAAAACCTAGTGGTGATAAGTACTCTACTTCCATTATTTTCATCTGGAAACGTTGCTCCAATTTGAGTCCATAGATCATCTGTCCAAACATCATCACAGACTATGAGGTAGGTTTTGCCTCTCAGAGACTCATGAATCGTGGTAACAAATTCTCCATCTTTTGGTTGCTTGCTGGGTTCGAGTTGTTGCGTTATTTCTCTCAAAATGTCAATTACTTTGGACTTTTGAGAAATAACAACCCATATACGAACTCCAAATCGTTTCTTGACATCATTACTATGAAATAAAACATAAAACATGTATTAGATTATAACCGGTATTTATAGATGATAGATTAAAAAAAAAGAAATATTTGTAAATTAATTGAGGGCCAAATTGGTTTGGCCATTAGGTAGATGTGAAGATGCTAGCATTATTTTTCTTGTTTTTTTTGGCATGAATGGTATTGCAAAAGTTGTTGGCTCAACATCAATGAGATTTGGCCGCATGAAGATATCTCTTAATAATTAGTAAGATATTTTGTTAACATTTAATTAACTGTCTGTTGTAACAACATGAAGATATTAAAGAGTTAACTAGATAAGATTGAACAGTAAAATAATTGGATACTTCCTAAAATGTACCATATATATTCAACAATAGAAGGTCATGCCGATCTCAAATTAAACCATTTCATGTTAGGATTCTAATTGTGCGAGTTTAATTTGACCCATTGTTGTGTATTTTAGGTATTGAAATATTGGGCAAATTTAATACACTTTTAACTTTTAAAATTTATAAACCTTCATACATAATAAATAGGTTAGTTGCAAGCGCACAACCTATCGATTGTAGTATGTAGGTATCGATCCGCAGGGAAGTAGGGAAATACTAATTTTTACTAAAGTAAACTACTTTTAAAACAAAACAATAAAAGTAAAAAGGGGGGTTTGTGTAATTTCGTTTTTAATGAAAATTAAAAGATCATAGCAAAGCAATTAAAATTCGGATGTGATTTGAATTGGAGAAGTCTAGGGGGCTTTTGGCTTACAATTCCTTGGTTAATTTCTCATTTATTTGATCTCTAAATTCATATTTGCTTTGATGGAATTTCTAACCTTATGATGTGCCTAGATAATTCGGATTTCACGATTAATTACTTCACCCTAACTACCTAGATTTAAGTGCATGTTAGCTTATTTCAACTAAGTATTGATACAAATATTTTGGTGCGATGAGTTAACGTTCCTCTAGTTTTAGGGCTGTCACGATCCTAATAGGGGTATTTAACATTACATGCACACAAAATAATATATCATTGTCTAATCTAATCTAGGGTTCCCAATTAGGTTTTAGGCTTCACAATTAAGTCATTCACCCTAACCTGATCATTAATTCCTGTGGTTCCGGATAAAGATTAGAATGGTGTGTTGCTAATCTTAAACCCTAAAGTAGTTCAAGCACATAGTAAGGTACCGTCAAGCAATTGTTCCTAGCAATTCAAGTTGTAAAACCTAAACGGGATACTAGCAAGTACACAGATTATGCAATTAGCGAGAACTTATCAATAAACAAGAATAAATCATGCAAGCAAACAATCATCATAAAGAATTAATCAAACAAACTAGAAATTAACACAAGTTCATGTTTAACGCCAAGGCCCTAAAGAGGAAATCTAGCCTCTCATGGGTGCTTTAACATCCACAAGAAAATACAAAATAAACATGGTAAAAACTGAGAAAATACGTAAGAGAAAAGAATATAACAAATCTCCTAGTTCCTGCCCTAGTTCTTCTCTTGTCGCTCAAGCAAAATCTCAATTTCTTCCTTCTCTTCCTTCGAAATTTATCGCAACTTTGATCATCGCCGGAAAGTGGAGTAGAATGACTTCAATTGAGCAATGATGAGCAGTGATCTAGCCTCCTAAACCTTATATAGTATTTTCTAAACTTGAGGATCAAGTTGTTCTATTTTCGGCACCCACTAAGTTCACTAACTTTCATATTTAGCAGTTTTTCCGGCTGGTGCGGTCATTCGTGTGGCTGTAAAAAATTATACATTCCGAAATTAGATTTGTTTCCTTCATGAAAGTTGTAGATATTTTTGTCCTGGTTCTGCCAAGCTTTGATTTACCCAAATCAGAGTTCGTATGACCAAGATATGGCCAAAATACGAACTGTGTGTCGCAGCTGTGATTCTGTGCGGCTAGTTGTGCGGCCCGCACAAAATTTCTGTACAGGCCGCAGAAGGCTCTGAAAATTTCCACTAAACCAAACTTCAAACGGGCATAGATCATGATCCGTAACTCCGTTTTCAGTATTCTACCACTTTTCAGAAAGCTTGCGAGAAGATCTACAATTTGCTCCATTTCCTATAATTTAAATAGACTTTGGCAGTAACTTGGTTCTTGACATATTTTAACACAAAATTATACTAAAATACAAGGAAATTAGCTTAGTTTTTTTAGGTTAAACATTAATCAAAAGTATATATAATTTAGGCTTGTCACCCATTTGATAGAAGAATGTAGACACATCACTCATAAGATAGAAGAATTTCAGCGGTTTAGATTCGTGGTTTGAAATCAATCCGATAGGTTTAATTTGAACTCGCACAATTAAAATCCTAACATGAAATGGTTTAATTTGAGATCGGCATGACCTTCTATTGTTGAATATATATATGGTACATTTTAGGAAGTATCCAATTATTTTACTGTTAATCTTATCTAGTTAACTCTTTAATATCTTCATGTTGTTACAACAGACAGTTAATTAAATGTTAACAAAATATCTTACTAATTATTAAGAGATATCTTCATGCGGCCAAATCTCATTGATATTGAGCCAACAACTTTTGCAATACCATTCATGCCAAAACAAAAACAAGAAAAATAATGCTGGCATCTTCACACCTACCTAATGGCCAAACCAATTTGGCCCTCAATTAATTTACAAATATATATATTTTTTTAATCTATCATCTATAAATACCGGTTATACTATAATCTAATACATGTTTTATGTTTTATTTCACAGTAATGATGTCAAGAAACGATTTGGAGTTCGTATATGGGTTGTTATTTCTCAAAAGTTCAAAGTAATTGATATTTTGAGAGAAATAACGCAACAACTCGAACCCAGCAAGCAACCAAAAGATGGATAATTTGTTACCATGATTCATGAGTCTCTGAGAGGCAAAACCTACCTCGTAGTCTGTGATGATGTTTGGACAGATGATCTATGGACTCAAATTGGAGTAGCGTTTCCAGATGATCTATGGACTCAAATTGGAGCAGTGTTTCCAGATGAAAATAATGGAAGTATAGTACTTTCCACCACTAGGTTTTTCAATGTTTGCCAATGATGCAGATCCCACATGTGAACCATACAAAGTTTGAAATTATTAGCTACAACCTTAGTAATTTATTAACTTAATAGGTCTGAAATTAGTCATTAATGAAAATAAATTAATTTGAAAAGAATTCTGAAATATCTAATCTTTAAAGTTAATTTATTTTTTCTCTGTGTTTGATTTTCTCTAATCTCTTAAAAAATTAAAAAGTTATATTAAATAGATAATATTCTATGTATAAAAAGTTTTTCATTGTTTTTTTAATTAGTCTTTTTTTTTTACGTTTAACAAGACTATTATGAACACCGTTGTTATTAGGAGATTTTTTTTTTCTACTTAAGTTTAAAAGATGAGTCCAAGACTCCAAAATTTTTTTTATCAAGATAGATCTTTTTTTATCAAGATAGATCATATTTTATACTTACAGTTTTCATTTTTTTTCCTCACATCTTTTGTATCTAGGAAATAATAAAAATGTGATAAAAACATGAACATTTTGTTTTCTCACATCTTTTGTATCTAGGAAATAAGAAAACGTGATAAAAACATGTATATCGGATGATAGAAACACCTTTTCTATTTGTGATATGACTAAAATATAATAAAAATATGTATCTCGAATGATTAATGGTGATAAAATTATTTAAGAATGTGTTGCTGGATCAATTGTAAATTTAGCTAACCAAATTAAGTATTTGTTTAATCCAAAATAAAAACATTTTTATTAAATTTATGAAAATATATGAAACTATTTAGAAGCTAAACAATCAGGGTAACTATCATAATTCAATTTAAGAACTTTGGGTGCAATCTTTCACCGCGAAAATGGTAGTTTTGAAATCCAGAGTCAACAAAAAATTTCAATATTCAAAGTGTTGCAAACAAATTATCAAACTCAACGTTACCTCATATCAGGTTTGCCATTTGACTAGCTAGTTTCCAGGGGTCCTAAATGGAATTGTAACTAAAAATTATTGCAGCAAGCTAGCAAGAAGGAATTAATAATTAAAGAAGTTCTAGTTATTGTAAACATGGAGAATCTGTTTGTATACCTTTTCTTTTAAATATATATTGTATACCTAAAATATGGTTTGTAAACACACCTTTAGCCTTTAGGTTGCGGACCTGATGGGGGCAGCCAGCAGGTATAAATACAGCCTCTCCAACATGTTGCACCAATTAAAGACCTGATGGGGGCTCAATCCCTGCAAGTACTACAATAATATTCAATATTATCATTCTTGAAAAAAAAAAAAACTTAATCATCATATTTTTTACTCAAGAATTAATGTTTACATAACTAACCGAATTCCTTCTTGAGCCGTCTCTTATGTTCAGCTGCATGTCAAATAGAATATCTCATCATGCATGTACAGGATTAACAACCTAATTAAAAAAAAACAAGAAAAATTAAAATTAAAACACTATATATATAAGAAAGCATGCAGTACTAAATGAAGGTCCAGTACATAAATTCTGGGTCACAAAGTGCATATATATCATACCTGACTCGCACGATTACAGTGAATTAATATGCCGAAATTCACGAAAGTATTTCTCGAGGTATGCTTTTAGTAGAGGCACGTCTTCCCTTCTAAAAATATCCCACATAGCCCCAGCTAGAGTGGGAAAAACGTGCCGTGCCGTGCTGTGCCGTGACAAAAATTATGAGGGGTGGTCACGGCACGCGAGTCACGGCGTGACTAAACGTGCCGTGACCAAACGTGCCGTGCCGTGACCAAGGCAATTTCCATGCCGTGCCGTGCCGTGCCGTGTCTTCTTTGCTAACAATTGGTCACGGCACGCGAATGGTCACGGCACGGGACACGCGAGTCACGGCACGCGAAGGACACGCGTGCCGTGCCGTTACCGTGCCGTTCCGTGACGGAGTCGGCTCCGGCGTGCCATTTTTCCCACTCTAGCCCCAGCTGTTTGAGCTTGATCATTCACCTTATGTACAGTATTACTACTCTTTCACGCTTCTTAGTTTTCTGCTCTCGGAGTGTTAAAAAAATTCTAAAAAATGTAAAATTTGATCTCCAAGCACATTTTAATATAGATTGAATATCTAACGGTTTGAATTTGTTGTTTGAACATCAAATACTAAAATTTGACCCTGTAAGCACTTGGGTCACATACAATTTTAGATTAGATTTTCTAATGCAGTTTTAATTGCTGTTTCATTCTTGTTCTTGTTATAAATAAATAAATGTGGCTAATTTAAGGTTTTCTATTGAAATATGTACAGGGGTTACACTTGTAATTTCCTGCTCGTTTGGTTGCGCACAAGTAGAGAGGTTGTAATTATGACCATCAATTTATTGTTTCTCTACCTTTTTTCTAATATTATTGTAACATTATCACAATATATATATATGATATTAATAACAAAATGAAAATACAAAACGTTTGTATGTATTGTTTAAAGAACCAATATTGTTTCTTGAACATATCAGTGGGATAGCTAAATTATTTTGAAGCTAATTAAAGTTAAATTAATCATCTAAAAATTCATTAAGCAGAATCAAAATAAGTATAATATTAATTAAGGTTGGAGTTTTGAAGTATTTAGAAATTAATTAGAATTTTGGAAGTCAAGAATTAATAATATAGATATTGATTAAAAGATATTTTATAATAATAATCAAGTTAACCAATTAAGGATTATGTTCTTAAAATGACACGTGGGATCCGAAATTTTAATTTCATTTTCATATGAAACTACAAGAAGAGAGACATTTTCTTTTTAATAAAAAAAATGTTTAATAAACTTTCTTTCAAATAATTTGGGATTGAATTATCAATTAAGGAAATTTGAGGGTTTATTTTATAAAATATGTAAACTCAAAATAAAATAAAAGGAAGAAACACCGTGGCCGTGGCATTTGAGACACGCGGCTATCTTGCATTCATCTCCACCCTCTAATCGATTTTCCAAAATCACTTTAATGGGTTTGGTCTCTCTCCTTCGGAAAAAAAAAGAAAAGAAAATGGATTTGGTAACCGGATATAATTTCCGGTTACAATGAGAATCCAAAAAAATAGAAATTGGATAACCAGATATAATTTCCGGTTAAAAAAAAAAATTGGATAATCAGATATAATTTCCGGTTACAAAGCGAGAACAGATATAATTTCCGATTAAAAGCTAAAAAATTGGTTAACCGGATATAATTTGTAATTCTAGAGGGTATTTTAATTGATTGTAGCTACTCAAATTTATCAAAATTTTAAATTAAGAGGTCATTTTAATTTTCTTTAAAGAAATCCTGAAGAGCATAGTACATAAATATAATTAAAGTACTTAACTATTAATTGCCACTTACAAAATCACTAAAATCTTGACAGAACCAAAAATAAATTAACTTGTAATTAAGAAAAACATTAGAGCATGCATGGGTAGCTCATATATATATTTAGGCTAATAAATCGCCAAACCCATCAGGATGACCACTCATTTCCGTAACCAATAATGCTTGCTGAAGCTTCAATGGTGCATGTTCCTTTGATGAGGTATCCATTTGATTTGTTCTGGAAATCGGCGAGTCTTATGAACAGTTGATATCCCACACAGGGTTCACGGATCGTCAAATTGGAACAGACTACAATTATGTATAATTGAAAGAGTTAATTATGCATGTAACACAAATTAATTAGATAAAATGTTTGTAAAAGGAATTATTAATTAGGTAAATTAAATGAGACTAACATCTTCTTTTGTAAGGATCCAGGGTTCCGGTGCCCAGAGGATCATATGCGAGTACTCCTCGTGATTGTCTTTTGATAGAGATAACTGCATCAACCATCACACCACTCGATGGGGGAAGCTGTGATTTAGATTTCTCATCCAGCATCAAGTAAAGACCGATACCGTTCTGGTAGGGAGCATTTTGTTGTTCTAGTCGTAATCTCCTGATTATTAACAAATTAAGTGGACTAAACTTAATTAGCTATATATATATAATGCATGAGCTATATAGGTTTGATAAATATATATAGAGAGAACGAGATCGAGGAGGTTAAAATCATCACATACGTACCAAGTGTATTCACCAATCTTAAAAGGATTGGAGTAAGCATTAGGTCTGCTCAGCTGAGAAAAATCCTCAATGTACCAGCTGCATGACCCGCTTGACGACTTGTTTTTCTGTATAAAAGTGATCATCTCCACGCCGTTCCAAGGCACCTTTTTGAATTCGATAAATTCTACACCAAATGTTATGTAGTCCTCCGCTATAGATCCTAAGGATAGATTTTTCAGTGTCTCGAGTGGTATCATGCACGACACTTCACAACTATGATCACTACTTGGCGAGAACGTGTGACTAACTGTAATTATATGAAGGACCAAAATAATATGAAAACAGAAATGAATTTGTTACATATTTGCATATTGCAGGAAACATTTATATAAAATAAAATGAAGAATACAAAGTAATCAATAGTACGGCCTACGTACCTTGACGTTCTATGTGCTTCCGGTCTCGTCGTTTTATAATGAAAAATTTGATCTTGGTTTCAAGTATATACTTAGTACATAATCCAGTTGGCCTAAGATCAAGTGACACATGTTTCTCTGAATCTGTGGCCCCACTCTTCCTATCCATTAGATTGATGGACAACAGCCTGTATGTATATAAACCAAGTGATCGAAGAAAACATCATAAAAGGAAACTAAAAAGAAAGATAATAAAAGGAAATCAATCAATCAATCGTACCATGTGATGTCGAGCATTTTGAAACAAGTATGAGTGAGGCCTCCTCCCTCCTCCAAGAGAGATGTGAATCCATCTATTTTCCATACAAATACACGTTTCTCGGTGCCCCTGCTTTCTGCTTCCACTGCATTTTATTTTTATTAATGTTATAGCAAACCAAAATTATATTTCCGCTACCACTGGTGAAAAGGAACAAATATTTAGTTAAAACAAGAGGAAAATACAATAATTAGATGAGATCTTACAGCAAGAACATGAACAACCCATCTCTTATCCCTCTCTCTAGATCTCTCTCTCAATGTGGTGGTAGAAAAATAAAGGAGTATATATGGTTTTAATTTCTGTACATAATAATCTGCCACTATGAGACATATATATATAATATGAATACTATTGTATACTAGAAGTGAGCCTCGCTTTGCTTCGGCGGCTATTATCGAGAGGAGTGTAAAAAGATTGTATCAGAATATTACCGAAAAAAAAGATAATTAACTATTAAGATAAACATCTAACTATATATAAAGTTATACCGGTTATAAACAAAATGCTATATTAATGAATTCAAAATCACAAAATCAAGTTGTTACTGTATAAAGTTATACCGGTATACCATATTCATTAATTTGTGATTTTCTAACTATATATAAAGTTAGAGGATTCAAATGCACCCAAATTTCTATGCTCCCAATGCACCCAATCTTTTTTCTGCATTTTCAAAGTCCGAACAGTCGATCCGAATCGCTTAACATGACTTTTATAATAAAATATGCTTGGAGACCAAATTTTATATTTTTTAGAATTTTTTTACTATTTGTCACTGTAGCAATTACTGTAGTATTTACTGTAGCGTTTACTGTAGAATATACTGTAGCGACCCTATGAGGATTATATATATATAATAGATATGCCTATAATATATAATTGTTTCCAAAATTAGTTTTGCTTACCATAAATCTAGATTTTCTATATCCACTAAATATTCAGCTAACAACGTATGGAAAGGTTTGATTTGGATGTTAATTTAGTTTATGTTTTGAGGAACATATACTTTAATGAATTTAGAAAAATAAGGAAGGAAGTGCACAATATCAGTCAATATGATCTAATTTAGATTGAAAGACACAAATAAGGAAATGAAATATCTAATTCGCCAATCAATCAACAAGAATATATATCTAATTGATATTTTATTTCCTTCTTGCGTAGGATCTGTAGTTCACAGATTATGAGTGCTATATATTTAAAAGAAGGTAAGTGATTTTAATCCTGTATAATCCGTAAATTTTAAATTTTAATTAATTAGACTAACAATTAAAATTTTAATTAAATTATTATGGAAAAAGAAAAGTTAAGTAATTAGATGGATAAATTAGTTATGTAAATTATTTATTAAACTAATTAGTAATTTTATAAATTTTAGATTTAATTTAACAAATAAAAATTTCTAAATAATAAAAAATGCAAATGTTAATAAATTTGAAAACAATTAGAAACCGATTTTCTCAAAAATAATTTAAACTCCCTCAGTAACGAAAATTATATCCGGTTACCCAATTTCTTTTTTTCTTTTTTTGTTTCGCTTTGTAACCAGAAATTATATCCGGTTACCAATTTCTTTTTCTTTTTTATTGTATTCGCTTTGGAAATTATATCCGGTTAATATCCTGTTGCCCTTTTAACATTTAACAATATTGGGATTAATTGTGTGCTCAATTCCAGCGTTTTTTGTGGAAATCCAACCAAATTTAGATATTGGGTCACATACAATTTTAGGTTAGGTTTTCTAATGCAGTTTTAATTGTTGTTTCATTCATGTACTTGTTATAAATAAATGTGGCTAATTTAAGGTTTTCTATTGAAATATATATAGGGGTTACATGCACTTGTAATTTCCTGCTCGTTTGGTTGCGCATGCACAAGTATAGAGGTTGTAATTATGACCATCAATTTATTGTTTCTTACTTCTTTTTTTCTAATATATGGTGTAAATATTTCACTGACAGTTATCATTCTCATAAATTTTGTATATTGGATTTATAACCATTTCTTAATCCAAGAGAATAAGATTTCTAATTAATTTTAAATTGGTAACCGGATATAATTTTTGGTTACCAAAAAAAGTGAATTTAAATTTAAAAATAATCGAAACGAAATCTTTAATTTGCTTCACCTCTGAATTAGATCATATTGATTGATCTTGTGCACTTCCTTCCTTATTTGTTTGTTGTTTTAATTAAGCTACTTAAATAAGAATGCTATGACATTAATTATACATAATAATATTTAACCGTGGGGTTATGATTCATTAAGTCCGTTTTTTTTTAAAACAAAATCTGGCCAGGTTAATTATATATTTTTCGTTGATCTTGAATTCTTGATGATGAACCAAACAGGAAACCAATCCGGGTCCGGTTTATTCCGGCCGAACCGGGAGGTGCGGTTCGGGATTAATAACAGTGAAATAATTCGTAAAATCCATTAAAGTATATGTTCCTCAAAACAGAAACTAAATTAAGATCCAAATCAAACCTTTCCACATTTGTTAGCTGGATTTTTAGTTGATATAGAAAATCTAGATTTATGGTAGGCAAAACTAATTACGGAAACAATTATATATTATAGGCATATATATACAATAGTATCCGGCTGAGCTGTAGTATATTATATATATATATATGTCTCATAGTGCAGATTATTACTACGTACAGATTATTATTAAAACCATACTCCTTTATTTTTCTACCACCGCATCCAGAGAACGATCAGAGATGGATTCTTCATGTTTTTGTCGTAAGATCTCATCTAAGTATTATTTTTTCTCTTGTTTTAACTAAATATTTGTTCCTTTTGACGAGCGATAATAATTTTGGTTTGTTAACAATAATAATAATAATAAAATGCAGTCGTAGCAAAAAGAAAACCTGGTGTATTTGCACGGAAAATAGATGGATTCACATCTCTCTTGGAGGAGGGAGAAGACCCCATTTATTTTTCATTCAAAATGCTGGACATCATGTGGTACGATTGATTGATTTTATTTTATTATCTTTATTTTTAATTCCCTTTTATGATGTTTCCTTCACTTGGCTATATATGATTAATTTATATACATAGGGTGTTGTCCATGAATCCAATGGATAGGAAGAGTGAGGCCACAGATTCAGTGAAACAAGCGTCAGTTGATCTTATTATGATACATGGATTATGTTCTGACTATATGCTTGAAACAAAGGTCAAATTTTTCATTCTAAACCGACGAGACGGGAAGCACATAGAACGCCAAGGTATGTAGGACGTACTATTAGAATTTGTCTTTACTTTTTTTTTTATTACTTTGTATTCTTCATTTTATTTTATATAAAATGTTCCCTGCAATATGCAAATATGTAACAAATTAATTCATTTCTGTTTTCATATTATTTTGGTCCTTGATATAATTACAGTTAGTCACACGTTCTCGCCAACTAGTGATCATCAATATGAAGAGTTGTGCATGATACCACTCGAGACATTGAAAAATTCATCCTTAGGATTTCTAATGCACATAGAACGCCAAGGTAGGACGTACTATTAGAAATTTAGAATCTATCTGTCTTTACTTTTTTCGATTACCTTGTATTCTTTATTTTATTTTATTTCATATTATTTAATTTGTACTATAATTAATTACAGTTAGTCAGACGTACTTGCCAACTAGTGATAATAAACGTAAAGTGTCGTGCATGATGCCGCTCGAGAAACTTAAAAATCCATCCTTAGAATTTCTAATGGAGGACTCCATAGAATTCGGCGTGGAATTTATCGAATTCAAAAAGGTACCTTGAAGAAGTGGAATTAGTTATTTTATGTTAAGTTTAGAATATATTTTGTTATCCTTAATTAAGTTTAGAATATTTGTGTTAATTGGATGATATTTTGTGGAAGGTGGTGTTAGTTATTACTTATTAGTGGTTGTTTTGCTGATATTTTGTTAATCGGATGATATTATATTTGGTTTTGTTAAATGAGATGATATTATGTTTGGTTTGTTAATTAATCGGATGATATTATGTTTGGTTTTGTTAATCGCATGATTTTATGTTTGTTTGGTTTTGTTAAATCGGATGATATTGTGTTTTATTTTGTTAATATAAATAACTATGAAGGTTGATGCGGAAAAGTTAATGAGAATCATAATACATGATTAGAGGAAAGTTGATGCGGAAAATATTGGAAGATTGGAAAATAATGGAAGATTGAAAAATCAGCATTTTGGTTATTGGGCAACCCTAAATTTGGTTATTGGGTAACCGGATGTAATTTCCGGTTACCAAGAGAAAAAAATCAAAAAAATTAGGTAACCGGATATAATTTTCGGTTACCAATAGTTAAAAAAATGTACCAGAGTTAAAAAAAAAATTGGTAACCGGATATAACTTTCGGTTAGCAAGAGATGAAAAAAAAAAGTAAATTTAAATTTAAAAATGAATTTGTCTCTCCGATGCGACACTGAAATCGAAACGAATCTTTAATTTGCTTCACCTCTAAATCGTGTTTGATTATAAGTTATAACATATATAGGACTAGGAATGTGAGATTGGGTCAGTGAGCTCAGTTGATTGATGAGAAGATGGTGGGATCGAGTATGGTTGTTTACTCATTTTTGAAGTAGACACGTGTCTGAGAATGCAGCTACAACAAGAGTACTCCAGTTTAATTTTCATCGTTTCATCAATCAGTGAATTTAGTTTGTAAGTAACACGTATATGCAGAGAGGAGTGTTCAAATGCATCATAATTTTTGTGTTCCGATATTCTCCACATTCTTTATCTTTATTTTCAAAGTCCGAACAGTCGATCCCAACTGCTCAACATGATTTTCATAATAAAATATGCTTGGAGACCAAATTTATATTTTTTAGCATTTTTTTACTATTTTTTTTAATAGGTACAAAATCACTTTTTTAACGAGATTCTAGACCATCCGATAAAGTTAATATTATACCTATGTAAAAAAAAAAGTAAAAAAAATTATATATATATATATATATATATATTGAGGAGGGATCCAATTACACCTTTTTTGGTGACACATCATGACACTTTTTTTATAGGTCAATTTTGCGATTTCAAAATCCAAACAGTCGATCCGAACCGTTCAACATGATCACCATATTAAAATGTGTTTGGAGATCAAATTTTACATTTTTTTTGAATTTTTTTACTATTTATTAAGATGGTTACAAAATCGTTGTTTTTCAATGGTATGAAAACAACGATTTTGTAACCATCTTAATAAATAGTAAAAAAATTCAAAAAAATATAAAATTTGATCTCCAAGCACATTTTAATATATCCATCATGTTGAACGGTTTGGATCGACTATTTGGACTTTGAAAATGGTAGGTGTCAAAGTGTGTCACCAAAAAATGTGTAATTTGATCCCTCCTCATATATATATAGAGCTGGGCTACGGTGAGTTGTGAAGTAAGAGGTGATTTTTACTTCACGCTCATATTTTCATTTTGAAAATCTAAACAACTGATCCGAACCGTTCAACATAATCTCTATATTGAAATGTGCTTGGAGACCAAATTTTACAATTTTTAGAATTTTTTTACTATTTATTAAGCCACTTTGAAAATCGCTGATCCAATGGTCCAGAAGTTTTTACTGTTTTTTACTGTTCACTTAAATCAGCGATTTTCAAAGTGGCTTAATAAATAGTAAAAAATCCAAAAAAAATGTAAAATTTGGTCTCCAAGCACATTTCAATATGGAGATCATGTTGAGCGGTTTGGATTTTCAAAATGGGAATATGAGTGTGTTACTTCACAACTCACCATAGTCTATCTCTCTTTTTTTTTTTGAAAAACCTGGTAGAGGCTGCCTAGGCGGTCTATCTCTCTCTCTCTCTCTCTCTATATATATATATATATAGAGTCCGACTAGGCTACTCCATGGAGTAAAACGACTTGGTACTCCACGCCATATCTTCATTTTTAAAGTTCAAATAGTCGATTCGAACCTTCCAACATGTTCTCCATATTGAAATGTGCTTGGAGACCAAATTTTACATTTTTTGGAATTTTTTTACTATTTATTAAGCCACTTTGAAAATCTGAAAATCCTTATGAACAGTAAAAAACAGTAAAAATTTCTGGACCGCCGGATCAGTGATTTTCAAAGTGGCTTAATAAATAGTAAAAAAATTCCAAAAAATGTAAAATTTGGTCTCCAAGCACATATCAATATGGAGAACAACTTGAGCGGTTCGGATCGGTCGTTTGGATTTTCAAAATGGAAATAATGAGGCGTGGAGCACCAAGTCGTTTTACACCATGGCTTAGCTAAGCCCAGCACTATATATATATATATATAGAGTATGGCTAATTTGCTTCCGGAAGCATTTCGGCCGAGGTGCTTACGGGAGCATATCTTGCAATTTGATGTTCAAACAACAAATTCAAACCGTTAGATGTTCAATCTATATTAAAATCTACTTGGAGACCAAATTTTACATTTTTTGAAATTTTTTTACTATTTTTTAAGCTGGTTTGAAAACCGCTGTTTTCAATGCTTCAGAAATTTAATAAAAACAGCAGTTTTCAAACCAGCTTAAAAAATAGTAAAAAAATTCCAAAAAATGTAAAATTTGGTCTCCAAGTAGATTTTAATATAGATTGAACATCTAACGGTTTTAATTTGTTGTTTGAACATCAAATTGCAAAATATGCCCCCGTAAGCACCTCACCGAAATGCTGCCGGCAGCAACTTAGCCGCTCCCTATATATATATATATATATATATATATATTATGAGATAGGCTATCATGCTTTGAAAAGTAAAGAGAGTGTTTTACTTCCCGCTCATATCTCCATTTTCAAAGTTCAAACAGTCGATCCGAACTTCTCAACATGATTTTTATATTGATATGTGCTTGGAGACCAAATTTTACATTTTTTAGAAAAAAATTCCTATTTTTTTAGAATTTTTGAATATCATAACTTTTTATTAAATAAAATAATAATAAAACATTCACAAAAACACTAATTTTCAAAAATTCTAAAAAAAATAGTAAAAAATTTCCAAAAAATGTAAAATTTGGTCTCCAAGCACATATATATTAATATAAAGATTATGTTGAGAAATTCGGATCAACTGTTTGAACTTTGAAAATGGAGATATGAGCGGGAAGTAAAACACCCTATTTACTTCCCAAAGCATCGTAGCATCACTCTATATATTATAATTATTTATTCTATTAGGTGGTGTTACTGTCTTAATGCCGACTTAATATGAGTTGAAGTCTGAACCAAACTTTTGGCAGTTCCTCACCAAAATCTTTATTCACCATACTGGTGTTGATAACTAAGAATTTATTTTCTTAAGGAAAAAAATATTAAGTTTAATTAGAGTTGAACAACAAATAATCGGTTACTCCACATTTTATATAAATTAATCGAGTGAAAAAAAGGAAAAAGAGGCCGGGATAAAAACTGCAACGCTTTACATACAACTGATTTATTACAAAGCATGCATTGAGAGGCACAAATAATATCTACATCCATGTATATAAGAACAAAAAAATAAAATCACAATCTCCAACAAATAATCGGTTACTCCACATTTCAGAGGATTTTATATGAAGTTTAGCAAAATTATTTCATTAATGAATGAAATAACCCTCTTCTTCGTTCCTATTCCTTCTACATTGGAACCCTCTTCTCTTTTTGCGAAATCTATCTTATATATTAATTTTGAATCCATGAGTGAATTTGCATATATTTTCATATATAGATAGTTTCATATAGATAGTTTCATATATTTTCATAAATTTAATAAAAATGTTTTTATTTTGGATTAAACAAATACTTAATTTGGTTGGCTAGATTTAAAATTGATCCAACAACACATTCTTAAGTAATTTTATCACCATTACTCATTCAAGATACATATTTTTATTATATTTTTGTCATATCATAAATAGAAAAGGTGTTTCTATCATCCCATATACATGTTTTTATCACGTTTTTTTTATTTCCTAGATACAAAAGATGTGAGAAAAAAAATGTTCATGTTTTTATCACGTTTTCATTATTTCCTAGATACAAAAGATGTGAGCAAACAAAAATGAAAACTATAAGTATAAATATGATCTATCTTGATAAAAAAAAATCATGGAGACTTGGACTCATCTTTTAAACTCAAGTAGAAAAAAAAAATCTCCCAATATCAACGGTATTCATAATAGTCTTGTTAAACATAAAGAAAAAAAAAGACTAATTAAAAAATAATGAAAAAACTTTTATACATTGAATATTATTTATTAATATAACTTTTTAATTTTTTAAGAGATTAGAGAAAATCAAACATAGAGCTAATTCTACCCATGGAGAAAAAATTAACTTTAAAGATTAGATATTGTCTAGGTTTAATATGCAAATGCTGCCTGGAATAGCGACCATGGTATTTGGGGTCGAGTACGCCGTCCCCATACCAGCCTCTGTTTTTAATGATCTCTTGAATAAACGTATCAATCCCATCAGATTTGGTATTTGGAGTTTAACATTCGGTTTATCTCTGTTTTTTTTTATTTCTGTTGTTGTTATGGTCCTTTCCACGTGGAGGATCTCCTTCGGCAGACCCTGTTTCCGCCCAAGACCCTGTTGCCGCCGAAGCCCTATTCGTGTGCTTAGTCTGATGATGTGGGTCCTACTTGCAACGATGGTGAATGCTACCATAAGGCTTTTTATTAACCAATGGAAGTAGGATGTTTTGATGTGCTTGTTTTTTTGTTGCTAGGATGTTTTGATGAAGGATGTTGTTTTTTTGTTAGTTATTTTTGGTTATGTCAAGATTTTAGTGATTCTGTAAGTGGCAATTAGTAGCTAAGTCTTTTAATTTATGTACTACTCTTCTTAGCTGAATCATAGTTTAAGTGCTTGATCTTCAGGATTTCTTTAAAGAAAATTAAAATGCCCTCTTAATTTTAAATTTTGATAAATCATAGTTTAAGTGCTTAGATGATTATTAATATATACTTAGATGAGTATTAATTTTAGGCCACCAAAAGATTTCCGCAGATTCTAATATTATGTTCATTTTCTTTCTCTATTCTCTATTAAATCTTAAAATTATGTATCAAGTTTGTGATTTTGTTATTATTACTCCTGTCAACGCTCTTCGAGTGTTTTTAAGATTTTATAGAACAGCTTCTGATTCTTCAACATAGATTAATTTTGTGTTGCATGAGCTAACTTGATTTCACTTTCAGTATATTAATTATCAGAAAATATATACAAAAAAAAGATGATATGTCAGAAATTATGCGCAAACGGAAATGAGACATATCAATCAAGTTATTTATATAGAACAAAGTCCATAATAACTTTATTTAGAAAATGTACATTTTAAATTTTAAACCTGAAGACAAGTATTAAATAAATTAATAATTTAATGTACTAAATTCGAAATTCCGTCCCTAACTATTTATTTTCGTCTCAAACTCAAGAAAAAATAAATAAATTCTCATTAGCATATATAGTCGTTTGAATATCTTGCCCTTGAAGAACCGGATTTTCAAATTTCATGCTAAACTCGTTTGTTTCAATAACCGGATTTTCATTAACATATATAATCGTTTTTTTTTTTTTTTTCATTTCTTATATATATTATCACCATCCAGCAAGTTTACTAAAAAAAAAGTTTAATTAGGGCTTAGCTAATTCATATGACAGATAGACAATGGCTAGCTTAGCTAATTCATATGCCATGTTGCCATCTACCATGCACCAAACCCACCTTAATTAAGGCAGGTATCATCATGTGAAATTGTGGATAGTTTGAAATTAAATACAATGCAGATAACTATAATTAATTATGCCACCGATTCATAATACATATATAGTGGATTAAGGCACCAATTACCCTGTATACTAATTTCAGCTAATTTTTATTCGCTAGCTGCTGTAGTAGCATATTACTTACAGGTACTCATGTCCCGAAATTTTTAATTGTAGCACCCAAAAAAAAAAAAAAAACCAAAAACGCACAAAATCTGGAAAATTCCAGAAGTAGTACGGCTGCAGATTGACTGAGCGGCCTCATTTACTAGGGACCACATTTCGGCTGAGCGAACCCAGGGCCGCATAATTGTGACTTAAATCACAAAATTCATTTTAATAAAGTGGCAGTTACAATTTAAAGTTGATAAAAATTAATAACAATCAAATATTAAATAAAGTTATATGATTTAAATTATTTATTTGAAAAGAATATATAATAAACTTCCGTTGGGCCGACTATTATATATGAATTAATATAAACAGATTACAATTAGTGCAACATATATACATGTTGCATTTTGTACACATGCAATCCCATGTGATCCATATAACATATACTCCTCAAGATCCAATACAATGTTTGTATAAAAGTTATGTCCTTACCACTTAGTAACCATGTGATCAAGGTTTGGGCTCATGTTGCCAAAACTCTTGGTTATGATCTAGTTTGGATCATAATTTCATACAAACTAAGGCGTATTAGATCAAACATATCAAAAAGAAGTTCCATGTGATCCATGACATGATGCCTCTTGGTTAAAAGTCTCCAACATATTGCATCTCCAATAAAAAATACATTTGATCAACATATATGTGCATACATATTAGAGAATAAAGATTTTCTTTTAAAATTTTTGTCACAAAAATTTCGGAGAAGAAAAGAGCCGCTTTTTGTGCCGCCCACAATTTTGTGAATCGGACTCCGCTGCTTTTTTGGGAGAAAAAAAGGACTCTTCTTTTCTGAATCGAACGATTCAAAATTCGTTGAGATTTGTGCATGAAAAAGTTTCTTTATCGAGATATGCACATGAAAATTTTGAATCATTGGATCCAAAAAAAGAGACTCCTCTTCTCCGAGAAAAGCAGCAGAGTCGGACTCCAATTTTGTGAGAGGATACTGCAAGAATGTAGCTGGCCTCACGTCACGGTCACGGACCTTTCTTTTCAACAAAACGAAATAAAAATGAAATTAAGAAAAGGTTACAACAAATAATATGGAGCCTTAGCTGGACCGGCCGAGATTTTTATTAATACCCTAAAAAAAAAAAAATAATAAAAATACCCTCATTTTTCAAAAAAATTTAAAAATGCCCTAACCGCCTGTTCACTGGGCGGTTCACCCTACCCCAAACCGCCCGTTCACTGGGCGGTTCTCTTGCTCTACCCAACCGCCCAGTGGCTGGGCGGTCCAGGTGAAATTTTTTTTTTTTTTTTTTTTTTTTTTAGAGATTTGAGAGACAATATGAATGAAATTTAACAATAAAAATTTTAATATTTGCTAGATTACTTCTTTTGATGTATAATCCGACATTTTTAAAAATACCCAAAGTTAATAAAAGATTAATAAAAATGCTCAGACCCATTCAACTTTTATTAAAAATGTCCAACCCGGTCGGTTCCTTGAATTTTTTTTTTTTTTGAGACAAATAACTAAAATGCTGAAATATAACACTAAAAAATCGAATTGTTTTTTTAAATATTTGCTAGATTACATTTTTTATATATAATTAGCATATTTATACTAAAATACGCTAAATTACTTGAAATTATATTAATTTATGCTGAATTACACTAAATTAATTGAAATTACAATAATTATGTAGAATTATGCTAGAATACGGTAAATTACGTATGAATTGGGATGATATTTTCACTGAAAAGGCGAAAAACGACGACGAAACTTTAAACGGCCATAAAACGGCGCTCGAGTGTCCGATTTCAGCAAATGACCACTTTTCGGAAAGCTTGTGAAAATGCGCATGCGTTCATACTGGCTTTGCCAGTTTTCCAAATTCAGAATCGCCAAAAAACAAAGAGAAGGGCCTCAAAACTTCAGTTGAAGTTTCTGATTAAGATTTTCATTTCTATTCTCCAATCTACGTAGCTCAGTAAATTAGTTATATAATGAACTTGCAGAATACCAATTTTTATTATTTTTGGAATTTTTTTACTATTTTTTATGATTTATGAAAGATGGCACAAAATAGGCCCTATTCATACGTAATTTTGCGTAATTTACCGTATTTTTAATTCAGCATGATTTTTGTAAAAACCAATGTTGGTTTGCTAACTATTCATCCGACATTTTTAATATTTGTTAGATTACTTCTTTTGATTTATAATTAAAAAAAATTAGCAAACCAACGTTGGTTTTTACAAAAATCATGCTGAATTAAAAATACGGTAAATTACGCAAAATTACGTATGAATAGGGCCTATTTTGTGCCATTTTTCATAAATCATAAAAAATAGTAAAAAAATTCCAAAAATAATAAAAATTAGTATTCTACAAGTTCATTATATAAATATGCTAATTATATATCAAAAATGTAATCTAGCAAATATTTAAAAAAACAATTCGATTTTTTAGTGTTATATTTCAGCATTTTAGTTATTTGTCTCAAAAAAAAAAAAAAAATTCAAGGAACCGGCCGGGTTGGACATTTTTAATAAAAGTTGAATGGGTCTGAGCATTTTTATTAATCTTTTATTAACTTTGGGTATTTTTAAAAATGTCGGATTATACATCAAAAGAAGTAATCTAGCAAATATTAAAATTTTTATTGTTAAATTTCATTCATATTGTCTCTCAAATCTCTATAAAAAAAATAAAAAAAAAATAAAAAAAAAATAAAAAATTCACCTGGACCGCCCCGCCACTGGGCGGTTGGGTAGAGCAAGAGAACCGCCCAGTGAAGGGGCGGTTTGGTGGGTAGGGTGAACCGCCCAGTGAACGGGCGGTTAGGGCATTTTTTAAATTTTTTGAAAAATGAGGGTATTTTTATTATTATTTTTTTTTTTTAGGGTATTAATAAAAATCTCGGCTGGACCGGTCATAGACTGATAGAGTGATAGGTATGCATTAATTGTGCTGCTCTAGCTCTTTCTCTGCTGTTAGATTGCAATATTTGGATTATTCTAGTTTTCTACAAAGCTAGCTCTAGCCTCTACAATCTACATAATTCTTTTGGATTGAAGCGTTTTCCAAATTCTTTTACGCTATTAGTTTGAATATTAATTATAAGCTCAAATTAAGGTAACAAAATTATTTATTATATACTTGTTAATTAATTACTGTCTCTGTCTTTGTTGCTCTCACTACCATTTTTAATACTATATATCATCATTTTGCAAACTCCATTAGTGAACTGAGCATACTCTGCAAACTTAAACTTCATGAGATATTTTACTTGATCATCATGTACTGATGGTTTAGAAATTGGTTTTAAGTAATTTTGGCAGTGGTGCACTTTAGTTCTCACAATATTTATGTTTCAAATCGGCAGACTGGAGGGCCGTCTTACCCGGTTGAGCTCGGCCGGCTCGATGGGAAGGCGTCAACACGAGCCATAGTGAAGTACAGCCTGCCTAGCCCAGCTTTCAATTTGGATCAGCTCAACTCCTTGTTCTTTGCAAATGGGCTCAGTCAGACCGACATGATCGCTCTTTCTGGTACGCCATTGCCACCCTTTATTTAAGTGGCTTAGTTTTAGCTAATCTTGGTTATTTTTGGTCTTTAGTTATTGTATGCTTATGGATATACAATATGATGGTTTGTTCAGATTCATTGCTATGTGATAGCAATGAATAACTGTTGTGTTGAATGTTGGATGTAATTATCTAATTCTATAAAATGGGCAATAGCCTCTTTCAAAAAAAATAAAAAAAAATAATTTGAATGCTATAGTAGTTTTGGTGTCTATAGCTTATATATTTTGAATCTCTCCATGTAGTCGCTCGCTATCATGACCGACATGTTTGAATTGTTCGGGTATTTTTGGGTCCCAAATGTTAGTTTGGTAATAGACAATAAATGAGTTGATAACAAAGAAAAGGGTGGTTTTTTTTTTAAGATCGGCAGCCAAAAGAAATGGTGCTTATAATTGAATTCTCTTTAGCTAATTATGAGATTGGAAGATGATCAATAACTCTGGTGTAATGAATAGAAAATACATCATTAATGAGTCAATTATCTACCAGTCAGAGGCGGATACTAAGAAGAAAAGGTTGACTGAACTGTACTGTAAATTGTGTGATTAATTATGTCATGGCCTGTAATACTCGCTTATGTAGCATATTGACCCATACCTCTATAATAGTATTCCCCAATTTATTGAACACAAGAGCTAGACCTAAGAAAGGTTTTCAATTTAAGTACCAAAATAGTAATTTAGTATTTAGATTCCCATTCTTGTTCCCTCAGCATTATTTTGTAAACAAATTATCTAATATATATATATATATATATATATATATATATATATATATATATATGAGTAAAGCTAATATACACTTAAGTGTACCGTACTCCTAAATTTAGGCCGTTAGATTTCTTCAAAAGTCGTGCTACCACTGTAACACCGTGAACTTTTAAAATTCAGATTTAATTAAAATGATAAGTGGTAAATCGAATAATATATATATACGTATATACGAATTTAGTGATGTGGATAGTGAACAATAATCATGCGATAATTTGTGCTAAGAGAGGAGAGCAAAATGTGTAAGGATTCAATTATATCGAATATGGGAAAAGTGTGAGGTTTTATTTGCAAAATTGATATTTACAAGTGGGGCCCCTTTGTCATTTCCTTCTTTCCCCTTCTCTTTCCTTCTTTCTTTTCCTGTCCCCTCCTTCTCTTTTCTCTTCCTGTTCCGCCAAAGAGAGAAAGAACGAGAGAGTGAGAGAGAGTGAGAGAGAGACCCCCCGGTGACCATTTCGCCCAAAAATCGAGATTCCGAGAGAGGAGCTTGAATCTCGCACCCTCACCCGATTGGTTGGTAAATCCCCTCCCTATTTCTCTCTCATTTCGAGTTTTCGTATTTCTAGGGTTTCGGTGAAAACCCGTAGAATTGCACCAAATTGATTGTACTATGCCTTTGTTGTTTCTAAAGTGTTATTTGAGTAGTTTCATGTTCAAATTTGCAACCAAATTCCGATAACCGGATTTTCCCAAAATTGACTATGGTGTTGGTACCGTTTTCTCGAATTGACCTAAATCTGACCCAAATCGTACCATTGACTGAATTGATAACCCAGTGACTAAATTGATTAGTACCAAAACCCGATTTGTGACTATTCGTGCCTAAAACCCTAAAATAGCAAATATTCAAAGTTTAAGGGTTTAAATTGTAAAAGTCCTGAATTGAATGAATTGATCCATGAATAGATCCGAACGAGCGCGCTTAGCGAGATAGACGAGATCGCGGATTCTCTGTGTACCCTACATACTCAGGTGCGGGGGTTCACGGGATCTGTTTTGGGATTTATTTCGTAGAACTAAATAACGGTACATATAACTTATATATTGATGGCTTGATTGAATATACGTTGCATATCATCATGTTGAATCTCTGATTGAAAGCATTAGTTGTCGCATTTGCATGAATTGCATATTAATATAATTGAATTGTTATATCTGTGATGATTCTCATGTTGGTATGGTTTATCGATTTGTGTTCTATCGTATTGGATAAGTGAATGGAACCACAGTACTGAATTGAATTGAATGATTGAAGTGAACAGTGAATTGTAAAGTCTAATTAGCTACTAGACTTTACTCCAGGACCCTTATGCGCATCTGGTGAATGGCCCTAGTGAACCCAGTACCGGTTGGGTAAGGGATAAGTGTAGTGTGATTGCAGGTAGTGAAATTGTGGTTCAGTGGTTCAGTGATTTAAGTGGTTCAGTGAAAAGTTTATTTGTTCTCGTTTAACAAAGTGATATTCTGTTGCATAGTCGCGAGATATGCTAGTGATTATTCGAATTGATTTTGTTGTGAATGTATGACTTGAAACCAGGTAAGAGAATTGTTAAGCCAGATGGGATAGATTGTTGATATCTATCGTTGTTAACCGGACTGTGCAAAGTTACTAGTTAAGCCCCAAGAATTCTGGAAATCCTTTGATTACTTTTGAATGAAATAATAGTTGGAATTCGTTTGAATCGGTGTGTGAGCATATGCATGTTACCATGACTGATTGATTAACTAAATAATTAAATGCGATAATTGTTTAGTTCTAGTAATGGGTTTCTTACAAATCCAGTAGCCCTATAAATTCCGCACTGAGAAAACGATCGATTAGTTTTCTCACCCCCACCCCCTTCGGGGATATTTTCTTTTTATTGAATTGTGCAGGTAAACGTGAGTAGGAAGGGACTCAGGCTCGACATGTGAGTTGTAAGCCTATCTGTTAGGTTATGCCACCTTATGTAGTCCATTTTGTTGTACATTGAACCCCTATGCGGTATATTTTGTTGTATGTGATATTATCGAACCAAATCACCTTGTCGAAACCCTAAAGTCTATTTTAAATATGTTTAATTGATCAGCTGTGTGAATTGCATGATTGTATGATTTTAAATTGGAGATGTTAAATGGGGAATACATGATAAATCATGCGGGAATCAATCGGGTTTGAAAATGGGGTTGAAATGGCATGAAATGGGCAAGGGAATGAATTTCAGTAGGCTTATTGCGGGCCGCAATAAAGGAGACAGAGCCGGAAAATGGCTCTGGATGAATCTGCGTATATTATTACGGGCCGCAATTAATTGATTGCGGGCCGCAATAAAGGAGACAGAGCCTAAAACCCAACTGAGAAAATTCGTATATGTATTGCGGGCCGCAACCATTTCCTTGCGGGCCGCAACGACAGTGGGGTTTTGAGTCAGAGGGATTATTGCGGGCCGTAAGAGGGGTGGTTGCGGGCCGCAACAACTTGAGTCAGAGACTAGAAAACAAGCAGAAGGAAATTCGAGTAGAGGTTGCGGGCCGCAATGGGCCCTACTGCGGGCCGCAATGGGTGTTCTGAAGTTACTGTTTTGAGTAACAATGGGCTGAATTGAATTTGGATTTGAACCAAATTTGTTTTAAATCAAATCATATGATATGTGTATACATTTTAAAGTGTTTGGTTGAGTAGATTATATCGTACATGCCTTGTGAATATACGGGCAACTGTATATTCACGGCGAGAACTGCGCGACCCCCTGTTCCGGGGTGTGACAGTTCTGAGTTGGTATCAGAGCTCAAGGTTTAAGCCCTAACCAGACCGAACCATAACCAGACTTGATTGGATTCGCGAGTGGGGTAAATATCTAGAATGGGACGGTAGTGTAAGTTATGGTCATGCGCACACTTCACAAAAAGGGGCGTAGCTTTTGATCCGTCCATCGGATCGGGCTAAAATTTTAACAGGAGCTCCACAGCCCAAAACTGGATCCCAAAATCGATGGGAATCCATTTTGGCCCATTTTACGAGCTCAGATTCGCGATCCGAGCCTTCTTTCATGGAAGGAACCTTTCTTTGTAATTTTAAACATGCATCATAATGTGAATGTGTTGAGTTTCAGATAATGGAAGGAAATTTGGAAGGAAATTTGGAAGAGATGTTGATCAGGGCCTATGAGAGAGGTCGTAGGGCCGAGGCTCAGGCCCAAGGACCACAAGGGCCAGCTGTACAAGTCCCTCCAGTAGTACCGGGGGAAGAGTTCAGACAACTCTACGAGGCATTCATGCGTCTTGCACCTCCTAGGTTTGATGGGTCGGGAGGATACCCAGAGGCAGAGGAATGGATGGTAAGTCTCAAGGCCAAGTTCACCCTATGCCGGGTGCCAGAGGTAAATAAGGTTGAATTGGCAGTGCAATTATTGGAGAAGTCGGGTAGGCATTGGTGGGAAGGTGTAAAGATGGAGTTTGAGGGAGTGGAACAAGAGATCCCTTGGACCTGGTTCGAGCAAAGGTTCGGGGAGCAATATCTGAGTGATCTGCATCAGGAGACTTTGAGAAGCCAGTTTCTGAATCTGCGCCAACGTGAGAAATCAGTAGAGGAGTACAACAGGAGATTCTTTGACTTGGCCCGGTATGCGCCGGATGTGAAAGGGGATCCGGTAAGGTACCGAAGACAGTACCTAGACGGGTTGGACCCGGCTATTGCCCTAGCGATTCATCACTCGTTAGCGGCAGGGGTTCCGGCCCTAATGAAACAAGCAGAGCAGACGGAAGTGTATCTGAAGAGGAGTGCACAACAGACCAACACCCGCAACGTGAGACCCAAATTTGATAATAAGAAACAAGCTAGCGGGTCAGGAGCTCGACCCCAACCTGCGGGTCAACCAACAGGGCAGATGGTAGTATCCGGGTTTACCCCGGGAGCCGCTAAACCGTGGTGTAATGTGTGTAGGATGCCACACTCACAATCAGAATGTCGTCGCCTCAAAGGAGCGTGTTTAATGTGTGGTAGTATGGAGCATTGGGCGAAAGATTGCCCAAAATCGCAATCGGGTGCTTGTCATGTATGTGGTGGTCGGGGTCATTGGGCTAGAGAGTGCCCAAGAGCTCAATCGGGTGCATCCGGGAGTGGTGGTACCGGTGGCTATAGAGGTCCACAGGGGCGTGGACAAGGAGGCGTACCTCCTCCGCGAGGCCGAGGCACTCCGCCACTGTTGAGGGGAGGCCGTACAGGCGGCCGAGTTGGTGCTCACGCGGTGCATGCAATCGAGCTGCCGGACAAAGAAGAAGAGCGGGCAACTGGTTCCGCTCAGACTGATTTACTAGCAGGTATTATATCTATCTCCGGGGTTTTAGCGTATGTGTTGATTGATACGGGGTGTAGTCACTCGATTATATCGAGTGCTTTGGTTGAGAAATGTGAGTGGTTAACCGAGTCAAGTGGGAAAAGTTTGGAGATCCGTACCCCTCTCGGCTCTACTACCAAAATGTCAATGACCTGCCGAAACCTGAAAATACGAGTCGATGGAAGGGATTTTCCAGCGGACATGTTAGTTATGAATATATCGGAGTATGATGCTTTATTGGGTATAGATTGGTTGACCAGACATGTAGCTACCATCGATTGTGTCCGACATACGGTCCAGTTTACCCTGTCGAACGGTTCAACCAGTACCTTGAGATGTAGAGGAGTAAAAGAGGTGGTGCCATTTATCTCGGCAATTGAAACCAAACACCTGGTAGAGTCCGGGTGTACCGCTTATCTGGTAATGGTAATGAGTGCTACTGCTGAAGTTCCGGAAATAGCTACCATTCCGGTTGTCTCAGAATTTACGGATGTGTTTCCAGAAGAGATTCCCGGGTTACCCCCGGCACGAGAAATAGAGTTCAACATAAACCTGATACCAGATACAACTCCAATCTCAAAAGCTCCATACCGTATGGCTCCCGCGGAACTAAAGGAATTGAAAGTGCAGCTTGAGGAGATGTTGGAGAAAGGTTTGATAAGACCGAGCACGTCCCCGTGGGGCGCACCAGTGTTGTTCGTGAGAAAGAAAGACGGAACTCTGCGGTTGTGCATCGATTACCGAGAGTTGAATAAAGTGACCGTGAAGAACAAGTATCCGTTGCCTCGGATAGATGACCTGTTTGACCAGTTAGAAGGGTCGTCGGTCTATTCTAAGATCGATCTGCGGACGGGTTACCATCAGTTGCGAATTAGCTCGAGTGATGTGGAAAAGACTGCCTTCCGTACTCGGTACGGGCATTATGAGTACAGGGTCATGCCATTTGGGCTGACGAATGCCCCTGCGGCATTTATGGATTTGATGCAGCGAGTGTTCCGAGATTTATTGGACACTACGGTGGTGGTATTTATTGATGACATCCTGGTTTATTCCCGGACGTATGAGGAGCACGCGGCTCACCTCCGGGTTGTATTGCAGCGGCTACGAGATCATCAGCTGTACGCGAAATTTTCAAAGTGTGAGTTCTGGATGAACCAAGTGGCATTTTTGGGTCATATAGTGTCGGGTGAAGGTTTAGCGGTGGATCCCGAAAAGATTCGAGCGGTGACAGAATGGAAGAGACCAACCACGGTTACCGAGATCCGTAGCTTTCTCGGTTTAGCCGGGTATTATAGGAGATTTGTATTGGGATTCTCCGGATTGGCCCGTCCTCTTACGGAACTACTTCACAAGGGGGTAAAGTTTGAATGGGGTGAACCGCAAGAAAAGAGTTTCGAAGAGTTGAAGAGTCGGTTGGTGTCCGCACCGATTCTTGCAATGCCAGTAACGGGAAGAGATTACACGGTGTATACCGATGCATCCCGGTCGGGTCTGGGGTGCGTATTGATGCAAGATGGGCATGTGATTGCCTATGCTTCCAGACAGCTGCGACCACACGAACAGAATTATCCGACCCATGACATGGAGCTAGCAGCGGTGATTTTTGCGCTTAAAATCTGGCGACATTATCTGTACGGTGCGAAGTGCCAGATTTTCACCGATCACAAGAGCCTGAAGTATATTTTCACTCAGAAGGAGTTGAATTTGAGACAGCGGCGATGGTTGGAGTTGATGAAGGATTATGACCTAGATATCCAGTATCACGAGGGCAAAGCCAATGTAGTAGCGGATGCGCTGAGCAGGAAGAATCAAGTGAATCTTGCCTCGATGATTTCAAGTGAGCCGAAATTGATAGAAGAAATGAGAATGATGAGTCTGCACGTTGGAGTGTCCCAAGAATTAGCCATGGCAACCGCAACTCGCCTGCTTGGAGCAGAGGCGGGTACGAGTACATCAGCAGGTATGTCTATTATCTCTGCGGCTATTGAGGTGAGACCTGAATTACATGACCGTATTCGGGTAGAGCAACACGAGGATCCGAAGTGCCAAAAGTTCCGAGACCACGCAAAATCAGATCGAGAGACCCCTTTCCGGATAGATGATGAGGGTACCCTGCGGTTTGGCAACCGCATATGCATTCCTGAAAATTCAGACCTGAAAACCCTAATCCTGTCAGAGGCACATGATTCGGGGTATACGATACACCCGGGTGAAGTGAAGATGTATCAGAATCTGAGACGGTACTTCTGGTGGCCGGGTATGAAAAACGACGTGAGAAGATACGTCGAGAAGTGTCAGGTCTGTCAGCAGGTGAAAGCTGATAGACGAAGGTCGGCCGGATTACTCCAACCGTTGGATAAGAAGAGAGGTAAGTTTGAGATAGTCACGATGGATTTTGTTAGTGGTTTTCCGAGAACCACGGGTCGTTGTGATACGATATGGGTGATTGTGGACACACTGACCAAGGTGGCGCACTTTATTCCGCTCGGGCCTGACACCTCGGGTAGGACTCTCGCAGGTATATTTATAAAGTTTTTCTTCAGGTATCACGGGTGTCCGCGCGAGATTATCTCCGATCGAGATACGAGATTCACATCTCACTTCTGGAAAAGCTTCCAAGAATCTATGGGTACGAAACTGCGGTTCAGTACCGCGCACCATCCGCAGACTGACGGACAGTCGGAAAGGACAATTCAGACGTTAGAGGACATGTTGCGATCATGTGCCTTGAGTTTCCAAGGATCGTGGATTGATCATCTACCACTGGTGGAATTTGCGTACAACAACAGTTATCACGCGAGCATTGGAATGCCACCGCTAGAGGCACTCACGGGAGAGATATGCCGTACACCATTGTGGTGGGGTCCGGCGGGTACTTATCCGCCTACTGGACCAGAAATGATACAAGAGGCGGCAGAGAAGACGCGAGTGATATTGAGCCGACTAAAGTCAGCTCGAGATCGGCAAAAGAGGTATGCGGATGTGCACCGACGGCACTTGGAATTCCAAGAGGGTGATCACGTGTGGCTCCGAGTATCTCCAGTGCGGGGAGTACACCGGTTCGGTGTATCGGGCAAGCTGAGTCCGAGATATATCGGTCCGTTTCAAATACAAAATAGGGTTGGATTAGTGGCGTATGAGCTTGGGTTACCGCCGGCTTTGAGCCGAGTTCATCCGGTGTTCCATGTGTCACAGCTTCGGAAATATGTGCGAGACCCATCTCACTGCATCGACCATTCCGACCTGTACCTTGACGAGAATTTGAATTATAACGAAGGACCGATGCGAATACTAGACCGGAAGGAGCAAAAGTTGAGAAATCGAACGATTTCGGTTGTGTTAGTGCAGTGGGGACGACACTCCGAAAAAGAGGCAACGTGGGAGCTAGAAGCGAAAATTCGCGAACAATATCCTGAGTTATTCACCGATCAGGTACGTGTTTAAGTTCAAAGGATTGAACTTCATTTTAAGTGGGGAAGAAATGTAACACCGTGAACTTTTAAAATTCAGATTTAATTAAAATGATAAGTGGTAAATCGAATAATATATATATACGTATATACGAATTTAGTGATGTGGATAGTGAACAATAATCATGCGATAATTTGTGCTAAGAGAGGAGAGCAAAATGTGTAAGAATTCAATTATATCGAATATGGGACAAGTGTGAGGTTTTATTTGCAAAATTGATATTTACAAGTGGGGCCCCTTTGTCATTTCCTTCTTTCCCCTTCTCTTTCCTTCTTTCTTTTCCTGTCCCCTCCTTCTCTTTTCTCTTCCTGTTCCGCCAAAGAGAGAAAGAACGAGAGAGTGAGAGAGAGTGAGAGAGAGACCCCCCGGTGACCATTTCGCCCAAAAATCGAGATTCCGAGAGAGGAGCTTGAATCTCGCATCCTCACCCGATTGGTTGGTAAATCCCCTCTCTATTTCTCTCTCATTTCGAGTTTTCGTATTTCTAGGGTTTCGGTGAAAACCCGTAGAATTGCACCAAATTGATTGTACTATGCCTTTGTTGTTTCTAAAGTGTTATTTGAGTAGTTTCATGTTCAAATTTGCAACCAAATTCCGATAACCGGATTTTCCCAAAATTGACTATGGTGTTGGTACCGTTTTCTCGAATTGACCTAAATCTGACCCAAATCGTACCATTGACTGAATTGATAACCCAGTGACTAAATTGATTAGTACCAAAACCCGATTTGTGACTATTCGTGCCTAAAACCCTAAAATAGCAAATATTCAAAGTTTAAGGGTTTAAATTGTAAAAGTCCTGAATTGAATGAATTGATCCATGAATAGATCCGAACGAGCGCGCTTAGCGAGATAGACGAGATCGCGGATTCTCTGTGTACCCTACATACTCAGGTGCGGGGGTTCACGGGATCTGTTTTGGGATTTATTTCGTAGAACTAAATAACGGTACATATAACTTATATATTGATGGCTTGATTGAATATACGTTGCATATCATCATGTTGAATCTCTGATTGAAAGCATTAGTTGTCGCATTTGCATGAATTGCATATTAATATAATTGAATTGTTATATCTGTGATGATTCTCATGTTGGTATGGTTTATCGATTTGTGTTCTATCGTATTGGATAAGTGAATGGAACCACAGTACTGAATTGAATTGAATGATTGAAGTGAACAGTGAATTGTAAAGTCTAATTAGCTACTAGACTTTACTCCAGGACCCTTATGCGCATCTGGTGAATGGCCCTAGTGAACCCAGTACCGGTTGGGTAAGGGATAAGTGTAGTGTGATTGCAGGTAGTGAAATTGTGGTTCAGTGGTTCAGTGGTTTAAGTGGTTCAGTGAAAAGTTTATTTGTTCTCGTTTAACAAAGTGATATTCTGTTGCATAGTCGCGAGATATGCTAGTGATTATTCGAATTGATTTTGTTGTGAATGTATGACTTGAAACCAGGTAAGAGAATTGTTAAGCCAGATGGGATAGATTGTTGATATCTATCGTTGTTAACCGGACTGTGCAAAGTTACTAGTTAAGCCCCAAGAATTCTGGAAATCCTTTGATTACTTTTGAATGAAATAATAGTTGGAATTCGTTTGAATCGGTGTGTGAGCATATGCATGTTACCATGACTGATTGATTAACTAAATAATTAAATGCGATAATTGTTTAGTTCTAGTAATGGGTTTCTTACAAATCCAGTAGCCCTATAAATTCCGCACTGAGAAAACGATCGATTAGTTTTCTCACCCCCACCCCCTTCGGGGATATTTTCTTTTTATTGAATTGTGCAGGTAAACGTGAGTAGGAAGGGACTCAGGCTCGACATGTGAGTTGTAAGCCTATCTGTTAGGTTATGCCACCTTATGTAGTCCATTTTGTTGTACATTGAACCCCTATGCGGTATATTTTGTTGTATGTGATATTATCGAACCAAATCACCTTGTCGAAACCCTAAAGTCTATTTTAAATATGTTTAATTGATCAGCTGTGTGAATTGCATGATTGTATGATTTTAAATTGGAGATGTTAAATGGGGAATACATGATAAATCATGCGGGAATCAATCGGGTTTGAAAATGGGGTTGAAATGGCATGAAATGGGCAAGGGAATGAATTTCAGTAGGCTTATTGCGGGCCGCAATAACCTTATTGCGGGCCGCAATAAAGGAGACAGAGCCGGAAAATGGCTCTGGATGAATCTGCGTATATTATTACGGGCCGCAATTAATTGATTGCGGGCCGCAATAAAGGAGACAGAGCCTAAAACCCAACTGAGAAAATTCGTATATGTATTGCGGGCCGCAACCATTTCCTTGCGGGCCGCAACGACAGTGGGGTTTTGAGTCAGAGGGATTATTGCGGGCCGTAAGAGGGGTGGTTGCGGGCCGCAACAACTTGAGTCAGAGACTAGAAAACAAGCAGAAGGAAATTCGAGTAGAGGTTGCGGGCCGCAATGGGCCCTACTGCGGGCCGCAATGGGTGTTCTGAAGTTACTGTTTTGAGTAACAATGGGCTGAATTGAATTTGGATTTGAACCAAATTTGTTTTAAATCAAATCATATGATATGTGTATACATTTTAAAGTGTTTGGTTGAGTAGATTATATCGTACATGCCTTGTGAATATACGGGCAACTGTATATTCACGGCGAGAACTGCGCGACCCCCTGTTCCGGGGTGTGACAACCACGACTTTTAAAGAATCTACACGACTTTTGAAGAAATCTAACGGCCTAAATTTAGGAGTACGGTACACTTAAGTGCATATTAGCTTTACTCATATATATATATATATATATATATATATATATATATATTTCCTTGATGTTTAGGCGCGCACACTATTGGAGTAACCCATGCACTGTGACAAGTTCATCCAACGGATCTACACATTCAAGCAGGTAGGCACCACGGACAAAGGCAGTGTGGAATCCACCAATGAACCTCTGGTTCTTACGGCAGTTGCGCAAGACATGCCCGATCAATTATAGCCGATCAGCAGTCACTATGCTTGACAACCAAACCCCGTTCAAGTTCGACAATGCGTACTATCAGAATTTGCAAGGGTTGAAAGGTATTCTGGCCTCAGACCAGATTTTGTTCAGCGACAAGAGGTCCAGAGCAACTGTGAACTGGTTTGCATCTAATCAGACAGCCTTTTTCGAATCGTTTGTGTCTGCAATGACAAAGCTTGGTCGGATCGGTGTGAAGACTGGCAGCGATATATGGAGAGATTCGACGAGTATGCACCTCTGTGAATTAGCATTTGGGTATTATTTTCGTTTGCGACATGCAGAGTCCGTCTAGTTGATCCCATTCTTTTTTTTCTGTGGAGAGTATTCATATTTGTTCCCATTCTTTGTTGTTGATGTGATATGTTATCGTTTTGATAGCAGGGCTTGTGTATCATATACTTGAAGTTGCTTACGATATATACAGAAGTAATTTAAGGTGATTTCGATTTCTGTAAAGAGATATATTGTGCTGCTGCTCATGTTTTATGTATATATGAATATATGATAACAGTTAAATACCTTAAGCCTCTTCTTTTTGAGAAAGAAATAGGAAAATGTTTTGAGTTTAACTCTTTAAATGTTCACATTAATTGCGTCAAGAAATTCATATGTACAACAAATTTATTCAAAAAAATTATAAGAAAATATTTATACATAAAATTAATTGAATCTATATATTTTTATACGAACCATTGAAAATCAATTTCGTAAAAAAAATTATTGAATCTGTATATTTTTTAGCCGAAATGCGGCCCCATTTCTGGAGCCGCTCAGCCAATCTGCGATCGTGCTACTTCTGGAATTTCTCAGATTTGGTGCCTTTTTGGATTTTTTTTTTTTGGTGCTACAATTAAAAATTTCGGACTCATGTCAATGCCCTTGGAGGTTTTTTTTTTTTTTTTTTAAGATTCTTCAACATAGATTAATTTTGTACTGCATGCGCTAACTTGATTTCACTTCCAGTATATTAAATATCATAAAATATATACAAAAAAAGAAGATGATATGTCAGAAATTATGCGCAAACGGAAATGAGATGAATCAATCAAGTAATTTATATAGAACAAAGACCATAATAACTTTATTTAGAAAATGTACATTTTAAAATTATAGATTTTACCCTTCTTTAATTAATTGGCAGCTCATCTCATTAATTATGTACAATAGACATTTAATTAAAGAGTTGTTGTTTCGATACAGTAGACATTTAATTAGTAGTTAATTTAAAAGTATGAACTAAAATTTTCTCTGCTATCTAATTTTGAAGAGATTATTTTTGAAAATAAAATAAAATTTAGCTATTTAATAATGAAATTATAATATGACATGAACAGTAAGAAACACAAAATTTTCGATACGTGAAAATAGTTTATATAAAGTATTGCATTCAGATTAGTGTTTAGTTGATTTTCAGACTTTTAGTATTGTTGGTTATGGCTGAAAAATGAAAATAATTTTTTTTACGATAAAAGGTTAAAATTAGATGTTAAACCTCATTTTTGAAACTTTTAATATTTCAAAACACTTGTTACAAAAAAAATCTTACAGTAAAAAATTTATGAATTATTGAAAAAACTATTTTAAAACTGGCTTAATAAATAGTAAAAAAATTCAAAAAAAAATGTAAAATTTGGTCTCCAAGTACATTTTATTATAGATTGAATGTCGAACGGTTTGAATCGACTATTTGGATTTTCAAAATATAAAAACCGAAGCGTTTGTTCCACGGCTTGGGAACAAACGTTTAGATATTAATTGGCCAACTTGCTTTGGGAATTAAAGATTGTGTTTTACTTTCCGCTCATATCTTCATTTTCAAAGTTTAAATTATCAATTCGAACCTTCCAACATGATCTTCATATTAAAATGTGCTTGGAGACCAAATTTTACATTTTTTGGAATTTTTTTACTATTTTTTCAGAATTTTTGAAAATCACTGTTTAGCTGAATTTTTTATTAATTTTTTTTTTTGATGAATGGGTTTTTCCCTGTTTTTGTGTACTTTTGATGAAAAGTCCAGTTTTTTCCTACCCAAATTTGCTGCCAACCAATTTAGCCCAATCTACTCATGCATGAACATTTAATACTATAGCATTTTTTTTTTCCTTTTAATCCATTGAACTTGACTCCTGATGTTCTTCCAGTTCTGATTTCTCTGTACAAATTCTATACCAAGTGTTCATTGGAAAATAGAAAAGTCTTTTAAGGATTTTTTTTAGAAATTAAAATTTTAATTATTGAAAAATCGTTGGTAACCGGAAAATATATAAAATTTTAATTCTATACCAAGTGTTCATTTGGTTGTTATATTCTTCTACCTTATTGGAAAACATTCATTTATTTTTAATAAATTTAGTATTTTCATTTTAGTCAGATGATAAATTTGAAACATATTTATAAATTTAATCTTATATTATATTATTGAATATGTAGGTGAAAATTCACGAATAAAATATATTATTATCTTATAATAATTTTCATATTTCATTTGTAAGTGAGTATTAAAATAAACCAGCAATTGAACCAGTTGAACCATCGGTCCGACCAATAAACCATTAACTCGAAGCTTTACCGGTTCGGTTTTGATAACATTGGTCTGAAGTCAATAAAACAACAGCCTTTCTAGGATTTATGCAGAATCACTTGAACAGTTCCCTTTCATGGTGCCTTTGAAAGTGATGTGTGTTAACTAATTAACCATTCAAACAGTTTCTGATCCTCTGTGTGGCGAGTACTGATTAACTAATAGAAGTGTTGCCATTCACTGATTTTCTTGACGAACACTTCATTTTCAACAATTTTTTTTTTTAAGAGAAAAATAGCTAAAATACTGAAATCTAACGCTAAAAAATCAAATTATTTTTTTAAATATTTGTTAGATTACTTTTTTTGATAGCATATTTATACTAAAATATGCTAAATTACTTGAAATTATGTTAATTTATGCTGATTGACACTAGATTACTTTAAATTATGTTAATTTATGCTGATTGACACTAGATTACTTGAAATTATGTTAATTCATGTTGATTGACACTAGATTACTTTAAATTATGTTAACTTTTTTTTAAGAGACAAATAGCTAAAATGCTGAAATCTAACAATAAAAAATCGAATTGTTTTTTTATTACGAATAGGGCCGATTTTGTGCTAAAATACGGTAAATTTACTAAAATGCTGAAATTACAATAATTATGTAGAATTATGCTAAAATACGGTAAATTACGCTAAATTACGTATGAATGAGACCTATTTTGTGGCATCTTTCATAAATCATAAAAAATAGTAAAAAAAATTCCAAAATAAATAAAAATTGGTATTCTAAAAGTTCATTACATAACTAATTTACTGAGCTACATAGATTGAACAATATAAATGAAAATCTTAATCGGAAACTTCAACTGAAGTTTTAAGCCTCTTCCCTTTATTTTTTGGCGATTCTGAATTTGAAAATTTGGCAAAGCAAGTTTGGATGCATGCGCATTTTCACAAGCTTTCCGAAAAGTGGTCATTTGCTGAAATCGGACACTCGAGCGCCGTTTTATGGCCGTTTGAAGTTTCGTCGTCATTTTTCGCTTTCTCAGTGAAGATATCATCCCTATTCATACGTAATTTACCGTAATTTAGTGCATTCTAGCATAATTCTACATAATTATTGTAATTTCAAGTAATTTAGTGTAATTCAGCATAAATCAAGTAATTTAGCGTGTTTTAGTATAAATATGCTAATTATATATAAAAAAATGTAATCTAGCAAATATTTAAAACTAAATTCGATTTTTTAGTGTTAGATTTCAGCATTTTAACTATTTGTCTCTTAAAAAAAGTTAACATAATTTAAAGTAATCTAGTGTCAATCAGAATAAATTAACATAATTTCAAGTAATTTAGCGTATTTTAGTATAAATATGCTATCAAAAAAAGTAATCTAACAAATATTTAAAAAAACAATTCGATTTTTTAGTGTTAGATTTCAGTATTTTAGCTATTTTTCTCTAAAAAAAAAAAAAAATTGTTGAGTTCGGAAATTTTTTTTCCAGAATTAGAGTAGAGTTTCTGGAAATTTTTTTTCCGGAGTTAGATGTTGAATTCGGAAAATTTTTTTCCGGTTTGAGTAGATTTCGAATTTCAACACCAACATGGTTATTTTTTGTAATTTAATTTATTTTTTGGATATAAATAAAAAATTCGGTCTCTTACGGGCACGAGAGGATATATTAAACCTTATGAATGGATAAGTGTTAATTATGCACGAGAGGATTTCATTGTCATTCTATTCTTAGTACACGCCACTGAATCGTTTAGTTCGTCTGTACTAAAATATATATAATTCAGACTAATCTTGAACGTTATTTAATTAATTAATTTAATTTTATTCAAGTAAGATAATACAAATTTACTTGATTTGATTTATAAAATTTTGAATTATATAAGTAATTAGGTCTACGGCATGCACACTAGTAAAGAACAATACATTTGTCACGGTCAAAAATAGAAATCAACCACGTATTTGCTACAGTGACTCGTGCTGCCGTTTGTAAAAGTCGATGATTACATCCACGGTTCCCGAATCGTGACTGGATTTAAATATCACCCACAGCTCCAAGCGCTACTTTCCCCCTTTCAAAAATAGAAATCAACCACGTATTTGCTACAGTGACTCATACTTTAGAGATCTGGACCCCACCCCTTTCACCCGAATTCACCGTAATAGGGAATCTTTTAAAATTACAGAATCTGGACCGTTCTTTTTAACTTGGCACGAATCTCAAAGCCCAATAATACTGCCCCCTATGCTAACCCGAATCTCAAAGCGGCTGAGAGTTAATCTCAAACCGTAAAGTGAAGAGAATATTTTACAGTATTGGAGAGGATACTTGTCCCCTTTCACCCACGGTTTTTGATTGGAAAACAAATATTGCTCCCGCTTTTTGGGCTTTTGGTGGGGAAGGGGAACTGCTGTCTACAACCACCAATTTCAAGTGCTCGAAGAATGGGCATAGCACCATTCTCTATCTCCAACTCCTCCAACAAGCTAAATTCATGAAGCCCCGAGAATTCTAACTGGCTGAAGCCTTTAGCCGAACAACTTATTTTTGGATCAGTGAATACATTCGTTAGGATCAGTTTCTTGAGGCATAGTAGCTTCTCCAGTACTGACATTACATCTTCATGGAACAGGCAATCAGAAATGGTAAGAAAAGTGAGGTGAGGAGGGAACATGCTAACATCAATGGCCAATTCATTAGGGATCTCTTCATTGAAGCGAGCATGTAATGTGAGAGATTATAGATTCCGATAAAATGAAAAGCCCCTCATATCAAATACGTCTAATGGAAAACGAGAACTGGTTATCTTGAGAGAGATAAGGTGTTCTAGTCTGCCTAGGAAAACACAACTACCCCTCCCCCATGAAGATGATTGGTGGTCTAATTCTACACTACGTAAATTGGGTAGATGAGGTAACTATATTTCCCATGATTCTTTTATAACCACCTTTGGAAGCGTTTGCAATTTTGTTAGTTTTGTTGACGGTGGCAATTTTGTTAGTTTCGGCCTCATAGCAAAATGTAATGTACACTTTCACACGAAACGTGGTACATTTCATCTAAATTAAAAAGTACATGCAAATTAAGCACATATGCCCATAGGCTTTCATTAATGGCACAAAGATGACAAAGTTTGTATGTGTACATAGCCGGATAGCCCTGCTTACAATGCTTTTTTTCTTCTTCTTTTTTGAAACAATATTGCTGACGCCCATTTGCATTAAAGATAAAAAGTGCAACAAAAGTGATAGTTCAGTTACTAACAACACACCCCCGTTACTACACCAGTATGGTGATTAACACACAACTTAAGGTCATGAGTAACCGTTTACCCCATACTGTCATGCATTATACTATACTACTGGTTATGGTTATGGCACCTAATATGTAACCAAAATCGACTGACAAAACAAGTACCCACAGATACCCCCAAGTTTGTTTAACCCCTTATTACAGACATAACATAAGCTTGATAGCTTCAAAAGATACTCCCAAAGCATTTTCAACTAAACCTAAACTGAGTCTTCACCAGCAGTCTCTCCAGCCCTGCTTACAGAAAACTGAAATGTAGGCCTTGAAACTATACGGTAGTAATAAATCTTTGCAGGAACAACATCTTTGAGCAAGTTGAAGATCTCATCTCTCTCACCCTAACGGCCCGACCCACACCACCACAATGTTTGAAGGCTGGTTAGGTGTCGTAGCCCCTGAGGAACACCCAATTGACTACAACCACCAATTGCATGTGCTCGAAGAATGGGCATAGCACCCTTCTCTGTCTCCAACTCCTCTAACAACCTAAATTCATGAAGCCCCGAGAATTCTAGCTGGCCGAAGCCTTTAGCCGAACAACTTATTTTTGGATCAGTGAATACATTTGTTAGGATCAGTTTCTTGAGGCATAGTAGCTTCTTCAGTACTGACATTACATCTTCATGGAACAGGCAATCATAAATGATAAGAAAAGTGAGGTGAGGAGGGAACATGCTAACATCAATGGCCAATTCATTAGGGATCTCTTCATTGAAGCGAGCATGTAATGTGAGAGATTGTAGATTCCGATAAAATGAAAAGCCCCTCTTATCAAATATGTCTAACGGAAAACGAGAACTGGTTATCTTGAGAGAGATGAGGTGTTCTAGTCTGCCTAGGAAAACAACAACTACCCCCCATGACGATGATTGGTGGTCTAATTCTACACTACGTAAACTGGGTAGATGAGGTAACTATGTTTCCCATGATTCTTTTATAACCACCTTTGGAAGCGTTTGCAATTTTGTTAGCTTTGGTCTGATAGCAAAATGTAATGTACCCTTTCACACGAAAGGTTATACATTTCATCTAAATTAAAAGGTACATGCAAATTAAGGACACATGCCCGTAGGCTTTCATTAACAGCACAAAGATGACAAAGTTTGTATGTGTACATAGCCGGATAGCCCTGCTTACAATGCTTTTTTTTTCTTCTTTTTTGAAACAAAGCTGATGTCCATTTGCATTAAACATAAAAAGTGCAACAAAAGTGATAGTTCAGTTACTAACAACCCACCCCCGTTACTGCACCAGTATGGTGATTAACACACAACTTAAGGTCATGAGTAACCGTTTACCCCATATTGTCATGCATTCTACTATACTACTTGTTATGGTTATGACACCTGATATGTAACCAAAATCGACTGGCAAAACTAGTACCCACAGATACCCCCAAGTTTGTTTAACCCCTTATTTCAAACATAACATAAGCTTTAAAGCTTCAAAAGATACTCCCTAAGCATTTTCAACTAAACCTAAACTGAGTCTTCACTAGCAGTCTCTCCAGCCCTGCTTACAGAAAACTGAAATGTAGGCCTTGAAACTATACGGTAGTAATAAATCTTTGCAGGAACGACATCTTTGAGCAAGTTGAAGATCTCATCTCTCTCACTCGGACGGCCTGACCCACACCACCACAATGTTTGAATACTGGTTAGGTGCCGTAGCCCCTGAGGAACACCCAATTGACTACAACCACCAATTTCAAGTGCTCGAAGAATGGGCATAGCACCCTTCTCTATCTCTAACTCCTCTAACAAGCTAAATTCATGAAGCCCCAAGAATTCTAGCTGGCTGAAGCCTTTACCCAAACAACTTATTTTTGGATCAGTGAATACATTCATTAGGATCAGTTTTTTGAAGCATGGTAGCTTCTCCAGTATTGACATTACATCTTCATGGAACAGGCAATCAGAAATGGTAAGAGAAGTGAGGTGAGCAGGGAACATGCTAACATCAATGGCCAATTCATTAGGAATCTTTTCATTGAAGCGAGCATGTAATGTGAGAGATTGTAGATTCCGATAAAATGAAAAGTCCCTCATATCAAATACGTCTAACGAAAAACAAGAACTGGTTATCTTGAGAGAGATGAGGTGTTCTCGTATGAATAGGAAAACAACAACTACCCCCCCGATGAAGATGATTGGTGGTCTAATTCTACACTACATAAATTGGGTAGATGAGGTAAATATGTTTCCCATGATTCTTTTATAACCACCTTTGGAAGCGTTTGCAATTTTGTTAGTTTTGGTCTGATAGCAATATATAATGTACCATTTCACACGAAAGGTTGTACATTTCATCTAAATTAAAAAGTACATGCAAATTAAGCACACATGCCTGTAGGCTTTCATTAACACACAAAGATTACAAAGTTTGTATGTGTACATAGCCGGATAGCCCTACTTGCAATGCTTTTTTTTTCTTTTTTGAAACAAGGCTGACGCCCATTTGCATTAAATATAAAAAGTGCAACAAAAGTGATAGTTCAGTTACTAACAACCCACCCCCGTTACTGCACCAGTATGGTGATTAACTCACAACTTAAGGTCATGAGTAACCGTTTACCCCATACTGTCATGCATTCTACTATACTACTGGTTATGGTTATGGCACCTGATATGTAACCAAAAACGACTGGCAAAAACCAATACCCACAAATACCCCCAAGTTTGTTTAACCTTATTACAGACATAACATAAGTTTGATAGGTTCAAAAGATACTCCCTAAGCATTTTCAACTAAACCTAAACTGAGTCTTCACTAGCTGTAACGTTAAGAAAATTTTATAATAAAATTTAAATCATTTGTTTATTTAGAATGTTTAAAACGGAATCGAAATTTGATCGACGAGCGAGGAGTTGGAAATTAAAACAAGTTAAATGGGTTTATATTGAATTTCAAAGTTATTGGGACCATTGATTCATCCTAGCACGAATCTTGAAGCACCCTCTTTGATAAAACCCTCTCCCCTCTCTCTTCTCCCTTGTGTGTGGCCGGCCAAAGAGAAAGAAAGAGAAAGAGAGTGAGAGAGAAGAAAAGAGAGGGAGAGCTCCAAAATCCCGTTGGATTGCGCCACCGTCCGGGAAATCGAGGTTGAAACCGAGAAGGCAGCCGTAGATCTCTCCTAGCCATCCTGTCGGTAATCTTTCTTTTCCCTTCTTCGCTTGAAAATCCGAGATTTCTCGAATCCGCGGGTTGTTCGTTTCAAACCCGAGATTAGTGTTAGAATTGATCGAACTCTAACTCCTTTGAGCTTCTCATCTCTCGTTTACCGATTTTCTCCGTGATTTCATCTCCCATTTTTGGATTTCCCATTCTAGGGTTTTGGTACCAAATCCCGAATTGGAAAGCGGCATTGATTGATTAGGTTAGTCCGACCGAATAGACTTGTCCTCGGTAGGGTTACCTCTTGATCGGGAAAGGTTAGAACGTGTAATGGTTAAATCGAGGTTTCGACCAAATTAGGATTAAACCAACCGGCAAATCGAATTGATGCGTAAACCAAAATAGCGAACCAGTACAGGAATTAGACCTAATTGAGATGGTATACGTGGAATGTAGGTGTAGGCTCGGTTGAGCAAGGGTTTGCGGGGCATTCCGAGGCGCCTGATCCATAGTCACGCGGTACGCCTATTGCCAACAGGTGCGGGATTCTTGGACTTGTTTGATAATTTATATTCATGAATTAAACTGCTTCCAATTGTCATGTTGAACTGCTCGATTGATTGCATAATCGAATTGTTTGAATCATATGCATAACCGTATTAAATTAGAACTGATATGCACTGAAATTGCCTTATTGCGGGCCGCAACAACCCCCATTACGGGCCAAAATCAACAGAGCAGCGTAAAATATAGTCTCTGAATGTTTTATTGCGGGCCGCAATGAATGGAGCAGAGTGAAATACTCTCTGTCTGAGAATTGAGTGCTTCGTTGCGGGCCGCAACCACAGCCATTGCGGGCCGCAATGAGAGCCTGGAAAATGCCAATAGGAGCTGGAAATTTTCTGGTAATTAAGTTGCGAGCCGCAATAACCCCATTTCGGTCCGAAATAAATATCACAGTTGTATTTGCATATTGAATGGTATATCGTTTGTTTGTGTTCTGTTGTTTTGGAACTACGGTCGAAAGTCCCCAACAATTTGTGACCATCTGGGATGGTCGGTAACGTTTCGAAGTCAACGCTGGGCGATGACTCGAAACCATTTGCGCATATGGGTATAGTTAATCACTGCTGGGCAGTGATTGATTGAGATCAGTCAATGCTGGGCAATGACTGATCGTGACGGAGACTTTGGGTGACTGTGAGGAAACGATGGAATGGTGTCATATCCAGTCTGGGACAGGAATGACAGTTTGGTTTGACGTGTTGTGAATTGATGATTCTGAGCTTTTTGCATACGAATTATTATCTGATTATGAACCAGATCTTAGTTAACGGTTAAGCCAAGGCACTGCGGATGGGTGTCAGATAAAGGGTCCAGCTTGGTGGGCCATCTGTAGGTGTCAGTAACCCTACAGATGTGGGTTTGAAAAAGGGTCCAGCTCGGTGGGACATCCGTAGGTGCTACCAGCCGTAATAAACTGAGTTAAGCCAACAACGTGCGTGTTTGAGATTCATCTTGGAAATTCCGTAAATTGTGTTTCATTTGGTAAATTGTTGTCGATCATATGCACTTGCTTTATTTATGAATATGCATCTGTCTGAACTGCTTTTGTATGGTTTCATTTTTGAATATAGATTTTGATTGCAAGTCCAATAATCCAAACTGTGGCAAATTTCGCACTGAGAATTTATTCTCACCCCCACTCTTGGGTTATTTTACAGGATCTGGGGCGTCGGGTTCCGGAGAGGCACGCGAGCTGTAGACCCTTGGTAGTTGCCTCTGTATGGCCTAATCTACCCTTTTGTTGTATAGTTTAGGGTTAGGCCTGATGGTTAGTATCTGTACGAGATACTTTTGTTGTATTATACTTTGACCAGACCGTATACCCTTATATATGGATTTATATATATACATAGGGATGTGTTTGATATTAGTTAATTGTGCATATTCTGATTGAACGGTTAATCGCCTTGTAAACATACACGGCGTTGTATGTTTACGGCAGGGAACTGTTGCGACCCGTGGCTGCGGGGTGTGACACTAGCAGTCTCTCCAACCCCTCTTACAGAAAACTAAAATCTAGGCCTTGAAACTATACAGTAGTAATAAATCTTTGCAGGAACAACATCTTTGAGCAAGTTAAAAATCTCATCTCTCTCACCTAATGGCCCGACCCACACCACCACAATGTTTGAAAGCTAGTTAGGTGGCGTAGCCCCTGAGGAACACCCAATTGACTACAACCACCAATTTCAAGTGCTCGAAGAATGGGCATAGCACCCTTCTCTATCTCTAACTTCTCTAACAAGCTAAATTCATGAAGCCCCAAGAATTCTTGCTGGCTGAAGTCTTTACCCGAACAACTTATTTTTGGATCAGTGAATACATTCATTAGGATCAGTTTCTTGAGTCATGGTAGCTTCTCCAGTACTGGCATTACATCTTTCATGGAACAGGAAATCAGAAATGGTAAGAGAAGTGAGGTGAGGAGGGAACATGCTAACATCAATGGCCAATTCATTAGGGATCTTTTCATTGAAGCGAGCATGTAATGTGAGAGATTGTAGATTCCGATTAAATGAAAAGTTCCTCATATCAAATACGTCTAACGGAAAACGAGAACTGGTTATCTTGAGAGAGATGAGGTGTTCTAGGCTGCATAGGAAAACAACAACTACCCCCCCATGAAGATGATTGGTGGTCTAATTCTACACTACATAAATTGGGTAGATGAGGTAAATATGTTTTCCATGATGCTTTAATAACCACCTTTGGAAGCATTTGCAATTTTGTTAGTTTTGTTGACGGTGGCACTTCCGAAGATGAAATTGACTCGACATGCCTCAATGTGTTGATGTGCCATACACAATTAGGAACCCGTGCGGTATGACAATCGTATCCAGTCTGTAAAATAAGAGTCTGTAGAAACTTCATAGCACCTATCACTTTCTCTAAGCAATCCTCACACTTGCCACTTGACTGCCCACAAAGCTTTAGGTATCTTAAGTGAGACTATCCCTCAAACATTTCCAATTTTATTTTGGTGGTACAGTATGAGTTTCCTGTGCTTACCACTTTGAGTAGCCTTTGCTTTGAACAATTTGGCATGTATGTATTACCTAAGTACAAAAAAGTGCGGAGGTTTTGGCTCATCACGAGTTCATCACAATATGAATCGTGAACTGCCACACAACGCGCCCCACTCATGCTCTGCTGATCATCTGGATGTGAATACACCACGAGAAATTTATCCTCCTTAGCTTTTCAGACAGCGAGATTGATAAGCCTAAATTTCATATATCTTTTAAGTAGGATTTGGTCTCTAAATCTATCCCCTTTTGTTGGTTTAAAGCCATTTAGTTTAGATAATGCACCAAGTTCGAGATTCTGCTATGTTTTCATGTATTTTCAGGTACTAGAAGCAAATGGGAATAATTTGGAGCAAGCCCGGACACGATCGGAAGCTAGATGGCATGTAGAGGCAAGTAACAGAGGAAAATTGCGACCTGCAATAATTTATTGCGACCCACAATAACACAACTTCTACTAAATAGCTCACTGCCACAATTCTGCACCATTATTGCGACCCGCAATATTTATTATTGCGACCCGCAATTTCTTCACTGCTTCCGAATTTTCAGCTGCTACAGACCCAGAATCATTCTTATAGCCCACACCTTCTTCCCCAAGAGAGGGGACCACCATTTTTACACATTTTCTTGAGAGCTTAACCTCAAGAGCTAGGGTTGGAGATCTAGGGTGATAAAGAGAAGGAGAAGCTCAACGGAGAAGAGATTTGTGCTTGGATTTGTATTCTCTACTCTATTTTCTTCTTTCTTGGCTTTGGTAACAAACTGTTTATCCCATTTGTAACTATTTGCGCCCTTATGAGAGGCTAATCTCCTCTCTAGGGGCGATGGCACGTAAAACTCGAAACTAGGTGCACTCTTTCTTACTCGATTTGTGAATTTTATTGACTATTAGCAATTTACTCTTTTAAAGCTTGATTTATGCATGGATTGTGTGGTTTAACCTTACTCCTTCAATTCATGGATTTAGGGATTTATCAATGACTAAAAATCACTTGCATTAACTCCCCGAACAAAAAGAGTAAAGAATAGGTTATTAGGACGAAGTACTTAACCGAGAAGTCCGAGGTAACCTAAAAGTACGATATTAGCACACGAAGTACTTAACCGTGAAGTGCACGCTATTATCACTTTAGACAGAACTCCCACGCACGCTTTAGAAACACAAATCGAGTAGATTGAGACCCTAGTGGATAGAAATGCCAAAGCCCCTGGAACTCCTACACTTGAATCAGACCCAAAACATTTATTATTTGCTTCTTTCGACTCAATTAGATTTAGAAACCAACTCAAACTTTGTCTGTCTAGCTTAATGAATTGGTGAGAACCAGTACTTTACGAGTTGTCCCTGTGGATTCGACACCCGAAATACTACTTGGCAAGATTGTATGCTTGCAATCAAATTAGGTGTATTAGGGTTCATAATAAGCTATAGAAAAACACGAACAGAGATCTCGTAGGAGATCGTGTATGTAGCAATACTTAATAGAACCGGCAAAAGATCTTCTTTTTACTTGAACCATGCTCCTGTTATACAATCATTTAAGCAGACAATCACATCCGATTAGGATTGCTCATAAATCTCTTAACAAAATTATTGGAGCTCACATATTTCTAAGGTAAACAGTTAAAGAAAGTACTGATTACGTATAACGATATTAACGTTCATATATTTTCAGTACAATAAATATTTGACGAAGGAAGATAGTAAGATTCAAAACAATTCAGTTGCATGTTATATCCATAACTAATATGGGCTAATTGCATTTTGGCTTTTTTCGGGTTTTTTTCCCTTTTATTCTCTTGTAGTGCTCCTGATATTGGAGTTTTGTTGTATCCAAATGGGTTAGTATATTTCTAAGGATATTCATGAAAAAAAAAAAATTGGAACCAGCACTTGCACAATTAACGAAATTAGCATGTTTCCTAAAATATGTAAAGCATTAAATGAAGAAGTAATACCTCTGCACAAGATTCTCTAAGAAACTCTCTAGTTTCTTCTAATGCTACGTTATCTTCTTGTGGTATGAAGCCCTCCGCAACCCACAATCGAATCAACTCTTTGGCATCGACATAATAGTTTTCAGGAAATGAAGTGAAGTACATGAAGCACGACTTAAGAGCAAACGGTAGGTCCTCAAAACTAGTGCCTATAATCTCGCTACATTTCTTTCCTTCGTCATGCCAACTCATTGTTTTTAACACCTTACTCCAAGCACTATAGTTGCACGGCTTCTTTGATAATAAGCCTCCTACAATCACCAATGCAAGAGGCAGCCCATCACATTTACGGACAAATTCATGCATGATAACAAAAAGATCATGAAAATCACTATTATTTGGATCCTGATTAGGAAGAGCCTTTTTCACCAAAAGCTCTAAGCTTAACTCTTTCGTTAAGTATTCAAGTTTGTATGGTTCACATGTGGGATCTGCATCCTTAGCAACATTGAAAAACCTAGTGGTGATAAGTACTCTACTTCCATTATTTTCATCTGGAAACGCTGCTCCAATTTGATTCCATAGATCATCTGTCCAAACATCATCACAAACTATGAGGTAGGTTTTGCCTCTCAGAGACTCATGAATCGTGGTAACAAATTCTCCATCTTTTGGGTGCTTGCTGGGTTCGAGTTGTTGCGTTATTTCTCTCAAAATGTCAATTACTTTTAACTTTTGAGAAATAACAACCCATATACGAACTCCAAATCGTTTCTTGACATCATTACTGTGAAATAAAACATAAAACATGTTAGATTATAGTATAACCGGTATTTAAAGATGATAGATTAAAAAAAAGAAATATTTGTAAATTAATTGAGGGCCAAATTGGTTTGGCCATTAGGTAGATGTGAAGATGCCAGTATTATTTTTCTTGTTTTTTTTGGCATGAATGGTATTGCAAAAGTTGTTGGCTCAATATCAATGAGATTTGGCCGCATGAAGATATCTCTTAATAATTAGTAAGATATTTTGTTAACATTTAATTAACTGTCTGTTGTAACAACATGAAGATATTAAAGAGTTAACTAGATAAGATTGAACAGTAAAATAATTGGATACTTCCTAAAATGTACCATATATATTCAACAATAGAAGGTCATGCCGATCTCAAATTAAACCATTTCATGTTAGGATTCTAATTGTGCGAGTTTAATTTGACTCATTGTTGTGTATTTTAGGTATTGAAATATAGGGCAAATTTAATACACTTTTAACTTTTAAAATTTATAAACCTTCGTACACAATAAATAGGTTAGTTGCAAGTGCACAACCTATCGATTGTAGTATGTAGGTATGGATTTGCAGGGAGGTAGGGAAATACTAATTTTTACTAAAGTAAACTACTTTTAAAACAAAACAATAAAAGTAAAAAGGGGGGTTTTGTGTAATTTCATTTTTAATGAAAATTAAAAGATCGTAGCAAAGCAATTAAAATTCAGATGTGATTCGAATTGGAGAAGTCTAGGGGCTTTTGGCTTACAATTCCTTGGTTAATTTCTCATTTATTTGATTTCTAAATTCATATTTGCTTTGATGGGGTTTCTAACCTTATGATGTGCCTAGATAATTCGGATTTCACGATTAAGTACTTCACCCTAACTACCTAGATTTAAGTGCATGTTAGCTTATTTGAACTAAGTATTGATACAAATATTTTGGTGCGACGAGTTAACGTTCCTCTAGTTTTAGGGCTGTCACGATCCTAATAGGAATATTTAACAATACATTCACACAAAATAATATATCAATGTCTAATCTAATCTAGGGTTCCCAATTAGATTTTAGGCTTCACAATTAAGTCCTTCACCCTAACCTGACCATTAATTCCTGTGGTTCCGGATAAAGATTAGAATAGTGTGTTGCTAATCTTAAACCCTAAAGTAGTTCAAGCACATAGTAAGGTACCGTCAAGCAATTGTTCCTAGCAATTCAAGTTGTAAAATCTAAACGGGATACTATCAAGTACATAGATTATGCAATTAGCGAGAACTTATCAATAAACAAGAATAAATCATTCAAGCAAACAATCATCATAAAGAAATAATCAAACAAACTAGAAATTAACGCAAGTTAATGTTTAACGCCAAGGCCTTAGAGAGGAAATCTAGCCTCTCATGGGTGCTTTAACATCCACAAGAAAATACAAAATAAACATGGTAAAAACTGAGAAAATACGTAAGAGAAAAGAATATAACAAATCTCCTAGTTCCTGCCTAAGTTCTTCCCTTGTCGCTCAAGCAAAACCTCAATTTCTTCCTTCTCTTCCTTCGAAATTAATCGCAACTTTGATCACCACCGGAAAGTGGAGTAGAATGACTTCAATTGAGCAATGATGAGCAGTGATCTGGCCTCCTTAATCTTATATAGCATTTTCTAAACTTGGGGATCAAGTTGTTCTATTTTCGGCGCCCACTAAGTCCACTAACTTCCATATTTAGCAGTTTTTCAGGCTGGTGCGGCCATTCGTGTGGCTGCACAAAATTATACATTCCGAATTTGGATTTGTTTTCTTCATGAAAGTTGTAGTCTTTTTGTTCTGGTTCTGCCAAGCTTTGATTCACCCAAATTGGAGTTCGTATGACCAAGATATGGCCAAAATACGAACTGTGTGTCGCAGCTGTGATTCTATGCGGCTAGTTGTGCGGCCCGCACAAAATGCTTGTACAGGCCGCAGGAGGCTCTAAATATTTCCAGTGTACCAAACTTCAAACGGGCATAGATCATGATCCGTAACTCCATTTTTGGTGTTCTACCACTTTTCAGAAAGCTTGCGAGAAGATCTACAATTTGCTCCATTTCCTATAATTTAAATAGACTTTGACAGTAACTTGGTTCTTGACATATTTTAACACAAAATTATACTAAAATACAAGGAAATTAGCTTAGTTTTTTTAGGTTAAACATTAATCAAAAGTATATATAATTTAGACTTATCACCCATTTGATAGAAGAATGTAGACACATCACTCATAAGATAGAAGAATTTTAACGGTTTAGATTCGTGGTTTGAAGTCAATCCGATAGGTTTAATTTGAATTCGCACAATTAAACTCGCACAATTAGAATCCTAACATGAAATGGTTTAATTTGAGATCGGCATGACCTTCTATTGTTGAATATATATGGTACATTTTAGGAAGTATCCAATTATTTTACTGTTCAATCTTATCTAGTTAACTCTTTAATATCTTCATGTTGTTACAACAGACAGTTAATTAAATGTTAACAAAATATCTTACTAATTATTAAGAGATATCTTCATGCGGCCAAATCTCATTGATATTGAGCCAACAACTTTTGCAATACCATTCATGCCAAAAAAAAAACAAGAAAAGTAATACTGGCATCTTCACATCTACCTAATGGCCAAACCAATTTGGCCCTCAATTAATTTACAAATATTTCTTTTTTTTTAATCTATCATCTTTAAATACCGGTTATACTATAATCTAATACATGTTTTATATTTTATTTCACAGTAATGATGTCAAGAAACGATTTGGAGTTCGTATATGGGTTGTTATTTCTCAAAAGTTAAAAGTAATTGACATTTTGGGAGAAATAACGCAACACTCGAACCCAGCAAGCAACCAAAAGATGGAGAATTTGTTACCACGATTCATAAGTCTTTGAGAGGCAAAACCTACCTCGTAGTCTGTGATGATGTTTGGACAGATGATCTATGGACTCAAATTGGAGCAGTGTTTTCAGATGAAAATAATAGAAGTAGAGTACTTATCACCACTAGGTTTTTCAATGTTGCCATGGATGCAGATCCCACATGTGAACCATACAAAGTTTGAAATTATTAGCTACAACCTTAGTAATTTATTAACTTAATAGGCCTGAAATTAGTCATTAATGAAAATAAATTCATTTGAAAAGAACTCTGAAATATCTAATCTTTAAAGTTAATTTCTTTTTTCTCTGTGTTTGATTTTCTCTAATCTCTTAAAAAATTAAAAAGTTATATTAATAGATACTATTCTATGTATAAAAAGTTTTTTCATTGTTTTTTTAATTAGTCTTTTTTTTTCTTTATGTTTAACAAGACTATTATGAACACCGTTGTTATTGGGAGATTTTTTTTTTCTACTTAAGTTTAAAAGATGAGTCCAAGTCCATATTTTATACTTACAGTTTTCATTTTTTTTCCTCACATCTTTTGTATCTAGGAAATAATAAAAACGTGATAAAAACATGAACATTTTGTTTTCTCACATCTTTTGTATCTAGGAAATAAGAAAGCGTGATAAAAACATGTATATCGGATGATAGAAACACCTTTTCTATTTGTGATATGACAAAAATATAATAAAAATATGTATCTCGAATGATTAGTGGTGATAAAATTACTTAAGAATGTGTTGCTGGATCAATTGTAAATCTAGCCAACCAAATTAAGTATTTGTTTAATCCAAAATAAAAACATTTATATTTAATTTATGAAAATATATGAAACTATTTAGAAGCTAAACAATGAGGGTAACTATCATAATTCAATTTAAGAACTTTGGGTGCAATCTTTCACCGCAAAATGGTAGTTTTGAAATCCAGAGTCAACAAAAATTTCAATATTCAAAGTGTTGCAAACAAATTATCAAACTCATGCGGCCATAACTCGTCTTCTGACATAAAACAATGAAGAGTGTTGAAAATATGTGTCTGGCAGGTGAGACTCACCTGTCAGCGATACTGTAGAGGATACTGTTCACTCATGAATTCAAAATTAATATATAAGATATATTTCGCAAAAAGAAAAGAGGATTCCAATGTAGGAGGAATAGGAACGAAGAAGAGGGTTATTTCATTCATTAATGAAATAATTTTGCTCATTTTAAGAAAAAGAGAATTCAAGTATAGTAATTTTTTTCGCCCTGCAATTAAATTTTTAAAAATGCCATAATGGAAGACTTTTTTGTTGTTGTTGTTATTTTAGACCCTATAATTTCTTTTATTTATTTATAAAACTTAATCTCAATTAATATATACTAAAACCTAAACTATTTATTTATAAAACTTAATCTCAATTAATATATACTAAAACTCTAGTTTAGGGGTGAAAACGGATCCGGATAATTCGCTTCGACCAAAGTGCTTACGGGGTCAAATTTTAGTATTTGATGTTTAAACAACAAATCCAAACCGTTAGATGTTCAATCTATATTAAAATGTGCTTGGAAACCAAATTTTACATTGTTTGGAATTATTTTACTATTTATTAAGCTGGTTTGAAAACCGTTGTTTTTCAATGTTGCAGAAATTTAATAAAAACAGCGATTTTCAAACCAGCTTAATAAATAGTAAAAAATTTCCAAAAAATGTAAAATTTGGTTTCCAGCACATTTTAATATAGATTGAATATCTAACGGTTTGAATTTGTTGTTTGAACATCAAATACCAAAATTTGATCCCGTAAGCACTTCGGTCGAAGTGCTTCCAGAAGCAATTTAGCCAGACTCTTATAAATGATTTTGATGTGCTTAATTAATTATGTATAAATGATTTTTGCTCGTTATATTATAATATAACGGATATATCATCACTCGAGGATCAAAATGAAAATCAGCTCTTACTTGTTACTAATTGACTTAATTACAAGAAATAAATAACAAGTCCAAAACACGTGTCTGCATGACAACAGGTGAGACAATCAATATATAGCCTGGATTTGTGTCAACTTAAGATTAGGGCTGACACCATTAACAGCAGCCCACATGTCATGTCATCTGGCTTCCAGCTCAATCAATATATAGCAGATTTGTCACTATCACAGGTTCTCCTCTTGACCATGCACTTGGACAATAATACATAGAGGAGGGTTCCAATGGCTCATGTCTTTCATACTTCATATTTGTATTTTTGTTTTCAAAGTCTAAATTGTCGATCTGAACCGTTCAACGTGATATTCATACTAAAATATGCATACGGATGATATTTTATAATTTTTGAAATTTTTTTACTATTTTTCAAGATGGATACAAAATCACTGTTTTTGAACCGTACGTTAAAAAAACAATGATTTTCTACCCATCTTTTTTCCAAAAATTATAAAATTTCATCCCTAATCATATTTTAGTATGGATATCGTTGAATGGTTCGAATCGACAATTTAGACTTTGAAAATAAAGATATAAAATATGAGGTATGATGAGGTATGAAAGAAATAAGGCACTGGAACCTTACTCTAATAGAAGGAGGGTTCCAATATCTCATGTCTTTCATCGGAGTGCTCCCCTTCCAGATGCTTTTCTTGACATCTCACCCGTCCCACAGTTGCAAGAATACTCTTCATCCACATATGGCCAATCTTCGTCTAGTTGTTTTGCATTGTTCCTTAATTAATTAAGGATTTCAATTGAAGATGACCTACGCCGCACCCATTAAGCTCTCTAGGACTAGGAGGACAAACGAGATTATTTTTCAAATCTGTCCACCAGCTGGCAAGTGGGGCCTGGTATTCAGAGGCACATGAGGTGTCTTCATGATATTGGGTCACATACAATTAATTTTAGATTAGATTTTCTAATGCAGTTTTAATTGCTGTTTCATTCTTGTTCTTGTTATAAATAAATAAATGTGGCTAATTTAAGGTTTTCTATTGAAATATGTACAGGGGTTACACTTGTAATTTCCTGCTCGTTTGGTTGCGCACAAGTAGAGAGGTTGTAATTATGACCATCAATTTATTGTTTCTCTACTTTTTTTTTCTAATATTATTGTAACATTATCACAAAAAATATATATATGATATTAATAACAAAATGAAAAAACAAAACGTTTGTATGTATTGTTTAAAAAACCAATATTGTTTCTTGAACATATCAGTGGGATAGCTAAATTATTTTGAAGCTAATTAAAGTTAAATTAATCATCTAAAAATTCATTAAGCAGAATCAAAATAAGTATAATATTAATTAAGGTTGGAGTTTTGAAGTATTTAGAAATTAATTAGAATTTTGGAAGTCAAGAATTAAAAGATATTTTATAATAATTATCAAGTTAACCAATTAAGGATTATGTTCTTAAAATGACACGTGGGATCCGAAATTTTAATTTCATTTTCATATGAAACTACAAGAAGAGAGACATTTTCTTTTTAATAAAAAAATGTTTAATAAACTTTCTTTCAAATAATTTGGGATTGAATTATCAATTAAGGAAATTTGAGGGTTTATTTTATAAAATATGTAAACTCAAAATAAAACAAAAGGAAGAAACACCGTGGCCGTGGCATTTGAGACACGCGGCTATCTTGCATTCATCTCCACCCTCTAATCGATTTTCCAAAATCACTTTAATGGGTTTGGTCTCTCTCCTTCGGAAGGAAAAAAGAAATTGGGTTTGGTAACCGGATATAATTTCCGGCTACAATGAGAATCCAAAAAAATAGAAATTAAATAACCGGATATAATTTCCGGCTACAATGAGAATCAAAAAAAATAGAAATTAAATAACCGGATATAATTTCCGATTAAAAAAAAAAATTGGGTAATTTGTAATTCTAGAGGTTATTTTAATTGATTGTAGCTACTCAAATTTATCAAAATTACATAAATTAAAGTACTTAACTATTAATTGCCACTTACAGAATCACTAAAATCTTGACAGAACCAAAAATAAATTAACTTGTAATTAAGAAAAACATTAGAGCTTAGAAATCGCCAAACCCATCAGAATGACCACTCATTTCCGTAACCAATAATGGTTGCTGAAGCTTCAATGGTGCATGTTCCTTTGATAAGGTATCCATTTGATTTGTTCTGGAAATCGGCGAGTCTTATGAACAGTTGATATCCCACACAGGGTTCACGGATCGTCAAATTGGAACAGACTACAATTATGTATAATTGAAAGAGTTAATTATGCATGTAACACAAATTAATTAGATAAAATGTTTGTAAAAGGAATTATTAATTAGGTAAATTAAATGAGACTAACATCTTCTTTTGTAAGGATCCAGGGTTCCGGTGCCCAGAGAATCATATGCGAGTACTTCTCGTGATTGTCTTTTGATAGAGATAACTGCATCAACCATCACACCACTCGATGGGGGAAGCTGTGATTTAGATTTCTCATCCAGCATCAAGTAAAGACCGATACCGTTCTGGTAGGGAGCATTTTGTTGTTCTAGTCGTAATCTCCTGATTATTAACAAATTAAGTGGATTAAACTTAATTAGCTATATATATATAATGCATGAGCTATATAGGTTTGATAAATATATAGAGAGAGAGAGAGTCACATCCATACCAAGTGTATTCACCAATCTTAAAAGGATTGGAGTAAGCATTAGGTCTGCTCAGCTTAGAAAAATCCTCAATGTACCAGCTGCATGACCCGCTTGACGACTTGTTTTTCTGTATAAAACTGATCATCTCCACGCCGTTCCAAGGCACCTTTTTGAATTCGATAAATTCTACACCGAATGTTATGTAGTCCTCCGCTATAGATCCTAAAGATAGATTTTTCAGTGTCTCGAGTGGTATCATGCACGACACTTCACAACTATGATCACTACTTGGCGAGAACGTGTGACTAACTGTAATTATATGAAGGACCAAAATAATATGAAAACAGAAATGAATTTGTTACATATTTGCATATTGCAGGAAACATTTATATAAAATAAAATGAAGAATACAAAGTAATCAATAGTACGGCCTACGTACCTTGACGTTCTATGTGCTTCCGGTCTCGTCGTTTTATAATGAAAAATTTGACCTTGGTTTCAAGTATATAGTTAGTACATAATCCAGTTGGCCTAAGATCAAGTGACACATGTTTCTCTGAATCTGTGGCCCCACTCTTCCTATCCATTAGATTGATGGACAACAGCCTGTATGTATATAAACCAAGTGATCCAAGAAAACATCATAAAAGAAAACTAAAAAGAAAGATAATAAAAGGAAATCAATCAATCATTCGTACCATTTGATGTCGAGCATTTTAAAAAGAGTATGAGTGAGGCCTCCTCCCTCCTCCAAGAGAGATGTGAATCCATCTATTTTCCATACAAATACACGTTTCTCGGTGCCCCTGCTTTTTGCTACCACTGCATTTTATTTTTATTAATGTTATAGCAAACCAAAATTATATTTCTGCTACCACTGGTGAAAAGGAACAAATATTTAGTTAAAACAAGGGGAAAATACAATAATTAGATGAGATCTTACAGCAAGAACATGAACAACCCATCTCTTATCCCTCTCTCTAGATCTCTCTCTCAATGTGGTGGTAGAAAAATAAAGGAGTATGGTTTTAATTTCTGTACATAATAATCTGCCACTATGAGACATATATATATAATATGAATACTATTGTTTATATGCCTATAATATATAATTGTTTCCAAAATTAGTTTTGCCTACCATAAATCTAGATTTTCTATATCCACTAAATATTCAGCTAACAACGTATGGAAAGGTTTGATTTGGATGTTAATTTAGTTTATGTTTTGAGGAACATATACTTTAATGAATTTAGAAAAATAAGGAAGGAAGTGCACAATATCAGTCAATATGATCTAATTTAGATTGAAAGACACAAATAAGGAAGTGAAATATCTAATTCGCCAATCAATCAACAAGAATATATATCTAATTGATATTTTATTTCCTTCTTGCGTAGGATCTGTAGTTCACAGATTATGAGTGCTATATATTTAAAAGAAGGTCAGTGATTTTAATCATGTTATAATCCGTAAATTTTAAAATTTAATTAATTAGACTAACAATTAAAATTTACAACTAATTAAAATTTTAATTAAATTATTATGGAAAAATAAAAGTTAAGTAATTAGATGGATAAATTAGTTATGTAAATTATTTATTAAACTAATTAGTAATTTTATAAATTTTAGATTTAATTTAACAAATAAAAATTTCTAAATAAAAAAAATGCAAATGTTAATAAATTAGAAAACAATTAGAAACCGATTTTCTCAAAAAAAATTTAAACTCCCTCAGTAACGAAAATTATATCCGGTTACCCAATTTCTTTTTTTTTTTTTTGTTTCGCTTTGTAACCAGAAATTATATCCGGTTACCAATTTCTTTTTCTTTTTTATTGTATTCGCTTTGGAAATTATATCCTGTTGCCCTTTTAACATTTAACAATATTGGGATTAATTGTGTGCTCTTTTCCACCGTTTTTCTGTGGAAATCCAACCAAATTTAGATATTGGGTCACATACAATTTTAGGTTAGGTTTTCTAATGCAGTTTTAATTGTTGTTTCATTCATGTACTTGTTATAAATAAATGTGGCTAATTTAAGGTTTTCTATTGAAATATATATAGGGGTTACATGCACTTGTAATTTCCTGCTCGTTTGGTTGCGCATGCACAAGTATAGAGGTTGTAATTATGACCATCAATTTATTGTTTCTTACTTCTTTTTTTCTAATATATGGTGTAAATATTTCACTGACAGTTATCATTCTCATAAATTTTGTATATTGGATTTATAACCATTTCTTAATCCAAGAGAATAAGATTTCTAATTAATTTTAAATTGGTAACCGGATATAATTTTTGGTTACCAAAAAAAGTGAATTTAAATTTAAAAATAATCGAAACGAAATCTTTAATTTGCTTCACCTCTGAATTAGATCATATTGATTGATCTTGTGCACTTCCTTCCTTATTTGTTTGTTGTTTTAATTAAGCTACTTAAATAAGAATGCTATGACATTAATTATACATAATAATATTTAACCGTGGGGTTATGATTCATTAAGTCCGTTTTTTTTTAAAACAAAATCTGGCCAGGTTAATTATATATTTTTCGTTGATCTTGAATTCTTGATGATGAACCAAACAGGAAACCAATCCGGGTCCGGTTTATTCCGGCCGAACCGGGAGGTGCGGTTCGGGATTAATAACAGTGAAATAATTCGTAAAATCCATTAAAGTATATGTTCCTCAAAACAGAAACTAAATTAAGATCCAAATCAAACATTTCCACATTTGTTAGCTGGATTTTTAGTTGATATAGAAAATCTAGATTTATGGTAGGCAAAACTAATTACGGAAACAATTATATATTATAGGCATATATATACAATAGTATCCGGCTGAGCTGTAGTATATTATATATATATATGTCTCATAGTGCAGATTATTACTACGTACAGATTATTATTAAAACCATACTCCTTTATTTTTCTACCACCGCATCCAGAGAACGATCAGAGATGGATTCTTCATGTTTTTGTCGTAAGATCTCATCTAAGTATTATTTTTTCTCTTGTTTTAACTAAATATTTGTTCCTTTTGACGAGCGATAATAATTTTGGTTTGTTAACAATAATAATAATAATAAAATGCAGTCGTAGCAAAAAGAAAACCTGGTGTATTTGCACGGAAAATAGATGGATTCACATCTCTCTTGGAGGAGGGAGAAGACCCCATTTATTTTTCATTCAAAATGCTGGACATCATGTGGTATGATTGATTGATTTTATTTTATTATCTTTATTTTTAATTCCCTTTTATGATGTTTCCTTCACTTGGCTATATATGATTAATTTATATACATAGGGTGTTGTCCATGAATCCAATGGATAGGAAGAGTGAGGCCACAGATTCAGTGAAACAAGCGTCAGTTGATCTTATTATGATACATGGATTATGTTCTGACTATATGCTTGAAACAAAGGTCAAATTTTTCATTCTAAACCAACGAGACGGGAAGCACATAGAACGCCAAGGTATGTAGGACGTACTATTAGAATTTGTCTTTACTTTTTTTTTTTATTACTTTGTATTCTTCATTTTATTTTATATAAAATGTTCCCTGCAATATGCAAATATGTAACAAATTAATTCATTTCTGTTTTCATATTATTTTGGTCCTTGATATAATTACAGTTAGTCACACGTTCTCGCCAACTAGTGATCATCAATATGAAGAGTTGTGCATGATACCACTCGAGACATTGAAAAATTCATCCTTAGGATTTCTAATGCACATAGAACGCCAAGGTAGGACGTACTATTAGAAATTTAGAATCTATCTGTCTTTACTTTTTTCGATTACCTTGTATTCTTTATTTTATTTTATTTCATATTATTTAATTTGTACTATAATTAATTACAGTTAGTCAGACGTACTTGCCAACTAGTGATAATAAACGTAAAGTGTCGTGCATGATGCCGCTCGAGAAACTTAAAAATCCATCCTTAGAATTTCTAATGGAGGACTCCATAGAATTCGGCGTGGAATTTATCGAATTCAAAAAGGTACCTTGAAGAAGTGGAATTAGTTATTTTATGTTAAGTTTAGAATATATTTTGTTATCCTTAATTAAGTTTAGAATATTTGTGTTAATTGGATGATATTTTGTGGAAGGTGGTGTTAGTTATTACTTATTAGTGGTTGTTTTGCTGATATTTTGTTAATCGGATGATATTATATTTGGTTTTGTTAAATGAGATGATATTATGTTTGGTTTGTTAATTAATCGGATGATATTATGTTTGGTTTTGTTAATCGCATGATTTTATGTTTGTTTGGTTTTGTTAAATCGGATGATATTGTGTTTTATTTTGTTAATATAAATAACTATGAAGGTTGATGCGGAAAAGTTAATGAGAATCATAATACATGATTAGAGGAAAGTTGATGCGGAAAATATTGGAAGATTGGAAAATAATGGAAGATTGAAAAATCAGCATTTTGGTTATTGGGCAACCCTAAATTTGGTTATTGGGTAACCGGATGTAATTTCCGGTTACCAAGAGAAAAAAATCAAAAAAATTAGGTAACCGGATATAATTTTCGGTTACCAATAGTTAAAAAAATGTACCAGAGTTAAAAAAAAAATTGGTAACCGGATATAACTTTCGGTTAGCAAGAGATGAAAAAAAAAGTAAATTTAAATTTAAAAATGAATTTGTCTCTCCGATGCGACACTGGAATCGAAACGAATCTTTAATTTGCTTCACCTCTAAATCGTGTTTGATTATAAGTTATAACATATATAGGACAAGGAATTTGAGATTGGGTCAGTGAGCTCAGTTGATTGATGAGAAGATGGTGGGATCGAGTATGGTTGTTTACTCATTTTTGAAGTGACACGTGTCTGAGAATGCAGCTACAAGAGTACTCCAGTTTAATTTTCATCGTTTCATCAATCAGTGAATTTAGTTTATAAGTAATATATATATAGAGAGGAGGTTCAAATGTATCATAATTTTTGTGTTCCGATATCCTCTACATTCTTTATCTTCATTTTCAAAGTCCGAACAGGTGATCCCAACTGCTCAACATGATTTTCATAATAAAATATGCTTGGGGACCAAATTTTATATGTTTTAGCATTTTTTTACTATTTTATTTATAGGTACAAAATCACTTTTTTAAAGAGATTCTGGACCATCCGATAAAGTAATATTATACCTATGTAAAAAAAAGTAAAAAAATTATATATATATATATATAGAGGAGGGATCCAATTACACCTTTTTTGGTGACACATCATGACACTGTTTTTTATATAGGTCAATTTTGCAATTTCAAAATCCAAACAGCCGATCTGAACCGTTCAACATGATCACCATATTAAAATGTGCTTGGAGATCAAATTTTACATTTTTTTGAATTTTTTTACTATTTATTAAGATGGTTACAAAATCACTGTTTTTCAATGGTCTAAAAACAACGATTTTTGTAACCATCTTAATAAATAGTAAAAAATTCAAAAAAATGTAAAATTTGATCTCCAGGCACATTTTAATATATCCATCATGTTGAACAGTTTAAATCGACTATTTGGACTTTAAAAATGGTAGGTGTCAAAGTGTGTCACCAAAAAAGGTGTAATTGGATCCCTCCTCATATATATATACATATACATATATATATATATATATATAGAGTAGGGCTATTGTGCTTTGCAAAGTAAAGCCATCGTTTTACTTCGGCTTACTTTTTGGATTTTCAAAGTCCAAAACGTCGATCCGACCGTTCAAGTTGATCTACATATTGAAATGTGCTTGCAGACCAAATTTTACATTTTTTGGAATTTTTTTACTATTTATTAAGCCACTTTGAAAATTGCTGATCACATGGTCCAGAAAAAACAGTGCAACAAAATTCTGGACCATGTGATCAGCAATTTTCAAAGTGGCTTAATAAATAGTAAAAAAATTCCAAAAAATGTAAAATTTGGTCTGCAAGCACATTTCAATATGTAGATCAACTTGAACGGTCGGATCGAAGTTTTGGACTTTGAAAATCCAAAAAGTAAGCCGAAGTAAAACGATGGCTTTACTTTGCAAAGCACAATAGCATAATTCTATATATATATAGAGGAGGGATCCAATTACACCTTTTTTGGTGACACATCATGACACCATTTTTTTATAGGTCAATTTTGCGATTTTAAAATCCAAACAGTCGATCCGAACCGTTCAACATGATCACCATATTAAAATGTGTTTGGAGATCAAATTTTACATTTTTTTGAATTTTTTACTATTTATTAAGATGGTTACAAAATCGTTGTTTTTCAATGGTCTGAAAACAACGATTTTGTAACCATCTTAATAAATAGTAAAAAAATTCAAAAAAATGTAAAATTTGATCTCCAAGCACATTTTAATATATCCATCATGTTGAACGGTTTGGATCGACTATTTGGACTTTGAAAATGGTAGGTGTCAAAGTGTGTCACCAAAAAATGTGTAATTTGATCCCTCCTCATATATATATAGAGCTGGGCTACGATGAGTTGTGAAGTAAGAGGTGATTTTTACTTCATGCTCATATTTTCATTTTGAAAATATAAACAACCGATCCGAACCGTTCAACATAATCACCATATTGAAATGTGCTTGGAGACCAAATTTTACAATTTTTAGAATTTTTTTACTATTTATTAAGCCACTTTGAAAATCGCTGATCCAATGGTCTAGAAGTTTTTACTGTTTCTTACTGTTCACTTAAATCAGCGATTTTCAAAGTGGCTTAATAAATAGTAAAAAATCCAAAAAAAATGTAAAATTTGGTCTCCAAGCACATTTCAATATGGAGATCATGTTGAGCGGTTTGGATTTTCAAAATGGGAATATGAGTGTGTTACTTCACAACTCACCATAGTCTATCTCTCTGTTTTTTTTAGAAAACCTGGCAGAGGCTGCGTAGGCTGTCTCTCTCTCTCTACATGATCTCCATATTGAAATGTACTTGGAGACCAAATTTTACATTTTTTGGAATTTTTTTACTATTTATTAACCCACTTTGAAAATCGCTGATCCATTGGTTTAGAATTTTTTACTGTTTTGCTACTGTTCATCCGGATCAGCGATTTTCAAAGTGGCTTAATAAATAGTAAAAAAATTGCAAAAAAATGTAAAATTTGGTCTCCAAGCACATTTCAATATGGAGAACAACTTGAGCGATTCGGATCGGTAGTTTGGATTTTCAAAATGGAAATATGGCGTGGAGTACAGAGCGTTTTACTCCATGGCCTAACTAAGTCCACCTCTCTCTCTCTCTCTATATATATATATATATATATATATATATATATATGGGTCTGTCTAATTTGCTGCCGGCAGCAGTTCGGCCAAGTGCTGCCGGGGCTATATTTAGCCGTGTGATGTCCAAACAACAAATTCAAACCGTTAGATGTTTAATCTATACTATAATCTACTTGGAGACCAAATTTTACATTTTTTGGAATTTTTTTACTATATATTAAGCTGGCTTGAAAACCGCTGTTTTTAGTAAATTTCTGCAACGTTAAAAACAGCGGTTTTCAAACCATCTTAAAAAATAGTAAAAAAATTCCAAAAAATGTAAAATTTGGTCTCCTAGTAGATTTTAATATATATTGAACATCTAACGGTTTGAATTTGTTGTTTGAACATCACACGGCTAAATAATGCCCCGGCAGCACCTCGGCTGAACTGCTGCCGGCAGCAAATTAGCCACAGCCTATATATATATATATATATTATGAGATAGGCTATCATGCTTTGAAAAGTAAAGAGAGTGTTTTACTTCCCGCTCATATCTCCATTTTCAAAGTTCAAACAGTCGACCGAACTTCTCAACATGATTTTTATATTGATATGTGCTTGGAGACCAAATTTTACATTTTTTAGAAAAAATTTCCAGTTTTTTTAGAATTTTTGAATATCACAGCTTTTTATTAAATAAAATAATAATAAAACATTCACAAAAACACTAATTTTCAAAAATTCTGAAAAAAATAGTAAAAAATTTCCAAAAAATGTAAAATTTGATATCCAAGCACATATATATTAATATAAAGATTATGTTGAGAAATTCGGATCAACTGTTTGAACTTTGAAAATGGAGATATGAGCGGGAAGTAAAACACTCTATTTACTTTCCAAAGCATCGTAGCATCACTCTATGTATTATAATTATTTATTATATTAGGTGGTATTACTGTCTTAATGCCGACTTAATTAATATGAGTTGAAGTCTGAACCAAACTTTTGGCAGTTCCTCACCAAAATCTTTATTCACCATACTGGTGTTGATAACTAAGAATTTATTTTCTTAAGGAAAAAAATATTAAGTTTAATTAGAGTTGAACAACAAATAATCGGTTACTCCACATTTTATATAAATTAATCGAGTGAAAAAAAGAAGGAAAAAGAGGCCCGGGATAAAAACTGCAACACTTTACATACAACTGATTTATTACAAAGCATGCATTGAGAGGCACAAATAATATTTACATCCATGTATATAAGAACAAAAAAAATAAAATCACAATCTCCAACAAATAATCGGTTACTCCACATTTCAGAGAATTTTATATGAAGTTTAGCAAAATTATTTCATTAATGAATGAAATAACCCTCTTCTTCGTTCCTATTCCTCCTACATTGGAACCCTCTTCTCTTTTAGCGAAATCTATCTTATATATTAATTTTGAATCCATGAGTGAATTTGCATATATTTTCATATATAGATAGTTTCATATATTTTCATAAATTTAATAAAAATGTTTTTATTTTGGATTAAACAAATACTTAATTTGGTTGGCTAGATTTACAATTGATCCAGCAACACATTCTTAAGTAATTTTATCACCATTAATCATTCGAGATACATATTTTTATTTTATTTTTGTCATATCATAAATAGAAAAGGTGTTTCTATCATCCCATATACATGTTTTTATCACGTTTTTTTTATTTCCTAGATACAAAAGATGTGAGAAAAAAAAATGTTCATGTTTTTATCACGTTTTCATTATTTCCTAGATACAAAAGATGTGAGCAAACAAAAATAAAACTGTAAGTATAAAATATGATCTATCTTGATAAAAAAAATCATGGAGACTTGGACTCATATTTTAAACTCAAGTAGAAAAAAAAAATCTCCTAATAACAACGGTGTTCATAATAGTCTTGCTAAACATAAAGAAAAAAAAAGACTAATTAAAAAACAATGAAAAATCTTTTTATACATTGAATATTATCTATTAATATAACTTTTTAATTTTTTAAGAGATTAGAGAAAATCAAACATAGAGCTAATTCTACCCATGGAGAAAAAATTAACTTTAAAGATTAGATATTGTCTAGGTTTAATATGCAAATGCTGCCTGGAATAGCGACCATGGTATTTGGGGTCGAGTACGCCGTCCCCATACCAGCCTCTGTTTTTAATGATCTCTTGAATAAACGTATCAATCCCATCAGATTTGGTATTTGGAGTTTAACATTCGGTTTATCTCTGTTTTTTTTATTTCTGTTGTTGTTATGGTCCTTTCCACGTGGAGGATCTCCTTCAGCAGACCCTGTTGCCGCCGAAGCCCTATTCGTGTGCTTAGTCTGATGATGTGGGTCCTACTTGCAACGATGGTGAATGCTACCATAAGGCTTTTTATTAACCAATGGAAGTAGAATGTTTTGATGAAGGATGTTTTGATGTTTTGATGTGCTTGTTTTTTTGTTGATAGGATGTTTTGATGAAGGATGTTGTTTTTTTGTTAGTTATTTTTGGTTATGTCAAGATTTTAGTGATTCTGTAAGTGGCAATTAGTAGCTAAGTCCTTTAATTTATGTACTACTCTTCTTAGCTCAATCATAGTTTAAGTGCTTGATCTTCAGGATTTCTTTAAAGAAAATTAAAATGCCCTCTTAATTTTAAATTTTGATAAATCATAGTTTAAGTGCTTAGATGATTATTAATATATACTTAGATCAGTATTAATTTTAGGCCACCAAAAGATTTCCGCAGATTCTAATATTATGTTCATTTTCTTTCTCTATTCTCTATTAAATCTTAAAATTATGTATCAAGTTTGTGATTTTGTTATTATTACTCCTGTCAACGCTCTTCGAGTGTTTTTAAGATTTTATAGAACAGCTTCTGATTCTTCAACATAGATTAATTTTGTGTTGCATGAGCTAACTTGATTTCACTTTCAGTATATTAATTATCATAAAATATATACAAAAAAAAAGAAAGATGATACGTCAGAAATTATGCGCAAACGGAAATGAGACATATCAATCAAGTTATTTATATAGAACAAAATCCATTATAACTTTATTTAGAAAATGTGCATTTTAAATTTTAAACCTGAAGACAAGTATTAAATAAATTCATAATTTAATGTACTAAATTCGAAATTCCGGCCCTAACTATTTATTTTCGTCTCAAACTCAAGAAAAAATAAATAAATTCTCATTAGCATATATAGTCGTTTGAATATCTTGCCCTTCAAGAACCGGATTTTCATTAACATATATAATCGTTTTTTTTTTCGTTTCTTATATATATTAATCACCATGTACCAAGTACCAGCAAGTTTACTAAAAAAAAAAAAAAAGTTTACCAAAAAAGGAAATTAGTTAACCGGATATCATTTCAGTTACAAAAGTTAAAAAATATAAAAAAATAGGTAACCAGATATAATTTTTAGTTATTATTTTTAAAAAATGAGTAACAGGATATAATTTTCGGTTGTAAAAAAAAATTCCGTTTTTTATATTCTTTTTATTTACGTTTTATAAAAAAAATCTGGTGCATGTGGGCAATTATATTATTTTTAGCCTCGTTGAACCACAACAAACAAAAAATATTGTTTTTTAAGGAGAAATCCGTAGGTATTTTAAGAAAATAAATAATAATATTTCAGCGAAAGTAAAAAGTAAATAAATAACAGCCTACTTTAACAAATTTAAAATAAACTATTCGAGTCCCTTGTTCTTTGTTGCTAAATTTTAAAAGAAAACAATTGGGGTGTAATTGCAAAATTTCCTCCTTTTTCTAACAACCTCTTCATTTTAACAATTGGGGTGTATTCGAGTCCCGTAATATTTCTAAATCTTGATTCTGACATTTACATTTGCAAGAAAGGAGCAAATATTCGAGTCCCGTAAAATCACCACCTTTTTTTTCTCTATATTTCTCATTTTTTTAATATCTTTTTTTTTCTCAATATCCTGTCAGCCCAAATTTTTTTAGTTACCATTCTAAAATTTCAAAATTCTGATATTATACAATTTATCTTAAACATTTTTGGCTGGTGTATTTTTCAATCCTGTTCTATTTTTGTGTGTTTGGAACTCCCCATTTTCATCTGCGCCAAGCAGTGGCGAGGCTAGGATTTGAGCTAGGGGTAGGCAAAAATCGGATTCAGGTTCAAATAAATTAACAGGTTCGGGTTCGGATTCAAGACACAATTCAAAAAAATAGCAAGAGGCGGCGATTTCTTTTTTCCTTTGCGCAGCAGCGATTTCCCTTTCCGCGTCTGGGCTTTCCGTGTCTTTGCTGGGATCCGCATTTTTTTTTTGCTGGGCTTTCCGCGTCTTTGCTGGGCTCTGGAAATCAGGGGTAGGCAAACCATCAAAAAAAAAGTCCAAAAAAAAAAATCAATTCCAGGGGTAGGCAAGTGCCTACCCCTGCTCTCACGTGGCCTCGCCTCTGGCGCCAAAAATGGTACGTACACTAGGTCTGCATGGTGTCAAGTTTTAAAAAATAAAAATGGGTGAGATTGTGATTTATGTTTTACCAGATTCAAAACATTATTCTTTTCTTAAATTATTTCAACCAGATACAAAACCTAATAAGGGTTTAAAGGTCATGTCATGGTTGTACACAATTGATTATTTACTATTTCTCAAATATAATAATACAATTTATCTTTTTTTTTAATTTATGTCCACAAATTGTAATAATTTACTTTTACATGATTCTTCTACTTTGTATTGCCAAAAACATCTATAAAATTTTATAATTTGTTTTCAAACTATGCTCTAATAGGCTTTGTTGTTGTTGTTATTGTTTTTCTATAAATTTTGTTTATCATCTGATTCTGCAGAAGAATATTAGATGGACTGTAAGATTTTTTTTGTAAAAGTGTTTTGAAATATTAAAAGTTCCAAAAATGAGGTTTAACATTTAATTTTAACCTTTTATCGTAAAAAAAAAATTATTTTCATTTTTCAGCCATAACCATTAACCAACAAAACCAAAAGTCTGAAAATCAACTAAACGCTAATCTGAATGCAATACTTTATATAAACCATTTTCTCGTATCCAAAATTTTGTGTTTCTTACTGTTCATATCATATTATAATTTCATTATTAAATAGCTAAATTTTACTCTCTTTTTTTCAAAAATTAGATAGTAGAGAAAAATTTAGTTCACACTTTTGAATTAACTATTAATTAAATGTCTATTGTATCGAAACAACAACTCTTTAATTAATTAAATGTCTATTGTACATAATTAATGAGGTGAGCAGTGAGCTGCCAATTAATTAAATGTCTATTGTTCCTCACACCTGACACCTGACACGTCTGCGCGTAAACTCAGAAAGTGTTAAAACTTTTCAGAGCTCAAAGTAATGCCTACTCAAGAAAGATCTTCGCAGATTTCATAGTACCTTTACATGGCTACCCAAGAAAGATCTCATTTTCAGAGCTCAATTTGCAGATTTAGTTTGAAAAAAGTTTAATTTACCGAGTAAAATAAAATGTATGAAAATATTTTTGGCTGAAAGGAAACAAAAAGAAAATGAATAATAATAAGTTGTGTTTACTAATTCTATTAACCAAAAACTACAATGTAATAACAATTTCTTAAAAAAAAAAATTTGCTATTACGCAATAGCTGTGCATTTGTCCTCCAATAAATGCTCCAAATTTGACAGTCTCGTTTTTTACAATAAAAATTCTAATACATTTCGTTTTTAAAATTATGTGTGACAGATGTCGCACTTTTCTTTACAATTTTTTTTTATTTTATATATTTATTACGAAGAATTTTTTTACGAGGATAAATGCATTTTTTTTTGCTAAATCATTAATCCCAACAATATAAAAAATGAGCGTTACAAAAATAAAAAGAAATTGCTAACTCAAAAAAAATCCATAAATAAATAAAAGAAATTATTAATTGGAATTAAGTTTCATAAATAAATAAAAGAAATTATTTAATAAATAATCAAGTTACACGGATTGAGCGAGATTGACCCATAAAATTTTCGGATCGGGTTCAAGTGATTGAATTATGATCCATATTGGATTACTCGCATTGGACCCTTTTAAAAATAATGAAAAAATGATTTGATTTGAACCCTATCCAATCCATTTACATCCTTATTTTTTTAATCTCCCGCATGCAAAAGTAATATAAGTAGTATATAACTCATGTCAAGATTTCAAATATTATTTTAAAAACTAACCATTTAAAATAAAAAATAAAAATAACAATAATAATAAAAATTGCGAATTATTGTTGAATAATTGGCTCAAGCCAAGCCAATGCATCTCAGAGCATTTATAAGTTAGGGACTTAAATTAGCTCAATTCCACAGTTTTCTGTTGAAATCCAACCAAATTTAGATATAAATTTTAGGTTAGGTTAGGTTTTCACATACAATTTCACATGGTGCTCAATTTCACATACAATTTTAGGTTAGGTTTTCTAATGCAGTTTTAATTGCTAGTTCATTCTTGTTCTTGTTATAAAAAAATAAAAAAATGTGGCTAATTTAAGGTTTTCTATTGAAATATGTATAGGGGTTACACTTGTAATTTCCTGCTCGTTTGGTTGCATACAAATATAGAGGTTGTAATTATGACCATCAATTTATTGTTTCTCTACTTTTTTTTCTAATATTATGGTGTAAATATTTCACATCCTCATAAATTTTGTATATTGGATTTAGAGCCATTTCTTAATCCAAGAGAAGAAGATTTCTAATTAATAATCTTTTACATTTGTAATATTACGGTGTAAATATTCAAGTTTGATTTGACATTTCAAAATCTCTTACATATTTATGTTCACTCAAGTTTGGATGATTTATGTTCCATTTTCATATCTCTATATCTTTTTTTTTTTTTACCATGCATAAAGGAGGAAACGAACGATGAGAAATTCAATTACCAAGAAAAATTGAGGCCCACATACATTCTAAAAATTTGAAGAGAAGATAATTATGAAGAGTAGGATTAAAATACATTATTAGTTTTTTCCTTCAATCTTACTCTAAATTTTTATTTTTGTTTTAAAGTTTGAACAGTCGATCCTGATCTTTATATTAAAAGAGGAGGGATCCAATTACACCTTTTTTGGTGACACACTTTGACACCTACCATTTTCAAAGTCCAAATAGTCGATCCAAACCGTTCAACATGATGGATATATTAAAATGTGCTTGGAGATCAAATTTTACATTTTTTTGAATTTTTTTGCTATTTATTAAGATGGTTACAAAAATCGTTGTTTTCGGACCATTGAAAAACAGCGATTTTGTAACCATCTTAATAAATAGTAAAAAAATTCAAAAAAATGTAAAATTTGATCTCCAAGCACATTTTAATATGGTGATCATGTTGAACGGTTCGGATCGATTGTTTGAATTTTGAAATCGCAAAATTGACCTGTATAAAAAATGGTGTCATGATGTGTCACCAAAAAATGTGTAATTGGATCCGTCCTCATGTTAAAATGTGCCGGGAGACGACCAAATTTTATATTTTTTGAATTATCATTATTATTAAACAAGTTTGATTTGACATTTCAAAATCTCTTACATTTGTGCGCACTTGTATTTGGATGATTTATGTTCCATTTTCATATCTAGTGGTGTCATATATCCGAAAATTATATCCGGTTACTACTTTGTTACCAACTTCTTTTTATTAATGAAAATTATCCAATTTCTTTTTTTTACTCCTGGTAACCGGAAATTATATCCGGTTACCTAATTTGTAACGTGTAAGGTTTTCTATTGAAAATTTGAAATACGTACAGGGGTTACACTTGTAATTATGACCATCAATTTATTGTTTGTCTACTTTTTTTTCTAATATAATGGTGTAAATATTTCACAGGAGGTCCGATGGGCATCGGACCTACTTTTAGGTTCAATTGACTCCACTGTACGATTAGTATTAAATCTGTGTGCACGGAAATTGATAAAGACTTGCACGGATTTTGATGCAGAGTGCACGAATCTTGATGCTAATCGGATGGTCATCACACCCATCGAACCAAAGTAGGTCCAATGGGCATCGGACCTGATCTGAATTCATTTCACAGACAGTTAGTCATCCTCGTAAATTTTGTATATTGGATTTAGAGCCATTTCTTAATCCAAGAGGATGGCACATTAAACTCTATTTGAAAATTATCTACTTTGGAAACACATCTCGGTGGAATCAAATATATGCAGGAGTTACCTAATATTGTGATCATCATTGATCAGCAAAGAAAATATATAGCTCTTCGAGAATGTATTATTCTGGGTATTCCGATAATTTGCTTAATCGATACAGATTGTGATCCAGATCTCGTGAATATTCCAATTCTAGCCAACAATAAAGATACAGTTTCAATTCCATGGATTCTTAACAGATTAGTGTCCGCAATTTGCGAGGGTAATTCTAGGTATATAAAGAGAGGGTCATTTTAGCTATATTAAAGAATCATTATTAAATAACCATTTCATCGAATTCAATAAAGAATTCTACGAAATATTTTTGTTAGTAATTTTATAATTGCATAATATTGATTCAATTTTTTTTATCTCTTTATTTTATCTAAAAATAGTGAAATGGAACTTCCTTTATTAAAATTCATAAAGGGAATTATTTAATTATAAGTTATAAGTAGTTAATTTCTTTCTTTTTTTTTTATAGAGTTCCTTTCAAAAACAAACCATAAAATTAGAGTTTGGTAAAAAAAAGGGCTTTTCTTGGATTTGAACGTATGACTTTCATATTCAAAAACAAAGATTTCTAATAAATAATCTTTTACATTTCTAATATTACGGTGTAAATATTCAAGTTTGATTTGATATTTCAAAATCTCTTACATATTTGTGTGCACTTATGTTATGTTTGGATGATTTATGTTCCATTTTCATATCTCTATATCTTATCTTATTTTATTTTTTTACCATGCATAAAGGAGGAAACGAACGATGAGAAATTCAATTAACAAGAAAAATTGAGGCCCAATACATTCTAAAAATTTGAAGAGAAGATAATTACAAAGAGTGGATTAAAATGCATTATTAGTTTTTTTCTTCAATCTTATTCTAAATTTTTATTTTCGTTTAAAAGTACAAAAATCCTCCATTTACTCTCTAACAAAATTTCAAAACTTTTAACGTATATATATCACATTATCAGCTCTCTCAGCCATCCGATTATATTATATATTCTTATTTATTATGATTGATAAACTCATTTTTTTTTTCTTGTGACGCTCCCTCTCGATCTCCTCGATCGTTTACGAACACATTATATATGTCCGTATTTCGCCCAATATTATTTAGAGAGTAATTGTGATTAAGTCTGCACGAATCTCAAATACTGCCCCCTGCGCTATCCCCGAATAGGCACCGGACACGTCAGTCACGCACAAGCTGAGTGTACCATACGGCCACAGAACATCATTACTCTTTTTTATGCAAGGCAGCAGCTTCAAATTAATTACAAATCACTAGGAAGCCATAATGCTATATATATATAACTAGCTATGAACCTTTTCTTTCTTTACTCACTTCTCTTCTGCATCATGAAATTTTTTAAGTCTGAACAAGGTAGCTTAAGTCTGAACAAGGGCAGCAGCTACAAATCACTAGGTAAAAAACCGTAAATAAATAAAACTAAAATCACAAAACGACTTGATTACTAGTACAGAACCAAATAGAATTGTTGTTGCTTACCACTCCGTACCGAATTATGATTGTGTCGATGTATGAGAATAGCCTCCATTGAGTAAATTGATGAGAGAGCTATACTGACCTCTCATCACAGCCTCGCAGTCATCTTCCGTGAAATGAACATTTTGCTGGGCCACACGCTCGTCCGGAATATTTTGACTGGTGTCGATATCTTCTGGATTTGCTGGAAGCCTTGCTTCGGCAACGATGGCTAGGTATAGGTCTAGGTGGCCGAGGTCTGCTAAATTATCGCGACAATAACGGAGAAGAAGCACCCCGTAAGACACCTGTCCAGGTGTTACACACCACTTAACTGCTTGGACGGTCATACGAATATGGCGGTACAACTGTTTTTTTTTTTAAGAATAATTAGATTTGAGACAGAAACAACATAAGAATAGGGTTTTTAAGAATAGAGACTTACCATACGAGCGTGCTGCTGGTCTTGTGAGACAAATCCAAGATTCTCTACATTTTCTTCCAGCTGCAGAGGCATTGGCTGGCTCAATCTTGTTAAATTATTTTGTTGTGGATATAGCGATATCATTCCATTTTGAAAATACCAATGCATGTAATTAACATTCCTACATGTGATGAAGAAAATTAATTTAGTTGTACATTGTACAATGATATACAATCCATGCTCATTTGACTAAAAATATTAATTTATACCTGCTGCCATCGCACGACTTATTAAGGTCAAATACTGTTGTGCCTTTATGATCAACATACTCTTTAAGCTCTTCTCTCCAGTTGCGAGGGTGGCCATTTTTGTTACGAGTAAGACCTGATTCATGGGTAAATTTTCTCAGATATACAAGGACTTCCCAATCTACAGGATTCGGCGGAGGTACATTCTGAAATTGGCTGAACTGGCGCATCACCCTATCAGGGTGGTGGGGCTCTGCAATCCAGAAGTGGATAAGATAGGTGCGCATATACCAAAGCCTCCGGTCTCTCTGCGCTAGAAACGGTGCAAGCTCATAGTAATTCGAGTAAGGACACCAGTTGACAACATCTTCAGTCAGCATTCCGAACAGTTGTCTATAATGCGAAGTGGCTGAATTTGAAACATACTGCAATTACAATACTGTCATTCAAATAATGAAATAAAGAACACTATTATGTAAAGATGTACCGTTACGAGAATTATTGGTCCAACTATGTGGATTAGTCCATTTCACTCCGAAAGCATGTCTCAAGCGTAGATCCGGACCGCCATATGGAAGATGTGTGTTACGCAGATCTGGCCGACCTACGGGAAATCGAGTCCAACACCACATCTGTAACAACAAGACAGGACCACATAGGGATTTCTCGGTAGCCATGCACGCACGAGATAACTCCCGATATAGGTACGCAAGTACGGCACCCCCCCAATTGTATTCTTCAGGTTGATCCAACTCTTTCAAGAATTGGAGATAAAACGCAGGGACTCCATTTGCACTCGTATCCGGAAACATCACCGAACCAAACAAACTCATACAGTATGCTCTTGTAAAACAATCAATTTTCTCCTTCGAATAACTGGGGGACACCTTTTCTAAAGATTCAAATTTCTTTTTTAACCATTTAAATCGAATATGCAAATGTGAGACGTACAACTTTTTTTCCCCGGTTCTCTTGTCTTTTTTCCAATTCCACTTCCAAATACAATTTTCCAAATCATTATAGTCGATAGTTGGATCGTGCCCCAATAATTCGTGAATAGTTTGGGACCAATCGCCATCGCACCTTCCAGTAATGGCCTTCCCTGTAAATATAAAATATTAAAGTAAATAATGATTTTTTTAAGTAATTTTTTTTATATGGTAATAATATAATATAAATATTGTACCAGTGATAGGTAAGCCCCACAACAAGCAGACATCTTCCAATGTAACCGTGCACTCTCCTACCGGTAGATGAAAGGTATTGGTTTCCGGCCTCCACCTCTCAACAAGGGCAGTAATCAACGCTTGATCAATCTGACAATCATGCACATTTACCATTTGATACAGGCCTAACCGTTCCAAAGCTCCTTCCATCAGATTATGGTAAGGAACGCACATTTTGTGAGAACCATTTCGTAGTTGGAAATCGGGCTGAAACAACAGAAATTAACACTAAATTACACTAAATAGAAAACGTAGACTGCTGCTTTCATCATGTTCTTCCGGGTTTGGTTCAGCGGAGATAGCAACCCGAGTACACTGGAAAAGATTCTCTAGAAGAGAAAAAGGTGTTCTCTGGTAGTGATTTGATCAAACTTTGTATTGATCTGTTTGTATTGATCTTTTACTACAAGATCTAACTTTAACAAATGGGAAAATTTTCACACTTCTAATTGAAGGGGACTTTTTGGTCTTTCTTGGCAAGGTTTTTAACCCCTAAAAGATAAGGAAGCGTGTGAGTTTCTTACAAATGGTAAGGCCCTTGAAAAAGGACCCATTGCTCAAGCAATTTTCACCCGGTTCAAAGATGTGGCAAGTATCTTTTGGTATGACAAGGACTAGTATATATGGTGCATGACTGAGCAAGAAATTAAGGTAGAGCTAACCCAAAAGGCTGAGTGGAATCAAGTCTCAACTGACCAGCATTTCAGCAATGAGGCCTCCATTTTAGCCGGACTCACAAAATATGCATTTGACTAACCTGTGCTTGGTACCATGGACGGGCTCATTGACCGGTATTAGCACCCTCTCCTCATTATTCCACTAAATTACATAACAAGTTTATAATGGGAAAGTAAAAAAAATAAGACTAAATTACCTCGTTCGCGATCAAAGATATTCTGTGGTACTCTGCTGGCACTTTCAGTAACGATGTTTGATTATCCATTCAACAAATAAAAAAGGTTTCTTTTGAAATTAACAAAATTTCTGAAATCTCGCAGGGAGGAAGAGAAGGGACAAAGAAGAGAGAAAAAGGTAACCCGGAAGGGAGAAAGCAGAGAGAAAAGGGGAACCGAGTTTATACAGTGCCTTTTTTTTATTTCTCAATTTTTTTTTTCAGACTTAGGGTGTGCTCCACGGTTTTTTTTTTGGGGGAAGTTGAAAGAAGAGTTGCTGAGGCTTGAGTTACAAAGTGACTAGAGGGTGTGCTCCAGAAGTTATATTTGAGGGGGAAGGAAGAGGAGAGAAGGGGAGGGAGGGAAGGAAATGTTTTGAGTAGATTTATTCAAATATGACTATTTTGCCTTCAGCAGGCAGCAGCTAATAAAGGAATGATTTGCTAAAATCAGTTTTCTTATTCTTCTAGTCTCATTAACACTGCAAACAACCCACTTGGCCATTTCATTCATGAAATTTAAGTTACATGAAAGCTACAGGAAACAAACAGCTTCCTACTTTAGGAAACAAACAACTTTGTACTGCAAAAGCAACAGTGCTTGAATTTATTCAACATTGCTTTTTTTTTTCCATAGCACATCAATGCTTGAATCACTAAGGTCCAACGTTTTTCAGAACCATCAAATATTGAACTAATATTTCAAAATCGCGGTACCAGTATTTTTGTGTACATAGCTATAAGCTCATAGTAATTAGCCACAATTATTACTGGAAAAAATTGTTAAACTAAGCATTAGTATATACCAGTAATATTACCGATGTCACAGTTATTAAACTAAGGTAATTTTCATTAACCTGCCCTGAGATTAACAAAAAGCACAGATTGGAAAAGATGACATCGATCAGTAAAATAATTAATAATGCCAGCAAGTTCAGATTTTCAACAAGCACTAACAGAAAGTTACAAAAGTCACAATCAAGAACATAATTTTAGTAAAGAACATAATTTTAGTAAAGATTGAACATAATTTTAGTAAAGATTGAATAAAAATTGATTCAAATGAGCTCTCTTTTTTGGGTCTCTCTTTTTCCACTGTCTTTCGTAAAGCTCAGTTCATTTTATATAATTTTTAAAAAAAAATGGGTAACCGGATACAATTTCCGGTTACCAAGAGATGAAGAATTTAAATTTAAAAATGAATTTGTCTTTTGCATTCTTACGTTCTTTTACAGAAATGGTGGAATTGAGATGATTATTTATAAAATAATTTCTTTTATTTATTTATGAAACTTAATCCCAATTAATATATATCAAAACCGTAAACCGTAAACTCAATAATATAATAGCTCATTAACTATTGAAAATAATATTCTCATTAACTATTTAAACAGCAAGAAAAAAAGGTTGAGAAAAAAAAATTGAGACAGCAAAAAAAAACTATTGAAAATTTGAACATTTAAACAGCAGCAAAAAATGTTCAAATTTTGATATTTAGATCATATAGACATCATTTTTTGCTGTCTTTTCAATAAAACCCCGTTTAGTATACATGAAAAATAGAACGAAACAATACAACCCCGTTTGGTATACAGGAAATAGTTTAAAATAAAACGAAATAATTTTTTTATTCGAAACAACAATTTCAATTAGTTGAAATAACTCTTATAATATTATGTCCCGTTGCAACTTATATGCTCGTACTTTTAGAATTCATGTCCCTTTTAAATATGATTAAAGATGACTAATGTTAACAGTCAAATATTTTTCAAGGCAAAATTAGGAGTCAGCACAGTAAAAAATTGAAGTACTTTGCCTAGGGGCCGAGGCAGAATTTTTTTGAATGGGGGTCAAATTTTTTTTTTAATAACAATGGTGAGTGAGGGAGAGATAATATAAAATAAGAAGTGTCACGTGTGATTGCTTTTGATTTTTTTTTATTTAAAAAAGTTCTAAAATGCTAGAAATTCCTCAAATTATACACAAATCATTCATTTTTTTTTTAAATGGGGGTCAATAGTATAAAATTTCACAAAAAATATGGGGGTCAATTTATTGTACATGTAGCATTTTACTATAAATTATAGAACAAAAATCTACTTCATTACTGGTATTTGAAAAAAAATGGAGATCAATTGACCCCCATTCCACACTACTAAATCCGCCTCTGACTTTGCCACTTGTCTTGTGAGTAGGCGCTTATGTTGGAATATATATTTTGTAAGTCTCAATCGGAATGTATATGATAATAAGTTGGAAAGAGAATATTGTTTTCTCAGAACTCTCATTATTAAATGTCCGAGGGTGACTACTCTTAGCAGGTGCCGCGTCCTAGCGGTGATGACTCTGAAAAGTTTTCAGAAGTTGAAATTTTTTGATACTTTCCGCAGAGGTGTCAGGTCGAGTGAATAGATAATAAAAGCATGTACTGTGAATGAAATTATTTCTATACTTGTAGTGCCATAACCAACTCAATATTTTTTATAAATCATAATTAAAAAGAATATTTTTACGAAACCGACATGATTATTTTTTTTTTTACAAAAATTATAAGAACCGAAATGACATTTCGGTCTGGTCCCCTTTATGGATTTTCTACGGTGGATCATATGAAAACTTGTGAAAAAGTGCCACAGAAAATCTAAAAATGGACCCGGACCGAAATGGTATTTCGGTCCCAAAAAAAAAAAAATTTGGGACCAAAATAGTATTTGGGTTCTTATAGTTTTTGTAAAAATAAAATAATCATGTTGATTTCCTAAAAATCAATTTTTTAATTACGGTTTATAAAAAAAATTCTAACCAACTTGACTAATGTGGCATTTCCTTTTTGGAGTCGATCAGTCTGTTTATACAATGAGTTGTCGACTAAGGTAGTAATAAATGGATTGATCCATTTTTAATTTTCAGGGGACAAGATTGAAAATAGGGGAAAACAACTGGACGCTCTTTTTGGAGTCATCAACTCTATCTTTTCCCTCTACGCCTCCGTGAAACTTAACTTGACAGATGCCTCTCATTCTTCTTTGTTCACCATTTGGTATTTTTCTTTCGTTTGGCTTTTAGCTTTAAAGAACTGATATCTGATTAGTCATAATTTGTTGAAGCTGTCTTCTCTCGTTTTATCTTCTATAATAATAATTGTTGACGTGGCAACTAGAAAAAATTAAAATTAATTTAATTTCTATTTAGTGCTTGACAACTATTTTTAATTTCTTAGATGTTGTAATATGAAAAGAAAGTAGATATTAAAATGTTAAAAAATATTGTATAACCGGAATGGCATGTGTAAATTAGTTATGAAATTTTCAATTTGTTGTATTGTTATATTTCTTATCTTGGCATATAATATAGGAAACGACTAAAATTTAAACTTAAGAAATATATATAAATCTATATATTCTTATTTTATTTGAAAAAATAGTATATTAGTACTAGGAGTTGAAAAAATTATCAGCATTGAATATGTGTGTGACAATAAAAAATTTTAGTCTGTTTGTATTTTCAATTAACTTAATTTTTTTTCCGAAAGTTTTAAAGGGTTTTTTGGTCTGCATAATTGCAAGATTAATATAATGTATAGGATTGTAATTGTTAAAGAAAATATTGAAGCAAATATTCTGGGTACACATTCCGGATACACCTTGAAAAGCTCTAGTTTATTTTTCTCTCTCTTATGTTTTTTTTATGAAAATAAGGCTGTTGCTTTCTTTTTTCTGTTTTTAGTAGTGTTTGGCAAATACCCCCACGGGTCAGACCCGTGCCCGCCCGCCCGGGACCCGTGCCCGCCCTGCCCGTGCCCGTGCACGGGTTTTGCACGGGTACACGGGTTCAACGGGTACGGGTTGAGAAGGGACGGGTACGGATTTTTTTAAAATTTACCCGTGATACCCGTCCCGTTTCAAACCCGTACCCGCCCGTACCGACCCGTGGACCCGTATTACCCGTACCCGTACCCGTACCCGAATACCCGTGCCCGCCTACCCGTAGACCCGTGCCCGCCTACCCGTACCCGAACCCGAACCAGAACCCCTGTACCTTTTTTTTTTTTTTTTTGAAATTCGAAATTTTTCCCCCCCCAACCCCAGCCAGCCCCCTCCCCCCGGATCTTCTGTGCCCTATTTTCATTGAAATACAAGTAGAGTGAAATTGCATTTTAACAAGGCAAGGATCCTTGTCTTATTTTAACAATTGTCGTACCACTATCCGGTACAAGATATCAACAGATAAATGGAGTGAGGCTATAGTAAAGCACCTTACAAGATATGTCTATTCTATCCGATATATATCTTTATGAAGCACCTTAACATTTATCCATATAATACAATAAATGGAGTGAGGTTGTTTCAAAAAATAAACAAATGGCGTGAGGCTATAGTATGCAGCTTAGAGGTAGAGAGTGATTATGGTTAGATTTTATTTCTAATAGGTTAGATTTTATTTTTCAAATTCGGATTTATTTTTAATAGGTTAAATAAGCATGTTAGATTTAGTTTTTGAATATGTTAAGTAATTAGATTTATTTGTGAATAGGTTAGATTTTATTTTTCAAATTCGGATTTATTTCTAATAGGTTAAATAAGTATGTTAGATTTAGTTTTTGAATATGTTAAGTAATTAGATTTATTTGTGAATAGGTTAGATTTTATTTTTCAAATTCGGATTTATTTCTAATAGGTTAAATAAGTATGTTAGATTTAGTTTTTGAATATGTTAAGTAATTAGATTTATTTGTGAATAGGTTAGATTTTATTTTTCAAATTCGGATTTATTTTTAATAGGTTAAATAAGCATGTTAGATTTAGTTTTTGAATATGCCAAGTAATTAGATTTATTTGTGAATAGGTTAGATTTTATTTTTCAAATTCGGATTTATTTCTCATAGGTTAAATAAGTATGTTAGATTTAGTTTTTGAATATGTTAAGTAATTAGATTTATTTGTGAATAGGTTAGATTTTATTTTTCAAATTCGGATTTATTTTTAATAGGTTAAATAAGCATGTTAGATTTAGTTTTTGAATATGTTAAGTAATTAGATTTATTTGTGAATAGGTTAGATTTTATTTTTCAAATTCGGATTTATTTCTAATAGGTTAAATAAGTATGTTAGATTTAGTTTTTGAATATGTTAAGTAATTAGATTTATTTGTGAATAGGTTAGATTTTATTTTTCAAATTCGGATTTATTTTTAATAGGTTAAATAAGTATGTTAGATTTAGTTTTTGAATATGTTAAGTAATTAGATTTATTTGTGAATAGGTTAGATTTTATTTTTCAAATTCGGATTTATTTTTAATAGGTTAAATAAGCATGTTAGATTTAGTTTTTGAATATGTTAAGTAATTAGATTTATTTGTGAATAGGTTAGATTTTATTTTTCAAATTCGGATTTATTTCTAATAGGTTAAATAAGTATGTTAGATTTAGTTTTTGAATATGTTAAGTAATTAGATTTATTTGTGAATAGGTTAGATTTTATTTTTCAAATTCGGATTTATTTTTAATAGGTTAAATAAGCATGTTAGATTTAGTTTTTGAATATGCCAAGTAATTAGATTTATTTGTGAATATTTTTGAATATGCCAAGTAATTTTATTTTTTGTAAAAAGAAAACAAAAAAAAAACAGAAAAAAAAAAACAGCAGCGAAACAGAAAAAAAAACAGCAGCAGGAAAAAAAAAAAAAAAAAAAAAAAAAAAAATACCCGCCCGGACCAGACCCGTTCTACCCGGACCTAAACCCGCTTACCTGTGACCCGTTTTGCCCGTGACCCATGTTGCCCGTGACCCGTGTTGCCCGTGACCCGTGTTGCCCGGGGGGTTTGAGAGGGGCCGGGTAAGGTTTTTCAAAAAAATACCCGTGCTAACCCGTCCCGTGTCGCCCGTGACCCGCGTTACCCGTGACCCACGTTGCCCGTGACCCGTCCCGGGTTTTACCCGTGCCCGCCCGCCCTTACCCGTTTGCAAATCACTAGTTTTTAGTCATCTTTTCAACGGCTCGTAACTCACCGTAAGCCTATGCATCTTAGAGATTATAAAATTTATGAATCAATAAAGACAATTTCTCAATAACCTCCTTCAATTAAAACAATAATCAATTGATGCCAATATGCTGAAATTTACATCGTATTAAAATAATTATGTGATCATAGTTTATTTAATTTCTTAGATGAAGCCCCTATTTACCATTAATTTATCTTTATTCTGAAAGATGAAGCCCCTATTGAATCAAGACACAAATCAATAGCTATTTAGAGTAGAGCTAAGGTGCTCTTAAGCTCACCAAGCTTTCCGTGAGCTTAACTCAAAAACCTATCAATCCGACTTCAAACGACATTTTCAAACCGTTAGATGTTCAATCTATATTAAAATGTGCTTGGAGAACAAATTTTACATTTTTTGGAATTTTTTTCCTATTTATTAAGCCGGTTTGAAAACCGCTGTTTTCTAATGGTGCAGATTTTTAATAAAAACAGCGGTTTTCAAACCGGCTTAATAAATAGTAAAAAAATTTCAAAAAATGTTAAATTTGTTCTCCAAGCACATTTTAATATAGATTGAACATCTAACGGTTTGAAAATGTCGTTTGAAGTCGGATTGATAGGTTTTTGAGTTAAGCTCACGGAAAGCTTGGTGAGCTTAAGAGCACCTTAGCTCTACTCAGCTATTTATATATATATATAGCATTATGGCTACCTAGCACCTATGATTTGTAATTTGTAGCTGGTGCCCTGCATAAAAAAAGAGTAATGCATGTGGGGTCCTACGAGACATCATTTTTGTGCTTGTGGGGCCCAAACTCCAAAGGGAGAGAAAACAGAAGAGAGGGAGAATAAGGGAAAGAGAAAAAGAAGGATTGGATTAATATAATAACCCAAGTCTACACAAACTTCAGCATTCTTCCTTGTAAAATTATTTAAATAGCATGCATGATCATAAAATTTGAGTTATCTGATTTGTTCAACCTTAAAGAAAAAAAATGAAATGAAATCTAACTTAATAAATTTAGTAACTATAATTATTTTGAAATTGTTTTTGAGTTGCGCTCATGTATAAGTAGTTGTTTTATTGAATCCATCTCTTTTCTAAATAAATGATTCTCATCTATCATTCTTTTTAATAGTAATAGCAGAAGTGAATTCTCCAATCAGCAACGAAATACAATTTCTCACTTTCAAAATTTGCAAAATCACCCCAAGTTCTGACGAATAAAGAGTGCACCACTTTATCTTAATTAAATTATGATTCCCATTAAAATTGTACAGAGTCCCGCAATAAAATAATACCTTTTGACATATCTAAAAAAACTAGTAAAAAAATTCTAAAAAAAATATAAAAAATTCTAAAATAATTCTAAAAAAAAATATGTCAAGATGTGACAAAAATAAATAGTAAGATGGTTGTTTTCTTAAATTAATTGTAAAATATGTCAAGATGTCAAGTATTTTACAAAAATCGTTGTTTTCAGACCATTGAATTTTTGTACTCATCTTAATAAATAGTAAAAAAATTCAAAAAAAATGTAAAATTTGATCTTCAAGCACAATTTAATATATCCATCATATTGAATGGTTTGGATCGACTGTTTGAACTTTGAAAATGCACGGTGTCATCCGATGTTACCAAAAAAGAGTGTCATCCGATCCCTCCTCTTATTTTATACTTATGGAGTCAAATAAGAATAAAGTCAGATGGAATAGCATGACATAAAAAACCATTTATGTCGTCATAAATTTAGTCACCTATTCAAATTGCATAAAGTTATGACACGATTTTTAGAATCTCTCTCATGACTTAACTTTAAGTCATAATCAAACAAGAATATCTTATACTGTCGTAACTTGAAATAAGCAACTTATTCCATTATAATTTTATTCCACAATCAAACATGGACTAAAAGAATAAACTAAAAATAGTAGAGGGGAATGAGAAGGAATAACTATAGATATATTAAAAGAGCTACGTCAGGATAGACTTTCTTTAAGTGCAAGAAAGAGTAAACTAAAATTAAGATATTCAATAACAGCTTATCACGACCAACTTCCTTTCCACAATTTGTGGGTTTTTGAATAATTTTAGAAGTTATAATCATCTTATTTTATTGATGACAAATATTTCGCAAGGAGTACTATACATAAACAATGTGAAACATGATAGGATAGCATGCAAAAATAGTATATTTTTTTTTTCAATTTAAAAGGAGGAATCATGATGTCAAATTCGTGTCAATAAAACTGAATCTCATACTTTAAAATAATTAAATAATTAAACTAATTGATTAGATATTTATATATCATGTAATATGGATCCACAAAAAATTACAATCATTTTTTTCAATATGCATCAAGAGCTACTAAAATCAATAAATCAAAATTTTAGCAATTGAAATAATTTAAAATCTATAATTTCTTATATGTATGTAATTGAAATAATTTAAAATATATCTAACTGTTTATATTTATTAATTTAAATAGTATACACACTGTTAACGTTTAACAACAATGATAATAAAAAGTATACAAAGTCAGTGAGCCAAATTATACTGAGCCTATTAAATTGGGGAGTGGGATTTGTTCGAAATTGTAATAATTTCTTTTAAAGTAGAGTAAACTAGGTACCGGTATCAATCGTCCACAATTTGTAGTTGATTTATTAAATAATATAATAATCATTCTTTTTGTCAATTTATCTTGTATCTATTTTTATGATGTAGATGCATATATATCACCTCTAATTTGAAATGATAAGCTGCATTTATTCAAGTGGGAAGTATTTATTTAGCTAATTATCTTGTTGTTGCCGTATCTTATTATCTTACTATATGAAATTTTTTTTTGCGTACTATTATATAGCTCCAAAATATATAAAATGAGACTAAAATAGCTCATTTATACAATGTCTCATTAAATTCATAATTATGACATCTACTTCTTTATCTTGGTCATATAGATGGTGCAAAGAAAATTGTTTGTTGTGTGTTTCTCATGCTACTCTCTTCTTACAGTAAGTCTCTTCATCTTCTCCTTTATCTTGTATTTTCATTCGTTTGTACTTTCTTTTGTTTTGTTTCACTCCAATTTATTTTCACTCTGCCATATGATAGCTGCCGCTTGACACTCTTTGTAAATCTTGACACTACTGTTGTCTGTTTAATAAAATTTGAATGCTTGATTTTTATTTTTCTCTTAAAAAAAGTCTCTTCATCTTTCTCTAACTACTTCAAATTATAATGCAAATAGCTTCGATTCAATTTCTTTATCAAAGAAATTTTCTTTCAATTTTTTGAATAAATTTATTTAATTTCATTTTGACAGGTGGCATTTCGCATGCAAAAGTCAATATGAATGGAAATTGCTGGGTCGATAGTAGGGGTGCAAACGGATTAGAGACGGATCGGATAGTGGTAAAACCATATCCGTATCCATTTTTATTTTTCGGATACGGATACAGATCGGATATTAGACGGATACGGATCGGATATCGGATATCCGTAGATATATACATAAATATTGTCATAATATATATTAAATTATATGGTATATATCTACTATTCGGATACGGATAATTAAAATGTAAAATCATATCCGTATCCGTATCCGTACGGATATTCGGATATCGGATATCCGTATTTAATTTTCGGATACGGATCCGGATACGGTCGGATATTATCCGATCCGTTTGCACAACTCGATAGCAACAAATACTGGACTCCTTTTTGCGGAGCTAAAAAGTGCAGAGAGGCATGCATCTCTCAAGGTTATACATTATACAAGTGCACTTTTTTTTATAGGAATGTTTTTGTCGTATTGGAAAAGTGTGCGATCAAGGATGCATTACTAACTTCTGGGTAAAAAAATAGGGTAAATTTCGTTAGAGGTCACTCAACTTTGTTTTTTCTCATAAATTGGTCGCTCAAGTTTGATTTGTCCTTATGTCTCCACTTAACTATTCATTTGTCCCAATCAAGTCACTCTATAACTTTTCCGTTCAATATACTGTATTCTTATTTCATCCAAAATGATGTTGGAATATACTCATTCTGTTCAAAATGCTGACGGAATATGCTCATTCTATTCAAAATACTACTTATTTTATTAATTTTTTTAACGGAAAAAGTTACAGAGTGATTCACAAATGAAAAGAATCACAAAGTTGGCAAATGAGTCATGCCAATCAAAGACCCCATAAAACACAAGTAAAAAAACACTCGTTTTGAAAAATATTATTCAAGATCTTCAAAATTATTCAAATAATGATTGATATATAGTGAAATGTTTTTGAACTAATCTTCTAACAAGGTACGGACTGAACTTATCTTCAAAATCATCAAAATTCTAACAAGGTACGGACTGATCTTATCTTCTATTTTTTCTAAATTTTTTTTTCCATAATTCTTTAAAATCCACATGACAAAATCAAGAAATAAGGGCTGAAATTGGCGCAGAATTATTTTAATTTGCTAATTTCTGTCATGTGAATTTTATAAAATATTTGATACTTTTCAATATAATGGGTCTTTGATTGAAGTTGGACAGATCAGCTTCTCTTATAGACAAAGCAAATAATTCTGAAATTGATCTAAGATTTTATATAATAAGAAATAATTCTGAAATTGATCTAAATTTTATATAATAAGAAATAATTCTGAATAACCATATGAATGTTTCTATAAATAAATGCAAACATATATGCATGTCCTCCTAAACGATCGAGGAGATCCAGAGCGTGAGAAAAAAAAACAAATCATATTCGGTTACGGCTATGATTTTAAATTTTAATTATCTGTATCTGAATAGTAAATTTTTTGGAATTTTTTTACTATTTATTAAGATGGTTTGAAAATCATTGTTTTCCAATGGTGCAGAATTTTAATAAAAACATCGATTTTCAAACCATCTTAATAAATAGTAAAAAAATTCCAAAAAATGTAAAATTTGGTCTCCAAGCACATTTTAATATAGATTGAACATCTAACGGTTTGGAAATGTCGTTTAAAGTCAATTCGATAGGTTTTAGAGTCGCGCTCACAAAGGGCTTGGTGAGCTTAGGAGCACCCTAGTTCTACTCCTTGTACTTGTTATAAATAAATTAATGTGGCTAATTTAAGGTTTTCTAATGAAATATATATATAGGGGTTACACTTGTAATTTCCTGCTCATTTGGTTGCGCACAAGTACAACCAACGGTCAATAAAAGAAGAGGTTGTAATTATGACCATCAATTGTTTCTCTAATATTATGGTGTAAATATTTCACAGTTATCATCCTCATAAATTTTGTTTATTGGATTAGAGCCAATTCTTAATCCAAGAGAAGAAGATTTCTAATAAATAATCTTTTAGGATATATAGATCCTTCTGAAAGTTTTTTAGGCTATTTTTTATTATGTAATAATAAGATAAATAAATCCAGATTTATTATTCAAGTTTGATTTGACATTTCAAAATCTCTTACATTTGTGTGCACTTATGTTCGGATGATTTATATTCCATTTTCATATCTCTATATCTTATTTTTAATTTGTAAAAGAAAAGTGCCTTGATTGCCAATAATCTATTAATCCATGTAATATTTATTGATTGGCTATGATAAGTGGTATAATTAGGGTTCCGATATGGAGCGATAGTGGTAAAATCATATATGTATACGTTTTTATATTTCGGATACACATACGGATCAAATATTAGACAGATACGGATCAAATTGGATAGATAATAAAAATCATTAAACATATTAAATTTCATAATATTTATTGAATTATAACAGTAATAACATAAATTTTTTCATAACATATATTAAATTATACGGTATATATTTACTATTCAGATACAGATAATTAAAATTTAAATTATATATAGATGTGCTTGGTGAGCTTAGGAGCACCCTAGTTCTACTCCAAGTACAAGAATGAAACAGCAAAAGTGCATTAGAAAACCTAATTAAATTGTATGTGACCCAATATCTAAATTTGATTGGATTTCAACAGAAAACTGTGGAATTGAGCACCATGTAAACACCGTTAGACAATTAAGCATTGATTAAGATGATCAATAGTTCAATGTCCCATATCACAATTAGTTCACGACTACCAATTTTTATGACGCTCCATTTGCCTATGTTCAATTCAATTTTTGGGCCCTTTTTTTTTTTGAATGGAGACTGGCAGAGGCTGCCAGTGTAATTTTTTTTTTGGGCCTTTTTGAAGTTGGTTTTGTTAGAATTAAAATGTTGGAATTGCTATTTCGAAAACTTAAAAGGGTAAAGATGATATATTCAAATTTATTTGTGTACTCACAACATGTATTATTTTCTAATTTAATATTAACAACAAATTAAAAGCAAAAGTTCAGATAACAAGATAACTCTGTTGGATGGACTGACTGGATGCCAATTTTTCAATTTTCAATTATAACTGTGTGAGATTTTGAGATTGGTTTTAGTTTGCTCTTACACGCATGATTTTTTTTTTAAATAAAAAATCACTAATGTAACATTTTTTTTCATTTATTGATAATCATAATTAATTAAAGGGATAAAATATTTTATAATTTTATATAAATTTAATGAAAACATACATAAAATAATATACGTCGTTTTTAATGGTTTTCTAAAAATGATCATGAACATATATAAAATGATAATGATTACAAAAATGACTATATAAAATGTCAATTTTTTTATTAGGAGCTTGCTCATGAACTGAAATTACATTGTTATTATTATTATTATTATTATTATAATATATTTTTTTGTAGATAGTGTCGGATCTGATATGTGCAGCTTTTGTAAGGTAAAGTGTTTAACAAAGCAGTTACTGTGTTGAATGAAGTCAAAACTGTTGTGTTAAAATCTTTAACTCTTTTGTAGGCTAATTACTCAAAAAAGATCTTCTAAAGTTGATGTATGAACGTATTAATTTTACTTGTGTCATGTGAAGATTTTAAATTATAATGTCTAAAGACATAACAAATTAAGTATATAAAAAATAAAAGAAAAAGAAGGAGGGAGAGCAGATATATAACAAAAACGTCATATATATTTTCTTCATACCGATTTGAAATGAGAATCAATGAGAAAAATCGCTGAAGTAATACAACGCGCGATTGATAATTTGAAACCTGATAGATCAGATGCATTGTCTTTGTGTGGAGAAGGATGCCTCAACACAGATGGACTTCCGATTCTTCCCTCCCTCTTTTTTTTTTTCTGGGATTAATTTCCAATCATTATCTTCTCTTCCAATTTCATCTGAATTTCCTCCTCTTCTAAATTCATTACTCATTTTGTGTTCCTCTCCGCATTTCCTTCCCTAATTAGTACATTCAGTTCCAAAGAAATCTCAAATCTCAATTTCATCTGCATGCTGTTTTTTCCCTTCCTCATCTGTTGAACTTATTTTCCATCAATTGTGGCTCAACTTTCGACCGTGCAATTGCAAAATCTGTGCAATTTTCTATTCTGTAGCAATTTCTGAAATTCTTAGACCTGGCAATTCTTTTTTTGCATTAGATGGGTTTATTTGATGCTTGACCTTGATTTTAGAGGGGTTTGTCACAGTTCAGTTATTCTATTAGGGCTTTGACGTAAGCCTTATATTGTGCATGAATTCATTTCTGTGAACAATTGAAGGTCCAAACATGAATTTCTAAAAGTACTACTTTAGATAGGTTTTTAATGTGAGTTTTAAAAAGAGCATTTGTGGGTTCATGTAGATTTGACGGGAACTCAGAATTTGTTGCCGAGCTGGTGACAGCTAATGGCTTCAAGGCTGCTTAATGCAATAAAAGACGGAGCTGAAGGACCATGAGGCTGCCAAGTAATTTATTTAACCTGTGTTTTGAACATCATTTCAATGAGACCTCATTTCTTTGTCAACTAAGATGTTTTGATATATAAAAATTATATATACTCCTGCAATCTATCAAGGAGTTTTGCATGTTTCTGCAAGTAATAAGCAGCTGATAGGCACGCTGAAGACATGCTACAAAATACTAATATATCATGTTACATTGTTTCCTTTTTATCTTTCAAATGACTAAAGTGCCCTTCTGTGGTCTTCATCTTTATTGTGATAGGGTTAATAAAACTCTGAGAATTGCCATGTCGCATTCAATTATAGTGAAATCATATTATCAAGAAAAACTACTATTTCCCCATCTTCTCAGTTTCACCTTTGTAGCACAACACAGTTATAAGAATTGTGTAGGCTCACAAGTTGATTATTTGCAAATCTTTTTATTCTCAAAGTGAAGACCTGGGTTCTAATTCCAGCAATAGAACAAAAAATAAAGAAAGAGAGAAAGAAAAGAATAAAAGGGGCAGAGAAAGAGAAGAGAAGAAGAAGGAAGAGGAGAAGGGCGAGGTATGGTGGCAGTCGGCTTCTCCTTCGCTGGAAATTTGGCGAGGTACGGTGGCGGTCGACTTTTCCTTACGCTAGAAATTTTTAACTTTGGTAACATTAATTATTAACCTTTTATTCTTTTAGGTTAATTTAGACTGATTGATACTTAGCAAGGATTTATTGGTGTTTGTTGATATGATTTGTGTTGCTTCATTGTTATGGTGCTATGATTAATTCCTACCAAAACTCCAAACCCGCAAATGAAGCAACACATACCATATCAATAGAATTTGTTGCTGAGCTGGTGATAGCTAATGGCTTGAAGGCTGCTTAGTGCTTGTGCAATAGAAGACGGAGCTGAGGGAGCTGGCAGGTAATGTTTTTAACCTGTGTTTTCGATCGAGTTAAAACTCCACTAAAACAATTAATAAAAATGATGACGAACAGTTTATTTTGATGTATACATTTTAATTTATTATTTTTTCCACTTTGTTACTTAATTTTATCATATTGTTCTTCCAAAACATTGTAATCAACTGACACAAAGAAGTTTGTAGGTGTCGTTCGCTCTAAAAAATTCACTCTCTTTTCTCCATCTTGCGCGACAGAATGCTGCCGCGATTTCCACTATCCTTAACGCTCTCAGTTTTCTCCGTACCAAGATTTTTGACTACCGCCAGCTCCTAGTAAGATTTCAAACTGCTTTCACTTTCTTTTTTCCGCTTTTTTTTCCTACTAATGTTGCTCAGAAATACTTGATTTTAGGTTATAGAAAGGTGGATAAGGAAGATCTCAAAGCAATAGCATTGAAGGAGTATAAGGTTCTTAGGTACGAGAGCTTAGTGGTCGCCACTAAAAAACTTCAGCCTGAAGAATAAGCTCGGCAAAGGTGGATTCGGTCCAGTATTTAGGGTAAATTAATTCATCTACAAATAGTTCTCATGAAAACAATTTGAGACTGTTTTAAATTGAAATTTTTGTTGAATTTAGGGGCAATTGCTGGATGGAAGGGAGGTAGCGGTGAAGAAGCTCGAGCTACTACAGATGAGTATTTTACATGTTTCCCTTGCAAAGGCTATTTTACATGTTTCCGCATCGAAACTATTTTCATGTTTCCCTTGCAAAGGCTGCGTGTTTGGGTAATATATACTGGAACTCAAATGAGTATTTTACATTGGAACAAATTCCTTCAAGTTCGGCCTTTGTTCTCTTGGATCAAACCACTGTGTTTATATATATATCAATTCTTGATGAAGGGTTCATTGTTCTATATTTGGGTTCTCTCCTCTATCATTAGGTTAACTCTTCATGATAGAAGAAAATCCATGATGAAGGGATCAAACTATTGGGTTCACTGTTCATGCAGTCATGCAATTTCTGTAAATAAAAATGGAAATGAATTTCTTCCATCTAGGCCTGCTAAATGAATCGGGCCGACTCATGGAATTTGAGCTAGACTTTGAAATGAGTCAAATTAAGCTGAGCTCAATTTTATTTGAGTTGAGCCCAAACTCGGCTCGAACTCGAAAGAATTCTTCATTTCCCTAATCGAGTCGAGTCAATCCGATCCGAGTTGAGCTGCTGAGTCACTGCCAAGATTTCAAAAAATGCTTGGAAGCCACTGCCTAGATTTCAAAAAAGAGCGAGCTCCGTAACCAATAACAAAGGCTCTGGTGCTAATTTATTTTTGTTTTATTATCATGCAGTCAGCCATTAAGAGATCAAACTTCATTGCATGATTGAGGTGACTCGGCCGAGTAGGAAAAAAATAATTGGCCGGAAGGATCAAATACCAATATTGAAAAGCCCCAATGGTCCATAACCCCATTATTAACGAGCCGAGTTCGGGCCAAGCCAAGAGGATCAAATGGACCGAGTCCAGCCGAGTCTTTTTCCTTCATATTTGATATGAGTTCGAGTTGGACCTTTAATGAAGGTTGATAGAGCCGGACCGAGTTTTGGGTTTGATCCGACCCATTAGCAGGTCTACTTCCATCTCTCAGAAAGTCAAAGCAGTAATATGAGCTTCATAACATTTTTCTGGTTTTTTTTTTGGAGATTTGTCTAACGTATGATATGTGAGAGAAAAAAATTATTTCTTTTCTAGCATGCACAGCTGAACCGGATGCCAGTTCAGTCTCATTTCCACATTATTCTAAAACCAAACCAATAATTTTATATTTTGAATACTGAAGTTTTTATTTTGACAACCTTATACAATTTGAAAATATGCACTATGAAAACCAAACAACTACCTGAAGCAAACCACTACCTGAAGCAAATATGCATTATGTAAACCAAGAATAGACCTCTAAACCATCCATACCATTGGTACACACTGTGTAAGGTGAGCACTTCTTTTGGTTAACATACATGTTTGGCATGATGAAATCTGTTTCATCAAGATGTCCTATTTGTTTATTTGTTGTGTTTTTATTATTGTTTTCATTTTTGTTAACTTAGGCGTGGGCTTCATGCATAGGAAACTTCTAAGCCAATTCCTTCCCCGTGAGATTGGTTCAATTCAAGCAGTTCAATCTCTTCTCAAAGGAGAAACCTTTCATTTTAGAAACCAATTCACAAAATGGCAAGTGATACTTAACATTATCTACTATTTTGTCCATGTAGTGGTTTTCTCACTGAACTTGTCATAGATTATTAAGCATATTAATGACTATATTTGTAAACATGTAGTGATCGATACTAGGTCGGCCTTTTTTTTTTCTGTGGTGACATGCATCCTGATATGAAGGCATACTATGTTTCTGTCATCGATACTAGGTTTTCCTAGAAATTAGTAAAATTTTAGTGCCTTCTGCTTTTGTTTTCTCTCTTGGATTCAATTTTCATTATTCTTATCCCATTTCTAATTTAGAACATAAATTGGATGATAGAGCTAACTAGGCAGAGTGAGTAGCGGCATGGAGCTGTTAGATGGGTATAATTAAATGAATACAACATTTCGTTAATAATTTCTGATAAGTTCTTTCAATAGATGTAAAATATATATCAGAATTTATGCATTCCAATTTTACAATGCGCAATATTTATATCAGTTGGAATCAGTATTTGAAAGAAATTCAGCTGGTACAAGGTAATTGAGATATAACTATTGTAATAATTTCCAAAAAAAAAAAATTTCACGCACCATCATACAGAAGAATGAGAAAAAAAATGTCCCCTATATATGTACGCCAACTTACACAAAAAAAGACGGTTGCGGCGTAGCCGCAACGACACAACTAGTTAAAAAAAAATAAGGATGTAAATGGATTCGATAGGGTTCAAATCAAATCATTTTTTCATTATTTTTGAAAGGGTCTAATGTGAGCAGGGTTCTAAATAGCGCGCTATAGCGTTTTCAGACCATAAAAGTTATGGCGCTATTGGTGCTATAGCATGCTATAGCGGCGCAATATGACAATCACTTGAACCCGATCCGAACATTTTATGGGTCAATCTCGCTCAATCTGTGTAACTTGATTACTTATTAAATAATTTCTTTTATTTATTTATGAAACTTAATCCCAATTAATTAATATATACTTAATTGTTGTTAATAAACCTCAATTTGTACTATTAGCAAACTAAATCTAACCTAACATAATTAAATTGTTGCTATAGTTAATTAGGCTTATCCACCCTAAACTAATTTTTATCTCATTCTAAAGAAAAGTGGTATTGGAAATATTTCTAGTCCAAAACTCTTTTTATTATTGACCGACAATGGATTGAAAATGCTCTGATCATGAGAAGTTTTATTGGACATGCATGAATTGCATCTTATTAGAAACATTTGACAATTTAAATTAATTGAATTAGTCAAGTAATTAATGAGCGAGTTTGAACATTAAAGTTCAATATATAAACGGAAGTATATAAAAAAAAATATTGCAATATAATATTAAATAATACTCAAGTCAGAGAAAAATTTATAAACTGGAATTTCACAAAATAAATAACTTGTTGCAACAACATGTTATGCATAGATAAAAATTATCTATCTGGCTCCATCCCTGACTATATCCTGATTGAGTAGAAACAAGTGAAGAAATGTAAAAGAAAAAATATTAAAAGTAATATTCATGTAGTAGTTAGCTCGTAGCAATATTGGGAATATCCTTTTAAAATTCTCCTAAAAAAAATTCATTAATTTCACACACAAGTTCATGTTAACATTTTGTGTGATAACCATTTGCCACCAAGCTACGTGCATGAATTATGACAACTTGTCAAGATTATTAAGTCATGGACATTTTAAATAAAAATAAAAAGGTTCTTAATGGAGTAAATATAATTAATGGACCGCTTTCATAATTGGGTGCAATAATTAAAAACAAAGATGCTGCTATTTTAAGCATCTAATTTGTAATATTCAGTGCATCTTTAAGATGCTAATTACAGTCAAATATTTTAAAAAAAAAATCACACACAAATAAAAGTAACAACATAAATAAATATTACTATATTATGACATGTTGTTAGAACTTGCATACAAATTTTCAATTATCGTCATTTTTTATGGACATATAGAAAACATTGAAAATAATTCTTAAAAGTACCAACTAATTAATGCAAAGTGAAAGGGCCATACAATTTTAATTCAATAATCAGATATGTAACTTGTAACATGAGTTTTTGCTATTATTTGTTTGAGTAATCCAATTGAATTTGATCAATTTTTATTTTATGGTGCTCTATATAGCTTGAAGTCCGAAGCTTTAAGCATGTTCGTAAGAAAATAATTTTAAGATCGATCTGTAGCCAAAAAGTTAATATGAGATTTGTTAACAAATTAATAATCAGCTGAGAATCAGAAATATTTATTAAACGACAAAATTAGAATTAAGAAAGAAAAACAATCTTGAGCGCTCAAAACAACTCTCCTCTTAAAAAATCAAGATTAAAGATTAAGTGAGTATGTTTGCCAAGAAGCCATTAGAAATTTTAGTAACTACTAACTTCTATCGGAGCCGAGAGGAGCCTTTAGGGGAGCTGAAAGTGTGGTATCATTGGAGCTCGGAGCGTTATAAGTCTCTACGCCATCTAGATTGGAACGTGGGTGAGTAGATCCGAGCGTCGGAGCTCGGCGGTGGTCGAAAGAATAGATCCGATCGTAGAGAGCGATAGGGATTAAGATAATAGGATAATTATGAGTGTATATAAGTGAGATTAGAAGATTAGAGTTATTTAGAGTAGTTTGGATGATTTTCTGAGAATAAAATAGTAGATTTAGGATTAGAGTAATTTGACTCGTTATAAGTTTTTTTTTTTATCATTGAAATTGTTAGTTGACACTTAAAAGCCATTAACCTTAAATAAAAAGCTACTACTTACTACTAATTAGCCATTGAAGGGCTAAAAGCGGAAACGCTTGATCCGTTACCTCTCTAAGCAGACCAATGCTCAATTAGTTAGTCTTCAATTCACGGTAAAAATTAATAGTAGTATTTTACACATACATATTCAAATAGCGTTATAGTTAAGCGCAATAGATTCTATTTGAGACTATTGTCGAGGATAAGTCAATAGAAATTATTATTTTTAAAAATATTGTTATTATTGACAAAAGTATCCGCAAAACTATTGTCATGTTAAGTATTTTTATCATCTGGATAAAACAGATTCTTATAGTATGCAAAATAATAGTATTTTACATATATTTAAACATCATATTCTAACATTATTCTTCAATATGTGAGGTGTCGCGAGGAGCTAATAAAATTTATACTCTAAAAATAATTAAATTCGACGGATTACAAGAGAACAAACGTACCGCAATAATATAGTTTGAGTAAGGCTAAGGTGCTATGGATAGCATCATGCCTTCTGTGCTACGATATCAAAAGTCTATCGTATAAACTTCAAATTTCGATTTAAGTAGCTCAGTAAATTGTTTATATAATGAACTTGTAGAATATCAATTTTTACTATTTTGAATTTTTTTTTACTATTTTTCATGATTTATGAAAGATGACAAAAAATAGCCTAAAACATTGGCAATTTTCTTTTATTTTTAAGCCATTGTCGAGGATGAGTGTGTAGAGTTTTCGGCTTACCACAATACTTAATTTCAATTCTAAATAACCTATCTTACACTTAATATCTATTAGTGTTTGAGGGTTTCTAATCCAAATTAGTATATGATACCTATCTAGTTGAGGATCTGCTTGTTCAACTAGATGCTTTGTTCAACTAAATGCATACAGATATGTGATTAGCTTAATAACCTAGCTAGTCAAAGGGATTTCTAAACTTCACAGTTACGTCTATCCTATCGCTTAAATTCTCGAGTTTTCGATGATGGTCTAAGTCTCACGACTACGTTTAGTGACTTAAAACACCTAATTAAGCATACCCTAAGTTGGTCCAGTAATTAATATATGTGATTAAGACTTTTATTAATTACCTAAGAGGCTAAGAGGCTAAGATGTCATGCACACTAACCCTAATTTGGACAATTCTTATGTCTAGCAAACTAGATATGGCCATCACCTGTTGAACTGAATATTCCAAATAAAGCAAGCATACAAGATAAATGCAGAGAGTAACCAAACAATTAACACAATAAAATCTAGAAAATACAACATCTTGCAAAATATAAACAAGTAACAAAGAGCGATAAATCATAAAACCCTTTAATCTCTGTCGTGAGCCTCCAAGCTTCGATGGTTTAATTTCAAGTCTAGCCTCCAACTCCTCCTCTGATGATTCTTATAATTTATGTGGGTTTCTCTACTTCAAAGTTCAAAGCACTTCCTGGAGGGTTAGGGATGTGGTGCCATGAATTCTGGTACGTGTTGGATGTTTTGGAGAAGGTTGGAAGTTAGAAGGGATCAAATTCATGCTGAACTATAACTGCCAGGTGAAGTCGAGTTCAACTGGTGCGTGCGACCTGTACAGGGCATGCGACTCTGACTTAGTCGAATTTCCTTCTGCAGTGCACGTACTGACAAGGTCCGCAAAGATGTCTGTGTGGAGCATGAGATCCTTACCAGTGAAGTTGTTCTTCTGATTTCTTCTCCAATTCCTTCCTTTTGTCATTTCCTACACAAATCAACCAAAACATTGTCAATAACCTAAAATCTTACCAATAAAACTGTGTATCAATTTAGCGCCTATTAATATGGTAAACATACAATTATTTAAGTTAATTATTTACTTAAAAGTTTTAATTTTAGAGTTTAATTATAAAATCTTCTCTAAACCAGCTTTAGCATATTTTCTAAATACTATAAAATAATGTAAATTTGAATTTCGATGATATAGCAGATTTAACGCTGGTAATACGGATTTAATTTTGATAAATGATCCGCAAAGCAGTTTAAAGTATAATGTTAGAAAGTTCAAATTGATGTCATGCTATATATGTTATTTAAGTATTGAAATCTTCTATTTATAATTTAGACTTTATAAAATTAACAAGTTGTTTTAATAAAAAGATTCTGTATTATGATTTTTCGTTTCTTTATGTGAATTGGGAGTTGTAGTGTCCTTGTAGAGAAAGGCCCCTATATATAATCGCAAACCTTTACGCTCCATCTCTCCCTCAACTCTCTCTCAACCATCAATGGATCTTTCAAAGGCGCTCTTCCTCTTTGTCTTCTTCCTCTCTTCTCAGGTTATGCCATCTCCTCTATACCATGATGACTACCTTAAGCGCCATGTAGGCATATCAAACTTTAGGTTAATCAACCGAAGATCGCTCATCGATTGCCCGGTGCAGAGCCCATATCTCTCTATAAAAGCAAGCACGAGCACGGCTCCGTTACCTGATGAATCATACGTCACCGTAACTGTCAACGGCGTGTTAAAACCGGATAATCTGCAGTGGATTGCCATGATTTCTCCTTCTAATTCCAGGTAACATATGGACAAGGGCGGACCCACACACAATCAGTGGGGGGCAGCTATCCCTCCCTAGATTTTGAAATTCCGTAGAAAAATACGGACTCGGTACCATTTTGCCCCTCCCTAGAAATTGTTTTGCTCCTCTCTGAAATTGGAAAGCCCGTCAGACCAGTCCAAAAACACTGTTAATTAGAAACTTTGTTGTTTTTATAGAAAATTTATAGAAATTTATGGATCCGTTGTTTTTCAATATGTAAAATGATATTATTTTGTTGTTTTTTTATTATGTAAGACTATACTATTTTTATTGTTTCTTATTATGTTGATTGTTTTTTTATCTAGTTTTCGATTAGTTAATGAGTTTGAACCCGATAAGCTATTTTAACTCGATTCCTGCCCCTCTCTGACAGAAATCATGCGTCCGCCCCTGCATATGGAAACGATTTCTTCCATTTTTGATGAATTTTTATTATTGTCTAATTCTAACCTGTATCTCTCTTTTTTCCTTAATAGTGTCTCAGGCTGTCCAAGTTCGTTTAATTACATACAAACAGGGGATTTGAGCCACTTGCCTCTTCTCTGCCATTATCCTGTTAAGGTGCGCAATCTAATATATACATAACTGAAAATCTGAAATGAAATTAAGAACAATATAGTACAACACCGACCATTTACATATGAAATTAAGAACTTCATTGACTTCAACACTTCTTTTTTCCTATTATCATATTATAAGATCGAAGAGTCGAAAGAGATCTCAAATTTTAGTTGCACTAATAGACAAGCAGTACCTTATTTCTTCGCTGGTGTCAATTGATATTAGATGGACCGAGTCCACCTTATCTCTTACCTGCAAGCCCCAAGTCGGCCCATGCAATTTTGGATTTAAATGGGCTGAGTTTGACACAGTACAGATCTTTTCATGGACCATGCCTCCATCTATCTAGCTATTTCTCCATATCAAGTTGCGAAATAAGGATTTTGTTTTAATTCACGCTTATATCTCTGTTTTCAAATATCAAACAGTCGATCCGAACCGATCAACAAGATATCCATATTGAAATGTGCTTGGAGACCAAATTTTACATTTTTAGGAAATTTTTTACTATTTTTTTAAGATAGGTAGAAAACCGCTCTTTTTAAATGGTTCCGGACCATAAAAAACAGTGATTTTAAAATATTTTAAAAAAATAGTAAAAAAATTTCAAAAAATGTAAAATTTGGTCTCCATGCACATTTCAATATGAATATCTTGTTGAGCAGTTCAGATCGACTGTTTGGTCTTTAAAAACGGAGATATGAGCGTGAAGCAAAACAAGATCCTTACTTCGCAACTCACCATAGCCCATCTCTTTCTCTATATATGTATGCATTAGATTGTCTAAGAAAAAGTTAAATGGATAATAGTCATGAAAATTTCTTTTATTTTTTTATCAATAATTTCATTTCAAATTTCCATCATCATTTAGAAAACAGTTTCGGTTTTTTCTCCTTAAAATTAATTTCAAAATTGCAGGCACAGTTCCTGAGCACGGATCCCTTGTACCTAAATTGCACAAAGAAAATATGCCAAAAAAAGTTGGGAAATGTTTGTTTACTGTACACATGTGGGGGCTCAGTCACCTTCCACGTCATCAACATTCGTACTGAGATCGAGTTTGTGCTCTTCACTGGCGGATTTGAAGCACCGTGTGTGCTCAAACGAACTGGCCCAATTAGTTTTGCAAATCCTTCTGCTCCACTTTATGGCCATTTGTCAAGTGTTGATTCGTCTGGCACATCGGTATGTTGAATAGATAATCCTATGTAAATAGTTCAGTATCTACTAGTACTGTACTAACATATGGTAGCAGCAATCAACAGGTGATAAAATTCTGCCAATGTTGTTGTACTGTATATACAATTCAATCGGCAGCCTGCTAGGTTCAGAACATATACCATTAAATCATTCAATAACTTGGCACCTGATGTCCAGATACTGGTACATACTGCCTGTTCAGCACTGTTAGGAGTATGTTAGGGATTCTTGTACTGGTGCCAAAAAGAGGTGTTTGGTATGGATAGGATTGCCACAATCGGACGCACTTAAAATTAAATTTGAATATAGAAGGATAACTCTACTTCTGATCAAATACGATAATAGTATAAAGATCAGAAACTACAATTCGAGGGTCAATTTGCAATCTGCAATTATTGCAATTGGTATATGTTATGGTGAGAATCCCAGGAGGGCTTGACTGGTAGTCTGGTACAGTAAAAAGGTCAGAAATTGCAAACCGAGTATTGAATCCTGCAGATAATTACTAGTTATTATTATCCTTCATCGAGTTTTCTTAGTTATGCTTTTTAATTAGTCAATGTCTACATGCGTGCATTAGATGAGGTTGACATGGGTTAGTGGAGATCAGAGGCAACAACAAGTGCAATATGCAAATGGGAATTCTTCACCTTCTGTTGTGACAACTTTTACAAAAGAAGAAATGTGTAGTAAGCACCTTAATTAAGGTCTTTCTTGTTTCTATTTAAATAGTTCCTTTACATTTTTTTGACTCAAAACTTATTACGTAGGTTTTGCCAATTCACCGAGTCCAGCACAGGATTTTGGTTGGCATGATCCAGGGTACATACATTCGACCATAATGACCGGCCTCCAACCTTCTAGCACCTACACATACCGCTATGGAAGGTGCAATTTTAAATTTGATATGTCATTTAGTTTCTTGTCTTCATCATTATCTAATATTTGCATGTATATGTGTGGTAGCACATTATTGCAAATTGTATTGCAAGTTTGTAACATGTAATGTTTGGTGCAGTGATTTGGTTGGTTGGAGCAATACTCTCAAATTTAAAACACCACCTGTTGGTGGATCAAACGAGTCGAACTTCATTGTATATGGTGACATGGGCAAGGCTCCACTCGACCCATCAGTAGAGCATTATATCCAGGTACTTAATTATCTGCTAAGTTCAAACGTTTTAAAGTTTTGTACTAGCACATTTAGATAAGCTCTCAAAAGGAAAACATGATTACGCAAATAAACAAAAGAAAAAGGAACAAGTACAATAGAAATTTAAGAATGAGAAAAAGGAGATTTTTGAGCTTGGCATTTACCCTGCCTGACTGAAAAACATTTATATTGGAATCCTTGATTTGCAGCCAGGATCAATCTCTGTGACATCAGCAATAAACAGTATTATCGAAGGGAACAATATAGATTCAGTATTTCATATAGGTGACATTAGCTATGCTACGGGATTTCTTGTTGAATGGGAATATTTTCTAAACCTAATTGAACCATTCGCTTCTCGCATTTCATACATGACGGCAATAGGTAACCACGAAAGGTAATTACTAATTAGCATTGTACATTTTTTTAATATTTCTTTTGTAGCTTTAGACAAAAATATGTACTACAAACTTGCATCAAACCATGTTTCTTACAAATGCAGTTACACATGATGCAAATTCCAAGTATTATAAGGGCATATATACAAATATGGTCTTCAAGATATGCATTTCACGATTTTCTAATTAATGTTATACAGGGATTATCCCGGGTCTGCCTCAGTATATCAATTAACTGATTCAGGTGGTGAGTGTGGGGTACCATATGAGTCATATTTTCAGATGCCAGTATCTGGAAAAGATAAACCATGGTATTCCATTGAACAAGGACCAATACACTTCACCATAATTTCAACTGAGAATACATGGACTCCAAATTCCGCACAGGCAAGTGTGCCATTTTTTTTTATTTTGACTTGGATAATTCTAGTGTTCATCCAAAATTTTAAGTTACATTCTATCTTAGCATACATTTTAAATAATAACAGTTGATTCTTAAATATCGGCTATTGAATGTATATTAAGACAGGTTGTATCTTAAAATTTGAATGTATGCTAGAATCACGTTATAACTTCCTTAGAAATTCTGCTATTCATTTGACTTATTGAATTTGAATGTGATACTTTCTTAACAGTATAAATGGATAGAAGCTGATTTCCTGTCAGTAAACCGAACAAGGACGCCTTGGTTGATTTTTGCTGGGTAACTTGAATTTATCTTGATTGCAGTGAATTTAAATAGTTAATTTCGAGCACCTATTTGTATGTCTGCATTTGAATAATTGATATAAATATAACTATATTGAGGTTAATTATATATTTAGTCTTTATTTTATGCAGACATAGACCTATGTATTCATCTACGCAGGGTCTGACTAATGTTGACATCAACTTTCGTAATTCTATAGAACCTCTCTTACTAAAATATAAGGTATTTGGTCGCTTAAAGTTTTTCTTTTATCAAATTTTTATGGAATATTCACTTTTCATAGTAAACACACCATTAAAAAATTAATATCATGCATTAAATTATATATACACTTGATGAAATAATGAAATCTTAACTTATAGTTTTATTTTGAACAAAGAAAGAACCTTGTATGGTGTATTGATACAGTTCATGGTCAGAATCTTCTTATTAAAATTTTAGTATTTACCATAGTGCCCTAAATTGAAATGTAGGTGGATTTGGTGTTATTTGGCCATGTGCATAACTATGAAAGAACCTGTGCAATATACCAAGATCAGTGCAAAGGCATGCCGAGAAAGGATAACAGTGGTATTGACACCTACAATAACAGCAATTACACAGCACCAGTTCATGTCATAGTAGGAATGGCCGGATTTTCCTTGGATAGTTTCCCAAGCAATGTGAGTCTTCTCTACGCTCTGTTATCTTTTGTTTACTTTACTATTGTTTGGGCAAAGGAGAGAAGTATGTATTGAGAAATAAATATTCTACTCAATCAGGTAAACAGCTGGAGTTTGGCAAGGATTTCTGAATTTGGTTTTGCGCGCGTGAGTACGACAAGGAATAATCTACAATTTGAGGTTAGTGTTGATATTTGGATGGGTTGATATCATGTTCAATTCTGGCACCAAACCGTTACACCAGATCAAGAAACTGAAATAGATTTGAATTGGCTCTGAACCAACTTAATACAAATTTTAGAACAGGCATATACCGGACTTATAATATGAAAATCTGAGATCTCAGCGCTAAAAGAAAAATTACTTGTTTATTTGGGTCTTGAATTTCAGTAATTAATGTTGTAGTGCTCCTTTTTTTTTTCTTTTTTATTCATTTTCCAGTTTGTGAATTCAACTACAATGCAAGTTCGCGATCAATTTCGGATTGTAAAGCAGGTTTCAACTTAGAGTGCAATTGTTGAACCGGTGAATATCAAAGGGAGCAACTAGCATTTTTTCTTCCTATTTTCTCCAAAATAGAATAAAAGGAGGCTGCTATTTTTAATATTGAGAGCTGAGATTTTTTTTTCTTTACCGATTTTGTTATTTAAAGCATTTTTATGTATGTTAAATCCAGTGCTTAATTAATATGCTGGTAAATAAGGAATTTGTGAACAAATACTCTTTTGACAAATAGTGGGGGATACCCACCGATTTCATTGAAAATGAAACCATTCGACAGAGAACTGGTACCGAACAACTGGTACACATACTCTGGCAAATGTATTATTACATCACAGTCTCACACATAATATTCATACATCAACCAAATCATAAAGCAAAGATAAAACAATCATCTAACTAGCAAGGCAATAAAAGTATAAAACAACAGGAACTCAACCAAATAAACCCAACAGAACCATAGCAAACATGACCGAGCTTGCAATCTCAAATACCAGCTGCTAATGTTGTCAGACCAATTTACCCAAAGACCCCTGTAAAAGAACAAATTTACAGAGACTAAAGAAGTATATCGTCATTTCTTCTTCCAAACCCATGGGTTTGACTTGTCATCAGTGGATCAGCCTCCCAATTACCTCCTGCCCTGTGACAAAAGAACAAATAGAAACTGCATTGGAGCTTTTTTTTTTATCAAAACATATTACGGATTTGTGATGTACAGATTGTAGCTTAACAAATTAAGTCCTAGTCCTAAACAAAGTTCGGTCGCAAGGGCACGACCTTACGATGTAGTACTATGAGTTGTCGGATCACAAGAAGGTATTGAAAGTACTGACTTACCAATTGTCGAATCCGTACCATACTGCCATCTCTTTTGGTTTTATTATTTTTTTTTCTTTTGCTACATGTAACATGCTTCTTATTTTTTTTCTACTTGTTGGTAATGAAAGCCTACCATACATTTATCAAAAATCGATTTATAATCAACAAGATTGTGTACATGACTATTGATGGTCTCATTAGAAATAATTTTTTATCACGCAGTTCTCACACAGAACCGCACCTCCCGGTTCGGCCGGAATAAACCGGAACCAGATTGGTTTCCTGTTCGGTTCATCATCAAGAAATTCAAGATCAACCGAAAATATATAATTAACCTGGCCGGATTTTGTTTTAAAAAAAAATGGACTCAATTAATCATAAACCCATGGTTCAATATTATTATGTATAATTAATGTCATAGCTTTCTTATTTAAGCAGCTAAATTAAAACAAATTATAAGAAACAAATAAGGAAGAAAGTGCACAAGATCGGTCAATATGATTTAATTTTTTAGATTTTTTTTTCCCTTCATACATAGATTTCATGGATTTGAAAGACACACATACATAGCTTAATTTTAGGTACTAGTTGATTTCAAAGGAATGGGTACGTACAGCTGCATGGCATTGCATGCCACTGCATGAGAGCGTTTCATTGAAATTGATGTAATAGATATTCTTCTCTGGAGGCTGTTGTATCTGAACCTGTTCTATATTTTCAATACAAAAACCGTGGCAGAAGAAGTAATTCGCCAATCAATCAACAAGATCTAATTTAAAAGAAGGTCAATGATTATGAGTAGGATCTGTAGTTAACAGATTATGAGTGCTATATATTTAAAAGAAGGTCAATGATTTTGATCCCATATATATATATAGATAAAAGTCATTTTTATTATATCTCAAATAAAAAATATTCCTTTTAGATATAAATTTTAATTCATTTTAGTATACTTAACATTATCGTAAAAAATATTTTGGTAATGTTAGACCTGCACCGGACACGTCAGTCACGCAGAAAGCTGAGGTATTTCAGAGGATACGCATCCTAATCAGTGTATTAAAATTCGGTTCATTCGGCCGAATATTTGTATTCGGTTGGAATCCAAATAGAAAATCAGTATTCGGTTCAATATTCGGTTTCGAATATTCGGCCGCATATTCGGCCGTATATTTTTTTCCGCATATAATATATTCAATATTCGGTTTTGAATTTATACTTTTATTCTTAAAACACTTGTTTGTACCGTAGGCTGTTGGCTGTGCTGTTGGTTACTGGTGCTTGTTGTGAGATACCGAGATAACTATTAATATAGATTGGCTGTGCTGTTGTGGTTACTAGTGCTTGAATTTATGCAGAATATAGATTTGTTCTCCAACATCAAATCCGAATAACTACTAATATTTCATATGTTTATCATATTTCATATGCGGATTCCATTGATCTCAAAACAGTAAGATATTGATTTGCATAACTATTAATATTAATTCTTATTTGAAAATCCGAATATATAAATCCGAATAAAAATCTATATATTCGACTGGATACTGTATATACGGTATGCGGTGGTCTTCCGCATACCGAATGAGAACCGAATATTAATACACTAATCCTAATTGAGTCACGCCAATAGAGCTAGCTAATTCCACTCTGTAGTCCGTACCATACGGCACAGAACATCATTACTCTTTTATTTTTTATGCAGGGCACCAGCTACAAATTACTAATCCCTAGGCACCTTAGCTTTACTCTATATATAACGGTAATAGTTCAAAACCGTCGTGCCACACATAAGGCTACACCGACTATTTATGTATATAAGTACGTCTATATATGATTTTTTCTCAAATATTTTTTTAAACTCCCTCAGTTAAACCGGAAATTATATCCGGTTACCCGATTACCCAAGTTAAATAGATAAAATAAATTATTTAATAAATAATAAGTTTCATAATACTTAATTTTTAACGGTGGTGCTCAATTCCACCGTTTTCTGTTGAACTCCAATCAATTTTAGATTTTTTTTTTTTTTTGGGTTCTTGCATGGACCGTAGGCCTAATTTAGATTTTGGGTCACATACAATTTTATGTTTTCTAATGCAGTTTTAATTGTTGTTTCATTCTTGTACTTGTTATAAATAAATGTGGCTAATTTAAGGTTTTCATATATCTCATAAACTTGCAATGAATTGGAACATAAAAAAAATAGATATTACTTACAGAGCTATTGTGATTAAGTTTGCACGAATCTCAAATACTGCCCCTGCGTTGTCTCCGAATAGGCACCGGACACGTCAGTCACGCACGAACTGAGGTATTTCAGAGGACACCCGGCCGGGTCTCAAATAATGGGTGGGAATTCACCACTATTTATTTAAAAAAATTAAAAAAAATCTTAAATTGGTAACCGGATATAAGTTTCGGTTACAAAAAAAAGAAGAAGTGAATTTAAATTTTACAAATCGAAACGAAATCTTTAATTTGCTTCACCTCTGAATTAGATCATATTGATTGATCTTGTGCACTTCCTTCCTTGTTTTAATTAAGCTGCTTAAATAAGAAAGCTATGACATTAATTATACATAATAATATTTAACCGTGGGGTGGGGTTATGATTCATTAAGTCCGTTTTTTCTTAAACAAAATCTGGCCAGGTTATTAATTATATATTTTCGGTTAATCTTGAATTCTTGATCGATGATGAACCGAACCGGAAACCAATCCGGGAGGTGCGGTTTGGGATTAATAACAGTGGAATAATTCGTAAAATTCATTAAAGTATATGCTCCTCAAAACAGAAACTAAATTAAGATCCAAATCAATCCTTTCCACAGCTGGATTTTTAGTTGATTTAGAAAATCTAGATTTATGGTAGGCAAAACTAATTTCGGAAACAATTATATATTATAGGCATATATACAATAGTATCCGGCTGTGCTGCATGTAGTATATTATATATATGTCTCATAGTGCAGATTATTATTAAAACCATACTCCTTAATTTGTTTTTCTACCACTGCATCCGGAGAACGATCAGAGATGGATTCTTCGTGTTTTTGTCGTAAGATCTCATCTAAGTATTATTTTTTCTCTTGTTTTAACTAAATATTTGTTCCTTTTGACGAGCGATAATAATTTTGGTTTGCTAACAATAATAAAAATAAAATGCAGTCGTAGCAAAAAGAAAACATGATGTATTTGTACGAAAAATAGATGGAATATTCACATCTCTCTTGGAGGAGGGAGAAGGCCCCTCTTATTTTTCATTCAAAATGATGGACATCACGTGGTACGAATACGATTGATTGATTTTCTTTTATTATCTTTATTTTTAATTCCCTTTTATGATGTTTCCTTCACTTGGCTGTATATGATTTATATACATAGGGTGTTGTCCATGAATCCAATGGATAGGAAGAGTGGGGCCACAGATTCAGAGAAACAAGTGTCACTTGATCTTATTATGATACATGGATTATGTTCTGACTATATGCTTCAAACAAAGGTCAAATTTTTCATTTTAAACCGACAAGACGGGAAGCGCATAGAACGCCAAGGTACGTAGGACGTACTATTAAAATTTGTCTTTATTTCTTTTTTTTTTTATTACTTTGTATTCTTCATTTTATTTTATATAAAATGTTCCCTGCAATATGCAAATATGTAACAAATTCATTTCTGTTTTCATATTATTTTGGTCCTTGATATAATTACAGTTAGTCACATGTTCTCGCAAACTAGTGATAATCAATGTGAAGAGTTGTGCATGATACCACTCGAGACATTGAAAAATTCATCCTTAGGATTTCTAATGCACATAGAACGCCAAGGTAGAATCTGTCTTTACTTTTTTTGATTACTTTGTATTCTTCATTTTATTTTATTTACATATTATTTAATTTGTACTATAATTAATTACAGTTAGTCACGCGTACTTGCCAACTAGTGATAATAAACGTAAAGTGTCGTGCATGATGCCGCTCGAGACACTGAAAAATCCATCCTTAGGATTTCTAATGGAGGACTCCATAGAATTCGGTGTAGAATTTATCGAATTCAAAAAGGTACCTTGAAGAAGTGGAATTAGTTATTTTATGTTAAGTTTAGAATATATTTTGTTATCCTTAATTAAGTTTAGAATATTTGTGTTAATCGGATGATATTTTGTGGAAGGTGGTGTTAGTTATTACTTATTAGTGGTTGTTTGGCTGATATTTTGTTAATCGGATGATATTATTAATAGGATGATATTATATTTGGTTTTGTTAAATGAGATGATATTATGTTTGGTTTTGTTAATCGGATGATTTTATGTTTGTTTGGTTTTGTTAAATCGGATGATATTGTATTTTATTTTGTTAATATAAATAACTATGAAGGTTGATGCGGAAAAGTTGATGAGAATCATAATACATGATTAGAGAAAAGTTGATGCGGAAAATATTGGAAGATTGAAAAATTAGCATTCTGGTTATTGGGTAACCCTAAATTTGGTTATTGGTAACCGGATATAATTTCCGGTTACCAAGAGAAAAAAAGTCAAAAAAATTTGGTAACCGAATATAATTTCCGGTTACCAATAGTTAAAAAAAATGTAATTAGGATTAAAAAAAAATATTGGAAAAAAATATTAGATAATTAAAAAAAATTGGTAACCGGATATAACTTTCGGTTAGATGAAAAAAAAAGTGAATTTAAATTTAAAAATGAATTTGTCTCTCCGATGCGACACTGAAATCGAAACGAATCTTTCTAAGTCGTGTTTGATTATAAGTTATAACATATCTAGGACAAGGAATGTGAGATTGGGTCAGTGAGCTCAGTTGATTGATGAGAAGATGGTGGGATCGAGTATGAGAATGCAGCTACAAGAGTACTCCAGTTTAATTCTCATTTGTGATGTCAGATCAGGCAGGAAGTATTTAGGGATACGAATCGAAAAGATGATCTAATTAATCCATTCTTCTCTATTCATCATATTCTTGAACACATCGTAGGCAGGAATAGGAAAATAATTATAATAGAAAGGAATAAAGAATCAAAAATAAAAAAAAGTAGACAAAGATAATCCAAAGGAACCTTGCCCCCATGGCTCGATGTTTGGGCCTGTATTTATTTCCATTCATGTAATTATTCAGAGTTTAATATTGGGCTGCTTCAACAAAACTCCAGAACTGGTGTTACTGTCTTAATGCTGACTTAATATGAGTTGAAGTCTGAACCAAACTTTTGGCAGTTCCTCACCAAAATCTTTATTCACCATACTGGTGTTGATAACTGAGAATTTATTTTCTTAAGGAAAAAAAATGTTAAGTTTAATTAGAGTTGAACAACAAATAATCGGTTACTCCACATTTTATAGAGGAAAAAGAGGCCGGGATAAAAACTGCAACGCTTTACATACAACTGATTTATTACAAAGCATGCATTGAGAGGCACAAATAATATTTACATCCATGTATATAAGAACAAAAAAAATAAAATCACAATCTCCAACAAATAATCGGTTACTCCACATTTAAGAGGATTTTATATGAAGTTTAGCAAAATTATTTCATTGATGAATGAAATAACCCTCTTCTTCGTTCCTATTCCTTCTACATTGGAACCCTCTTCTCTTTTTGCGAATTCTATCTTATATATTAATTTTGAATCCATGAGTGAATTTGCATATATTTTCATATATAGATAGTTTCATATAGATAGTTTCATATATTTTCATAAATTTAATAAAAATGTTTTTATTTTGGATTAAACAAATACTTAATTTGGTTGGCTAGATTTACAATTGATCCAGCAACACATTCTTAAGTAATTTTATCACCATTAATCATTCGAGATACATATTTTTATTATATTTTTGTCATATCATAGAGAGAAAATATGTTTCTGTCATCCCATATACATGTTTTTATCACGTTTTTTTTATTTCCTAGATACAAAAGATGTGAGGAAAAAAATGTTCATGTTTTTATCACGTTTTCATTATTTCCTAGATACAAAAGATGTGAAAAAAAACTGTAAGTATAAAATATGATCTATCTTGAAAAAAAAAATCATGGAGACTTTGACTCATCTTTTAAACTTAAGTAGAAAAAAAATCTCCCGATAACAACGGTGTTCATAATAGTCTTGTTAAACATAAAGAAAAAAAAAGACTAATTAAGAAACAATGAAAAAACTTTTTATACATTGAATATTATTTGTTAATATAACTTTTTAATTTTTTAAGAGATTAGAGAAAATCAAATATAGAGAAAAATTAAATAAATTAACTTTAAAGATTAGATATTGTCTAGGTTTAATATGCAAATGCTGCCCGGAATAGTAACCATGGTATTTGGGGTTGAGTACGCCGTCCCCATACCAGCCTCTGTTTTCAATGATCTCTTGAATAAACGTATCAATCCCATTAGATTTGGTATTTGGAGTTTAACATTCTGTTTATCTCTGTTTTGTTTTATTTCTGTTGTTGTTATGTTCCTTTCCATGTGGAGGATCTCCTTCGGTAGAACTTGTTTCTGCCCAAGACCTTGTTGCCGCCGAAGCCCTATTCGTGTGCTTAGTCTGATGATGTGGATCCTACTTGCAACGATGGTGAATGCTACCATAAGGCTTTTTATTAACCAATGGAAGTAGGATGTTTTGATGTGCTTGTTTTTTTGTTGCTATGATGTTTTGATGAAGGATGTTTTTTTTGTTAGTTATTTTTGGTTCTGTCAAGAGTTTAGTGATTCTGTAAGTGGCAATTAGTAGCTAAGTCCTTTAGTTTATGTACTACTCTTCTTGGCTCTGCTTTGTTTTATATAGAACAAAATCCATTATAACTTTATTTAGAAAATGTGCATTTTAAATTTTAAACCTGAAGATAAGTATTAAATAAATTCATAATTTAATGTACTAAACTCGAAATTCCGGCCCTAACTATTTATTTTCGTCTCAAACTCAAGAAAAAATAAATAAATTCTCATTAGCATATATAGTCGTTTGAATATCTTGCCCTTCAAGAACCGGATTTTCAAATTTCATCCTAAACTCGTTTGTTTCAATAACCGGATTTTCATTAACATATATAATCGTTTTTTTTTCGTTTCTTGTATATATTAATCACCATTACCAAGTTTTAATATGAGCCGCCATAGAAAATCTAAAAAAGAAAAAAATCGTTTTTGTTTCCATTGATGTAATTATATATATTCAGAGTTTAATATTAGACTGCTTCAACAAAACCCCAGAACTGATGTTACTGTCTTAATGCCGACTTAATTCTTGATATGAAAAATGAGTTGAAGTCTGAACCAAACTTTTAGCAGTTCCTCACCAAAATCTTTATTCACCATACTGGTGTTGTTGATAACTGAGAATTTATTTTCTTAAGAAAAAAAAATATTAAGTTTAATTAGAGTTGAACAACAAATAATCGGTTACTCCACATTTTATATAAATTAATCGAGTGAAAAAAAAAGAAAAAGAGGCCTGGATAAAAACTGCAACGCTTTACATAAAACTGATTTATTACAAAGCATGCATTGAGAATAGAGCTGGGCAAAATTGCTCAAACTCGTAACTCGGTCATTTACAACTTGCTTTAATTCGCTCATTTACAACTTGAGTTGGCTGACTCGTTTAATAAATGAGCTGAGTTTGAGCTGAGTTGGCTGACTCGTTTAATAAATCAGCACCTGTTAAACTGGTTAAATGAGTTATAAACGAGTTGTGAGCCAACTCGAGTTGATAACGAGCTGAGTTCGAGTTGGCTCTACAGCTCGTGATTACCATCCCAACTCGAGTTGACTCGCTCGTTTATTTAATGAGCTGAGTTCGAGTTGGGGGTAACTTGCTCAAATTCGGCTCATTTACAGCCCTAATTGAGAGGCACAAATAATATCTACATCCATGTATATAAGAACAAAAAAATAAAATCACAATCTCCAACAAAAAATTGGTTACTCCACATTTCAGAGGATTTTATATGAAGTTTAGCAAAATTATTTCATTAATGAATGAAATAACCCTCTTCTTCCTTCCTATTCCTCCTACATTGGAACCCTCTTCTCTTTTTGCGAAATCTATCTTATATATTAATTTTGAATCCATGAGTGAGAATTTGCATATATTTTCATATATAGATAGTTTCATATATTTTCTAGATAGTTCATATATTTTCATAAATTTAATAAAAATGTTTTTATTTTGGATTAAACAAATACTTAATTTGGTTGGCTAGATTTACAATTGATCCAACAACACATTCTTAAGTAATTTTATCACCATTAATCATTTGAAATTAGGGGTGTAAACGGATCGGATATTATCCGGATTTATCCGGATCCGAATCCAGAAAATAGCGGATTCGGATATTCGGATACGGATATTTTCGGATACAGATCCAGATTCGGATAATTTTTTAACGGATACGGATACGGTTTTGAATATGAAACCGGATACGGATAATATCCGCATTTTTTTTTATTTCGGATATCCGCATTTTCCTTGTGCCTTCTTCTGTTTTGACCAACAATTAAATTAAAGGCTGAATTGGACAGTGCCAAAAGATGATGAATATATGGCCTTGTTTTGACCAGCTGACTTCAGTCTCAGTCATTTACTCTTCTATTGCCTTGTTCTATACCAACCTTTTATCTTCTCTTTCAGCCATTTACTCTTCTGAACCCCTCTTACCTAAATCCGAAATTCATTTATTTATTCTTTTGGTGGAACTCATCCTCCAAGCTTTATTAAATAGTTGCTAGAATGTTATTTAGATGTTATTTTTAATTATCCGAATGGTGGAACTCATTTATTTAGATGTTATTTTTTTTGCTAGAATGTATAATAATATTCATTTTTAATTATCTGAATTATAGTGATAACCGTATCCGTATCCGTCCAAAATCCGATCCGTATCCGTATCCGTTTAATATCTGATTTGTATCCGTATCCGAGACTATCCGTATCCGTATCTGTATCCGAAAAATTATAACAAATACGGATACGGTATGACCACTATCCGATCCGTATCCGACCGTTTACACCCCTATTCGAGATACATACTTTTATTATATTTTTGTCGTATCATAGATAGAAAAGGTGTTTCTATCATCCCATATACATGTTTTTATCACGTTTTTTTTTATTTCCTAAATACAAAAGATGTGAGAAAAAAAATATTCATGTTTTTATCACGTTTTCATTATTTCCTAGATACAAAAGATGTGAGAAAAAAAAAATGAAAACTGTAAGTATAAAATATGATCTATCTTGATAAAAAAAAAATCATGGAGACTTGGACTCATCTTTTAAACTTAAGTAGAAAAAAAATCTCCCAATAACAACGGTGTTCATAATAGTCTTGTTAAACATAAAGAAAAAAAAAGGACTAATTAAAAAACAATGAAATTACTTTTTATACATTGAATATTGACTATTAATATAACTTTTTAATTTTTTAAGAGATTAGAGAAAATCAAACATAGAAAAAATAAATTAACTTTAAAGATTAGATATTGTCTAGGTTTAATATACAAATGCTGCCCGGAATAGCGACCATGGTATTTGGGGTCGAGTACGCTTACTAGCCTCTATTTTTAATGATCTCTTGAATAAACGTATCAATCCCATCAGATTTGGTATTTGGAGTTTAACATTCAGTTTATCTCTGTTTTGTTTTATTTATGTTGTTGTTATGGTCCTTTCCACATGGAGGATCTCCTACGGCAGACCTTGTTTCTGCCCAAGACCCTGTTGCCGCCGAAGCCCTATTCGTGTGCTTAGTCTGATGATATGGGTCCTACTTGCAACGATGGTGAATGCTACCATAAGTCTTTTTATTAACCAATGAAAGTAGGATGTTTTGATGTGCTTGTTTTTTTGTTGCTATGATGTTTTGATGAAGGATGTTGTTTTTTTGTTAGTTATTTTTGGTTCTGTCTAGATTTTAGTGATTCTGTAAGTGGCAATTAGTAGCTAAGTCCTTTAATTTATGTACTACTCTTCTTGGCTCAATCATAGTTTAAGTGCTTGATCTTCAAGATTTCTTTAAAGAAAATTAAAATGCCCTCTTAATTTTACATTTTGATAAATCATAGTTTAAGTGCTTAGATGAGTATTAATTCCTCCTCTCCGCTGTCTTTAAACATGTTAGGATAAGATGAGGGGCCTGCTTGTAAGTTACCCTCCCTCCTCCCTTTTCTCATCCCTTCGTGTTAAGGGTGTGAGGGTTTGTGTTTTTTCATTAAAAAAAAATCAGGTGAGGGTTTGAGATGTGTAAAAGATGTGATTGGGTAGGGGACTAGAGGCCTTCGTTTCAGTTTGTCCTTTTCTACCTTTCTGGTGATGTAATTTTTTTTTTATATTAACTTCTTTTTGGAAATTTTTATTTACCTCTCTGAAACTTATTTTAATTTTTCCATTAGAAAGCTAGATATGTGAAAATTATTTTATTGTGGGACTCTATACAATTTTAATGAGAATTCTTGATGATGAACCGAAACGGAAACCAATCCGGTTCCGGTTTATTCCGGCCGAAGCGGGAGGTGCGGTTCGGGATTAATAACAGTGGAATGAATTGTAAAATCCATTAAAGTATATGTTACTCAAAACAAAAACTAAATTAATATCCAAATCAAACCTTTCCAAATTTGTTAGCTGAATTTTTAGTTGATATAGAAAATCTAGATTTATGGTAGGCAAAACTAATTTTGGAAAGAATTATATATTATAGGCATATATACAATAGTATCCAGCTGTAGTATATTATATATATGCAGATTATTACGCACAGAAATTACAACCTCTATACTTGTGCGCACAAATATAAGTGCACACAAATATGTAAGAGATTTGAAAAATAAATAAGATAAGATGTAGGAGTAGAACTAAGGTGCTCTTAAGCTCACCAAGTCCTTTGTGAGCTTAACCCAAAAACCCATCAGATTGACTTCAAACGACATTTCCAAACAATTAGATATTCAATCTATATTAAAATGTGCTTGGAGACCAAAATTTTCATTTTTTGGAATTTTTTTACTATTTATTAAGCTGGTTTGAAAACTGCTGTTTTTATTAAATTTCTGAAGCATTGAAAAACATCAGTTTTCAAACCAGCTTAATAAATAGTAAAAAAAATTCCAAAAAATGAAAAATTTGGTCTCCAAGCACATTTTAATATAGATTGAACATCTAACGGTTTGAAAATGTCGTTTGAAGTCAATCCGATGGGTTTTTGAGTTAAGCTCACAAAGGGCTTGGTGAGCTTAAGAGCACCTTAGTTCTACTCGAGATATAGAGATATGAAAATGGAACATAAATCATCCAAACATAACATAAGTGCACACAAATATGCAAGAGATTTTGAAATGTCAAATCAAACTTGAATATTTACACCGTAATATTACAAATGTAAAAGATTATTAATTAGAAATCTTCTTCTCTTGGATTAAGAAATGACTCTAAATCCAATATACAAAATTTATGAGGATGTGAAATATTTACACCATAATATTAGAAAAAGGTAGAGAAACAATAAATTGATGGTCATAATTACAACCTCTATACTAGTGTTTGGCAAACGGGTAAGGGCGGGCGGGCACGGGCAAAACCCGTGACGGGTCACGGGTAACGCGGGTCACGGGCAACGCGGGTCACGGGCGACACGGGACGGGTTAGCACGGGTATTTTTTTGAAAAACCCTACCCGGCCCCTCTCAAACCCCCCGGGCAACACGGGTCACGGGTAAGCGGGTTTAGGTCCGGGTAGAACGGGTCTGGTCCAGGCCGGTTTTTTTTTTTTTTTTAGGCTGCTGTTTTTTTTTTTTCTGTTTTTTAGGCTGCTGAGCTGCTCCGCTGCCCGCTGCTGTTTTTTTTTTTTTTCTGTTTTCTTTTTAAACCAATAAAATACAAATCAAAATTCATTTAACATGATTGCATATTTGAACTCAATAATTTTTGTGATACTAAAATCAAAATCAAAGTTACGAATTATTTTAAAACAATATTGCTTAAATCAATTACTCTAAATTTTGAACAATAAAATATAAATTAAAAATTTCTTAAATCAATAACTTTAAAATATTTTAAATCAATTACTTTAAAACAATAAAATATAAATCAAAAATTTCTTAAATCAGTTACTTTAAAAATAATAATGAATTATTTGAAAACAATAGATTAAAAAATAAAAGTTACCCTCCTCCTTTGAAAAATAAAATCTAACATATTCAAAAATAAATGCAAATAACTTAACATATTCAAAAACTAAATATAACATACTTATTTAACCTATTAAAAATAAATCCGAATTTGAAAAATATAATCTAACCTATTCAAAAATAAATCTAATAACTTGGCATATTCAAAAAATAAATATAACATACTTATTTAACCTATTAAAAATAAATCCGAATTTGAAAAATAAAATCTAACCTATTCAAAAATAAATGCAAATAACTTAACATATTCAAAAACTAAATATAACATACTTATTTAACCTATTAAAATAAATCCGAATTTGAAAAATAAAATCTAACCTATTCAAAAATAAATGCAAATAACTTAACATATTCAAAAACTAAATATAACATACTTATTTAACCTATTAAAAATAAATCCGAATTTGAAAAATATAATCTAACCTATTCAAAAATAAATCTAATAACTTGGCATATTCAAAAAATAAATATAACATACTTATTTAACCTATTAAAAATAAATCCGAATTTGAAAAATAAAATCTAACCTATTCAAAAATAAATGCAATAACTTGGCATATTCAAAAACTAAAAGTGAGGGGTAGCTTACAAGGCAGTATATTCAATTTTAATTGTAATATATTGTGTGACTGTACCTGTAACGAATATGTTTTTAACTAATTATAGACTTCTACACTTAAAAAAGATGCATTTAATCAAAACAAAACAGATTATTTGATTAGAGGGTTGAAATTAAATCTCAAATTTCATCTTTTAATCATAGCCGTTGGTGGATCGGACACCCAACGTGCTTAATAATGGAATGGAGATATGGAATTCAATTCATAAATAAACAAATTTTACTTTAATTCCTAACATTGGAATATACTTACTTTTGCACTTGAATATTTTCTTAATATAGCTCAATTAAAAATTGTATGTTGATAAATTTTTATTTTTTATCACAACTAAAACGCTGACCAGTGTGCTTCTTACAAAAATCTATTTCGTATAATTGCATTTCTTCGAATTATAACAAAAGTGTTTTACTTTGAATAAAATAATACACTTAAGCATGTATTCTAAATATACGTACAATTATAAGAAAAATCATATTCAGAAAGAGTTATTTTCTGAGGGGACAATGTTTTGTTAAATTGCTTCAAGTGCATTTTTTATTTTTATTTTTGTCAAGATTGTTTCTTCTACTAAGGGGACAAGTTACCTGCGATCATATTGGAGTTGCTTTGTAGCGAAAAGGATCAAGAATAAACTAAATTATTGTTCTAAACCCACTTTAGCTAACCGATTGAACCAAAACTTCACTATAACTCAGTGTGGGGTCCACAGTCAGGTACGGACTGTATTCTAGGTTCAAAAACTAGATCTAAGACCATGTCCAACTATCTTTTCAGAGAGCAACGTCTAATTATGGCTGAAATGGAGACTTCGAATGCACCCTATTCATCCAGAGGATCGGATGCGCGAATAGCCTCCGACGACAGGAACTTTGCCTCTCTCTTCATAACACGTGTCATTCCGCAGTAGGGGCCCGGGCAGGGGGGCTGGGGAATTTCAAAAAAAAAAAAAAAAAAAAAGTACAGAGGTTCTGCTGCCGTTCTGGTTCGGGTTCGGGTACGGGTAGGCGGGCACGGGTCTACGGGTAGGCGGGCACGGGTATTCGGGTACGGGTACGGGTACGGGTAATACGGGTCCACGGGTCGGTACGGGCGGGTACGGGTTTGAAACGGGACGGGTATCACGGATAAATTTAAAAAAAATCCTTACCCGGCCCTTCTCAACCCGTACCCGTTGAACCCGTGTACCCGTGCAAAACCCGTGCACGGGCACGGGCAGGGCGGGCACGGGTCCCGGGCGGGCGGGCACGGGTCTGACCCGTGGGGGTATTTGCCAAACACTACTCTATACTTGTGCGCAACCAAACGAGCAGGAAATTACAAGTGTAACCCCTATACATATTTCATTAGAAAACCTTAAATTAGCCACATTTATTTATAACAAGTACAGGAATAAAATGGCAATTAAAACTGCATTGGAAAATCGGTAACCGGATATAATGCCCGGTTACAAAGCGAAACAAAAAAGTAAGAGTAACAATTTCATTCTAGAAATGGTAACCGGATAAAAAATTCATTCTAGAAATTGGAGTAACCAGATATAATTTCCGGTTAGTAACCGAATATAATTAAAAAAAAAAAAAATTTGGATGGTCTAGAATTTTTTATATTAACGGATAAAAAATCACTGATAAAAAATCACTGATAAAAAATCATTGATTCAGTATGGTTTATTTTTATTTTGTTTAGTTCAATCATAGCTTCCTTTCTTTTATTTTAGTTAAAATATTTTAGAACATCTACATATTTTGAATAGAATTGAACTAACTTATGTATGAACATGTGTAATTTTTGTAAATAATGACAACTAATATGTTTACTTTTGTTTGTTCAGTTCAGTTCTTAATTGGTTTATACGTTTAATTGGTTCGGTTCGGTTCTATTTTCGAAAACTGAAGAAAAAATTGGTTTAGTTATTTTAGTTCGGTTTCAACCGAACCGACCTTTGAACACCCCTATACTTGGGAACAAAAGGATCATATTAAGTTATACCATTAATATCTAAAGACGAAATAGCATTTTTCTTTTTCCTATGAGATGATGCAATATGATTATTTTTTTTTTTTTATGAAAATTAGATTGAGGAGATAAGGTGTGAGATTCCTTTGTAATTCAAACTCTTGCCAATGAGAATAATGAGAAGGAGATAAGGTGTGAGATTCCTGTTGTAATTCAAACTCCTGCCAATGAGAATAATGAGAAGGAGACAAAAAATATTTTCATACATTTTATTTTACTTGGTAAATGAAACTTTTTACAAACTAAATTTGCAAATTGAGCTCTGAAAAGGAGATCTTTCTTTCTTGGGTAGTCATATAAAGGTATTATGAAATCTGCGAAAATCTTGAGTAGGCATTCGTTACTTTGAGCTCTGAAAAGTTTTAATACTTTCTGACACAGACATGTCAGGTGTCAGGTGTGAAAAACTTTTGAAAATTATTGATTTTACCCTTCTTTAATTAATTGGCAGCTCACCTCATTAATTATGTACAATAGACATTTAATTAATTAAAGAGTTGCTGTTTCGATACAATAGACATTTAATTAGTAGTTAATTCAAAAGTGTGAACTAAAATTTCCTCTACTATATAATTTTTGAAAAAAAAAAGTAAAATTTAGCTATTTAATAATGAAATTATATAATATGACATAAACAGTAAGAAACACAAAATTTTGGATATGTGAAATTTTTTTCCATAGAAACTTTTTTCCATAGAAATTTATTTGCCTGAAGTAATGCCATTATGAGACCTTCATTTTAACTTTTTAGTAATGTTCGGATGACTACACAGTTGATGAAAACACTTTGTGAATGAGAGGCCATCTGTTAAGTTAAGTTTCACAGAGGCGTAGAGGGACAAAATAGAGTTGATGACTCCAAAAAGAGCGTCCAGTTGTTTTCCCCTATTTTCAATCTCGTCCCCTGAAAATTAAAAAAGGATCAATCTATTTATTACTACCTTAGTTGACAACTCATTGTATAAAGAGATTGATCGACTCCAAAAAGGAAATGCCACATTAGTCAAGTTGGTTATGGCACTGCAAGTACAGAAATAATTTCATTCACAGTACATCAAGCTTATATTACATAACCACTTGATCATGCTTATATTATAGAACCACTTGACAATATAGAAGTTGCTGTACATGTAGTCCCTTCAAACCATGATAAAATTATGTTCAACATTCTCCATCTCATGCACTAGTAAAAAAAGAAAGTTGATGTGTAGCGCCTTCAATCCATTTTTATTATTTATTCACTCAATGCAACACAGAGAAATAGATGAAGTTGGTAACATTTTTATTATCTATTCACTCATATTGAAAAGGGACATGAATCCTAAAAGTACGAGCATATAATTATACTAGTAAGTTGCAACGGGACATAATATTATAAGAGTTATTTCAATTAATTGAAATTGTTGTTTTCAATAAAAAAATTATTTCGTTTTATTTTAAACTATTTTCTGTATACCAAACGGGGCTGTATTGTTTCGTTTTATTTTTCCTGTATACCAAATGGGGTTTTATTTAAAAGACGGCAAAAAATGATGTCTAATATGATCTAAATATCAAAATTTGAACATTTTTTGCTGCTGTTTATATGTTCAAATTTTCAAAAAAAAAAAATTTGCTGTCTCAACTTTTTTTTCTTGCTGTTTAAATAGTTAATCAGAATATTATTTTCAATAGTTAATGAGCTATTATATTATTGAGTTTACGGTTTACGGTTTTAGTATATATTAATTGGAATTAAGTTTCATAAATAAAAAAAAGAAATTATTTTACAAATAATCATCTCAATTCCAAGTTTCAGTAAAGGAATGTAAAAAGAATGTAAGAATTAAAAGACAAATTCATTTTTAAATTTAAATTCTTCATCTCTTGGTAACTGGAAATTATATCCGGTAACCCAAAAAAGAGAGCTCATTTGAATCAATTTTTATTCAATATTTACGAAAAAAGATTAAACAATTATTTCTCCTAAAACTACAAGTAATTAAATGATATTTACAAAATTATATAGAGTAATTCCTGAGTTCATTCCTGAGTTCACTTCCCATTATAGTGATTAATTAGACCATGATCAAGTTGCTTTAAACATTGCAAATACAAAAAAATCACCACCTTTTTTTCTCTATATTTCTCATTTTTTTTAATATCTCTTCTTTTTCTCAATATCCTGTCAGCCCAAATTCTTTTAGTTACCATTCTAAAATTTCAAAATTCTGATATTATACAATTTATCTTAAACATTTTTCGCTGGTGTATTGTTTTCTGTCCTGTTCTATTTTTGTGTGTTTGGAACTCCCCATTTTCATCTGCGCCAAAAATGGTGCGCAACTAGGTCTGCGTGGTGTCAAGTTTTGAAAAAAAAAATCATATTTATAAAAATAAAAATGGATGAGATTGTGATTTATGTTTTACCAGATTCAAAACATTATTCTTTTCTTAAATTGTTTCAACCATATACAAAACCTAATAAGTGTTTAAAGGTCATGTCATGGTTGTACACAATTGATTATTTACTATTTCTCAAATACAATAATACAATTTATCTTTTTTTTTTTAATTTATGTCCACAAATTGTAATAATTTACTTTTAAATGATTCTTCTACTTTGTATTGCCAAAAACATCTATAAAACTTTATAATTTGTTTTCAAACTATGCTCTAATAGGCTTTGTTGTTGTTATTGTTTTTCTTTAAATTTTGTTCATCATCTGATTCTGCAGAAGAATATTAGACAAACTGTAAGATTTTTTTTGTAAAAGTGTTTTGAAATATTAAAAGTTCCAAAAATGAGGTTTAACATTTAATTTTAGACTTTTATCGTAAAAAAAATATTTTCATTTTTCAGCCATAACCATTAAGGCATTAACCAACAAAACCAAAAGTCTGAAAATCAACTAAACGCTAATCTGAATGCAATACTTTATATAAACCATTTTCACTTATCCAAAATGTTGTGTTTCTTACTATTCATGTCATATTATAATTTCATTATTAAATAGCTAAATTTTACTCTTTTTTTCAAAAATTAGATAGCAGAGAAAATTTTAGTTCACACTTTTGAACTAACTACTAATTAAATGTCTATTGTATAGAAACATCAACTCTTTAATTAATTAAATGCCTATTGTACATAATTAATGAGGTGAGCTGCCAATTAATTAAAGAAGGGTAAAATCGATAATTTTCAAAAGTTTCTCACTTGACACCTGACACGTCTGTGCATAAACTCATAAAGTATTAAAAATTTTCAGAGCTTGAAGTAATGAATGGCTACTCAAGATCTTCGCAGATTTCATGGTACCTTTACATGGCTACCCAAGAAAGATCTCATTTCAGAGCTCAATTTGCAGATTTAGTTTGTAAAAAGTTTAATTTATCGAGTAAAATAAAATGTATGAAAATATTTTTGGCTGAAAGGAAACAAAACAAAACAAAAAAAAAAGAATAATAATAAGTTGTGTTTACTAATTCTATGAACCAAAAACTACAATGTAATAACAATTTCTTAAAAAAATTTTTGCTATTTCGCAATAGCTGTGCATGTGTCCTCCAATAAATGCTCCCAATTTGACTGTCTCTTTTTTTACAATAAAAATTCTAATACATTTCGTTTTAAAAATTATGTGTGACAGATGTCGCACTTTTCTTTACAAATTTTTTTTTTATATATTTATTACGAAGCATTTTTTTACGAGGATAAATGCATTTTTTTTTGCTAAATCATTAATCCCAACAATATAAAAAATGAGCGTTACAAAAATAAAAAGAAATTGCTAACTCAAAAAAAAATTCATAAATAAATAAAAGAAATTATTAATTGGAATTAAGTTTCATAAATAAATAAAAGAAATTATTTAATAAATAATCAAGTTACACAGATTGAGCGAGATTGACCCATAAAATTTTCGGGTTGGGTTCAAGTGATTGAATTATGATCCATATTGGATTACTCGCATTGGACCCTTTCAAAAATAATGAAAAAATGATTTGATTTGAACCCTATCCAATCCATTTACATCCTTATTTTTTTTAATCTCCCGCATGCAAAAGTAATATAAGTAGTATATAACTCATGTCATGATTTAAAATATTATTTTAAAAACTAACCATTTAAAATAAAACTAAAAATAAAAATAACAATAATAATAATAATTGCGAATTATTGTTGAACAATTGGCTCAAGCCAAGCCAATGCGTCTCAGAGCATTTATAAGTTAGGGACTTAAATTAGCTCAATTCCACAGTTTTCTGTTGAAATCCAACCAAATTTAGATATAAATTTTAGGTTAGGTTAGGTTTTCACATACAATTTCACATGGTGCTCAATTTCACATACAATTTTAGGTTAGGTTTTCTAATGCAGTTTTAATTGCTAGTTCATTCTTGTTCTTGTTATAAAAAAATAAAAAAATGTGGCTAATTTAAGGTTTTCTTGAAATATGTATAGGGGTTACACTTGTAATTTCCTGCTCGTTTGGTTGCATACAAATATAGAGGTTGTATTATGACCATCAATTTATTGTTTCTCTACTTTTTTTCTAATATTATGGTGTAAATATTTCACATCCTGATAAATTTTGTATATTGGATTTAGAGCCATTTGTTAATCCAAGAGAAGAAGATTTCTAATTAATAATCTTTTACATTTGTAATATTACGGTGTAAATATTCAAGTTTGATTTGACATTTCAAAATCTCTTACATATTTATGTTCACTCAAGTTTGGATGATTTATGTTCCATTTTCATATCTCTATATCTTTTCTTTTTTTTTACCATGCATAAAGGAGGAAACGAACGATGAGAAATTCAATTACCAAGAAAAATTGAGGCCTACATACATTCTAAAAATTTGAAGAGAAGATAATTATGAAGAGTAGGATTAAAATGCATTATTAGTTTCCTTCAATCTTACTCTAAATTTTTATTTTTGTTTTAAAGTTTGAACAGTCGATCCTGATCTTTATATTAAAATGTGACGGGAGACGACCAAAATTTATATTTTTTGAATTATTATTATTATTAAACAAGTTTGATTTGACATTTCAAAATCTCTTACATTTGTGCGCACTTGTATTTGGATGATTTATGTTCCATTTTCATATCTAGTGGTGTCATATATCCGAAAATTATATCCGGTTACTACTTTGTTACCAACTTCTTTTTATTAATGAAAATTATCCAATTTCTTTTTTTACTCCTGGTAACCGGAAATTATATCCGGTTACCTAATTTGTAACGTTGCTAATTTAAGGTTTTAAGGTTTTCTATTGAAAATTTGAAATACGTACAGGGGTTACACTTGTAATTATGACCATCAATTTATTGTTTGTCTGCTTTTTTTTCTAATATAATGGTGTAAATATTTCACAGGAGGTCCGATGGGCATCGGACCTACTTTTAGGATCAATTGACTCCACTGTACAATTAGTATTAAATCTGTGTGCACGGAAATTGATAAATATTTGCATGGATTTTGATGCAGAGTGCACGAATCTTGATGCTAATCAGATGGTCATCACACCCATCGAACCAAAGTAGGTCCAATGGGCATCGGACCTGATCTGAATTCGTTTCACAGACAGTTAGTCATTCTCGTAAATTTTGTATATTGGATTTAGAGCCATTTCTTAATCCAAGAGGATGGCACGTTAAACTCTATTTGAAAATTATCTACTTTGGAAACACATCTCGGTGGAATCAAATATATGCAGGAGTTACCTAATATTGTGATCATCATTGATCAGCAAAGAAAATATATAGCTCTTCGAGAATGTATTATTCTGGGTATTCCGATAATTTGCTTAATCGATACAGATTGTGATCCAGATCTCGTGAATATTCCAATTCTAGCCAACAATAAAGATACAGTTTCAATTCCATGGATTCTTAACAGATTAGTGTCCGCAATTTGCGAGGGTAATTCTAGGTATATAAAGAGAGGGTCATTTTAGCTATATTAAAGAATCATTATTAAATAACCATTTCATCGAATTCAATAAAGAATTCTAAGAAATATTTTTGTTAGTAATTCAATAAAGAATTCAATAAAGAAAGGGTTATAATTGCATAATATATATTGATTCAATTTTTTTTATCTCTTTATTTTATCTAAAAATAATGAAATGGAACTTCCATTATTAAAATTCATAAAGGGAATTATTTAATTATAAGTTATAAGTAGTTAATTTTTTTTTATAGAGTTCCTTTCAAAAACAAACCATAAAATTAGAGTTTGGTAAAAAAAGGGCTTTTTTTGGATTTGAACGTATGACTTTCATATTCAAAAACAAAGATTTCTAATAAATAATCTTTTACATTTCTAATATTACGGTGTAAATATTCAAGTTTGATTTGATATTTCAAAATCTCTTACATATTTGTGTGCACTTATGTTATGTTTGGATGATTTATGTTCCATTTTCATATCTCTATATCTTATCTTATTTTATTTTTTTACCATGCATAAAGGAGGAAACGAACGATGAGAAATTCAATTAACAAGAAAAATTGAGGCCCACATACATTCTAAAAATTTGAAGAGAAGATAATTACGAAGAGTGGATTAAAATGCATTATTAGTTTTTTTCTTCAATCTTACTCTAAATTTTTATTTTCGTTTAAAAGTACAAAAATCCTCCATTTACTCTCTAACAAAATTTCAAAACTTTTAACGTATATATATCACATTATCAGCTCTCTCAGCCATCCGATTATATTCTATATTCTTATTTATTATGATTGATAAACTCTTTTTTTTTTTCTTGTGACGCTCCCTCTCGATCTCCTCGATTGTTTAAGAACACATATATGTCCGTATTTCCCCCAATATTTTAAGTCTGCACGAATCTCAAATACTGCCCCCTGCGCTATCCCCGAATAGGCACCGGACACGTCAGTCACGCACAAGCTGAGTGTACCATACGGCCACAGAACATCATTACTCTTTTTTATGCAAGGCAGCAGCTTCAAATTACAAATCACTAGGAAGCCATAATGCTATATATATATAACAAGTTATGAACCTTTTCTTTCTTTACCCACTTCTCTTCTGCAATGAAATTTTTTAAGTCTGAACAAGGGCAGCAGCTACAAATCACTAGGTAAAAAACCGTAAATAAATAAAACTAAAATCACAAAACGAGTTGATTACTAGTACAGAACCAAATAGAATTGTTGCTTACCACTCCGTACCGAATTATGATTGTGTCGATGTATGAGAATAGCCTCCATTGAGTAAATTGATGAGAGAGCTATACTGACCTCTCATCACAGCCTCGCAGTCATCTTCGGTGAAATGAACATTTTGCTGGGCCACACGCTCGTCCGGAATATTTTGACTGGTGTCGATATCTTCTGGATTTGCTGGAAGCCTTGCTTCGGCAACGATGGCTAGGTATAGGTCTAGGTGGCCGAGGTCTGCTAAATTATCGCGACAATAACGGAGAAGAAGCACCCCGTAAGACACCTGTCCAGGTGTTACACACCACTGAACTGCTTGGATGGTCATACGAATGTGGCGGTACAACTGTTTTTTTTAAGAATAATTATATTTGAGACAGAGATAACATAAGAGTAGGGTCTTTAAGAATAGAGACTTACCATACGAGCGTGCTGTTGGTCTTGTGAGACAAATCCAAGATTCTCTACATTTTCTTCCGGCTGTAGAGGCATTGGCTGACTCAATCTTGTTAAATTATTTTGTTGTGGATATAGCGATATCATTCCATTTTGAAAATACCAATGCATGTAATTAACATTCCTACATGTGATGAAGAAAATTAATTTATTTGTACATTGTACAATGATACAATCCATGCTCATTTGACTAAGAATATTAATTTATACCTGTTGCCATCGCACGACTTATTAAGGTCAAATACTGTTGTGCCTTTATGATCAACATACTCTTTATGCTCTTCTCTCCAGTCGCGAGGGTGGCCATTTTTGTTACGAGTAAGACCTGATTCATGGGTAAATTTTCTCAGATATACAAGGACTTCCCAATCTACAGGATTCGGCGGAGGTACATTCTGAAATTGGCTGAACTGGCGCATCACCCTATCAGGGTGGTGGGGCTCTGCAATCCAGAAGTGGATAAGATAGGTGCGTATATACCAAAGCCTTCGGTCTCTCTGTGCTAGAAACGGTGCAAGCTCATAGTAATTCGAGTAAGGACACCAGTTGACAACATCTTCAGTCAGCATTCCGAACAGTTGTCTATAATGCGAAGTGGCTGAATTTGAAACATACTGCAATTACAATACTGTCATTCAAATAATGAAATAAAGAACACTATTATGTAAAGATGTACCGTTACGAGAATTATTGGTCCAACTATGTGGATTAGTCCATTTCACTCCGAAAGCATGTCTCAAGCGTAGATCCGGACCGCCATATGGAAGATGTGTGTTACCCGGATCTGGCCGACCTACGGGAAATCGAGTCCAACACCACATCTGTAACAACAAGACAGGACCACATAGGGATTTCTCGGTAGCCATGCACGCACGAGATAACTCCCGATATAGGTACGCAAGTACGGCACCCCCCCAATTGTATTCTTCAGGTTGATCCAACTCTTTCAAGAATTGGAGATAAAACGCAGGGACTCCATTTGCACTCGTATCCGGAAACATCACCGAACCAAACAAACTCATACAGTATGCTCTTGTAAAACAATCAATTTTCTCCTTCGAATAACTGGGGGACACCTTTTCTAAAGATTCAAATTTCTTTTTTAACCATTTAAATCGAATATGCAAATGTGAGACGTACAACTTTTTTTCCCCGGTTCTCTTGTCTTTTTTCCAATTCCACTTCCAAATACAATTTTCCAAATCATTATAGTCGATAGTTGGATCGTGCCCCAATAATTCGTGAATAGTTTGGGACCAATCGTCATCGCACCTTCCAGTAATGGCCTTCCCTGTAAATATAAAACATTAAAGTAAATAATGATTTTTTTAAGTAATTTTTTTTATATGGTAAAAATATAACATAAATATTGTACCAGTGATAGGTAAGCCCCACAACAAGCAGACATCTTCCAATGTCACCGTGCACTCTCCTACCGGTAGATGAAAGGTATTGGTTTCCGGCCTCCACCGCTCAACAAGGGCAGTAATCAACGCTTGATCAATCTGACAATCATGCACATTTACCATTTGATACAGGCCTAACCGTTCCAAAGCTCCTTCCATCAGATTATGGTAAGGAACGCACATTTTGTGAGAACCATTTCGTAGTTGTAAATCGGGCTGAAACAACAGAAATTAACACTAAATTACACTAAATAGAAAACGTAGACTGCTGCTTTCATCATGTTCTTCCGGGTTTGGTTCAGCGGAGATAGCAACCCGAGTACACTGGAAAAGATTCTCTAGAAGAGAAAAAGGTGTTCTCTGGTAGTGATTTGATCTAACTTTGTATTGATCAGTTTGTATTGATCTTTTACTACAAGATCTAACTTTAACAAATGGGAAAATTTTCACACTTCTAATTGAAGGGGACTTTTTGGTCTTTCTTGGCAAGGTTTTTAACCCCTAAAAGATAAGGAAGCGTGTGAGTTTCTTACTAATGGTAAGGCCCTTGAAAAAGGACCCATTTCTCAAGCAATTTTCACCCGGTTCAAAGATGTGGCAAGTATCTTTTGGTATGACAAGGACTAGTATGGTGCATGACTGAGCAAGAAATTAAGGTAGAGCTAACCCAAAAGGCTGAGTGGAATCAAGTCTCAACTGGCCAGCATTTGAGCAATGAGGCCTTCATTTTAGCACCCTCTCCTCATTATTCCACTAAATTACATAACAAATTTATAATCCGAAAGTAAAAAAATTAAGACTAAATTACCTCGTTCGCGATCAAAGATATTCTGTGGTGCTCTGCCGGCACTTTCAGTAAGGATGTTTGATTATCCATTCAACAAATAAAAAGGTTTCTTTTGAAATTAACAAAATTTCTGAAATCTCGCAGGGAGGAAGAGAAGGGACAAAGCAGAGAGAAAAGGGGAACCGAGTTTATACAGTGCCTTTTTTTTATTTCTCAATTTTTTTTTTTCAGACTTAGGGTGTGCTCCACGGTTTTTTTTTTTGGGGAAGTTGAAAGAAGAGTTGCTGAGGCTTGAGTTACAAAGTGACTTGAGGGTGTGCTCCAGAAGTTATATTTGAGGGGGAAGGAAGAAGAGAGAAGGGGAGGGAGGGAAGGGGTGAGCAATAAAGGAAAAGTTTTGAGTAGATTTATTCAAATATGACTATTTTGCTCTCAGCAGGCAGCAGCTAATAAAGGAATGATTTGCTAAAATCAGTTTTCTTATTCTTCTAGTCTCATTAACACTGCAAACAACCCACTTGGCCATTTCATTCATGAAATTTAAGTTACATGAAAGCTACAGGAAACAAACAGCTTCCTACTTTAGAAAACAAACAACTTTGTACTGCAAAAGCAACAGTGCTTGAATTTATTCAACATTGCTTTTTTTTTTTTCCATAGCACATCAATGCTTGAATCATTAAGGTCCAACGTTTTTCAGAACCATCAAATATTGAACTAATATTTCAAAATCGCGGTACCAGTATTTTTGTGTACATAGCTATCAGCTCATAGTAATTAGCCACAATTATTACTGGAAAAATTGTTAAACTAAGCATTAGTATGTACCAGTAATATTACCGATGTCACAATTATTAAACTAAGGTAATTTTCATTAACCTGCCTTGAGATTAACAAAAAGCACAGATTGGAAAAGATGACATCGATCAGTAAAATAATTAATAATGCCAGCAAGTTCAGATTTTCAACAAGCACTAACAGAAAGTTACAAAAGTCACAATCAAGAACATAATTTTAGTACGATAATTTGGGTCTCACTGACACTTTCATTTTAAAGAACATAATTTTAGTAAAGATTGAACATAATTTTAGTAAAGATTGAATAAAAATTGATTCAAATGAGCTCTCTTTTTTGGGTCTCTTTTTCCACTGTCTTTCGTAAAACTCAGTTCATTTTATATAATTTAAAAAAAAAAATGGGTAACCGGATACAATTTCCGGTTACCAAGAGATGAAGAATTTAAATTTAAAAATGAATTTGTCTTTTGCATTCTTACATTCTTTTTACATTCTTTTACAGAAACGGTGGAATTGAGCACCATTGTTAGATAATTAAGCATTATGAAACTTCATTATTTCTAAAATAATTTCTTTTATTTATTTATGAAACTTAATCCCAATTAATATATATCTAAACCCTAAACCCTAAACTCAATAATATAATAGCTCATTAACTATTGAAAATAATATTCTCATTAACTATTTAAACAGCAAGAAAAAAAGGTTGAGAAAAAAAAAATTGAGACAGCAAAAAAAAAAATTAATGAAAATTTGAACATTTAAACAGCAGCAAAAAATGTTCAAATTTTGATATTTAGATCATATTAGACATCATTTTTTGCTGTCTTTTCAATAAAACCCCGTTTGGTATACAGGAAAAATAAAACGAAACAATACAGCCCCGTTTGGTATACAGGAAATAGTTTAAAATAAAACGAAATAATTTTTTTATTCAAAACAACAATTTCAATTAATTGAAATAACTCTTATAATATTATGTCCCGTTGCAACTTATATGCTCGTACTTTTAGAATTCATGTCCCTTTTAAATATGATTAAAGATGACTAATGTTAACAGTCAAATATTTTTCAAGGCAAAATTAGGAGTCAGCACAGTAAAAAATTGAAGTACTTTGCCGCTTGTCTTGTGAGTAGGCGCTTATGTTGGAATATATATTTTGTAAGTCTCAATCGGAATGCATATGATAATAAGTTGGAAAGAGAATATTGTTTTCTCAGAACTCTCATTATTAAATGTCCGAGGGTGACTACTCTTAGCAGGTGCCGCGTCCTAGCGGTGATGACTCTGACAAGTTTTTAGAAGTTGAAATTTTTTGATACTTTCCGTACGTAGAGGTGTCAGGTCGAGTGAATAGATAATAAAAGCATGTATTGTGAATGAAATTATTTATGTACTTGCAGTGCCATAACCAACCCAATATTTTTATAAATCATAATTAAAAAGAATATTTTTACGAAACCGACATGATTATTTTTTTTTTACAAAAATCATAAGAACCGAAATGGCATTTTGGTCCGGTCTCCTTTATGGATTTTCTGCGGTGGATCATATGAAAACTTGTGAAAAAGTGCCACAGAAAATATAAAAATGGACCCGGACCGAAATGGTATTTCGGTCCCAAAAAAAAAAAAATTTGGGACCAAAATAGTATTTGGGTTCTTATAGTTTTTGTAAAAAAAAAATAATCATGTTGATTTCCTAAAAATCAATTTTTTAATTACGGTTTATAAAAAAAAATTCTAACCAACTTGACTAATGTGGCATTTCCTTTTTGGAGTCGATCAGTCTCTTTATACAATGAGTTGTCGACTAAGGTAGTAATAAATGGATTGATCCATTTTTAATTTTCAGGGGACGAGATTGAAAATAGGGGAAAACAACTGGACGCTCTTTTTGGAGTCATCAACTCTATCTTGTCCCTCTACGCTTCCGTGAAACTTAACTTGACAGATGCTTCTCATTCTTCTTTGTTCACCATTTGGTATTTTTCTTTCGTTTGGCTTTTAGCTTTAAAGAACTAAATCTGATTAATTAGTCATAATTTGTTGAAGCTGTCTTCTCTCGTTTTATCTTCTATAATAATAATTGTTGACGTGGCAACTAGAAAAAATTAAAATTAATTGTACATGTGTAGAGATTTAAAAATTAAACTTAATTTAATTTCTATTTAGTGCTTGACAACTATTTTTAATTTCTTAGATGTTGTAATATGAAAAGAAAGTAGATATTAAAATGTTAAAAAATATTGTATAACCGAATGGCATGTGTAAATTAGTTATGAAATTTTCAATTTGTTGTATTGTTATATTTCTTATCTTGGCATATAATATAGGAAACGACTAAAATTTAAACTTAAGAAATATATATAAATCTATATATTCTTATTTTATTTGAAAAAATAGTATATGACTAATTTATTAGTACTAGGAGTTGAAAAAATTATCAGCATTGAATATGTGTGTGGCAATAAAATTTATTAGTCTGTTTGTATTTTCAATTAACTTAATTTTTTTTCCGAAAGTTTTAAAGGGTCTTTTGGTCTGCATAATTGCAAGATTAATATAATGTATAGGATTGTAATTGTTAAAGAAAATATTGAAGCAAATATTCTGGGTACACATTCCGGATACACCTTGAAAAGCTCTAGTTTATTTTTCTCTCTCTTATTTTTTTTATGAAAATAAGGCTGTTGCTTTCTTTTTTTCTGTTTTTAGTCACCTTTTCAACGGCTCGTAACTCATCTATAGCCTATGCATCTTAGAGATTATAAAATTTATGAATCAATAAAGACAATTTCTCAATAACCTCCTTCAATTAAAACAATAATCAATTGATGCCAATATGCTGAAATTTACATCGTATTAAAATAATTATGTGATAATAGTTTATTTAATTTCTTAGATGAAGCCCCTATTTACCCAAGCAGTTCAGAGTACGTCCGATGCCCATCGGACCTATCTTGGTTCGATGGGTGTGATGACCATCCGATCTGCATCAAGATTCGTGTGCTCCGTATCAAAATCCGTGCAAATATGTATCAATTTCCATCCGCATAGATCTTGATGCTAATCGTACGGTGCTAGAGCTAATTGAACCTAAATATAAGTCCGATGCCATCATACTACTCCTATCTCTTACCCAAGACACAAATTAATAGCTATTTATATATAGGCATTTTCTTCGGTGGACATAAGGACCTATTTGTAAAATGAACATATTTTCATTTTCAAAGTTCAAACAGTTGATCCGACCGTTCAACATTATCTCCATATTAAAATGTACTTGGAGGTCAAATTTTATATTTTTTTGAATTTTTTTTACTATTTATTAAGTATTTTACAAAATTCAATGGTCTGAATTTGACTAATTTTTGTAAAATAATTAATAAATAGTAAAAAATTCAAAAAAATGTAAAATTTGACCTCCAAGTACATTTTAATATAGAGATAATGTTGAACGGTAGGATTTGAACTTTGAAAATGAAAATATGTTCATTTTACAAATAGGTCCTTATGTCCATTGAAGAATTTGCCTATATAGACAGAGCATTATGGCTACCTACCTAGTACCTAGTGATTTGTAATTTGTAGCTGGTGCCTTGCATAAAAAAAGAGTGGAATTAGCTAGCTCTATCGCGTGACTCAATTAAGATGCGTATCCTCTGAAATACCTCAGCTTCGTGCGTGACTGACGTGTCCGGTGCCTATTCGGGGATAGCGCAGGGGCAGTATTTGAGATTTGTGCAGACCTAATCACAATCACTCTCTAAATAATATCTATTTTAAGTTCTAATTAATTACAGATTAATAAAAATACCCACGGGTCGCTGAAAATTTTAAAAATGCCTAAACAGGCCATTAAATGGCCGGTCCCGTAAATTTTTTTTTTTAGAGACAAATAGCTAAAATGCTGAAATCTAACACTAAAAACTCAAATAGTTTTTTAATTATTTGTTAATTTATGCTGAAATCTAACACTAAAATACGCTAAATTACTTGAAATTATGTTAACTTTTTTTTAAGAGACAAATAGCTAAAATGCTGAAATATAACACTAAAAAATCGAATTTATTTTTAAATATTTACTAGATTACATTTTTTATATATAATTAGCATATTTATACTAAAACACGCTAAATTACTTGAAATTATGTTAATTTACGCTGAATTACACTAAATTACGCTAAATTACAATAATTATGTAGAATTATGCTAGAATACACTAAATTACGCTAAATTACATATGAATAGGGATGATATCTTCATTGAGAAGGTGAAAAACGACGATGAAACTTCAAACGGTCATAAAACGGCGCTCGAGTGTCTAATTTCAGCAAATGACCACTTTTCGGAAAGCTTGTGAAAATACGCATGCATCAATACTTGCGATGCTAGATTTCGAAATTCAGAATCGACAAAAAACAAAGAGAAGAGCCTCAAAACTTCAGTTGAAGTTTCCGATTAAGATTTTCATTTCTATTCTCCAATCTACGTAGCTCAGTAAATTAGTTATATGATGAACTTGTAGAATACCAATTTTTATTATTTTTGAATTTTTTTTACTATTTTTTGTGATTTATGAAAGATGGCACAAAATCGGCCCTATTCATACGTAATTTAGCGTAATTTCCGTATTTTAGCATAATTCTACATAATTATTGTAATTTCAGCATTTTAGTAAATTTACCGTATTTTAGCATAATTATTGTAATTTACCGTATTTTAGTACAAATCGGCCCTATTCATAATGTATTTTAGTATAAATATGCTATCATAAAAGTAATCTAACAAATATTTAAAAAAACAATTCGATTTTTTAGTGTTATATTTCAGCATTTTAGCTATTTGTCTCTATAAAAAATAAAAATAAAAAAATATTCACGGGACCGGCTTGTAATGACCTGTCACACCCCACAGCCACGGTTCGCAACAGTTCCCTGCCGTAAACATACAACGCCGTGTATGTTTACAAGGCGATTACCCGTTAAATCCAAATATGCACAATTAACTACTATCAAACACATCCCTATGTATATATATATAAATCCATATATAAGGTTATACAGTCTGGTCAAATATCATACAATAAAAGTATCTCGTACAGATACTAACCATCAGGCCTAACCCTAAACTATACAACAAAAGGGTAGATTAGGCCACACAGAGGCAACTACCAAGTGTCTATAGCTCGCGTGCCTCTCCGGAACCCGACGCCCCAGATCCTGTAAAATAACCCAAGAGTGGGGGTGAGAATAAATTCCCAGTGCGAAATTTGCCACAGTTTAAATTATTGGACTTGCAATCAAAATCTATATTCAGAAATGAAACCATACAAAAGCAGTTCAGACAGATGCATATTCCTAAATAAAACAAGTGCATATGATCGACAACAATTTACCAAATGAAACACAAGTTACGGAATTTCCAAGATGAATCTCAAACACGCACGTTTTTGGCTTAACTCAGTCTATTACAGCTGGTAGCACCTACGGATGTCCCACCGAGCTGGACCCTTTATCCAACCCACATCTGTAGTGTCACTGACACCTACAGATGGCCCACCAGCTGGACCCTTTATCTGACACCCATCCGCAGTGCTTTGGCTTAACCATTAACTCAGGTCTGGTTCATAATCAGATAAAAATTCGTATGCAATAAACTCAGAATCGTCCATTCGCAATGCGTTAAACCAAACTGTCATTCCTGTCCCAGACTGGATATGACATCATTTCATCGTTTCCTCACAGTCACCCAAAGTCTCCGTCACGATCAGTCATTGCCCAGCATTGACTGATCTTAATCAATCACTGCCCAGCAGTGATTAATTATTCTCATATGCGCACATGGTTTCGAGTCATCGCCCAGCGTTGATTTCGAAACATTACCGACCATCCTAGATAGTCATAAATTGTTGGGGACTTTCGACCGTAGTTCCAAAACAAAAACACACAAACAAACGATATACCATTCAACATGCAAATATAACTGTAATATTCATTATGGACTGAAATGGGGTTACTGCGGCTCGCAACTTAGTTATCAGACGATTTCCAGCTCCTGTTGGCATTTTTCAGGCTCTCATTACGGCCCGCAATGGATGTGGTTGCGGCCCGCAACAAAGCATTCAGAGGGTTTTTGAATTCTACTCTATTCATTGCGGCCCGCAACAAAGTATTCAGAGACTATCCTTTATTCTGCTACATTCATTGCGGCCCGCAATGGATTCATTGCGGCCCACAACAAAGCATTCAGAGAGCATTCAGCCTATATTTTAAGCTACGCTGTTGATTGCGGCCCGCAATAAGGCGATTTCAGTACATATCATTTCTAAATTAATACGGTTATGCATATGATTCAAACAATTCGATTATGCAATCATTCAAGCAGTTCAACATGACAATTGGAAGCAGTTTAATTCATGAATCTAAATTATCAATCAAGTCCAAGAATCCCGCACCTGCTGGCAATAGGCGTACCGCGTGACTATCGATCAGGCGCTTCGGAATGCCCCGCAAACCTTTACTCAACTGAGCCTACGCCTACATTCCACGAATACCATCTCAATTAGGTCTCATTCATGTACTGGTTCGCTATTCTGGTTTACGCATCAATTCGATTGGCCGGTTGGTGTAACCCTAATTTGGTCGAAATCTCGATTTAACCATTACACGTTCTAACCTTTCCCGATCAAGAGATAACCCTACCGAGGACAAGTCTAGTCGGTCGGACTAACCTAATCAATCAATGCCGCGTTTCAATTCGGGATTTGGTATCAAAACCCTAGAATGGGAAATCCAAATTGGAAGACGAAATCACGGAGAAAGTCGGTAAACGAGAGATGAGAAACTCAAAGGAGTTAGAGTTCGATCAATTCTAACCCTAATCTCAGGTTTAAAACGAACAACCCGCGGATTCGAGAGATCTCGGATTTTCAAACGAAGAAGGGAAAAGAGAAATTACCGACAGAATGGCTAGGAGAGATCTACGGCTGCCTTCTCGGTTCCAACCTCGATTTCCCGGACGGTGGCGCAATCCGACGGGATTTCGGAGCTCTCCCTCTCCTTTCTTCTCTTTCACTCTCTTTCTCTTTCTTTCTCGTTGGCAGGCCACACACAAGGGAGAAGGGAGAGGGGAAAAGGGTTTTATCAAGAGGGTGCTTCAAGATTCGTGCTAGGATGAATCAATGGTCCCAATAACTTTGAATCAAGAGGGTGCTTCAAGATTCGTGCTAGGATGAATCAATGGTCCCAATAACTTTGAAATTTAATATAAACCCATTTAACTTGTTTTAATTTCCAACTCCTCGCTCGTCGATCAAATTTCGATTCCGTTTTAAACATTCTAAATAAACAAATGATTTAAATTTTATTATAAAATTTTCTTAACGTGACATGACCGGTTTGGGCATATTTAAAATTTCCAGCGACCCGTGGACATTTTTATTAATCTGTAATTAACTTAGGGTATTTTTAAAAATCTCGGGATATATGACACCACTATTTAACTTAACCGCAGTTTTGTTATCATCAATGAAAAATAAAATAAGATATAGAGATATGAAAATGGCGTTCAAACATAAGTGCACTCAAATGTAAGAGATTTTGAAATGTCAAATCAAACTTGAATATTTACACCGTAATATTAGAAATGTAAAAGATTATTAATTAGAAATCTTCTTCTCTTGGATTAACAAATGGCTCCAAATCCAATATACAAAATTTCAATAGAAAACCTTAAATTAGCCACATTTATTTATAACAAGTACAAGAATGAAACAGCAATTAAAACTGCATTAGAAAACCTAATATTGTATGTGACCCAATATCTAAATATGGTTGGATTTCAACCGAAAACAGTGGAATTGAGCGCTAGCTATCGTTAGACAATTAAGTATTATGAAACTTTATTATTTATTAAATAATTTCTTTTATTTATTTACCTCAATTGGTAAAATTGGAAAACCGGATATAATTTCTGGTTACCAACAGAAAAAAAAAAAAATTGGGATGAGCATATGTCAGTACCAGATATAATTTTCATTAAAAAAAAGAAGTTGGTAACCTAAAACCGGATATAATTTTCGGTAACTGAGGGAGTTTAAAAAAAAATTGAGAAAAAATCACATGTAGACGTACTTATATATATAAATAGTCGGTGTAGCCTTATGTGTGGCACAAGGGTTTTGAACTATTACCGTTATATATAGCATTATTGCTACCTAGTACCTAGTGATTAGTAATTTGTAGCTGGTGCCCTGCATAAAAAATAAAAGAGTAATGATGTTCTGTGCCGTATGGTACGGACTACAGAGTGGAATTAGCTAGCTCTATTGGCGTAACTCAATTAGGATCAGTGTATTAATATTCGGTTCTCATTCGGTATGCGGAAAGTCACCGCATACCGTATATATGGTATTCGGCCAAATATATATATTTTTATTTATATATTCGGATTTTCAAATAAGAATTAATATTAATAGTTATGCAAATCAATATCCTGCTGCTTTGATATCAATGGAATCCGCATATGAAATATGATAAACATATGAAATATTAGTAGTTATTCGGATTTGATGTTGGAGAACAAATCTATATTCTGCATAAATTCAAGCACTAGTAACCACAACAGCACAGCCAATCTATATTAATAGTTATCTCGGTATCTCACAACAAGCACCAATAACTAACAGCACAGCCAACAGCCCACGGTACAAACAAGTGTTTTAAGAATACAAGTATAAATTCAAAACCAAATATTGAACCGAATACTAAATATATTATATGAGGAAAAAAATATACGGCCGAATATTCGGCCAAATATTCGAAACTGAATATTGAACCGAATACTGATTTTCTATTCGGATTCCAACCGAATACGAATATTCGGCCTAATGAACCGAATTTTAATACACTGATTAGGATGCGTATCCTCTGAAATACCTCAGCTTTCTGCGTGACTGACGTGTCCGGTGCAGGTCTAACATTACCAAAATATTTTTTACGATAATGTTAAGTATACTAAAATGAATTAAAATTTATATCTAAAAGGAATATTTTTTATTTGAGATATAATAAAAAGGACTTTGGCTGTGGCTAATTTGCTGCCGGCAGCAGTTCGGCCGAGGTGCTGCCGGGGCTATATTTAGCCGTGTGATGTTCAAATAACAAATTCAAACCGTTAGATGTTTAATCTATACTATAATCTACTTGGAGACCAAATTTTACATTTTTTGGAATTTTTTTACTATATATTAAGATGGTTTGAAAACCGCTGTTTTTAACGTTGCAGAAATTTACTAAAAACAGCGGTTTTCAAACCAGCTTAATATATAGTAAAAAAATTCCAAAAAATGTAAAATTTGGTCTCCAAGTAGATTATAGTATAGATTAAATATCTAACGGTTTGAATTTGTTGTTTGGACATCACACGGCTAAATATAGCCCCGGCAGCACTTGGCCGAACTGCTGCCGGCAACAAATTAGACAGACCCAAGGACTTTTATCTATATATATGGGATCAAAATCATTGACCTTCTTTTAAATATATAGCACTCATAATCTGTTAACTACAGATCCTACTCATAATAATTGACCTTCTTTTTAATTAGATCTTGTTGATTGATTGGCGAATTACTTCTTCTGCCACGGTTTTTGTATTGAAAATATAGAACAGGTTCAGATACAACAGCCTCCAGAGAAGAATATCTATTACATCAATTTCAATGAAACGCTCTCATGAAGTGGCATGCAATGCCATGCAGCTGTACGTACCCATTCCTTTGAAATCAACTAGTACCTAAAATTAAGCTATGTATGTGTGTCTTTCAAATCCATGAAATCTATGTATGAAGGGAAAAAAAAATCTAAAAAATTAAATCATATTGGCCGATCTTGTGCACTTAATTTATTCCTTATTTGTTTCTTATAATTTGTTTTAATTAAGCTGCTTAAATAAGAAAGCTATGACATTAATTATACATAATAATATTGAACCATGGGTTTATGATTAATTGAGTCCGTTTTTTTTTAAAACAAAATCCGGCCAGGTTAATTATATATTTTCGGTTGATCTTGGATCTTGATGATGAACTGAACAGGAAACCAATCTGGTTCCGGTTTATTCCGGCTGAACCGGGAGGTGCGGTTCTGTATGAGAACTGCATGATAAAAAAATATTTCTAATGAGACCATCAATAATCATGTACACAATCTTGTTGATTATAAATCGATTTTTGATAAATGTATGGTAATCTTTCATTACCTATTCATTCGTCTTAACTTACCAATAAGTAGAAAAAAATAAGAAGCACGTTACGTGTAGCAAAAGAAAATAAAATAATAAATGTATGGTACGAATTCGACAATTGGTAAGTCAGTACTTTCAATACCTTCTTGTGATTCGACAACTCATAGTGCCCTTGCGACCGAACTTTGTTTAGGACTAGGACTTAATTTGTTAAGCTACAATCTGTACATCACAAATCCGTAATATGTTTTGATAAAAAAAAAAAAAGCTCCAATGCAGTTTCTATTTGTTCTTTTGTCACAGGGCAGGAGGTAATTGGGAGGCTGATCCACTGATGACAAGTCAAACCCATGGGTTTGGAAGAAGAAATGACGATATACTTCTTTAGTCTCTGTAAATTTGTTATTTTACAGGGGTCTTTGGGTAAATTGGTCTGACAACATTAGCAGCTGGTATTTGAGATTGCAAGCTCGGTCATGTTTGCTATGGTTATGTTAGGTTTATTTGGTTGAGTTCCTGTTGTTTTATACTTTTATTGCCTTGTTAGTTAGATGATTGTTTTATCTTTTGCTTTATGATTTGGTTGATGTATGAATATTATGTACGAGACTGTGATGTAATAATACATTTGCCAGAGTCTGTGTACCAGTTGTTCGGTACCAGTTCTCTGTCGAATGGTTTCATTTTCAATGAAATCGGTGGGTATCCCCCACTATTTATCAAAAAGAGTATTTGTTCACAAATTCCTTATTTACCAGCATATTAATTAAGCACTGGATTTAACATACATAAAAATGCTTTAAAAAACAAAATCAGTATAGAAAAAAAAATCTCAGCTCTCAATATTAAAAATAGCAGCCTCCTTTTATTCTATTTTTGGAGAAAATAGGAAGAAAAAATGCTAGTTGCTCCCTTTGAAATTCACCGGTTCAACAATTGCACTCTAAGTTGAAACCTGCTTTAGAATCCGAAATTGATCGCGAACTTGTATTGTAGTTGAATTCACAAACTGGAAAATAAATAAAAAAGAAAAAAAAAAGGATCACTACAACATTAATTACTGAAATTCAAGACCCAAATAAACAAGTAATTTTTCTTTTAGCGCTGAGATCTCAGATTTTCATATTATAAGTCCGGTATATGCCTGTTCTAAAATTTGTATTAAGTTGGTTCAGAGCCAATTCAAATCTATTTCAGTTTCTTGGTCTGGTGTAACGGTTTGGTGCCAGAATTGAACATGATATCAACCCATCCAAATATCAACACTAACCTCAAATTGTAGATTATTCCTTGTCGTACTCACGCGCGCAAAACCAAATTCAGAAATCCTTGCCAAACTCCAGCTGTTTACCTGATTGAGTAGAATATTTATTTCTCAATACATACTTCTCTCCTTTGCCCAAACAATAGTAAAGTAAACAAAAGATAACAGAGCGTAGAGAAGACTCACATTGCTTGGGAAACTATCCAAGGAAAATCCGGCCATTCCTACTATGACATGAACTGGTGCTGTGTAATTGCTGTTATTGTAGGTGTCAATTCCACTGTTATCCTTTCTCGGCATGCCTTTGCACTGATCTTGGTATATTGCACAGGTTCTTTCATAGTTATGCACATGGCCAAATAACACCAAATCCACCTACATTTCAATTTAGGGCACTATGGTAAATACTAAAATTTTAATAAGAAGATTCTGACCATGAACTGTATCAATACACTATACAAGGTTCTTTCTTTGTTCAAAATAAAATTATAAGTTAAGATTTCATTATTTCATCAAGTGTATATATAACTTAATGCATGATATTAATTTTTTAATGGTGTGTTTACTATGAAAAGTGAATATTCCATAAAAATTTGATAAAAGAAAAACTTTAAGCGACCAAATACCTTATATTTTAGTAAGAGAGGTTCTATAGAATTACGAAAGTTTATGTCAGCATTTGGAGGCAGACTCTGCATAGATGAATACATAGGTCTATGTCTGCATAAAATAAAGACTAAATAATTAACCTCAATATAGTTATATTTATATCAATTAGTCAAATGCAGACATACAAATAGGTGCTCGAAATTAACTATTTAAATTCACAGCAATCAAGATAAATTCAAGTTACCCAGCAAAAATCAACCAAGGCGTCCTTGTTCGGTTTACTGACAGGAAATCGGCTTCTATCCATTTATACTGTTAAGAAAGTATCACATTCAAATTCAATAAGTCAAATGAATAGCAGAATTTCTAAGGAAGTTATAACGTGATTCTAGCATACATTCAAATTTTAAGATACAACCTGTCTTAACATACATTCAATAGCCGATATTTAAATTTGAAAGATATAAGTTTTTTTTTTTTTTAATTTAGAAAGGGGCATTTTTGTTGGTTTACTTAATGAGATAGAAAGAAATTGACTGCATGGAATGTCTAGATTAATGAAAGATCAAATTTTTTGACTAATTAATGAGATTGTCCAACAAAAACTTTTATATGAAAGATAGTCAATTTGATATTATTGGAAATATGTTTTTCACTGGTAAGAATCAACTGTTATTATTTAAAATGAATGCTAAGATAGAATGTAACTTAAAATTTTGGATGAACAATAGAATTATCTAAGTCAAAATAAAAAAAAAATGGCACACTTGCCTGTGCAGAATTTGGAGTCCATGTATTCTCAGTTGAAATTATGGTGAAGTGTATTGGTCCTTGTTCAATGGAATACCATGGTTTATCTTTTCCAGATACTGGCATCTGAAAATATGACTCATATGGTACCCCACACTCACCACCTGAATCAGTTAATTGATATACTGAGGCAGACCCGGGATAATCCCTGTATAACATTAATTAGAAAATCGTGAAATGCATATCTTGAAGACCATATTTGTATATATGCCCTTATAATACTTGGAATTTGCATCATGTGTAACTGCATTTGTAAGAAACATGGTTTGATGCAAGTTTGTAGTACATATTTTTGTCTAAGCTACAAAAGAAATATTAAAAAAATGTACAATGCTAATTAGTAATTACCTTTCGTGGTTACCTATTGCCGTCATGTATGAAATGCGAGAAGCGAATGGTTCAATTAGGTTTAGAAAATATTCCCATTCAACAAGAAATCCCGTAGCATAGCTAATGTCACCTATATGAAATACTGAATCTATATTGTTCACTTCGATAATTCTGTTTATTGCTGATGTCACAGAGATTGATCCTGGCTGCAAATCAAGGATTCAAATATAAATGTTTTTCAGTCAGGCAGGGTAAATGCCAAGCTCAAAATTCTCCTTTTTCTCATTCTTAAATTTCTATTGTACTTGTTCCTTTTTCTTTTGTTTAGTTGCGTAATCATGTTTTCCTTTTTAGAGCTTATCTAAATGTGCTGATACAAAACTTTAAAACGTTTGAACTTAGCAGATAATTAAGTACCTGGATATAATGCTCTACTGATGGGTCGAGTGGAGCCTTGCCCATGTCACCGTATACAATGAAGTTCGACTTGTTTGATCCACCAACAGCTGGTGTTTTAAATTTGAGCGTATTGCTCCAACCAACCAAATCACTGCACCAAACATTACATGTTACAAACTTGCAATACAATTTGCAATAATGTGCTACCACACATATACATGCAAATATTAGATAATGATGAAGATAAGAAACTAAATGACATATCAAATTTAAAATTGCACCTTCCATAGCGGTATGTGTAGGTGCTAGAAGGTTGGAGGCCGGTCATTATGGTCGAATGTATGTACCCTGGATCATGCCAACCAAAATCCTGTGCTGGACTCGGTGAATTGGCAAAACCTACGTAATAAGTTTTGAGTCAAAAAATGTAAAGGAACTATTTAAATAGAAACAAGAAAGACCTTAAGGTTCTTACTGCACATTTCTTCTTTTGTAAAAGTTGTCACAACAGAAGGTGAAGAATTCCCATTTGCGTATTGCACTTGTTGTGGCCTCTGATCTCCACTAACCCATGTCAACCTCATCTAATGCACGCATGTAGACAATGACTAATTAAAAAGCATAACTAAGAAAACTCGATGAAGGATAATAATAACTAGTAATTATCTGCAGGATTCAATACTCGGTTTGCAATTTCTGACCTTTTTACTGTACCAGACTACCAGTCAAGCCCTCCTGGGATTCTCAGCATAACATATATACCAATTGCAATAATTGCAGATTGCAAATTGACCCTCGAATTGTAGTTTCTGATCTTTATACTATTATCGTATTTGATCAGAAGTAGAGTTATCCTTCTATATTCAAATTTAATTTTAAGTGCGTCCGATTGTGGCAATCCTATCCATACCAAACACCTCTTTTTGGCACCAGTACAAGGATCCCTAACATACTCCTAACAGTGCTGAACAGGCAGTATGTACCAGTATCTGGACATCAGGTACCAAGTTATTGAATGATTTAATGGAATATGTTCTGAACCTAGAAGGCTGCCAATTGAATTGTATATACAGTACAACAACATTGGCAGAATTTTATCACCTGTTGATTGCTGCTACCATATGTTAGTACAGTACTAGTAGATACTGAACTATTTACATAGGATTATCTATTCAACATACCGATGTGCCAGACGAATCAACACTTGACAAATGGCCATAAAGTGGAGCAGAAGGATTTGCAAAACTAATTGGGCCAGTTCGTTTGAGCACACACGGTGCTTCAAATCCGCCAGTGAAGAGCACAAACTCGATCTCAGTACGAATGTTGATGACGTGGAAGGTGACTGAGCCCCCACATGTGTACAGTAAACAAACATTTCCCAACTTTTTTTGGCATATTTTCTTTGTGCAATTTAGGTACAAGGGATCCGTGCTCAGGAACTGTGCCTGCAATTTTGAAATTAATTTTAAGGAGAAAAAACCGAAACTGTTTTCTAAATGATGATGGAAATTTGAAATGAAATTATTGATAAAAAAATAAAAGAAATTTTCATGACTATTATCCATTTAACTTTTTCTTAGACAATCTAATGCATGCATATATATATGGGCTATAGTGAGTTGCGAAGTAAGAATCTTGTTTTATTTCACGCTCATATCTTCGTTTTTAAAGACCAAACAGTCAATCCGAACTGCTCAACAAGATATCCATATTGAAATGTGCTTGGAGACCAAATTTTATATTTTTTGAAAAAATTTACTATTTTTTGAAAAAATTTACTATTTTTTTAAAATATTTCAAAATCACTGTTTTTTATAGTCGAAACTATTCAAAAAGAGCAGTTTTCTACCTATCTAAAAAAAATAGTAAAAAATTTCCAAAAAATGTAAAATTTAGTCTCCAAGCACATTTCAGTATGGATATCTTGTTGAGCGGTTCGAACTGTTTGGTTTTTGAAAACACAGATATGAACGTGAAAGTAAAACAAGATTCTTATTTTGGCAACTTGATATGGAGAAATAGCTAGATAGATGGAGGCATGGTCCATGAAAAGATCTGTACTGTGTCAAACTCAGCCCATTTAAATCCAAAATTGCATGGGCCGACTTGGGGCTTGCAGGTAAGAGATAAGGTGGACTCGGTCCATCTAATATCAATTGACACCAGCGAAGAAATGAGGTACTGCTTGTCTATTTGCCCCGCCAGGTAGCACATATTCCTAATCTAGTGCAACTAAAATTTGAGATCTCTTTAGACTCTTTCGATCTTATAATATGATAATAGGAAAAAAGAAGTGTTGAAGTTCGCTGATAAGTTGTGTATTTATTCATTTCAGATTTTCAGTTATGTATATATTAGATTTCGCACCTTAACAGGATAATGGCAGAGAAGAGGCAAGTGGCTCAAATCCCCTGTTTGTATGTAATTAAACGAACTTGGACAGCCTGAGACACTATTAAGGAAAAAAGAGAGATACAAGTTAGAATTAGACAATAATAAAAATTCATCAAAAATGGAAGAAATCGTTTCCATATGCAGGGGCAGGAATCGAGTTAAAATAGCTTATCGGATTCAAACTCATTAACTAATCGGAAACTAGATAAAAAAAACAATCAACATAATAAGAAACAATAAAAATAGTATAGTCTTACATAATAAAAAAACAACAAAATAATATTATTTTACATATTAAAAAACAACAAAGTTAGTCCGGATCCATAAATTTCTATAAATTTCTATAAAAACAACAAAGTTTCTCATTAACTTGTTTTTGGACTGGTCTGACGGGCTTTCCAATTTCAGAGAGGGGCAAAATAATTTTCATGGAGGGGCAAAGTGGTATCGAGTCCGTATTTTTCTACGGAATTTCAAAATCTAGGGAGGGAAAGCTACCCCCATTGACTGTGTGTGGGTCCGCCCTTGTCCATATGTTACCTGGAATTAGAAGGAGAAATCATGGCAATCCACTGCAGATTATCTGGTGTTAACACGCCGTTGACAGTTACGGTGACGTATGATTCATCAGGTAACGGAGCCGTGCTCGTGCTTGCTTTTATAGAGAGATATGGGCTCTGCACCGGGCAATCGATGAGCGATCTTCGGTTGATTAACCTAAAGTTTGATATGCCTACATGGCGCTTAAGGTAGTCATCATGGTATAGAGGAGATGGCATAACCTGAGAAGAGAGGAAGAAGACAAAGAGGAAGAGCGCCTTTGAAAGATCCATTGATGGTTGAGAGAGAGCTGAGGGAGAGATGGAGCGTAAAGGTTTGCGATTATATATATATATATATATATAGGGGCCTTTCTCTAGAAGATACACTACAACTCACAATTCACATACCGGATGAATAGCCACGATATACAAACTGAGACATGTTTTGGTTCTAAACAAATTTTTAATTCGGACATTCGGATATCATGTGAGGATGATAACATATGGGTTTGGTTAGAATTTGTTAAAACAAATTTGTTTACAAGTTTATACTTAAATAACTTAGGGATTGATTATACATTTAAAAAGAATTTAGAGACATTTAGCGATCGGATGATATTAATTAAGCCCTTTTGACGTTTTAATTTATCGCTCTTTGTTACTTGTTTATATTTTGCAAGATGTTGTATTTAATTTCTAGATTTTATTGTTACATCTCCTACACCTTTAAGACGCTAGATATATACTTGTTAATATTTTAATTAATCTTACTTGAAACTTGACATGCTATTGTGTTAATTGTTTGGTTACTCTCTGCATTTATATATCTTGTATGCTTGCTTTATTTGGAATATTCAGTTCAACAGGTGATGGCCATATCTAGTTTGCTAGACATAAGAATTGCCCAAATTAGGGTTAGTGTGCATGACATCTTAGGTAATTAATAAAAGTCTTAATCAGATATATTAATTACTGGACCAACTTAATTAGGTGTTTTACGTCAATAAACGTAGTCGTGAGACTTAGACCATCATCGAAAACTCGAGAATTTAAGCGATAGGATAGACGTAACTGTGAAGTTTAGAAATCCCTTTGACTAGCTAGGTTATTAGGCTAATCACATATCTGTATGCATTTAGTTGAACAAAGCATCTAGTTGAACAAGCAGATCCTCAACTAGATAGGTATCATATACTAATTTGGATTAGAAACCCTCAAACACTAATAGATATTAAGTGTAAGGTAGGTTAATTAGAATTGAAAATTAAGTATTGTGGTCAGCCGAAAACTCTACAGACTCGTCCTCGACAATGGCTTAAAAATAAAAGAAAATTACCAATGTTTAGGCTACTTTTTTGTCATATTTCATAAATCATTAAAAATAGTAAAAAAAAAATTCAAAAATAGTAAAAATTGGTATTCTACAAGTTCATTATATAAACAATTTACTGAGCTACTTAAATCGAAATTTGAAGTTTATACGATAGACTTTTGAGGTCGTAGCACAGAAGGCATGATGCTATCCATAGCACCTTAGCCTTACTCAAACTATATTATTGCGGTACGTTTGTTCTCTTGTAATCCGTCGAATTTAATTATTTTTAGAGTATAAATTTTATTAGCTCCTCGCGACACATCACATATTGAAGAATAATGTTAGAATATGATGTTTAAATATATGTAAAATACTATTATTTTGCATACTATAAGAATCTGTTTTATCCAGATGATAAAAATACTTAACATGACAATAGTTTTGCGGATACTTTTGTCAATAATAACAATATTTTTAAAAATAATAATTTCTATTGATTTATCCTCGACAATAGTCTCAAATACAATATATCGCACTTAACTATAACGCTATTTGAATATGTATGTGTAAAATACTACTATTAATTTTTACCGTGAATTGAAGACTAACTAATTGAGCATTGGTCTGCTTAGAGAGGTAACGGATCAAGCGTTTCCGCTTTTAGCCCTTCAACGGCTAATTAGTAGTAAGTACGTAGTAGCTTTTTATTTAAGGTTAATGGCTTTTAAGTGTCAACTAACAATTTCAATGATAAAAAAAACAAACTTATAACGAGTCAAATTACTCTAATCCTAAATCTACTATTTTATTCTCAGAAAATCATCCAAACTACTCTAAATAACTCTAATCTTCTAATCTCACTTATATACACTCATAATTATCCTATTATAACTTACTCGTAGTAATCACTCTCTAGGATCGGATCTACTCTTTCGACCACCGCCGAGCTTCGACGCTCGGATCTACTCACCCACATTCCGATCTAGATGGCATAGAGACTTATAACACTCCGAGCTCCGATGATACCACACTTTCAGCTCCCCTATAGGCTCCGCTCGGCTCCGATAGTAGTTAGTAGTTAGTAGTTAGTAGTTACTAAAATTTATAATGGCTTCTTTGCAAGCATACTCTCACTTAATCTTTAATCTTGATTTTTTAAGGGGAGAGTTATTTTGAGCGCTCAAAAAATTATATTGAGGGCTCAAGATTGTTTTTCTTTCTTAATTCTAATTTTGTCGTTTAATAAATATTTCTGATTCTCAGCTGATTATTAATTTGTTAACAAATCTCATATTACCTTTTTGGCTACAGATCTTAAAAAAAAATTCTTACGAACATGGTTAAAGCTTTGGACTTCAAGCTATATAGAGCACCATAAAATAAAAATTGATCAAATTCAATTGGATTACTCAAACAAATAATAGCAAAAACTCATGTTACAAGTTACATATCTGATTATTGAATTAAAATTGTATGGCCCTTTCACTTTGCATTAATTAGTTGGTACTTTTAAGAATTATTTTCAATGTTTTCTATATGTCCATAAAAAATGACGATAATTGAAAATTTGTATGCAAGTTCTAACAAACATGTCATAATATAGTAATATTTATTTATGTTGTTACTTTTATTTGTGTGTGATTTTTTTTTAAATATTTGACTGTAATTAGCATCTAAAAGTTGCACTGAATATTACAAATTTGATGCTTAAAATAGCAGCATCTTTGTTTTTAATTATTGCACCCAATAGAAAAGCGGTCCATATATTAATTATATTTACTCCGTTAAGAACCTTTTTATTTTTTATTTAAAATGTTCATGACTTAATAATCTTGACAAGTTGGCATATATTCATGCACGTAGTTTGGTGGCAAATGGTTATCACACAAAATGTTAACATGAACTTGTGTGTGAAATTAATGAAATTTTTTTAGGGGAATTTTAAAAGGATATTCCCAATATTGCTTCGAGCTAACTACTACATGAATATTACTTTTAATATTTTTTTTCTTTTTCATTTCTTCACTTGTTTCTACATGAATATTACTTTATCTATGCACAACATGTTGTTGCAACAAGTTATTTATTTTGTGAAATTCCAGTTTATAAATTTTTCTCTGACTTGAGTAGTATTTAATATTATATTGCAATCACTACTATAAAAATGATAATTCTACACTGTACATTGTACACGGTTTTTCCAATTTTATATAAAAACCGTGTACCAAATATGATTTTTTGAAAGCCCAAAAAATTTGTAGGAATTATACACGGACATTTAGTTAAGAATCAGTGTAGAATTGTTTGAGAGAGCTACACGGTTTATTCGGGATCAAAAATCCATGTTGAAAAAAGACCGTGTGGAAAAAATTGAGAGAGCTACATGGATTTTTGTTAAATATCCGTGTAGGAATATATACACGGATTTTTGATAATATATCCGTGTAGAAATGGTAGAAATGTACACGGATTTTATTATAAATAGCCGTGTATGATTATTTGGAGAGCTACACGGATTAATAAGTATAAATTCGTGTATAAAAGGCTGTGTAGGGTTTTAATTAATATAAAAGGCCTTCTCCTTCCAGCGCCGTTTTGATCAAGTCTTTTATATTGTCTCTCTCTCGCTCTCTCTGTATTGAATGTGGATCTGATTTCTGCAAATGCTAGCAGCTGGAATCAGAGATCTTTGAAGTTTTTATTTTCTCCTCTCTATCTTTCTAAGGTTAGCATATATATATTTTCCTTTTCTTTCTCTAATTTTCTGTTACTTATTATTGCTTATTTAGGTCATGTGTAATTCATGCATGCTTGATTTCTTAAGATAATGCAAAAAACGGCAGAAAGTTCGGCTGAGCGGGAGCCGAAGCGTGGGAGCAGCCACGCAAAAGCGGGGAGAAGTCGGCTGAGTGGGGAGCCGAAGCGTGGGGGCGGCCACATTTGAAAAAAATTTGAAATTTCAAAAAAAATTGAAATTTGGAAAAAAAATGGAAATTCGAAAAAAAATTGAATTTAAAGGACAATTTTTATTCTCTATTATGCATGCATGCACATATATGTTGATGAAATGTATTTTTTTATTAGAGATGCAATATGTTGGAGACCTTTAACCAAGAGGCATCATGTCATGGATCACATGGGCACTCTCCCTTTTGATATGTTGGATCTAATACGCCTTAGTTTGTATGAAATTCTTGTCCAAACTAGATCATAACCAAGCGTTTTGGCAACATTAGCCCAATTTGGCAACATTGGGTCAAAGCTTCATCACATGCTTACTAAGTGGTAAGGACATAACTTGATCTACAAACATTGTATTGGATCTTGAGGAGTATATGTTATATGTGGATCACATGAGATTGTATATGTACAAAAGGCAATATGTATATATATGTTGATGCTTTTATGTTTTTTTTTTGTTATATATGTTGATATTAGAATTTTATGTTTTTATGGTTTCGGTTAGAATTTTGTAATGATAAATATGGATTTGTATAATTTTGTAATGCTAAATATGAATTTGTATAATTTTGTATAATTTCATGTACATGAATTTTAAATTGCTATCTGAAAAATTTAAATACTGGCTAGCAAAACAAGAGGCTAGCAAAAAAAAAAAAAAACTAAAAAAGAAATTATAAGACAACCCTATACGGATATTTAACAAAATTACGTGTAAGAATAGTAATTTATAAAATAATCCATGCACGAATACAAAAAAAAAAAAAAATTTAGTTAATTCTACACGGATATTTAACTAAAGTCCGTGTATGATAGTTCAGAGAGCTACACGGATATTTAGTTAAAAGTCCGTGTACAAAGATGAGAGCTACATGGATGTTTAGTTAAAAGTCCGTGTAGAAAGAGGAGAGCTACACGGATATTTAGTTAAATGTCCGTGTAGAAAGAGGAGAGTTACACGGCTATTTATGTTACAATCCGTGTAGCTCAGCTTTGGAGAGCGCCACTGGCAAGGAATTGAACACGGTTGTTTATGTAATAATCCGTGTAGCTCTCAGGAATTGCACACGGGTAAATATCCGTGTATAATTTATTCAGGGATTATACACCCTCGCACTCCACACGGTAGGAAATCCGTGTAGCTCCCCTGTTTATGTCCGTGTGCAATCTCTATTTCTGTAGTGGTGAATATTTGTTATAGAGTGAGGCTATGGTGATATGCATAGCACCAATGGCTAGTGTACTACGGCTCAATATGGTACTTTTTAAAATCCTAACGGTCGATCCGACCGTTCAATGTGATATCCATATGAATATGTACTTGCAAACTAAATTTTATATTTTTTTGAATTTTTTTTACTATTTTTTCAGATAGGTAGAAAAATCAGTGTTTTTTGAAAATTCTGGACCATCAAAATTCTACCTATCTGAAAAAATAGTAAAAAAATTCGAAAAAATATAAAATTTAGTTTGCAAGTACATATTCATATGGTTATCACATTGAACGGTCGGATCGACCGTTAGGATTTTAAAAAGTACCATATTGAGCCGTAGTACACTAGCCATCCGTGCTATGCATAGCACCATAGCCTCACTCTTTTTTATATACTTCCGTTTATATATTGAACTTTAATGTTCAAACTCGCTCATTACTTGACTAATTCAATTAATTTAAATTGTCAAATGTTTCTAACAAGATGCAATTCATGCATGTCAATAAAACTTCTCATCAGAGCATTTTCAATCCATTGTCGGTCAATAATAAAAAGAGTTTTGGACTAGAAATATTTCCAATACCGCTTTTCTTTAGAATGAGATAAAAATTAGTTTAGGGTGGATAATCCTAATTAACTATAGCAACAATTTAATTTCCGATCTGATCAGCTTGACTCATTTAATTATGTTAGGTTAGATTTAGTTTGATAATAGTACAAATTGAGGTTTATTAACAACAATTAAGTATATATTAATTAATTGGAATTAAGTTTCATAAATAAATAAAAGAAATTATTTAATAAGTAATCAAGTTACACAGATTGAGCATTGACCCATAAAATATTCGGATCGGGTTCAAGTGATTGTCATATTGCGCCCGCTACCTGATGAAGCCGAATTATTAGTTCAGTCTCATGTATGAGATCATAAAAGAAAATTTCATCTTTGTTTATTTAATTTCTAAAAATAAAAAAAATTGCAATCAGAGAAGTTCCTTTAATTATTATCTATACATTCTCTCTTCAACAAATCTACGAAATTTTTACTTCTATAGGCGGCATTTGTTGTGTGGAAGCTGACGAGGCTGCTTGTTGGAAGCCAAGTAAAACATACCCCAAAGCGATTTGGTGCAAAATTCACAAATGCAGGAATGCTTGCCTTTCAGAAGGTTATGATATGCCCAAATGCTCATCTATTTATTAAATTTATGTAGCATTGAAAAACAGTAGTTTTCAAACCAGCTTAATAAATAGTAAAAAAATTTCAAAAAATGTAAAATTTGGTCTCCATGCACATTTTAATATAAATTGAACATTTAACGGTTTGGATTTGTTGTTTGAACTTTGAAAATTGGAGAACCAAATCGTTTGTTCCTGAGTCCAGGAACAAATATTTGTATATTAGCCATTCTCTCTCTCTTGTGTCAAAGTGTGTCACCAAAAAAGGGTGTAATTTGATCCCTCCTCATATATATATATAATGTAATTTTTAGTTTTTAATTTACTTTTAAGAAAACGTTTTCTAATTGTTTTTATTGGCTCTATGACGTGGCAACTAGAAAAAATTAAAATTAATTTAATTTAATTTCTATTTAGTGCTTGACAACTATTTTTAATTTCTTAGATGTTGTAATATGAAATGAAAGTAGATATTAAAATGTTAAAAAATATTGTATAACAGGAACGGCCATGATATTTACGAAATATTATAACTTTTTTTTTTAAAACATCTCCAACCTTAATTAGTAGCTAACTTTTAGGTTCTGTCAAGATTTGAGTGATTCTTTAAGTGGCAATTAGTAAATAAGTCCTTTAATTTATGTGCTGTACTCTTCTTGATTCAATCATATAGTTTAAGAGCTTGATTTTCAGGATTTCTTTAAAAAAAATTAAAATGCCCTCTTAATTTTAAATTTTGATAAATTTTAGTAGTAGTTAGAATCAATTAAAATACTTTCTAGAATTACATTATATCCGGTTATTTAATTTTTTTTGTTTCAAAATTATATCCGGTTATTTAATTTTTTTTTTTTCGCTTTGTAACCGGAACCAATTTCGTTTTTTTGGCTGTGTAGCCGGAAATTATATCTAGTTACCTAATTTCTTTTTTGTATCTTTTTGTATGAGGAAATTATATCCGGTTACTAAATTTTTATTTTTCTTTTTTGTTTCTCATTGTAACCGCAAAATATATCCGGTTACCAAACCCAATTTCTTTTTCTTTTTCTTTTTTTTCTTCCGAGAGAGAGACCAAAGTCACCAAACCCATTTAAGTGATTTTGGAAAATCGAGTAGAGGGTGGAGATGAATGAATGATAGCCGCGTGTCTCAAATGCCACGGCCACGGTGTTTCTTCCTTTTATTTTATCTCAATTTTCCTTAATTGATAATTCAATCCCAAATTATTTGAAAGAAATTAAGTTTATTAAACATTTTTTTATTAAAAAGAAAATGTCTCTCTTCTTGTAGTTTCATATTAAACATTTTGTTGCAAATACAATAAAACATCTAAGTTCTGTAAATTTAATAACAAGATACTGCCTTGTTGCTATATATACCATTCTGTTTTTTCATAAAATATGTATCAGTATGGTTATCATACCGGTTTCATTAATGTACAGGTCTGGTTAATATTGCAGTATAAAATCTGGTACAAGTACGAATCTAATACAATTTAGATATGGAATAGGCATATATATGTATGTTACAAGTATAAATCTGGCACAAGTTTACACCTTCTGATTGCTACTCACCAAGTATAAAATCTCGCTGCATCATCAAAGCAATATTATCTCGGGACTGCACCATTTAGACATACATTCAGATGAGATAAAACAGACAGAAATTCAAATGAGATAAAACCTATATTGGAGTGTACCATTTAGACATACATTCAGATGAGGCAAACCTATGTAGCACAATTTCCTATCTCAGTCCATCTCTGCTCTCCTATCTGGTTTTGTCAGGCCATGATTTCTTATAATGAATGAGCAGCTTCTTTAGCAACAATAAATATGTGATAAGGCAAATTGCTATTTGATTTGGCTCAAATTGCATCTATATATTATTCAGCTTTGCATAAGTGCAAATTAAAAGGCCAAAATACCCCTTTAAATAAAATTATTCCAATCTTTCCATACTTGGCTAAAACGAAAGAGAATTAATTTTTCATACTCTTGTACTGATAATGCAGCCCAGTACCAACATTATCCATATCAACTGGTACAGCGTTTACTTTGTAATGCGAATTTAATTTATATCTTTCAGATTGTAACATGGATCATTGATAGATCAAACTGGCAAGTCACACCATGATGATACACAACTACTCGCTCAGTGTTTTGTTGTTCAAATTTTTTTTTTGGTTTTTTTTTCCTTCTCAAACTATCTACCCTCCTTTCTCCTTCGCATGAGTATTTCAAATTGTTTCAAACTCTGGGCTAGGGATAAAGAAGAAAGGGAAGGGAACTGAGGTGAAAGAGAGAAAACCCAACTGGAGGCGGAAGTGAGAAAAGTGAACTGAACTGGGTTAATATCTAACTTATTCCAAATATACCAAATATACCCTTTAGACAATCAACGGTTAATATGAATTCAGTACTGTAGTTCCACTGTAGCTGGTGTCCACAGAAGCATCCCTCTTTTTATTATTATTGTTATTTTTATTTTTATTTTAAATGGTTAGTTTTTAAAAGAATATTTTAAATCTTGACATGAGTTAGAGTGAGGCTATGGTGCTATGCATAGCACGGATGGCTAGTGTACTACGGCTCAATATGGTACTTTTTAAAATTCTAACGGTCGATCCGACCGTTCAATGTGATAACCATATGAATATGTACTTGCAAACTAAATTTTATATTTTTTCGAATTTTTTTACTATTTTTTCAGATAGGTAGAATTTTGATGGTCCAGAATTTTCAAAAAACACTGATTTTTCTACCTATCTGAAAAAATAGTAAAAAAATTCAAAAAAATATAAAATTTAGTTTGCAAGTACATATTCATATGGATATCACATTGAACGGTCGGATCGACCGTTAGGATTTTAAAAAGTACCATATTGAGCCGTAGTACACTAGCCATTGGTGCTATGCATGGCACCATAGCCTCACTCCATGAGTTATATACTCTACTACTTATATTACTTTTGCATGCGGGAGATTAAAAAAAATAAGGATGTAAATGGATTGGATAGGGTTCAAATCAAATCATTTTTTCATTATTTTTAAAAGGGTCAAATGCGAGTAATCCAATATGGATCATAATCTATGTTGCATGGATACGGGTACGGGTATCGTATCGGATACGATACGGATACGGCAATACGGTAATACGGTAATTTTCAAAAATCAAGGATACGATACGTCAATTATATATTACTTTTTATTATTTTATATATTGTATTTAGATAATCATAACTAACATAATAATATAATATATACTATAGTATATAGAATATAACACAACCAAGCTTTGGTGTAGTGGATAAAACTTTTGACTCTAATTTGGAGATCCCAGGATCGAGTCCTGCATGGGGCAAAAATAAAATCATTTTCCCAGGTTCACAGGGAGTGGTTCACGAGGGGTTTACGCGCTGGAGCGGTTCACGCGTGGTTCACAGGCGCGGGCGCGGTTCACGGGTGAGCGTATCGGCCGTTTCAACGGCGTATCGGCCGAGTTAGGATACGCCACGTCACGGATACGCCAGCTGGCGTATCGGATACGTATCGGGCGCATATCGGTGTTCGATACGGATACGGAACCTATATTGGAGTATCCGAGTAACATAGATCATAATTCAATCACTTGAACCCGATCCGAAAATTTTACGGGTCAATCTCGCTCAATCTGTGTAACTTGATTATTTATTAAATAATTTCTTTTATTTATTTATGAAACTTAATTCCAATTAATAATTTCTTTTATTTATTTATGAATTTTTTTTGAGTTAGCAATTTATTTTTATTTTTGTAACGCTCATTTTTTATATTGTTGGGATTAATGATTTAGCAAAAAACAAAATGCTTCGTA